>JAWHQI010000495.1:0-600000 GCA_033032865.1 Dactylorhiza incarnata
GAATGGACTGAAGCTCAGAAAAAGCAAAGGAGTGCTGATGCAAAAGCCATGAACATTCTGGCTCAAACAATGCCCGATGACATCTTTCAGAGAGTGGTGGATTGCACCTCAGCTAGAGAGATATGGACCTCTCTCAACAATATGGTTGCAGGCTCTGCTGATGAAAGAAAGGACAGAAGATCTCACTTGATCTCTCTGTATGAGAACTTCAAGAAGGGTGAAGAAGAATCAGTTGCAGATATGTACACTAGATTAAGTGTAATCATAAGTGAACTCAGAACACTGGACAAGGAAATCTCATTAACTGAGATCAATGACAAAATCCTAATGTGCTTCCCCAGCACTTGGGACTCTAGGATCTGGCCTATCAAGGAAACCAGAAGCCTTAATGAGATAACTACTTAGACACTGCTAGGAAAGCTCAAATCCTATGAACAACTCATCAAGACAAGGGAATCTGAACAAGTGAGCACCTCCTCTTCAACAAAGAAGTATATGAACATTGCCTTCAAAGATACAGAAGAAGAAAGAAAGACTCCTGACAATGAGGAGTTGATGAGTCTGTTTTCCAAAAGATTCTACAAGATGTCAAGAAAAGATTTCAAGAAAAAGTCATCCAGAAGATATGAAAAGCCAAGGTATGACAAAAACAATTCTAAAGAAATTATATGTTTTGGTTGCAGGAAATCAGGACACATTGCACCAGACTGTCCAGAAAACTAGAAGAAAGAAAGATAAAGGACAAAGAGAGAAAAGAAACTCCAACAAGTCTTCCTCCCACAAACACAAGAAGAAGGGAAGAGGAGTTGTAGTAGAATCTTCGAGTGAAACTGAATCAGAATCATCATCCAACTCATCAGATGATGAAGAAGAAACAAAAGAAAATGACCAATGTCTGATGGAAATTTATGACTCAAGCAGTGAGTCAGCAGATGCTTCTTCATCCAGTGATGATGAAGATAATGAAGAAGAGAAGAACTTCTGCATGATGGCAATCAATGCCTCAGCCAAAAATTCTGATGAAGAAGAGTCAGAATCAGAAGCAGAAACTGATGCAGATCAGGAAATATCTACCTTTGATTTACTTTAGTTGAATTCAAAGCTGAATTCAAAGTCCTTTGCTCAGACTTAATTAAATCTGAGAAAGAAATAATCTCACTCAGACTTAAGCTAGCTGAAATGAATAATATAAGTGAAAAAAATGTAAATCTTAAGAAAGATTTGGCTGCCTCCAGGGAACATATTGTTCTCATTGAGAGAAAGTTGTCTGAAGCCAAAAAGTTTGAAGAATCCCTAAATGGGAGAAGCATCAAACTGATGGACATTACAAGCAAAGTAAATGCTAGACTTAATAGCAAACTAGGCTTGGGTGCTTCGTCAAGTGAGCCACATCTAATTAAGAAGAACATATTATCTACACTTATAAAATTCATCTCTGCTTAGAGCAAAGAGGTTGTAGGAGTAAATAAAAACATTTCAAGTAAGACTGTCGAGAATAGCAGAATTCAACAGAATTCGTCGAACGGAGCTCGATGAAATGTATCCACTTCGTCGAACGGAGCTCGATGAACTCTGAAGACAGATTTTTAGTATAGTAATTATATGAACGGCGCTCGACGAAATCTCAGTCATTCGTCGAACGTCGCTCGACGAACTCAACTTAGTTCGTCGAACAGAAACTATACAACAAATCTGAACAATTCTCATTCTTCACATTCTATCAATCCTTTCACTGAATGGATAATACCTCAAGGAGATATCACCCACAAGGTTACAAGGACCAACCTGAAATGTCTTTTATTTCAGATTTTTGCGGAAATACAAAAAGACCCAAGGTAATCTGGGTCAAGAACAAATAGATTGTTTTCTTGTTTTTGCAGGTACACAGCTGTTCCAAGAATAAATGAGAAATGATATTTGGACAGTGGCTGTTCAAAACATATGACTGGGAACAAAGCCAACCTGAACAACTACAAGGCAAATCTTGGACCAAAAGTTATATTGGGAGACTCCAACTGTGGACAGACCAGAGGCTATGGAAAAGTCAAGGTTGGAGAAGTCACCTTCAAAGAGGTAGCTTATGTCAAGGGACTGAAGCACAACCTCATCAGCATAAGTCAATTATGTGATGAAGGGTATCAGGTAACCTTTAATAAATTGAAATGCCTTATTAAATCTGCTGATAATGTTATTGTTTTATCAGGTATTAGGCAGGGTAATATATATTTAGTAAATTTCAATTCATCTACATCAGAAATTTGTTTATTTAATGAATTAAGCAAACCTACTGAACTTTGGCATAAGAGATTAGGACATGTAAACCTTAGGACCATTGCTAAATTATCTAAGGACAATCTTATTAGAGGTTTACCCTTAGGTTCATACAAGAAAGAGGGTCTTTGTAGGGCATGTCAACTAGGCAAGCATATTAAAAATAGTTTTAAATCATTATCTAAAAGTGATTCATCTAGAATCTTATATTTGCTACATATGGACCTTTTTGGACCTATAACAACAAAGCGTTTAGGGGGGAAGTCTTACACTCTAGTTATTGTAGATGACTTCTCTATTTTCACTTGGGTGTTCTTTTTGAGAGAAAAGTCAGATAACTTTAAAGTTCTTACAGACTTTCTTAAGAGCATAAAGATTGAGTACTCTATTGTAGTTGCATTGATCAGAAGTGATCATGACACTGAGTTTGAGTATCTTCTTATGCAAAAATTCTGTGAGAAGGAAGGTATCAGGCATTGCTTCTCAGCTCCTAGAACTCCTCAACAAAATAGGGTAGTTGAAAGGAAAAATAGAACTCTAATTGAATAAGCAAGAACATTGCTTGCAGATGCTAATTTGCCTCTATCTTTTTGGGCAGAGGCTGTTAGCACAATAAATTATGTACTGGATAGAATTTTGATACACAAACTTAAGGGTAAGACTCCTTATGAATTACTTAAAGGGAAGAAACCTAAATTTAGCTATTTTAGAGCATTTGGTTGTAAATGTTTTGTTCATAATAATGATAAGAAATACCTTAGGAAATTTGAACCAAAATCCGATGAAGGAATTTTCTTAGGCTATTCACTAATCAACAAAGCATAGAGGAATTTTAACAAATCTTCTCTTAAAATAGAAGAATCTATGCATGTTTCTTTTGATGAAACTAAACATGTTTTACAAGGAGAAGATTCTTCTACCATAGAAAATCTGCAGGTACCTACACTATGTGAGCAGCTAGATCAATTAGCTCTACATAAAGAAAGATTTCTAAATCCTGAATAGCAGGATGCTGAAGAAAGTGAAGAGAAAAATCACCCAGATTTTGCTGAAAGTTCAGAACAGATAACAGCAGATCATCCTCCACAGAATATAGCAGCTGAACAAATTCCCCAAGTGGAAATTATTACTGAAACCCACTCCAACTGTTGATCACATCACAGTTAGAGATCATCCAATATCTCAAATTATTGGTGATATTTCAGCAGGTGTGCAAACAAGACAACAAGTAAATCAGAATATGATGCACACTTGTTTACTCTCTCAGATTGAACCTCAATCCCTACAAGATGCAGAACAAGGTCCCAACTTGATCATTGCTATGCAAGAGGAGCTCAAATTTTGAGACAACAAAGTTTGGGAATTGGTTCCTAGACCAAAGAATCATCCAATTATTGGAACTAAGTGGGTCTACAGGAATAAGCTAGATGCATATGGAAATATTGTGAGAAACAAAGCTAGACTAGTAGCTCAAGGATACTCACAAGAATAAGGAATAGACTATGATCAAACTTTTGCACCAGTTGCAAGGTTAGAAGCAATCAGAATTTTCCTTGCATTTGCAGCATACAAGAAATTCAAAGTTTATCAAATGGATGTAAAAAGTGCATTCATGAATGGAGAAATCAAAGAAGAAGTCTATGTGGAACAACCACCAGGTTTCATCTCTCCAACTCAATCTTCTTTTGTATTTAAGTTAAGAAAGCTCTCTATGGCCTCAAGCAAGATCCCAGAGCATGGTATGAGACTTTAGCTAGTTTTCTTTTAGAGAATAAATTCTGTAGAGGCATAGTAGATAAAACTATATTTTTCAGGATACATAAAAATCAAACCTTACTAGTTCAAATATATGTAGATGATATTATCTTTGGCTATACTGATTCAAACTTATGCAAAAGATTTTCTAATCTAATGCAATCTAAATTTGAAATGAGTAGTATGGGTGAATTATCATACTTCCTTGGTCTTCAAGTGAAGCAAACCCCAAATGGAATCTTCATATCCCAATCTAAGTATGTTAAGGAATTAGTGAAAAGATTTGGTATGTCTGATTCTTCCACCATGAAAACACCCATGCCCTCTAATGTTGTTGTTGATATTGTTGAATCAGGGAAACCTGTTGATCAGAAAGTATATAGAGCAATTGTTGGCTCTTTACTTTATTTAACAGCTAGTAGGCCTGATATAATGTTTGCTACATGCATTTATGCTAGGTTCCAACTTAACCCCAAAGAATCTCATCTAATTTTATTAAAATGAATTTTGAGATATATAAAGGGTTGCCCTAATCTAGGACTTTGGTATCCAACTGCATCTGAATTTAAATTAACTGGATTCTCAGATTCAGATTATGCTGGATGCTGAGTAGACAGGAAAAGCACATCATGAACTTGTCAGTTTCTTGGTGATAGGCTTGTGTCTTGGTTTTGTAAGAAACAAACATTTGTGTCTACATCAACAGCTGAAGCTGAATATATAGCTGCAGGCAGTTGCTGCTCACAGATATTGTGGATACAAAATCAGCTCGTAGACTATGGTGTAAACTTAAATAATTCAACTATATTTTTTGACAATACTAGTGCAATATCTATAGCACAAAATCCAGTTCTCCATAGTAGGACTAAACACATAGAAATTAGGCACCACTTCCTTAGGGATAATGTGGATAAAAACAAAATTTGCCTACAATTCATCTCTACTGATTTGCAAAGAACTGACATTTTCACCAAGCCCTTGGATGAAAAGAATCATATTTTCTTTATAAATCAGTTGGGAATGATAGATGGAGATTCAATATGATAAAAATTAAGTTTGCTATTTACCCCTCATTCCTTATCATATCAAACTAAGTGTTTTTTTATTATATAAATGCCTATAGAATTATTTCTCTTTCTAGTTCCCTTTGCACTTGATCTCTATTTTATTGTGCAGGAACATTAGAAATATAAATCTTGCATCCTTCCCTACCTCCATCAAATGTCCCTTCTTCAAGGGGCCTAGCTTCAGGCCTTTCCTGAAACTAGGCAGGGGGAGAAGTTTTATGAACAATCTCCATTTGATGCACTGTTTTGCTCAGGGGGAGTTGTTCTATGAACTAAGCAAGGGAGAAGGCTGAAGAACCTACAGAATTCAGGGGGAGACACTCTCAGGGGGAGTTGCTGTATGAAGAAGCTTGATAAAGCTCACAGCAGTTTGCTGATTGCAGTTTTCTGTTTCAGAAAAATTCAGATACAGTTCATAAACAAGTTCAGATGCAACTCAGTTCAGAAGAAGAATTTTTGATATATCAAATTCAGTATCAGGTATTGCTACAACTCAGCTTATCAGAAATTCAGAAATTAGTTAAATATTCAGATCAGAATTCAGAATAATACAGATCAGATAAAATCATATTTTCAGAATTCAGAAGCAGCAGAATTCAGAAAAATCAAGGTTCTGATTGTATTTTCATTTCTATTTTTATTGAAATATATTTTCAAAACTCAGAGTACTTTTCACTTCATATCTGATAAAATATTTAAATAATATCAGATATATTCATGCTCTGTTGTTTTTGATGTATTAGTATTTGTTTATTTTTCAATTTTTGTCAAATAGTGTCCTAACCCAAATAGGGGGAGATTGTTGAAACAACCCTATTTCTGATTTGGGCTAGGATCACTATATGTTGACTAAGGACAAGTTGACCCCAATGTATAGTTTATGGGTCAAGAGTTTAGGAAGAGTTTAGGCTGTTAGAACTAGAAATTTCATTCAGATTCTACGTTCGACGAATGGCTAGCTGCGGTCGACGAATGGCTATTTGCGTTCGACGATCGGCAAGCACTCTGCGTTCGACGAACGGCTTGCTTCAAGCCCGTCTCAGTGGTCGACGATCTCGTCTCAGTGGTCGACGATCCCGTCTCTGCGGTTCTGAGGTCAACAAACAGATTGGTCAGCGGTTGACGAATAGATCCCAGCTCAGCGCTCGACGCTTATACTCAGTCTCAGCGCTCGACGCTTTTACTCAAGCTCAGTAGTCGACGAACTTATCCAGGCTCAGCGGTCGATGAATCCTTCCGTTCGATGAACTCAAGTCTGCGTTCGACGAATATTTAGCAGATGTTCAGAACAGTGAATTAAATGTTGAGGTCGACGAAGTAAATGTTGTGTTCGACAAAAATTCTGAGGTCGACGAATCTGCGTTCGACGAATTTTGTTCAGATCGAAGAATTATTATTTAAGGTCAGAAAGTTTCAGACAGATTATATTTCTTTCCATTCTCTGATCTCAGATCTACGACAACAACGGCTCTTTCCATCAGATCAAGTAAGGATAATTTATTTCCTTTATTAATTCAAGTTTATAGCCATTGACATTTCCTCGAAAAAGGACATATTCATGGAAAAGGAAAGAGAATACGACGTGATATTTGCAGTTCCCAGAAATATGCCTTCAGAATAATTTATTCCTTAATATAAGGAATGTGCATTTAATTTCTGTCAGAGATTTGAAAAAGAAAAGGAAAGAAGATATTACAGAATAATTTTACAGCTGTTTTTTAACTCGACAACATCAATACAGATCTTCAGTACAGAAAAAGAAAGAGAAAGAAATATACAGGATGAATAGAAGAACAAATATACACAAAACTTCTTCTTCATCTTCCTCAGCTTTTTCAACAGTGAACAAACTTCATCTTCTTCTTCTCAGCTTTTTCAACAGTGAACAGAACTTCATCTTCTTCCTTCTTCAGCAGCAAACAAATTTTTCTGAGAACATCTTCAACACCATCTCAGATTTCCTGCTTCAAGAATCAAGAATGAAAGAAGAAGAAGAACAAGCACAGATCTTCAACAGAGCAACTATAATCTGAAGAAATATCTCTCTCAGATTAATCAGCTAACAGGAAGATCATTTCTTCAAGAAAAGGCTCCAGCAAAATCAACTGTCAAATATCTTCAATCAGACAGAGGAGTTCTTTTCTACATCAAATCCACTAGAGTCTTCTCTATACATCTTGACAGAGAAGAACATTTAAACCCCTCTCTATCCCATTCTGTACAGGGTTAATACTCCCTTCAAAAGTGTAACCCACTGGTGGCAAGATACCTTATCAAAAAAATCCTTGTGTGGTTTTTAAGCACCTTATCAAAAGCTTATCGGTGATTTGGGCACCTGATCAAACTCCCATTGGTGTGTGGAAACCTTATCAAAAATCCCTTGGTGTGAGGGCACCTGATCAAAACTCCTAGTGGATTCCTACCAAGGGTGGTAGAAGAGTAGACGTACCCAGATTTATTGGGGAACTACTATAGCTCATTGTGTCCACTGTGATTGTTTATTTCTCTGTGCTGTGTTGTGTGATTTTATTTATTCTATTTTTATTAATCACTCTGCTTACACATATATATAACAATATTTTTAATTCCGTAAATAAAACTAAGGGAAAAAGTTTTAAACTCTATTCACCCCCCCCCCCCTCTAGAGTTAATTTAAGATCTAACCTCCACTTTCACATCAGTGTCTTGCTCGATCCTCGCATACCAGTGAATTTGGTATCGCACCCAGTACCTTGTCCCAGAGTGTTTTCCTTCGAGTTGCAGTCAATACATGCACGCTGCTTCCGAAAGCCAGTCCATGCCAAAGATCACGTCGAACTCGGATATGGGCAGTACCGAACCTTCCAGCCTAAACTCATGATTCCCTATTTGCACTTGAACACAACAGGTCCTATCCGCATGCATCAAGCATCCGTTAGGCATCAAGACATCCAATATATTCATTGCTAAAATGGAAGGAACTCCGATACGCAACACGAAGTCTTTAGATAGAAAGGAATGAGAAGCGCCTATATCGAACAGTGCTCTCGCCGGATGATCCAAAATTAGGATAAAACCTGATTCGAACAAATTATTAAAAGCACAAGGTAGCAAGTATATGAAGCAGTAAAAACTATATACTATGCCATACCTATCACCACGTCACTTTGTTTTATTGCCTCCTTCTGGCCAAGGTTATATACCCGCGGTTGAGCTGGAGTGCAGTGGGATGCAGACGACTCCGCTGCCATCCCTTTCTCCGCTGCATAAGCCGCAACTGCCTTTTTGCCGCTGCGACACTCCCGAGCAAAGTGGCCCACCTTGCCACAATTAAAACATGTGACTGGACCTCGTCCAGTAGTTGCTCCCGAAACAGAAGAGGAAGCCGGTTCCGAAAACCTAGACTTTTTTTTATACCTTTGGGAACCCGACTTTGCAGAACTTAGTACCTTGAACTTCGTCTTTGTCACAGCTCGGTCCTTATTAGCTTGGACTCTCTTCATATCCTTCTCAAGGGATCTGTAGGAATCTACCAATGTTAGAAAGCCCTGCATCATCGGGCCTAATAGAAGCAGTCGCAACTCATCACGCAGACCTACGTAAAACCGGTTGGTCTTTCGCTCTTCATCATCAAAGGAAGAGCCCACATACCGTCCAAGTCATGTAAACTCATGGTGGTACTCATCCACCATTCTATCCCCTTGAGTTAACCTTTGAAAATGGATCTTCATTTCGATGCGTTGAGCAGAAGAGAGATACCTGGCCAAGAACACTCTTGAGAACTCATCAATCGAGATGTCTGTCAGCTGCCTGCCTGCATACTGATGCCTTTCCAACTGTTCCCACCACAGCCTAGCCTCTCCAACCAACAGGTAGGTAGCAAGGGTTACCTTCTGCTTTTCCTCTGTCTCTGTAGCTATCAGGGTTCTCTTTATCTGAGATAGCCAATCTTCTGCTTGCGTTGGCGTTCCCAATCCTTCAAACGTAGGAGGGTGGAAGCCTATGAAATGCTTCAGATGATGACTCATAGTTCGTATCACCTCGACCGGTACTGCAGGTACTAGTCTTTCCACAATGGGCTCAACTGCGGCAACCGGCTCCGGGGCCACCGCAAGGGCAGGAGGCTGTACAGGCCTTCCTGGCTGCGCATTCATCATGGCAAACACAGATTCGGCAACCAGTCTTATCGTTTCAGCAGAAGGAGGAGGTGTAGGCATCTCAGCAGATGCAGTACTCTTAGGAGTGTGTCGGGGTTGGGACTGCCCCGTACCACTTCTAGTCACCTATAATTATGTAACACGCAAATTAGCGACTAATAAACATGGCAAACAACAAACAAGGGAACACTTAGGTTCCGCAAATACTGTTTTTGGCAAGTTTCATGTGTGTTTTTCATTCCTAAGTGGACATTCATGAGTTCTTTTCACGTTATACTGGCAACACACGTGTGTGCTCACCACCCCTTAAAAGAATTCGACCACGAATTTGAAGAAGGAAACAACACTAGAGTCTGATACCAAATTGTAACACCCCATCCGTCAGAAATAATATAACAGAAGGTCCGGCCGGGGCCCCTCGCAATATTATACGGACAGACGAACACATTACAAAATGAAACCAACTAATTCTTTTATTTTCCAAAACACACCCTAACACAGAGTTGCATTCTAACGGAAGCTTGATGAAATAACCACCCAACGAGGAATGTCCACTAAACATAGAAAAACCGGAATGAAAAGACACACGATCAAAGTTTGGCCTTAAGGCCTTACATCACTATTGTTTAATCAAAAGATGTGTTTTGCATACATCGGCACGCAGGGCGACAACACATGAAAAAGACTAAACAAAACATTCGGGCCTTCGAGGGCCGGCTCAACACAAGGGCTTTAGCCCGCTACTTCTCGCTCGGCTCACCTGCTCCTGCATAAGAACATTCCACCAAGCGGTGGCAAACAAAGCAACGGTCAGCACAGCTGACCAAATTATAACGACCCCACCCCTTTCTCGGGGTGGCGGAGCTTCTTCCCTGCAAGCAAGTTAGCATAATAACATAGAGCTAGAGTGTGTCGTAAAAGCACCAAACATCACAAATGTTGGCTCGATCGGCCCAACGTCTCGTGCACTCAGGGTACCTTAACGGTGTACCGGATTTCCCCGGTCCCACCACCATCCTCAGTCCTAGACTGGATGGCCCAAAGTTGAGCATTCGCTAACCGAGACCCAATGTCCATGGCTCTCTCCTATGCCTGTAGCAACATGCCAAATACCTTAGGTAGTCGAACTACACCACATAGCGCAGGTACACTTCAGCTAAGCCCGTTGCTCAAGTCGTTGTACCCAACACACACGACGCGGGTCAGCCTCCGCTTACCTGTTATCGCCTACATAACCACTTGTTATGTAACCAAGGCGACACTCGCAGCCACCTAAGTTGGGTACCCAAGGCGCACAACTCCACACGCTAGCCCAACGGTCTCCGAGAGACGGGCTTCGCACAAATGCAACAGAAGTTCCCCGGGAACTAACATCTACGATCCAAACATACACATTCCATGAAGTCTTCTTCGGGAACCCCAGAACATCACCAATACAGACCAACATGTCCGGATGGGCTTCACACAACATGCCTAATCCGTACTCACGCTTCTGGATACTAATGCTGTTAAATGCGGGGATGTAAACATCGACCCGTCGGAGCGCACACTTCCCCACCTGTCTGTGGAAAGGGGCTTCCATACAAATATGCTAATTAAGGGCTTCACCTGCCCAAGAAGAAAAGTCGTTACCCTTGACGTGCACTTCGGAGCCATGGAAACTTGCCCGGATTTGACGGCTAGCGTATGTAGCAGCTGTCCACGCACGGATCTGCTCTCCGCGTATCGATTTGAACTCTAACCGACCACAAAAGCCCACAAAGACTGCTGCCCTTGCTCCGGGTTGACGAGGAAGAGGGGAAAGGGAGAAGAGAGCTCGGGGGCTGCTCTTCCTTGCTCTAGGCCGACGGGGAGAGAGGGAGAAGAGAGCTCGGGGGATGCTCCTACTTGCTCCAGGCTGACAGGGAGAGAGGGAGAAGAGGGCTCGGGTGAGGGAGTTCCTCCAGGCGGCTTCTCCACGCGAGAGGAGCCGAGGAAACGGGAGGAGGGAGATGAAGGTTGCGGCTGCTCCACGCCAACCGAGAGCGAGAGAGAGAGGTCGGGGGGGTGAGTGCGGCGCCCTGTGCGAACGAGAGCGAGAGGAGGAGATCGGGAAATTAGGTTGAGGGGGAGATCGGGGGAATGAGGGGTAGTGGGAAATTGGGGGTTTTAATAAACCCTAGACCAAGGATATCCGCAGACCATCCCTCTAAACGCACACCAAAACCCACTAGACGCACACCAAAACATTTGGTGCGTTACATTGTCACCTATGAGGATCCATATACAGACACATATTATGCATCCCATACTACATAATATGCCCCGTATACTTCTTATCATGCTATGAGTGTAGTGTTCAAGCTTCAGCCAAGACATACGGAAGACCCTTCGGTGAGTGTAAGCAATGAATAACGATTCTCACAAGGCGGTTAACTGGGCCAACCAGACTATCCCAGCAACCCGGCTAACCTCCCTCTGATACTAACTATCACAACCCACATTTTCCCAAGAATTTAATATACATTATCATAGCAAGTGGAAAACACGCGTTGTGATGTCACGTCATGTAGGGGACAACTACAAATGCTCAGACAAACACTCCAAATGATTAATTTATAAAAGACATAGATATGATTGAGTTAAAAAGAGGATTTACATTTTAAGCTTAGGACTGTGTCCCTCGGTCCGGTGGATCAACTAGTCCACAAGTAGAAACCTATACTTACGCAGCAGAAAAATAGGTTCATTTTATCCTACTTGAGCATGAAGATCAAACATTTCAGCACTGAAATGCACATCTCTAAATTTAGTATAAGTAAAGAAAGGATTTTCTACGATCTTCAAAGTAGGTGACATTTACTTAAAATCCATGTTATGCAAAAATGACATTTTATATAAAGTAACTCATGCACCCTAACATAAAACCTTCCCAGAGAGCAATACTTCATCCAAAGCAAGAAGTAATAGCGTAATAGCAAAAGAGTAGAATTAAACAAGAGAACGCTATGGGTGCCAACAAACCCATAGGCTAACAACTACTACAACCAACAAAAGGCAACCTCTCACCAAGAAGGGAAGGAAGAAAGCCACCAACAAGGACAGAAAGACTCCGTTCAACTACCTGCGACCGCTACAAATCTGAACGCGAGGCATTCAAAGAAAAAGAATGCCTTAGCCAAGGGGCAAGAAAGCAGCACAATACTAAAGAAAGAGTCAAGTTTAACATGAAATTAAGAGGGTACGAGCAACTACACTACAAAAGTATGGACAAACAAAATTACATCGATTGAGAAGAAACAATTCAAAAGCGAGAGCAAAAAGAAACTAGCACCAAGAATAATGGTAGCCTAAATTATAATGATATATAAGTATATATATATATAAATGAAAAGATACCAGAACCTGAGACTGCTTAGCTCAAAAGAAAGGGCACTGAGGTGGGTGTCCTTTATCCACAGCCAACCTTAGCCCCCAAATAACCCGAAACCAGTGGTGTAAAATCCACAAACGGGCACTAAGGTAGTGGTCCTTTATCCACTACCAACCTTAGCCCCAAAATAACCCAAAACCAGGGGTGTAAAATCCACAAACGGGCATTGAGGTGGTGGTCCTTTATCCACTGCCAACCTTAGCCCCAAAATAATACCAAACCAGGGGTGATATGGCGGTGACTCTAGTCTACACAAATCAACAGCCCAAACAGAGGCATTGTGACAGAGACTCATAGCTCACACAACCAACAGACCCCCAACATAGCTCAACAACCACAGAAGCGGTGGTGCATAAATATATATATATATATGTGAATATATAAATAAATCACTCTACAGATCAACAGAAAATACTCGGAGCATTAGACAACATAGATCAAAACATTCATGAAATACTCACCAAAACTATCCCAGAATATTTGAGGAATTAACCAGATATACATGACGAAATAACACGAAGAATGAACACTTAACATCACGGGACATAACAAGACACGAATTCACCAAAAGACTCAACAAAAGAGCTTAAAACGCTCAACAACATAATTTAAGATACTCGGGCCCACACGACAAAAAAGGCCTAAAAGCATTGGTGAAACAATTCAAAATACACGACAAAGCCGACGGGAAAAGATTTATCAAAGTTGACGGGAAGCTAACAAGATCGACGAGAAAATGTATAGAATAGTCGACGGGAAAAGCTGCCCAAAATCTACGGGAAAATCTTAAGAAAATCGATGGGAAAAAGGCCTAGTCAAAATCGACTAGCTATCCCGTCGATCGACGGGAAGACCTGCCGATTCTGACTTAAAGGGGTTAGGGTTTATGAAAGATGACTAAAGAAAGCTTAAGTTATATTCGACAGGAAGACTACTCGATATTGACGGGAAGCCTACACGATATCGACGGGAAAAAGGCTCTATCAAAGATGACTAAAGAAAGCAAAGTAAAAGTCGACGGGAAGAATAAGACAAGTCGACGGGAAGATCATAACATAGTCAACGGGAAGAATTATAATAATCGACGGGAAAACAAAACATAGTCGACGGGAAGAATAATAAAAATCGACTGGAAAACATAACATAGTCGACGTTAAGAATAATAAAAATTGACGGGAAAACATAGCCAAAATCTACTGGAAGGCAATAAAAGGGCCCGATCGACGGGACAGGAGCCCGATCGACGGGTATTCCGTCGATTTTAACTTAGAAAACTCGACAGAACATGATCACCATGCCCTCTCCCGTCGATCGATGGGACGGGGTGCCGATCGAAGGGAAGGCTTTACAAACAGAATTTCCAAAAAAAAAAGCAAAAGAAAATCGACTGGACAGACTCCAGCAAAGTAAAATTTTCAAAATTAAGCTAAGGAAAATTAATTTGACAGAAAACATAATCTTGAAACCAAATCAACCAGAACACTCAATTAACAACATTTTTAAGATAAAGAGCACTTAAAGAACAATAAAAAGAGAAGGGACAAGAGATAACAACATGGGTAAGAGACAAAGAAGATCCTTATGAAGGAAAAATCATTCAACACAACAAAGAAGGAAAAACACCTAATTGCTCATATCAAATCAGAAAATATACCCACAACAACAGGGAAAAGAAAATCCAAGCTATTAGCAATAAAAGAAAAGAGACACGAAAAGAAATACTGCAACTTGCCTCGAACTTGCGAGTCGACTCGCCGATTAGCACTCCTCGGCAGGGGAAGAAGCTAGACATGAAAGCAAGGAAAAAAACTCCAACCATTAGGGTTGAGCTTGACAACAAAACTCAACGAAACACGAAAAACTTACCGCACGCACAAAGTTCTCGGCGAGAGCTCTCCAAAACTACGCTCCGACGACGAATCTGAGCTCACGAGCTTCCTCGACGGCCAGCGGAAAGAAGAAAACGTTCTTTCTTTCTCTCCCTCGAGAAAAGAAGTGAAAAAGAACCGGAGACTTGGGGAAGAAGAACAAGAAAAGACAAGTTCAATAATAAAATATTATAAATGGAAAATTTTGGAAATCCATTAGCCTCCCTTCTCAATTCTTCTGAATAGATTTCTTATTATATTAAATAATACTTATATACAATTAGATATTTATATATATATAATTTATATTGATTTTTATAATTATATTATATTAGATTAGTGTTTTTTTGTACATAGTGCTGTTATATGTAATGATAAATTATAAGATTATACTTATTCTTTTATATATATACATATAGTGCTTTTTACATGAAATCTTTTAGACAAATCACATGTATTTAAGGTCTTTATAATATCTGAATATTTTAATCATTATGATTAATCAAAATAATGAGACTAATAAGAAAATATGAATAGTAGCATTCTTTTATTAACTATTTTATCATGTATAAACATATTTCATATATATAATATGATATATATATATATATATATCTTATTGTTATTATCATCCTTTTATTTTTGTTCTCGCACTTTATTAATTACTTATACGCACCCCAAAACGGTAATGCCCTCACACCGCCATTTCGACGATAATTATATTTAAAATAATTAGCGAAAACCCGGGGCATTACAACCATCCCTTCTAAAAGAAAGTTTCGTCTCGAAACTTTACAACGTGAAGCGAAACACCGACTTGGAAAGAACGCGCGCACGATGGTTCCTTACCGCAAACACAATAATACAAGCGCATCGATAAATAATTTTTAACCGCATAACTATTAAATAACAACTAGGTCAAATCTAACCTGAGAGCACTTGGGGGGGGGGGGGGGGGGGGGGAGAACTGCTCTTCTTCCTTTGCTACTACACTTAACTCGGCCTCTCCTCGATCCAACTGCCACTGCTGAGGCGGTGGCGGAACCAGCGCTGGAAGGGCAAGCTGCTGGCCGGCCAACCAGAAGTACGAACACCGGAATTTCACATGTCCTTTCTGTCCACACTGATAACAGACCTTATTCTTCAACCGACATCGAGTCGCATCATGCCATCTTTGCCCACAATACTCACATGTCTTATCCTTCTTCCAACACTGGGTAAGATCGTGCCTCATCTTTCTGCAAAAAGGGCAATAACTGATATTCTTCGGAGCACCTTGAAGAGTCATCACCTGAAGCTGCTGCTGCGCGCCCAGCCTCTTGAAACACTTCTCGAATGGATGGCCCACACGACTGCAAAAACTGCACACCAACTTGCCCTTCTTACTCGGAGCAGAGCAGCCACTTTCGCCAACCTTCCTCTTTCCCTTTCTTGACACCACATCCCGACCCACAACAGGGTTCTGCACCCTAGGCTGCTGCACAAAAGTAGCAGTCATCAAAGTCCGAATCTGCGCCTGCATCTCGACCATTTGCCTTGACAACGCCACATTATTCTGACGCAACTCCTCAATCACCGCCTCACTGCGTGCACCTGAGGATTCATCCTCTAATCGGAAAGCCGACTCCGACTCACTACGCTCTGGGGTCATCGACTGTAATTACGAACGAACACCTCACTACCCCTAGCTTAAGACACAACAACTAGCAAACTAGAATTTCCTAACTCGAAACAGATCATAAAAGAATAGATACTTGCTCTTGCTACTTTTTGCTATGGGAATTCATGAAATGATGTTATGCTTAACCTAGGGTGATATATCCTCATCCTATTTACTCTTGTGTACATAATATGAACACTTGAATGCCAAAATTTCATTTCAAACCATTTGTGTGGGAGCATCATCATGTATATCTTTAACTTGGCACGTGTGCAAATGCTATGTTATGATGTGCATGCAGTGCTATGCAGTCTAAAAAAAAGGTCTTAATGCATACTTTGAGCGACGTACACATGCGATCTAATGCATCCCATACTACATATTATCGCATGTAACGAAAAAGAGAAATCGAGCTAATGGACATCCATTGGACCGGCGTTATGCATCCCATACTACATAACCGTCACATGTTGTCACCTATGAGTATCCTTATACAGACACATATTATGCATCTCATACTACATAATATGCCCCGTATACTTCTTATCATGCTATGAGTGTAGTGTTCATTCTTCAACCAAGACATACGGATGACCCTTCGGTGTGTGTATGCAATGAATAACGATTCTCACAAGGCGGTTAACCCGACCAACCAAACTATCCCAGCAACCCGGCTAACCTCCCTCTGATACCAACTATCACAACCCGCATTTTCCCATGAATTTAATATACATTATCATAGCAAGGGGAAAACACGCGTTGTGATGCCACATCATGTAAGGGACAACTATACAGACGCTCAGACAAACACTCCAAACGATTAATTTATAAAAACAATTATATGATTGAGTTAAAAAGAGGATTTACATTTTAAGCTTAGGAACGTGTCCATCGGTTCGGTAGCTAGTCCACAAGTAGAAACATATACTTACACAGCGGAAAAATAGATTCATTTTATCCTACTTGAGCATGAAGATCAAACGTTTCAACAATGAAATGCACATCTCTAAATTTAGTATAAGTAAAGAAAGGATTTTCTACGATCTTCAAAGTAGGTGACATTTACTTAAAAGCCATGTTATGCAAAAATGACATTTTATATAAATAAAGTAACTCATGCACCCTAACATAAAACCTTCCCAGAGAGTAATACTTCATCCAAAGCAAGAAGTAATAGCGTAATAGCAAAAGAGTAGAATTCAACAAGAGAACGCTATGGGTGCCAACAAACCCATAAGCAAACAACTACTACAACCAACAGAAGGCAACCTCCCACCAAGAAGGGAAGGAAGAAAGACACCACCAAGGACAGAAAGACTCCGCTCAACTACCTGCGACCGCTACAAACCTGAACCCGAGGCATTCAAAGAAAAGAATACCTCAACCCAAAAGGGCAAGAAAGCAGCACAATACTAAAGAAAGAGTTAAGGTTAACATGAAATTAAGAGGGTATGAGCAACTAGACTACAAAAGTATGGACAAACAAAATAACATCGATTCAGAAGAAACAACTCAAAAGCGAGAGCAAAAAGAAACTAGCACCAAGAATAATGGCAACCTAAATTATAATGATATATAAGTATATATATATATATATATATATATATATATATATATATATATGAAAAGATACCAGAACCTGAGACTGCTTAGCTCAGAAGAAAGGGCACTGAGGTGGTGGTCCTTTATCCACTGCCAACCTTAGCCCCAAAATAACCCGAAACCAGGGGTATAAAATCCACAAACGGGCAATGAGGTACTGGTCCTTTATCCACTACCAAACTTAGCCCCAAAATAACCCAAAACCAGGGGTGTAAAATCCACAAACGAGCACTGAGGTGGTGGGCCTTTATCCACTGCCAACCTTAGCCCCAAAATAATACCAAACTAGGGGGTGATATGGCGGTGACTCTAGTCCACACAAATCATCAGCCCAAGCAGAGGCACTGTGACAGTGACTCATAGCTCACACAACCAATAGACCCCAACATAGCTCAACAACCACAGAAGCGGTGGTGCATAAACATATATATGAATATATAAATAAAACACTCTACATATCAACAAAAAATACTCGGAGCATTTGACAACATAGATCAAAATATTCAAGAAATACTCACCAAAACTATCCAGAAATATTTAATGAATTAACCCGATATACATGATGAAATAACACGAAGAATGAACACTTAACATCACGAGATATAACTAGAAACGACTTCAGCAAAAGACTCAACAAAAGATCTTAAAATGCTCAACAACATAATTTAAGATACTCGGGCCCACACGGCAAAAGAGCCTAAAAGCATTGGTGAAACAATTCAAAATACACGACAAAGCCGACGGGAAAAGATTTATCAAAGTCGACGGGAATCTAATAAGATCGACGGGAAAACTTAGAGAAAAGTCGAAGGGAAAAGCTGCCCACAATCGACAGGAAAATCTTAAGAAAATCGACGGGAAAAAGGCCTAGTCAAAATCGACTGGCTATCCTGCCGATCGGCGGGAGGTCCCGTCCATCGGCGAGAGGTGGCTTACAGGGGTTAAGGTTTATCAAAGATGACTAATGAAAGCTTAAGTTATATTCGACAGGAAGACTGCTCGATATCGACGGGTAGCCTACACGATATCGACGGGAAAAAGACTCTATCAAAGATGACTAAAGAAAGCTAAGTAAAAGTCCACGGGAAGAATAAGACAAGTCGACGGGAAGATCATAACATAGTCGGCGAGAAGAATAATAATAATCGACGGGAAAACATAACATAGTCGACAGGAACAATAATAAAAATCGACGGGAAAATATAACATAGTCGACGGGAAGAATAATAAAAATCGACGGGAAAACATAGCCAAAATTGACTGGAAGGTTAGAAAAGGGCCCGATCGACGGGACGGGAGCCCGATCGACGGGTGTCCCGTCGATTAACTTAGAAAACTCGACAGCTCACGATCACCCTGCCCTCTCCCGTCGATCGACGGGATGGGGTGTCGATCGACGGGAAGGCTTTACAAACAGAATTTCCAGAAAAAAAACTAAGGCAAAAGAAAATTGACTGGACAAACTCCAGCAAAGAAAAAATTTCAGAATTAAGATAAGGAAAATTATTTTGACAGAAAACGTAATCTTGAAATCAAATCAACCAGAACACTCATTTAACAACAATTTTAAGATAAAGAGCACTTAAAGAACAATAAAAAGAGAAGGCAGAAGAGATACGACAAAGGTAAGAGACCAAAATGATCTGTATGAAAGAAAAATCATTCAACACAACAAAGAAGAAAAAATTGCTATTTGCAGCCCACATACAAAAATAACCTCTCATTTCTACCAAAATTTACTCACCCCATAGATAAAAGAGGAAAAACTCCTAATTTCTCATACCAAATCAGAAAATATACCCACAACAACATGGAAAAGAAAATCCAAGATATTAGCAATAAAACAAAAGAGACACGAAAAGAAATATTGCAACTTGCCTTGAACTTGCGAGGCGACTCGCCGATTAGCACTCCTCGGCAGGGGAAGAAGCTAGACATGAAAGCAAGGAAAAAACTCCAACCATTAGGGTTTAGTTGACGAGAAAACTCGACGAAACACGAAAAACTTACAGTACGCACAAAGATCTCGGCAAGAGCTCTCCAAAACTATGCTCCGACGACGAATCCGAGCTTACGAGCTCCCTCGACGACCAACGGAAAGGAGAAAGCCCTCTTTCTTTCTCTCCCTCCCGAATCAGGAAACTCTCCTCAAGAAAAGAAGTGAAAAAGAACTGGAGACTTGGGGAAGAAGAAGAAAGGACAAGTTTAATAATTAAATATTATAAGTGGAAAATATTGGAAATCCATTAGCCTCCCTTCTCGATTCTTCTGAATAGATTTCTGATTATATAAAATAATACTTATATACAATTAGATATATATATATATATATATATATATATATATATAATTTATAGTGATTTTTATTATTATATTATGTCAATTAGTGTTTTTTTATACATAGTGTTGTTATATGTAGTGATAAATTATAAGATTATACTTATTATTTTATATATATACATATAGTGCTTTTTACATGAAATCTTTTGGACAAATCACAAGTATTTAAGTGCTTTATATTTGATTGGTTTTCATCCATTTTGTAGAGAAATTCGGGTTGCGTTTAGCCGAAAACCAACTCCCCACTAAGATAGTGGAGGCATGGGCAAGAAAGAGGAGAAAACCTCCCAAAACCGCCCGAGAACCACCACGCGCGCAGCAGCTCCGTGCGCTATAGCGCGCGGTACCACACGCCTGTGCGCGCGCAACCGCACAGCATGCGGGGTATCACGCGCGTGCAATTGAGCGGTCCCGCGCACGCGCAACCACGCGGCATGCGCGGTACCGCGCGGGGTACTGCGCGCGGTATCGCGCACTCGCAATCTCGCGCGCGCAACCGCACGCGGTACCCCTCGCCCGCCGTGCACGACGCCCAGCACGCGGCCGCACGCCTGCGTCCGCGCACGTGTTCGGCGCCGACCGCTCCCCCTCACCTCGTGCCGCCCGTTGCGCTCTTTGCGTAATCCTTGCGAAACCTCGATTGCGCTAGTGCTGCTAAGTCCTTAGCATGCTCTTGACCGACGCGCACTTGAACATTGCAAAGTTCATTGCACGCGCCGATTGCTATCTCCATTTTCTCTCTTAAGATTACAGGATTTACGCATTGCAATTAGGAACGTCAACTGCCAGAACTACCCGAACTGCCTAGGGGCGAAGTCGTCATATCCAAAAAGTGGCAATCCGTGTGCTCTCAACCAATAGACGAGATCGGCCCGTCAGGTGGTTATGACGGCAGAATTACCGGGTCTCCCCCGACCAAGTCTATAAAAGGGACCCTGAATCCTCATTTGAGGAGATCTGACTTTTGGCATCCGAGAGAGCTCCTCGAAGATTTCCTTCGCGTTCGAAGATCTCCTTCGCGTTCGAAGATCTCCTTCGTCATTTGAAGATCTTCTTCGGATCTTAAGGACCTCCTGCAATAACAAAGTACTTAGTTTTTCTGAGAGGTGGTCTGTCACCCTCAGAGACTTTCCTTCAACTGCAATTATAATGAGAAGCGGCCTGTCGCTCTCAGTTCTCACAACAACACATGTAACACTCAAAGACTTAGTGAAATTTGGTTGGCGCCGATCCGACCACGTGGTTTTTTACCCTTTCCGGGTTTTCCACGCTAAAAATGTTCTCTTGCCACCTGTTTGTTCTCTCTGTGGCTGTTTGCGCATTCGGCCCACTCTCGGGCTAAGACGGTTCAATTCGCCCGGTCTAAAAGAGCGTCGAGTGACCCGCAACAATATTATCTTAATATTTTAATCATTATGATTAATCAAAATATTGAGACTAATAAGAAAATATGAATAGTAGCATTCTTTTATAAACAATTTTATCATGTATAAACATATTTCGTATATATAATATGATATATATATATCTTATTGTTATTTTCATCCTTTTATTTTTGTTCTCGCAATTTATTAATTACTTACACACACCCCAAAATGGTAACGCCCTCACACCGCCATTTCGACGATAGTTATATTTAAAATAATTGATAATTAGATTTAAAATAATTAGCGTAAACCCGGGGCGTTACAACCACCTCTCCTAAAAGAAAGTTTCGTCTCAAAAATTTACAATGCGAAGTGGAACACCGACTTGGAAAGAACGCGCGCACGACGGTTCCTTACCGCAAACACAATAATACAAGCGCATCGATACATAATTATTAACCGCATTACTATTAAATAACAACTAGGTCAAATCTAACCTGAGATCACTTGGGGGAAAACCGTTCTTCTTCCTTTGCTACTACACTTAACTCGGCCTCTCCTCAATCCAACTATCGCTGCTGAGGCGGTGGCGGAATCAGCACTGGAAGGGCAAGCTGCTGGCCGGCCAACCGGAATTGCGAACACCGGAATTTCACATGTCCTTTCTGTCCACACTGATAATAGACCTTATTCTTCAACCGACATCGAGTCGAATCATGCCCTCTTTGCCCATAATACTCACATGTCTTATCCTTCTTCCAACACTGGGTAAGATCATTCCTCATCTTTCTGCAAAAAGGGCAATAACTGATATTCTTCGGAGCACCTTGAAGAGTCATCACCTGAAGCTGCTTCTGCGCGCCCAGCCTCTTGAAACACTTCTCGAACAGATGGCCCACACGACTGCAAAAGCTGCACACCAACTTGCCCTTCTCACTCGAAGCAGAGCTGCCACTTTCTCCAACCTTACTCTTTCCCTATCTCGACACCACATCCTGACCCACAACAGGGTTTTGCACCCTAGGCTGCTGCCCAAAAGTAGCCGTCATCAAAGTCCGAATCTGCACCTGCATCTTGACCATTTTCCTTGACAACGCCTCATTATTCTGATGCAAATCCTCAATCACTGCCTCACTGCGTGCACCTGAGGATTCATCCTCTAACCGGAAAGCCAACTCCGATGCACTACGCTCTGGGGTCATCGACTGTAATTACGAACGAACACCTCACTAAGCCTAGCTTAAGACACAACTAGCTAACTAGAATTTCCTAACTCGAAACAGATCATAAAAGAATAGATACTTGCTCTTGCTAATACTTGTTATGGGAATTCACGAAATGATGTTATGCTTAACCTAGGATGATATATCATCATCATATTTACTCTTGTGCACATAATATGAATGCATGAATGCCAAAATTTCATTTCAAATCATTTGTGTGGGAGCATCATCATGTATCTCTTTAACTTGGCACGTTTGCTAATGCTATGTTATGATGTGCATGCAGTGCTATGTAGTCTAAAAAGGCCTTAATGCATGCTATGAGCGATGTACACATACGATCTAATGCATCCCATACTACATATTATCGCATGTACCGAAAAAGAGAAATCAAGCTAATGGACATCCATTGGACCGGCGTTATGCATCCCATACTACATAACCGTCGCATTTTGTCACCTATGAGGATCCATATACAGACACATATTATGCAACCCATACTACATAATATGCCCCGTGTACTTCTTATCATGCTATGAGTGTAGTGTTCATGCTTCATCCAAGACTTACGGATGACCCTTCGGTGTGTGTATGCAATGAATAACGATTCTCACAAGGCAGTTAACCGGGCCAACCAGACTATCCCAGCAACCCGGCTAACCTCCCTCTGATACCAACTATCACAACCTGCATTTTCCCAAGAATTTAATATACATTATCATAGCAAGGGGAAAACACGCGTTGTGATGTCACATCATGTAGGGGACAACAACAAACGCTCAGACAAACACTCCAAATGATTAATTTATAAAAGACATAAATATGATTTGTTGGAGCCTATGTTCTGCATCTCTTGGTTTGAGAATAACAAATATCGTGTTGTACTTGATCTTGTATTTTGTGTGTTTATAGTGTGCAGGTTGTACAGGAACTATAGGTACATATCCCTATGAGTAGTATACTGAATGGAGATGACTCTCTGGAAAGAGAGCTAACGCCCCGCGTTAGATGTTAATGCCCTGCGTTAACTTCCATCGAGAAGGAATCCGTAGAGAAGAAATGTCGTCGAGAACGAATTCGTCGAGAAGCCAGAGACAATGCCAGCGTTGACTCTTAACGCCTGCATTGAGTCCACAAACTGCCACGATCTTGACGGTTGCATGATTTCAGCCACGATAGTACACGATCACTAACGCCGACATTAACTCTTAACACCACGCGTTAGCTCCCGTGGCTATTTAAAGTACAACTCCTCTCATTCTAGGGAGATGATTCTAGAATTCTAATAATTTGAAGAGAGGCTCTTGTACAACAATTGAGAGATCTCCCTTGGGCTAACATGAAGATCTAAAGAATATTTTAAAGGAGAAGGTCTACAATGCATATTCCATATGAAGGATGATCGCTTCAAGAACACCAATGTCTACATCGCCTTCGTCTTCACCTTCATAATTTCTTGGGGAGTTTCTCTTACTTTACATTTATCTTGTAATCTTTTACTTTTTCCTTTTGTAATTTGTGTGGAGAAATCATTCTGGGAGAACGTCGGATTCCGGGAAGGATTCCATGGGTAATTCGCCGCGGTTGTTGGCGACTACGTCCTTGTGCGGCTTAAGGGGTAATTCGCCGCATTGTGAGTGGTGACTAGGTCAAGGTTAAATCTAGGGGGTGGCTAGAGGCCTTATTTGGGGTTAGATAGGATATAACCAACCGGTCCTTGGGAGAAAGACCGGTGAAACAAAGAAAAGTGTTTTTACATATTCTCGCCTTGATTTCCAGCATTATAGAAATCAAACATTTGTGTATTCAATTTATTATGAAATAAAATAATGTCTTTTAATGTTCTATTCAATTGATTTTATTTCCTCTTCAAGAATGTTTTAATTTATATTTCATTAAAGTATTAAAATTAACATTTGTGTAATTATCTTTAAAATACAATAATCGTTTTCATTATCTCTGATTTTCTGGAATTGTATTTCATTTAAGATTTCATAAGTAAAATTACTGCGACAATCGTTTTGTGCTAAGGAATATTTTCTGGAGAGCTAACGCCCAACGTTAACACTTAACGCCAGGCGTTAGCAACAGTTAACAAAAATTTTTGTTTCTCTTGTTTAAAAAAGAATCTTCAATACAATCTTTTCTGAGATATCAAAATATATTTTCTTATAAAACATTTCGAAACTTCAGTCATAAACTCTGATATTTTTAATTAAGATTTAAAATCCATAAAACCCTTATTCACCCCCCCCCCCCCCCTCTAAGGGCGTCGTAAGATCCAGCACGTGGTATCAGAGAAAGGTTATTCCAATACGGCTTCACAACCGGGAATAATGGCACTTCATGATCTCGCATCTTCTAGAGGGGATAATTTTTATGAAAATGAAAAATCATTATGTCCACCATTATTTATGAGTGAAAATTATAATGGGTGGAAAACACTTATGGAAAAATTTCTTAAAACTTTGGATATTGAATTTTGGAATATTACAATTAAAATGCCCCCAATTATTCTAAATAAAAAGGATATGTTTTTAAATGCCAAATCTATGAATTGTCTATATTGTGCTCTAGATCAAAATATTTTCAAACTTATTTATACGCTTCCTACTGCTTTTGAAGTTTAGAAATTTCTTGAGAATACTTATAGTCTTCCTTCCACAGATGATGAACAAGATGAATTCTTTATGGATCCAAGAGAAGAAATCAACGAGGACTCATGCTTGGAGGAAGATCTATCTAAGAGTGAAACAATATTGAACTCAATTGATGGCAAAATATCAAGCAAAAGAGAAGACGAAAACTATAGCAAGGTAAGAAAATCTAAATCTTCTTTTTTTGTAACAAATTCTATTTCTACATTTCATGTGCTTAAATTTGCTAAACGTAAAATTTCAAAGTTGAAACATGCTATTTCCAAATTACGTTTAGAAAATAAAACTTTAAAATCAAACACTAAAGTAGAATCTTACATTGATGTTTCAAATTCTCTTTCATGCTCTTTAATTAAAAATGCTAAACCTTGTTTTGATTATAATACTTTTAAAGAAGAACTCAAGGTTTTGGAAAAAGGTCTTTTAACTTCAAAGAGCATAATGAAAAATTGATAAAAGAAATGATAATTTAAAGGATAAACTAGAATCATTAAAATGTTTATTCAAAATTTTCCATATAATAAAAAATCTTTTATTTCTAGTTTATCAAATTATCAAAAGTCTAAAAGCTTAACTTCATATTATAAGAGTATGTCTATAAGAAAGAGTGGAAATGAAAATCATCAAAATATGAACCAATCATTTAAAACATATTGTAACCCACTCTTTCAACATTCAATTCTTAAGAAAGAACATCACTCTTATAAACTCTCAAGGAATCAATATAATAAAATTCATTATGATTATCAACATCAATGTATTTTGAAAAATTATTTGATTAAACATAAATCCCAAATTAATTATTTTTCAAACAACTATCATCCCAAAAAGATGTCAAATAATCATAATATGAATTTAAAAGATAAATAACCAAAGTATGAATGGAGGCCCAAAATTAAAAATGAAACACAAACTCCACTTGTAAAGGCTCGTTCATCACTATCTCCCCAAAACCCAACACGATGTATTTGGGTACCCAAAGGAACCATCACACTTGGTCCCCTTTGGATAACTAAATCTCTCATTTTTTAGGAATCATTGTATTGCATGAAGTAGAAATAGATTAAAAATGAAATATCATTACTCTACTTCATGATATGCTTAATTGCTTTTTCTTTTGTTTATTTTTTATTTTTTGAGCCAACACACTATGATCACTTTATATATCATGAGATATGACTTTCATTTTAAGCCTAATGTTTAACAAATCAAATTGAACATAAAGTCATAATTTTTGTAAGTGATATATCTTTTCTTTTTCTATGATTTATCCTTGTTAAATCCATTGCCTAGAAATGTCTTATATTATCATTATAAATTGAATGCTAAATTTGCTAAATGATATTATAAAGGCTAATTAAATTACTTTCAAAATTGGATTTAAATGGACTTTTAGGGGTCTTAGGCTAAAATATTAAATGCATAACTTATTGCATATTTGTCTATTTTTCGTTGTTGTATATAATAGCCCCTATATTGAAAATCATAATCGAGAAAAATCGGAATCAAATAATATAAAAAACCATGTGTTTTAAATAAAAAAAATGTAACTCAAAATTGTAAATAAAAAACCATGTGTTGCTAACTATCACTAACGCTGGCGGTAGCATATTTTCCTAAAAATTCTGATTTCTCTAATTATTATTTTCTGAAAAATTATTTTACTATGTTAAGTATCATTATCTTCTACTTTCAGATACCTTGTATTTGTTTTGTCTAATTTCTACAAATTAAAATCAAAAAGAAAATTTACAAAACATTTCAAAATAACCAAAACAATTTTATGTCCCTTTATATATATGTAGTATAATATTCACTTTACTAGCATTCACTACATATTAAAAGGATGAATATGAACTATACAATCACCACCATGATCTATTGATATCATATGCTAAAATTCACTATATTCATATATCATAATTCATGATCTCTCAAGACCTATCTTAAATCAACTAATTCTATCAACCTTAGGAATTATGAAATATTTGATTGTGATTGGTATTATAGTTTCATATCTTGTTTTGTGTGTGTGATGTGCATCTCTATTGTTTGCATGTATCTCATTATCTTTAGACCTAAGAATTAACTTAATATAAACAAAGTGAAATCAAATAGAATTGTCACTTCATTCTAGGTCTATAAAAATTCAAAACTCTATGTTTGAATACATGCAACTCAATTATATATTTGTCCATCTTTACATAGATTTTCAACATGTTGTCATAACTCATCATACGAGCATCATCACTTACCATAGATAGAAATCAATGTCCACGCTAGTTATATCTTGCAATGCTAAAGTAAATTATATTACTAAAATATGAAAATCATAATTTCCTTTGTAGTTATTTGCATGAATAAATTTTTTCTAAATGGATTTAAAATCAATAATCATCGATATAATTGTAAATCCAAAACTAATCATGCAATTATACCATAGTTAATATATTTAAGGATTACACGCTTAGTATGTCCATAATCAATAAATCTATGACATGTGTCTCACAATAGAGAGGGTGTAGGATTGTGTGCATTAGAGACCTAACCTCTAAGTCATGTCTTGTCCTTAACCGGGGAGGGTTCCAGTAGGGCCTTGCGAGGCACTGGGGGAAGGAGTGCTAGGTTGAGCATCGTCTTTTGTATGCATATGGGATTAACACCCCCAACCTACGAAATGTGTGCAGCTCCTTATGTCCATCCATCTCTTAGTATAGGGCTATAGTGTGTAGACATGTAGTTAGGATATATTATTCTTGGGTATACTCATATTATATTCATTGCATGAATATTATCTTGCTCTTTATACTTAAATCATACATATTTGTTTTTGTCCTAACATTGCATCTTGTGTTTTCATATGTTATTATTTTGAGCTTTAATGATTTTACAAAACACAAGTATTTGAAAAATCACCAAAAACATGTTAAAAGAGCCTTCAAATCTAATCAATATACTCTGAAATTTCAACTGAAGGAAGGTCTCTTTATAATACAAATGAATTATGAAAAATGTTTTTCAAAACATCAATAATTGCAGTTCTGTCTCGGCGTTAAGAAGCTAAAGCCTGGCGTTAGCTCCTTTGCTCCAAAATTGTTTTTTTTGAATAATTTCTGGTATTGTTTTAATATTTTGTGTGTGTTTTGTTTCTCTGTTTGTAAAAAGTTTTCTAACTTTTTATTTCTTTTAAAACAAAATTTTATTTCTTTTCAAAAAATATATGTATTTTCTCATACAATATTTTGGGTTTATTTCTCTGGCATAGAATATCATTTACTGATTGGGCTAAAAAGTCTTCTATGTTTTCCAGAGAATATAGATAAAAATAAATAAATACAAAATTACAAAACAATTTCAAAGAACAAAAATATGTTTTTCTCTTTATGTGTGTTTATTGTTTTGTGCATATATAAAAATTCAAAAATTTATAAAAAACTGATTGTTATTCATTGCCATTGTCAAGGATGATTAATTATATCAATTAAAGATTAAATACAATGTTTAATTTAACTTTCAAGTTTCTTAAAAAAACATTGTTTTGTATTTGTCAAGCCTTGAAAATTATCTTGTTATGTGCAGTGAAATTGATTGTAGATAAACGTGTGTAGAAATGCTTAGTATGCCTCTAAGTATGAGTAATGCATTATGTTTGATAATGATTCATTCACTCACTTATTTTTGATAACTTACATGTGTTTATAATCTTATTCTTGCATGATTGTATAGTGTAATAACATAAGTAATTAAAATGCTTAAATAGATTTCCTACACAATATTGAATTGGTTATTACAATTCTTTGTCTTTCATGCACTTATTCTTTAGAGAAATGTGGTTTAAAATGCTGTATTTGCAAAACAAGTGAATTCGGAGTCCTTAGTCACTAAACTAAAAAAGCAAATAATAAATGACAAGGAAAACTCCACCAAGCACTACTCACCCTCCTGATAAGTCTTAATGAGCATTGTGAGGTTGAGCACCTTGGCTAAGAATTGTAAAGTGTCTTGTAGCAAACATTTATACATCACTTCTCTTAGTACACCGGATCACAAATAAAATTTGAAAATAATACTAAAAAGTATAAAAGTGATCCCCAAGCACTACTTTGCACCCTGATAAGTCTTAATAAGCATTGTGTGTGCAGAGCACCTTAGTAGTTGTACTATTTATTCATGTGCAATGAAATATTGTGGAAGTAATAGTATTTGTGTATTTTAATGTTGTGTTATTTTATTATATAAGTCATGTGTTTTTGATTGATTCACTTGCTTACTTTATCAAAACACTATTTTGTACACATCATTATCTTTCATAAAACTTCTACTCATGAAAATTGGATCCTGATGCTCATCTATACTATTCTCTACAAACTTAAGTAAATGAACTAGATAGCAAAGCATGATCGCTACAATGTTTATGTTTACTTGAAATGCAAATTGTATTACATTGTAGTTTTTGTATCTTTTCTTGATAGTATAAAATCATGCTTGCAATTTTATCTTAATGGAATAGCATCTCTTCAATATTTAACTCAAACATAAACTTTTCAAATTTAAAACTCATTATCTTTTATATGATTTTATCTTCTAAAAATGATGTTTTGTGTTTAAGAGTGCTTATTATATTCTTCTGCTAAGTTTACCACTTATGCTCATTCATGTCTATTATTTTTAATGCCGTGGTTTTTTTTTAACAAGTGGTATCTTAAAATAAGAATGCTTACTTTATCATTTCAGTTATGTTGCTTACTACTTTATGTTACATCAGCTTATATTTTTCTCAACAAGTAGTATTTAACAAGCTTTTGATTGCTTCTTATTTTTCTTCTCGACATAGAACATATTACTCCTTATTGCACACTCTCACCTAAACCCTCTTTTGATACTACCAAAAGGGGAGAATAAATTACATAAATCTAATATTTAGGGGGAGTACATTATAATGATTTCAAACTCAAAGAAAGTATTTATGTAGGGTGAGTAATCATAAAGGAGGTGCATACACTATTATATGCTCGATCATGACAATCCTTCAATAAGTGGTTCCTAATCAATCTTAGTAGATATACAATCATCCCTACCCACTTTTGCTAAAAACAAAGGGGGAGAATAAATTGAGAAATCTAGTCAAATAGATATTTAGAGGGAGTAAATTATAAGAGAACACTTATGTAGTGGGAGGACTTCATATAGAAAGAGTATGCATTATCGCTTTCAAATCTATCATGCTTTTAACATGTTATTCATGCATATATTATTAACTAACTTATCTATAAACACAAATGGTCTTAATCTCACTAATTTCTCATACAAGTATTTGTTATTATCAAAAGGTGGAGATTGTTGGAGCCTATGTTCCGCATCTCTTGGTTTGAGAATAACAAATACCGTGTTATTTTTGATCTTGTATTTTGTGTGTTTATAGTGTGCAGGTTGTACAGGAACTATAGCTACACATCCCTATGAGTAGTATAGTGAATGTAGATGACTCTCTGGAAAGAGAGCTAACGCCCCACGTTAGTTGTTAACACCCCGCGTTAACTTCCGTCGAGAAGGAATCCGTCGAGAAGAAATGTCGTCGAGAATGAATCCGTCGAGAAGGAAGAGATAACGCCAACTTTGACTCTTAACGCCAGCGTTGAGTCCATAAACTGCCACGATCTTAACGGTTGCGCGATTTCAGCCATGACAGTACACGATCACTAACGCCAGCGTTAACTCTTAACGCCACGCGTTAGCTCCCATGGCTATTTAAACTACAACTCCTCTCATTCTAGGGAGATGATTCTAGAATTATAATAACTTGAAGAGAGGCTCATGTACAACAATTGAGAGATCTCCCTTGGGCTAACATGAAGATCTAAAGAATATTTTGAAGGAGAAGGTCTACAACGCATATTCCATATGAAGGACGATCGCTTCAAGAATGCCAACGTCTACATCGCCTTCGTCTTCACCTTCAGAATTTCTTGGGGAGTTTCTCTTACTTTACATTTATCTTGTAATCTTTTACTTTTTCCTTTTGTAATTTGTGTGGAGAAATTGTTCGGGGGGAACGTCGGATTCCGGGAAGGATTCTGTGGGTAATTCGCCGCGATTGTTGGCGACTAGGTCCTTGTGCGGCTTAGGGGTTAATTCGCCGCCTTGTGAGTGGCGACTAGGTCAAGGTTAGATCTAGGGGTTGGCTAGATGCCTTATCTGGGGTTAAATAGGCAATAGCCAACCGGTCCTTAGGAGTAGGACCGGTGAAACAACAAAAAGTGTTTTTACATATTCTCGCCTTGATTTCTAGCGTTATAGAAATAAAAAATTTGTGTATTCAATTTATTATGAAATAAAATCATGTCTTTTAATGTTCTATTCAATTGATTTTATTTCCTCTTCAAGAATGTTTTAATTTATATTTCATTAAAGTATTAATATTAACATTTGTGTAATTATCTTTGAAATACAATAATCATTTTCATTATCTCTGATTTTCTGGAATTGTATTTCATTTAAGATTTCATAAGTAAAATCACTGTGGCAATCTTTTCGTGCTAAGGAATATTTTCTGGAGAGCTAACGCCCAGCGTTAACACTTAACGCCAGGCGTTAGCAACAGTTAACAAAAAGTTTTGTTTCTCTTGTTTAAAAAGGAATCTTCAATACAATCTTTTCTGAGATATCAAAATATATTTTCTTATAAAATATTTTGAAACTTCAGTCACAAACTCTGATATTTTTAATTAAGATTTAAAATCCATAAAACCCTTATTCACCCCCCCCCCCCTCTAAGGGCGCCGTAAGATTCAACATGATTGAGTTAAAAAGAGGATTTACATTTTAAGCTTAGGACTGTGTCCCTCGGTCCGGTGGATCAACTAGTCCACAAGTAGAAACCTATACTTACGCAGCAGAAAATTAGGTTCATTTTATCCTACTTGAGCATGAAGATCAAACATTTCACCAATGAAATGCACATATCTAAATTTAGTATAAGTAAAGAAAAAATTTTCTACGATCTTCAAAGTAGGTGACATTTACTTAAAAGCCATGTTATGCAAAAATGACATTTTATTTAAGTAAAGTAACTCATGCACCCTAACATAAAAACTTCCTAGAGAGCAATACTTCATCCAAAGCAAGAAGTAATATCGTAACAGCAAAAGAGTAGAATTCAACAAGAGAATGCTATGGGTGCCAACAAACCCATAGACAAACAACTACTACAACCAACAGAAGGCAACTTCTCACCAAGAAGGGAAGGAAGAAAGCCACCACCAAGGACAGAAAGACTCTGCTCAACTACCTGCGAACGCTACAAACCTGAACCTGAGACATTCAAAGAAAAAGAATGCCTTAGCCCAAAGGGGCAAGAAAGCAGCACAATACTAAAGAAAGAGTTAATGTTAACATGAAATTAAGAGGGTATGAGTAACTAGACTACAAAAGTATGGACAAACAAAATAACATCGATTCAGAAGAAATAACTCAAAAGCGAGAGCAAAAAGAAACTAGCACCAAGAATAATGACAGTCTAAATTATAATGATATATAATTATATATATATATATATATATATATGGGAAGATACCAGAACCTGAGACTGCTTAGCTCAGAAGAAAGGGCACTGAGGTGGTGGTCCTTTATCCACTGCCAACCTTAGCCCCAAAATAACCCGAAACCAGGGGTGTAAAATCCACAAACGGGCACTGAGGTACTGGTCCTTTATCCACTACCAACCTTAGCTCCAAAATAACCCAAAACCAGGGGTGTAAAATCCACAAACGGGCACTGAGGTGGTGGTCCTTTATCCACTGCCAACCTTAGCCCCCAAATAATACCAAACCAGGGGTGATATGGCGGTGAATCTAGTCCACACAAATCAACATCCCAAACAGAGGCACTGTGACGGTGACTCATAGCTCACACAACCAACAGACCCCAACATAGCTCAACAACCACAGAAGCGGCGGTCACTACAACATTTTTGGTCTTTAGCAACACTTGACTTGCCAACATTTATAAAAATGTTGTCTAAACCTTGAATAGAGAACAGTTTATAAGTGTTGCAATAGATTAGCATCTTTAGGCAACAATTTCTGTGCAACATTCAATAAATGTTCTCTAATCTCTTATATGGAACATTTTTGAAATGTTGCACTTGACGTTTCACTTTAGACAACAATTATGATATGTTGCCCTTTTAAGAAAAAATTTGCAACACGTTAAAATTGTTGCCTAACCCTTTCAAAATTACTATTCACATCCCCAAATTTTTACTTAAAAACTAAATTTATAAAACTCCTGTTTTCACCCTCAGCAATCCCTCGACATTTTCCCAAATCCCCTTCCTCTTCCCCGTGTGTGGGCGACTTCCTCGCCATTTCCTCTTGCTAGATCAACGGCAAGCGAGCAACAGTGGACTTTGAAACTTCGCCGGAGATCATCTTCATGCCCTCGATGGTCTTCCTCCATGCCATTACCGCCATTCATGATTTCCCTAGGTTTTTTTTCTGCAGGTGGTGCCCTAATATGCTACCAGACGTCTACGATGAAGACGAGCAGAGCGGCCTCCTTCCGCCAGCGGCAAGCTACATCAAATCTCCTCTTCCGCCACTACTTTGCCTCTGGCTTCGAATCTATTTGGCCTTGCGTTCCTCCATGTGCAAGGTAATAGGTACTACCGTTCTGATTATGCCTTAACATAGATTTGTAGCTCATTTGACAAAAAAATTTTGTCGAGGATCTTATTTGCCCTTTATTTTTTTGCTTTTTCATCTATGGATTTGTAGCTCATCTGATTTCTAGCTAATTAGAATTTTTTCCATGTAGTTCTATACTTCTATTGAATCCAACATAGTGTATTTATAAGTACCGTAATCTAGATATTTTCTAGTGCTCTACTATTTTTTGAATCTAGATTTTGGGAGTTCATGAATCATAATGTTCATGAGTTCATCACTTTGTATGGAGACATCATTTTTTGTTCACTTGTAGTTGTTTCTTAATGGATTCCTTACATGCCTGTCATTTTCAGCTATATAATGTTTCATTTTCAGCTTCTCTTATATGGACTAAATCTGATTTTCTTTCTCCATCTGAAAATGGAACAAATTTTGTCGCAGTATCCATATAGGGAGCAGTGCTATTAGTATATATTTTAATGGTGCCTGGCAGTGATCTTCTTGGCCTCGGGCTATAATTTATGAGGCTAAAATCGATTGGCACAGATACTTTTGTCGCAGTTCCTCAACGTAACGCTTACACAACAACAATTGATGATCTGTTGTGGAAACAATATGTTATTCCATCGAATGGCTGAAATTTTATTTTTGTTTCATCTCAAAATTCAGACATTCATAATCATGAGCTTCTAAGTTGGGAAATAAATAACCAACAGGCCCTGTAATACAAACAGACGCAGACAAATCTTGAATAATCTCAGACTGTAATTTGATCACCATAAATATTGTCACTACGCAACCCCACTGTTGACCAACAGACATTAAGATTTACTCACTTGATCTCACATAGCGAAACTTCACTTCATTATTATTTCTTATAAAATAAAATAAAATGGTTGCAGATTTATCCAGTATTCTTTACAAATGATTCAAAATTTCATATCAGGTTTCTCAATTATTCATATTACTTCACTCTTATTCAGATTTATTTTCTCTCCTTTTAATCACCATGCTAACTCTGCACAATCAGATATGAAAATGCGAACATCCATGAGAGACTCCAAATGCATGAAAGCCTTAGAATAGCTCAATTCAAGGTAAGTGTTTCAAATTTATGGTCTTTCTTTAAAGATGATGTGAGCTGCTGGAACATTAGTGTACCTCCCTCCTTCTTGGACACTATTATCGAAATGGACTGCATTGTGGTGCATGGCTGGAACCCCATTCACCCGGACGAGTACGAGTGCAAATTTCTGTACTAAGCGTTAGGTGAATATAAAATGTTTGAATTTCAGCCGTGTTCTTAAGAACTAAATCTGGGCATTTTTTGTGGCATTTTTTTTAAAATGCCGCAGGTATTCGCGGCATTTTTTGAAAAAATGTCGTGAATGCCTATTTATATTTGCGGCATTTTTGAAAAGCACTGTGGTGTCCTATGGAGGCGATCACATTCGCGGCGATTTAGCGGCAATTTGTAAAGCGTCGCGGAAAGCCCAAAATAATGCAGTTGTGGTCTCGTTTAGTCTCATATCTTCAAGCGTATATTTCCACTCCTCTACTCTATATAAAGATGGGAGTTCTATGTAATAGTTAGAGATTTTGGAATAATAATTTTTTATTTTTCACACTGGAAAGTAAAAAATTTATATTTGTGTTTGCTCTAGGATCTTATTTAGGAGTAGTGACAAAAGCTGGTTTTTTAAAATGCAGATTATGCAGTAGATAGGGTTTCTGGGACCAGCATTCTTTCTTGCACAGCTGAGCCATATCAATTCTCCAGCATTAGCTGTGTTGTGCATGGCCTGCAGTCGGGTATGCTATAATGTGATTCAGCGTCCAGATTCTAGATTGTTTCTCACAAACAAATTTATGATCTCTTTCACTAGCTCTTCTTTTTTATTTATGTTTTATGCCCTTTCACAATGTTAGATTATGTCATTTCCATAAACGGTTGACCATATATTACTTTTGTTGCAAATCACTTTTCTGGGCTTTGCCATATATTACTTTTGTTGTAAATCAAACCCTAATTCTTGGATAAGCATTGTTTGCCTCACTTATGTTTCATAAATTAATTTTTTTAACTTTTAGAAATTACTCTTTGTATTAATTCAAATTTTGTCCCATTCCATTTCTTATTTACATGGTACTGATGCATTTTCACAATCAGGTTTACATTCTAATCATCAAGACATCGTACTGTGCTATTCGATAAGCTCCAAAAGCAACGACCATTCTCTTACAATCTTACTAGAATATTTCATATTTTACTACTATTGTTGCTTGCGCACGATAAGGCAGAGGTGTGGCAATAAACTATAGGAACCCTAATTGTGTAAAGATCTAGAAACTCAATTAGCGCTGAGTAATGATGCGCATGCAATTAATAACAATTCCGACAACATATTGTAAATATGAAAGAATATTTGAGGCTAGCACACGAATATCACAATTAGTTACGAAGCAATGGAGAAAGTTTGTGATATCAAGTTCATGTGGTCTTGATAATTTTATGAAGAAGAGGGCAAATCCCTATAATCATGCAAAGGTGCAAGGTGGTTTTTTTCTAATCATTCCTTACATTCTATAGTAAATCTGACTTTGTTCTCTGGATGCTACAGAGTTCTAGCTTCCATAGAAGTAATACATGATTCCTTGCTTCCAATGTGAGTAAATTCTCTTGATTTTTATGAGTTATTCATGTATTTATGTTTAGTTCTCCCTCTAATTTCAATTGACTGGTGGAAAATAATGACATTTTCTCTATGTTGAATGAATGATGAATTTTTTATAGTTTTTGTATTCCAGTCAACCATGTTGTTAGCGAATGAAAGTGCCCTATTTTTTATGCCCTATTTTTTATCCCCTGTCTAGCAGTGCAAGAAAACGTGGTAGGAAAAGGAAACTATTTGGGAAAAACTCATGCTTTCAAAACCATTTGAATCCATATAACCAAAAAAATGTGTTGGCAAATGCATTATGGCCAACAAATATCACATTACTTCATGCCTGCTTGACAACATAACTAAGCAAATCCATCAACGAAAGTCTCATACCTTGTCTTGTAATTTTGGAACCTCAATTAGGTTACACGGGTTGCCTGAGAAACGCCCCAAGCCATCCCTAATCCCTTTAAGTATAGAGGAAAATTTATGTTATTTTCCAAATTTAGAGATACATAGGTTCTATGCCCTTACTAGAATGCTTTTCAAAACCATTCTGAAGCCATATGCCTAAATTAATGTTTTAACAAATGCTCACATAGCACAAAAGCGCCATGCATCGCTGACAACATTACTTTGAAACTATTTGATGATTAATGAGTGCAGTTCCAGTTACCTTAATCTTTGTCCAATGTTATACCGATCTATTTTTTTTAATTCTGATGTCTTTTGTTCAATGGCATTGTTCTCCGTTTGCAATCAAGAAGTTTCATAAACCAGAATTTATCATTAGGAATATAATGACCCTTCATTTTGGCACTATACTTAAGTTTATTATTATGATTGCATTTGTTGCCGATCTTAATTAGTGTTAGGATAGCGTACTTTATTCATATCATCACATGCATGATTAAGAACCGTCATCCTAAAGGGCTTGGTATACCTGTTTAATCATGTGTTTTTTCCATAAAAGATATTCATGTTGGATGGCTCAGATTGCATAATAAGTAATCTCTTATCATTTTTGTTAGACCCTCTTAATATATCTGTAATTGATAAAATGATTGATTTTCATGTTCAGGATATGATAGACGTGGTTGATTTTGTAAGGATTCCCTATTTCTCAAACTATTTACAAATACAAAATTCAATTTAACAGCCCTATTCCACTCTAGTTCATTGACTTTATTTGAGCGCCATATGCAATTAATTCATCAAAGAAGCATATTTCAGTGCGGTGTCCTGACTTTATTTTGTATGCAGTATTATATGAAGACTGGCCAGTGCAAGTTTGGGGAGAGATGCAGGTACTACCACCCAATAGATAGGTTTGCACCTGTCGCAGCTATTCCTAAGCCAGCTCAAGAAAATGTCAAGCTTACTCTTGCTGGGCATCCCAGAAGAGAGGTACATTTTTTTGTCGCACATTTTTCTAAGTTGTATAGTATATTCATTTGATTCTCACTATCTCACACATACTTCAAGTAGTCACATTTTATCCTTGAAAATCTTGCTTACCTCACGTCCAGCCCTTTATTACCAGTCTTCCCTCACGTGCAGCCACATCAGTTTCTACGACCCAGTTGCGACGCCCTCACCTGCTACAAATGCCTCGCCGAAGCACGCCTCAACCAGTCACCGCCTCCTTGGGCTCCGATGACCAATCAATCTCATTCTGCCGCCGGGTCCGATGAAGCCTCCGCCGGATTCCATTCCTCTCGACCTGGACAGTGAACATGGCCCATCGCCACTGCCTGTTTCCCTTTAAGCCATCCAACCCCTCCTTTAGGTTCTCAAGTTCTCGTGTCGCTGCTGCCTGTGACTAGTTTGGATCCCTGCTACCTTCCTCTTAAAACCAACTATTACACGAGAATCATAGCCTGCGATGAAAAGTTTCATGGAAATTGTCGCGATGATCACTATCAATACAACAACTCTTCTTATGGGCAATGGTTTGTTAAGTTTGGAGAGGTCATCTCCACAAACACCCTGTGATAGCTTTGCCTGCTTTGACATGAAATATTGTTTGAGAAACCTTTATTTTTTGTATGTTAATGACTTGTATCTGGATTAGGTTGCAGCTTGTTATGTTTTGTAGTTAAATTAGTATGTTTTTTAACAGTTTGAGTAAGTTTAGAGTAGAGAAGTAGGGTCTTTGTTAATAGAAGCTTCTGAAGCTAGTCAGATATTTGCATTTGCTGGATCCTGTTACTTACTGGACTAAATGTATCTTGTATATTTCATCTTCATGATATTCTAATTTTGAGGAATCTATTTTATAATCTCTAAAGTAATTATCAAATTAGATATATGCCTCGAATTCCAGCTTGTTTTGTTTCTTCTGCATGCAGGTTTTCTAGAGAAACAATTGGATGAATAGCTAACAGTCAAAAAAGCTAACTTTGATGATTCAAGCATGAAGGTTTGCAGTGCAGATATTGATGGGATCTAAAGACTGAAAATCACTCATTTAGACTTCGGTTGAGTTTTGTAGATTCATCCAGTAGTTTTTTTAGTTGACATGATTTTTGCAGCCACAAGTTTAAAATTTTACACGGTTTGTTAGATTCATCCAGTAGTTACTGATTTGGAGTAGTTTTTACTTTTGAGTAGTTCTTGCTTTTGATTGCTTCATGCATATTATTTTCCTGGTATAACCATTTTTGGGTAAAGACATAGTTGGAATGAAGTTCCTATGAAGATATCTTGAATTTTGGGATTGTTTTATGGCAGTTTTTGTTCATCCATTTTATCGGGTAGTGTTCTAAACTGAATTTTCAAGGCTGTCTCCTTCGTTGTTAATAGATTTTGAACTTTTTTTTCCTGTCGACATTTGATGGACAACATTACAGAGATTTAAGTTCAGATTTTGTGCAAGTATATCTCTCAAGTGACCCTGAAATATATCATTAACTGTCTCATTAGTTTATTATTGACGTTGGAAAATTAGTTTACTGAAGTTTCACGGTTCTTTATTCATCAAATTGTGCAAACTTTATTATCTTTAATAGGAACTTATTTTAATAAATATTTCTAAACTGCCGCGGCATTGGCTATTTTTTTTAAATGTGCTTTTTGGCAACAATTTTGAAGTGTTGCCTTTGCACTTTTTTGCAACAGTTTTAAATTGTAACACCAGCAATCAACATTTCTAAAACGTTGCAATAAGTTTACCAAAAAACTATTGCCTATTCTAAGGGTATAGGCAACAGTTTTTAATTGTAACATTAACAATCAACATTTCTAAAATGTTGCAATAGGTCTATCGAAGAACTGTTGCCTATACTAAGGTTTTAGGCAACAGTTTTTGTATAGTGTTGCCTAAATGTATGAAAACTGTTGCCTTTGACCTTTGGTAACACTGTTTTAGGCAACATCATATGACAACAATTTTCAATGTTTTGGCAACAGTTTACAGTTTTAGGCAACATTTTTCAAGTGTTGCTAAAGACCAAAAATGTTGTAGTGGGTGCATAAACATATATATGAAAATATAAATAAAACACTCTACAGATCAACAGAAAATACTCGGAGCATTAGACAACATAGATCAAAACATTCAAGAAATACTCACCAAAACTATCCCGGAATATTTGAGGAATTAACCCGATATACATGACGAAATAACACGAAGAATGAACACTTAACATCACGGGACATAACAAGACACGACTTCACCAAAAGACTCAACAAAAGAGCTTACAATGCTCAATAACATAATTTAAGATACTCGGGCCCACACGACAAAAAGGGCCTAAAAGCATTGGTGAAACAATTCAAAATACATGACAAAGCCAATGGGAAAAGATTTATCAAAGTCGACGGGAAGCTAACAAGATCGATGAGAAAACTTATAGAAAAGTCGACGGGAAAAGCTGCCCAAAATCGACGGGAAAATCTTAAGAAAATCGATGGGAAAAAGGCCTAGTCAAAATAGACTGGCTATCGCGTCGATCGGCGGGAAGACCTCCCGATTCTGACTTAAAAGGGTTAGTATTTATCAATGATGACTAAAGAAAGCTTAAGTTATATTCGACAGGAAGACTGCTCGATATCGACGGGAAGCCTACACGATATCGACGGGAAAAAGGCTCTATCAAAGATGACTAAAGAAAGCAAAGTAAAAGTCGACGGGACGAATAAGACAAGTCGACGAGAAGATCATAACATAGTCGATGGGAAGAATTACAATAATCGACGGGAAAACAAAACATAGTCGACGGGAAGAATAATAAAAATCGACGGGAAAACATAACATAGTCGACGTTAAGAATAATAAAAATCGACGGGAAAACATAGCCAAAATCGACTGGAAGGTAAGAAAAGGGCCCGATTGACGGGACGGGAGCCCGATCGACGGGTGTCCCGTCGATTTTAACTTAGAAAACTCGACAGAACACGATCACCCAGCCCTCTCCCGTCGATCGACGGGACGGGGTGTCGATCAACGGGAAGGCTTTACAAACAGAATTTCCAAAAAAAAGCAAAAGAAAATCGACTGGATAGACTCCAGCAAAGGAAAATTTTCAAAATTAAGCTAAGGAAAATTAATTTGACAGAAAACATAATCTTGAAATCAAATCAACCAGAACACTCAATTAACAACATTTTTAAGATAAAGAGCACTTAAAGAACAATAAAAAGAGAAGGGAGAAGAGATAACAGCATGTGTAAGAGACCAAAAAGATCCTTATGAAGGAAAAAATCATTCAACACAACGGAGAAGAAAAAACTGCTATTTGCAGCCGACCAACAAAAATAACCTTTCATATCTACCAAAATATACTCACCCCATAGAACAAAGAGGGAAAACACCTAATTGCTCATACCAAATCAGAAAATATACCCACAATAACATGGAAAAGAAAATCCAAGCTATTAGCAATAAAAGAAAAGAGACACGAAAAGAAATACTGAACTTGCCTCGAACTTGCGAGCCGACTCGCCGATTAGCACTCCTCGGCAGGGAAAGAAGCTAGACATGAAAGCAAGGAAAAAAACTCCAACCATTAGGGTTTAGCTTGACGACAAAACTCAACGAAACACGAAAAACTTACCGCACACACAAAGATCTCGGCGAGATCTCTCCAAAACTATGCTCCGACGACGAATCCGAGCTCACGAACTTTCTCGACGGCCAACGGAAATAGGAAAACCCTCTTTCTTTCTCTCCCTCCCGAACAAGGAAACTCTCCTCGAGAAAAGAAGTGAAAAAGAACTGGAGACTTGGGGAAGAAGAAGAAAGGACAAGTTTAATAATAAAATATTATAAGTGGAAAATTTTGGAAATCCATTAGCCTCCCTTCTCGATTCTTCTGAATAGATTTCTTATTATATTAAATAATACTTATATAAAATTAGATATATACATATATATATAATTTATATTGATTTTTATAATTATATTATATTAGATTAGTGCTTTTTTATACATAGTGCTGTTATATGTAGTGATAAATTATAAGATTATACTTATTCTTTTATATATATACATATAGTATTTTTTATAAGAAATCTTTTGGACAAATCACAAGTATTTAAGTGCTTTGTATTATCTTAACATTTTAATCATTATGATTAATCAAAATAATGAGACTAATAAGAAAATATGAATAGTAGCATTCTTTTATAAACTATTTTATCATGTATAAACATATTTCACATATATAATATGAAATATATATATATATAAATCTTATTGTTATTTTCGTCCTTTTATTTTTGTTCTCGCAGTTTATTAATTACTTATTCACACCCAAAAATGGTAACGCCCTCACTCCTCCTTTTCGACGATAATTATATTTAAAATAATTAATAATTAGATTTAAAATAATTAACGAAAACCCGAGGCGTTACAACCTTTTCCCCCATTATTTTACTTTAAGCTTCGAGGAAGGATTGATTTTGGGGAGGAAGAAGAAGAAGAAGAGTAAATCTGCCATTATTGGAGCTCCGAATCGGAAGCCGATTTCAGATCCACGGAGAGCGTTCCGTTGCGGTCCTTTTCAATCGGCTATATTTCTACATCATGTCGCCAAAGCGATCATCAAGGGTAATGATGGCGCAAATCTCGCACACCGCTATAGGCGGTAGCTCGACTGCGGCACGGAACGGCAGTGTACCGATCGTTCAAGTAATATAAAACGAGGAGTAAATCCCCGAGTATCGATCTCAAAGGAACACAGTAAGGTGGATTTAACGTTCGAGGAAGGACTTGAGATTGAAGTCCATAACGTCGGGGTTATGATGGGTGGTTGAATTGGTTTCTATTTCTAATGCAGAAAAATAAATGCCCTAATATGCAGGCCTTGAGCGCACTGCTTCGCTTTGCGGGATGGAAACTATGTAGGCCTTGAACGCACTACTTCGCAAGGGCGGGTGGACGAGTAGGCAAGCAGATGAGGTGGTTCGCACCGGCGGAAGTGAGGTGGATTACACGGGCCGTTAGCACCGCTTAGCTTGGCGAATGGAAGAGTAGGCTCACGTAGTGGGACAGTAGTTAAGCGGAATGGAATGGAGGGTAATGGCGGATGGAAGATGAATGATAATAGCGCACCTCATACACATGGATAAATCAAAAGGAATTTCATAAACATGAAATAAAAGTTATAGATCTGGATTTATCATGTTCTTCATCCACAAAATAGAGAGTTTAGCATACAAACATCATTTCAAAAGAATAAAGAGTAAGAGATTCGACCGACTCCGAAGCCTTGCTGGGATTCACGGTTGGAATCGCTGGGTTGTCAATCCGCATCCAAGCTCGGTCCTCAACTGCGTCCGGGGTAAAGGAGGGCTGTCACTTCCTCCCAATGGCCCGTCTTCTTCGTGTCACGACCCAGCGATGTCCAAATGCTCTTTAACCCTTCCTTGATGATGAAAGTAAGATCCAATCTCTTCCTTGAAGTCCCTAGATGAATAGAGGAGGCTTAGAGCAAAAAAAACGCAAAAAACGGCGCTGGAAAAGACCTAGAAATGAAGAAGATGCGGCTGTTTTCGCGGAGCAGCTATTTATAGACGGGTGCAGAATTTCAATGCACATGATCAGTGGCGCACGACCAGTGGTCGTGCGCACTATGTCCCGTGGTCGTGCGTATTGCCTGGCAGCCCATTTTTAAGTGGGAATTAATGCACAGACAGTGGCGCACGACCAGTGGTCGTGCGCACCATGTCCAGTGGTCGTGCGCAGTGTTCCTATGCAGTTTTTGCGCACCGGAACACTCGCACAACCCCCGTATCAACATGAAAGATCGTCGGGCCACATATATGAACATGAAAATACACCGAAACGGGCCTAAAAGTGCACTTAGCATGGAATGAAGTATAGAGAGAATATGAACGAAAATAGGTCTAATGTGTAGTGCAAAGACTAGATAATCGGCCCAAATGAGTCCGAAAATATGTATATAATTGAGACTCATCACACCCCCAGACTTACCTGTTTGCTCGTCCCGAGCAAATCATCTCAGGGCGAAGAAAAAGAGAACTAGTTGGCTAGGCAATTGTACGAGCGAAGTACCATGCGAAGTCGCATCCTCATGCACAAAGAGAAATAGTAGAAAACAATTCTACGTATGCACGGTAATTTTTATTTTCTAGAAACGTAGAAGACATATTACTCATACTCCTAATGTGAATCACAGTGAATCATCCGGTTACGCGTAGAACGAAAGTAGACAGACAGTGAGGTGAGCATTGCCAAAGATCGGGTCTCGGGAGGATCTCCAAAGGAATCCACCAATGTCGATGACCATACGCTTGCCCGTTCACACTCTCTCCACGGCACTGGTTTGACTCAAGCGCGCAAATCAATAGGACTTTAGGATAAAACAGGGCTTGGGTTTAGGTGGGGTATAACAACGGTAAACAAGAAGGCTAAGCACATCAAACCCAAATGAACAAGTACAAACACAGATAAATCACCCTATGCCCAAACATAATCAAATGGGTGCACACACCAACAGGCTTAGATTTGATAACATCGGTGTGTGCACCGCTTACTCCAAAATACACAACATTTTTATATATTTTCCATTTTTTCTTTTCTTTTTCGTCTCCCTTTTTTTAACATTGCATTCATTTTTTTTTACATAATAAATCCAGCATAAATACCATTTGGGCACAACCACATATCACGATATGAACACCACTTCAACACCCCACATTCAAAATATAAATAATAAAGCTCAATCATGGGTGTGCTAATACGGTTGGCTATTTGGCTTTGGTGACGTATAGTGGAGCTGAATCAAAAGGAGGGGTAGGCACAACTGGGTAGCGAGGGTAATGTGGTAGGAACGGGTACAAGGCTCAACCGGGCCAAAATGAGGACCTACATCATATTTGCGCGCTTGACTAACCATATACCCATGCTTCGAGTGTCGCTTGGGGCAAGTTCTTAGCCACCGAGAAAGATTAACCTTCCTCCCGACTCGAGCAATACGAGGCTACTGAACGCCTACACACAATTCTACGCCACTGTTTGATTCATAACCAGATTCACAACTAGAGTACAGTAAACAAAATTTACGCTAATAGAAAAATAGAAACTAAAAGCATATAAAGAATTTTAATTTACACAAACTCTAAGTGAGCATGAGTGTACGACTAGGGACACTCTTGGAGTCAACATTTTACTCCGCAGTACAATCCTAAGCCAACACAGCATTCTTTACTTAGCGCACAAGTGATAAAAAAAACTCGGCACGTGCAAAAATTTAAGCACGTTCTCAAGTGGGTGATGCGGTGCGCGATGCAAATGAACAAAACCAAATATCATAATAAAAGCTTTTAGCATGCAAAAGATGTGTGACCGTGAGTGGGTAACAAAGCGCGGTTCTCCCCCCAGACTTAATCTAAGCAATACATCATAATGATATGACAGTGAAAATCAAAATCGAAAGCTAGGGAAGAAGTTACCCAATGCTCAGCAAGTGAGCATACCAGAAGATGCATGCAAATCTGAAGCAAACCCGCCATTCAGAATTTGCAATGAGTACCTGCAGGGGTGAGCTCCACAAAAACAAAAGAAAGCAGAAATGCTAAAACTGAACAGAAATTAACTAACTACTCTAACTAGGAAAATGAAAATGCAATAAAAGTAAGATAACTACTGGGGTTATTGTCATCCCAGCACGACTTATTCAGGTTTTGTACAGTTCTAGCTTATAGGCCTATGAAAAGAAAAGTGAACAGGTAACTGTTCTAATATGTGCATCGGTAGCGGGTACCGATACGGAGACAGAGCAGTCACCCCTCTACCTAAATATAGATACCTGCTCCTCACAGGTAGAGGGTAGAGAATGTAAGTGGAGGAGGAAATATCCTCACTCAACTCACCAAAAACATCCTTGCCCAGCAAGGTATCGTCTCCATGAAGGTGGCAGGAGGAAAAGGTAATGAGTGGAGCTTCCTCTACGGAGGGGGGATCAACCTCCTCACATAAGAGGATGCTCACATCATTGACTTGAGCAAAATGCTCCAAGTCCTCCTGGGCTACCTGCGAAGATTCAACCTGCACAGGCTCAGATGAAGAAGGGGGGTTAGGAAATAAAAGAGAAGAATGACTTAAATAATCAAAAATTGGGGGAGTGGTCCCGGTCTCACTCCCAGCAGGATCCAAACATAGATCACTGTCGGTGTCATATGAGTCATAGCGAGGGGAATTCGGGAGCTCAAGGTCCTCTGTGGTGAGGTGGATCTCCTCATCCAATAAGGAAGTACAAACCTCCTCATCAGAAGAGGAATCCTCCTCATCCCACTTCGGCGCATCATCGTGGGCCAAGGAGTCACACTCCCCATCGGAGAGAATAACATCCTCGTCCCACTTTGATGCAACCTCAGGCTCCGAATGAACCTCCTGCACAACATCATCAACCAACTCAAAAGGAATAGGAATAGAAAATTCTTGCAAAGAAAGAGGAGGAACAACGGTACTAACATCAGGGAATATATAAACAGGTTCCTCAGGGGGTGAATCCAAAAGAGGAGATGAACGCAAAGGGAGAGGAATCTCCACCACGTCATCACACTGAGCAGTTGAAAGTCTGATGGGAATATCTGCAGCAGTCCCCTATAGACAAGGTGGTACTGTGAACTCATCATCAGAATCAGAAGGGGCAACCAAATGAGAGGTGGATGGACAAACACGGACATCCGGTTCATCATCCATCTCCAACTGGCGCTGGAATTCTGCACAGTCTTTCAATGAATGCTCAGTGATATGACAACACAAACATAATTTTCTATTCCTCGTCAGTCCTTGCGGGGCCGGTGAGGAATACAAAAATGATGGAAGTGGCGAAGAAGAGTGACCATAAGACTTGGGTACAGTGTATGAAGTGTCGTAGGAAAACGATGCTTCATGCACTGAGCCACGAGAATTATGCCCACCATCTTCAGTGGGGCACTCATCACTAGAATGCCTAGCATCCCCACACCATTTGCAACGGATATTTAGATAAGCAAACATGGTGCAAAGGAAGATAATTCACCAATAGAAATATTCTAAGCAAGAATTAACTATACACAGACAATAAAATATAAAACCTGCTTTTGAAAAATTGCAAGTAAAGATTAGAAACAAAAAATTAAAAGATGCTACTTATATAACAAGAAATACAAAAGATGGTATAAACAAAGGGCACAAGGGCTTCTATCTCTTATCTCCCTCTCCAGCAAACTCACACGTCTGTGTTCCCCGGCAACGGAGCCAAAAACTTGATGGCGCAAATCTCGCACACCGCAATAGGCGGTAGCTCGACTGCGGCACGAAATGGCAGTGTACTGATCGTTCAAGTAATATAAAATGAGGAGTAAATCCCCGAGTATCGATCTCAAAGCAACATAGTATGGTGGATTTAACGCTCGAGGAAGGACTTGAGATTGAAGTCCATAGCGTCGGGGTTATGATGGGTGGTTGAATTGGTTTCTATTTCTAATGCAGAAAAATAAATGCCCTAATATGCAGGCCTTGAGCGCACTGCTTCGCTTGGCGGGATGGAAACTATGTAGGCCTTGAACGCACTACTTCGCATGGGCGGGTGGACGAGTAGGCAAGCAGATGAGGTGGTTTGCACCGGCGGAAGTGAGGTGGATTACACGGGCCGTTAGCACCGCTTAGCTTGGCGAATGGAAGAGTAGGCTCACGTAGTGGGAGAGTAGTTAAGCGGAATGGAATGGAGGGTAATGGCGGATGGAAGATGAATGATAATAGCGCACCTCATACACATGGATAAATCAAAAGTAATTTCATAAACATGAAATAAAAGTTATAGATCTGGATTTATCATGTTCTTCATCCACAAAATAGAGAGTTTAGCATACAAACATCATTTCAAAAGAATAAAGAGTAAGAGATTCGACCGACTCCGAAGCCTTGCTGGGATTCACGGTTGGAATCGCTGGGTTGTCAATCCTCATCCAAGCTCGGTCCTCAACTGCGTCCGGGGTAAAGGAGGGCTGTCGCTTCCTCCCAATGGCCCGTCTTCTTCGTGTCACGACCCGGCGATGTCCAAATGCTCTTTAACCCTTCCTTGATGATGAAAGTAAGATCCAATCTCTTCCTTGAAGTCCCTAGATGAATAGAGGAGGCTTAGAGCAAAAAAAACGCAAAAAACGGCGCTGGAAAAGACCTAGAAATGAAGAAGATGCGGCTGTTTTCGCGGAGCAGCTATTTATAGACGGGTGCAGAATTTCAATGCACATGATCAGTGGCGCACGACCAGTGGTCGTGCGCACTATGTCCCGTGGTCGTGCGTATTGCCTGGCAGCCCATTTTTAAGTGGGAATTAATGCACGGACAGTGGCGCACGACCAGTGGTCATGCGCACCATGTCCAGTGGTCATGCGCAGTGTTCCTATGCAGTTTTTGCGCACCGGAACACTCGCACAACCCCCGTATCAACATGAAAGATCGTCGGGCCACATATATGAACATGAAAATACACCGAAACGGGCCTAAAAGTGCACTTAGCATGGAATGAAGTATAGAGAGAAAATATGAACGAAAATAGGTCTAATGTGTAGTGCAAAGACTAGATAATCGGCCCAAATGAGTCCGAAAATATGTATATAATTGGGACTCATCAGGTAACGATCCTTCTCTCTGGTCTTAGGACGTGTTTGTGTTATTTTATGTTGATATATTTTTGTGGATGAGTCTCCTTTGCTAATTAGCGAAGTGTGTGACCTCACTGGGTCGATTGTGTCCGTCCTCGACATTTATTTCATATACAGATCTGATTGGTTTGCAGATTTAGACATGTTGTGTGAAGCTCATCTGCGGCTATTGGTACAGATTGGTGATGCTTGATTTGCGTGCAGGAGAAGACTCAGAGATATGCATTATCGTGTTGCGAGAGGTTGGACTAAGGGAGCTATTGAAGCACTTAGTAGAAATCCTGTTGTGTGGTGGTAGAATGCAAATCTTCTCTACATATCTGTAGTGGATTGTACTTGGACCTCCTACGATAGTTGTGATCGTGAATCCTATATTCTCTCGAGTGGATTAGGTGTGTAGCTTATTTTCGATGAACGGGTCAAGGTAAAGTGATACCCGCACTGCGTTTGACTAAACAAAGTGATTTGAATAACATGCAGTTGCTTATCTGAACCCGCACCATGTTGTTCAACTCGAGGGCTTGCGAAAAGCTTTGCTGTTAGCATGAGAATGAGTCAATGTTGATGCGATTGACTAGTAAAATGTTCAAACAGGATCCGAGTTGGCGATACTTGAATTGGTGGAACTGCTCGTGCGAGAGTTCACATATACATGCCTTGAGAGCATGAAAGCTTGTGGTCGTGCGTACCAATATTTGTGATTGATTTTTGTTATCCTCATTCTTAGACGGTTGAAGGAACCTTTGGGTAGACCAACCAATATCATGTGCATATCTAGGTTCATTTACTTTGATGCTCAACCTAGATGAATTGATTGTGCTTGGAACTTCACTCTGTTTAGAGTAGTCACACTTTATTATATATATATATACTACTTGTATGGCTTTCTTGTAGGAGAGCAATGTAACATCCCAATTTAGGATGAGGGCCCTAGAAGTATTGTGATGAGTCCTGATCATATACACTTTTATGGACTCATCTGGGCCGTTTAGTTAGTCATTTCACTGCACTTTAGCCCTGTTTTAGTTCATATTTGTTAATCCATGCTAGGTGCACCTTTTGGCCCATTTTGGTGTGATTTCATGTATATTTTCATTAGTGGTTTTCATGCACTGTTAGGTGCCACTTTTAGTGGCTGGATTTGTGGTTGTGCGCTAGAACAGGAGTCGTGCAGGTGTTTCCGGTGCAATTCTGCACAGGAACACTGCGCACGATCACTGGTTCTATTGCGCACGACCACTGGTCGTGCGCCACTGATCGTGTGCACTTAACGCCTTTTTCACGAGTTCTGTTTGGTGCAGTGCGCACGACCACCAATGCCAGTGCGCACGACCACCGGTCGTGCGCCACTGCTCGTGCGCATTGACCATTAAATTTCTGAGTTCTGTTTCATCTATTGCGCACGACCACTGACGCTAGTGCGCACGACCACCGGTCGTGCGCCACTGGTCGTGCGAACATTTTATTTTATAATTTCTGTCTTTGCAGGTTCCGTCCAGGCAGAGCGCACGATCACAGGATTCTAGTGCGCACGACCACTGGTCGTGCGCCACTGACCGTGCGCACTGTTTAATTCCAGCGCCTATAAATTCCCTGCTCGCGATTTTAGGTTAAGCTCTCGCTTCCAGCCGCCGTTTTCCGCCCGATTCCGCCCGATTTCGCCCCTCCACCGTCGCCCACCTTAGGGAGGATCTCCGGGCTTGCTCTTCACGCCAATCTTGAGCCGGAGTTTCCTCTCGGCCTCCTCCTTCATCCACGAGCTCCAAAGGAAGACCTAGCCGCTATCTCCATCGAGCAAGAGGAAGTTGGCAACCTCCACCGGATCGTGACACGAAGAAGACGGGTCCATTGGAGAGTCGTGACAGCTCTCTCTACCCCGGACGTAGTTGTGGACCGAGCTTGGACGCGGATTGACAACCCGGCGATTCCAACCGTGAATCTTCAACGAGCCTTCGGATTCGGTCGATTTCTTGCCTTGTTCTCCTTTTATTGATGTATTTGCAACTAGATCTAACATTATGATGAAGTGTATTTTGATTAAATAGCATTTTTACTTGATTATGTCTATGTGATTGAGTATTTTTGTTTATATTATTGAGGTGCGCCCCATTCCATCCTCCATCCCACCATCGTGTCCGGTGCCGCACTAGCAATTGCTAGTGGCGTGCTTGTCGAAGAGGTGCTTGCGACCCTCATTCCACTAGCCTACTCGCCCATTCGCCTACCGAAGCGTGGCATCGCGGCCCGTGTGCTCCATCCCGCCTAACGAAGCAGCGCGCTCAAGGCCTGCATAGTTTGATCCCGTTAGCCTACTCGTCCATCCGCCCTTGCGACGCAGCGCGCTCAAGGCCTGCCTAGTTTCCATTCCGCCAAGCGAAGCTTTGCATAGCGGCATTGCATAGGAGTAGTTGTTAGCTTTTATTTTATTTTCCAAAAGCCCAATCACCCCGTTTCCGCATTCCATCCGACGTTAAGGACTTCAATCTCAAGTCCTTCCTCGACATTTAACTCCACCTTACTGTGTTCCTCAAGAGACCGACACTCGGGGATTATTCCCAATTTTTATTACTTGAACGATCGGTACACTGCCGTTTCGTGTCGCAGTCGAGCTACCGCCTATAGCGGTGTGTGAGATTTGCGCCATCAAGTTTTTGGCGCCGTTGCCGGGGAACACCGTCGTCTGAGTTTTCTGGAGAGGGAGAACCTGAGAGAAAAGCCCTTCCATTTGTAAATTGCATTTTCTGTTATTTTATTTCTGTTCTTTTTATTCCATTTTCTTGTTTTATAGTAGGTTGCTTTAGTAAATTTTTGTTAGGTGTAGTATTTCGCACAATAGTGTTTGTCTTTTTGAATCGTTTTATCTTCACACTATGTGGGCACATCTAAATTTCCGTTGCCGTTGGTGTGGAGCTACTTCCCACTCTAGTGTTGAATGCCCTACGGAGAATAGTAGGCATAATTCCTCTCGCCCAGCATATAGAGCATCGACTCCGTCTGATACTCCATATGGTGCGCGTAAGTCTTATGGCTACTCTGCTGAGCCATTACCGTCATACTTCTTTTCGGCTCCAGCCCCCGCTGTGCCAAAGAAGCCTGCTAGGCAGTGCCAGTTTTGTCGGGGCACAGATCATGCCCTGAAGGATTGTGTTGCTTATCTTCGCCAATTGGATGAGGATGACGAGCCGGATATTCGGATCGTCCCAACTCCTAGCTCTGGCGGCACACCTTCAACATCCGGCTATGTGTCTTTGTCACCTTCACATTTTGAAGGGTATGGCATGGATACGGTCACCGGATGTGCGGCTGATCTATGCACCGACATTGCTGAGCCCATTCTCCCAGTGCATCCACCACCTCTAGTGGATTCGATTCTTTGTGAGGAATCGGTGCTCGACTTTTATCCGAGCACTATTCCTCTCCCTGTTGTGCATACTACACTCGTCTCAGACGACATTGTTGATGATGTGTCGCAGGAGGAGGCGGTTGATCTGAGTGTTGTGCCTATTCCTATGGAGGAGGACAACCTTCTAGGTGAAGAGGAATTTTCCTCAGCACCGGTGGAGGAAGTCCAAATCCTAAGCCTGGCCACCGTTGATCCCGCCGAATCTTGTAGCATTGATGACAATGCAAACATTATTTTACTTCCCCAACCTAATGGGAGTGAGACCGGGACCACTCCCCCGATTGTTGATTATTTATGTCATTCTTCCTTTTTATTTCCTGACCCCCCTTCTTCATCTGAGCCTGTGCAGGTTGAGTCTTCACAGGTACATCAGGAGGACTTGGAGCATGATGCTCAAGTCAATGATGAGAGCATCTTCTCATGTGAGGAGGTTGATCCTCCCTCCGTAGAGGAAGCCCCACTCATTGCCTTTGCCTCCTGCTGCCCCCCTGTTGACGATACCTTGCTAGGCAAGGAGGTGTTTTGTGAGATGAGTGAGGACCAGGCCTCCTCCTCTTCTTACTTTCTTTTCCCTCTACCTGTGTCAAGCAGGTATTATTTATATTCGGGTAGAGGCGTGACTGTTCTTTCGCCGTATCGGTACCCGCTACCGACACGCATATTAGAACAGTTACCTGTCCACTTTTCTTTTCATAGGCCCATTAGCTAGAACCGTTTTAATTTAGAATAAGTCGTGCTGGGATGACAATAACCCCAGTAGTTATCTTTCTTTTCTGCATTTTTATTTCTTCTAATCATGTTTAGTTAGTATTTTCTTTTCAGTTTTCTATTTTCTTCTGTTTTTGCGGAGCTGACCCCCTGCAGGTATCTCTTCTGGATGACGGACGCTGCAGCTTAGTCCAGGTTTACACGCCAATCTTCTGGTGTGCTCATTTCTGAGCACTGGGTACTCTCTTTCCCTAGCATTATTCCGAATTTTATAGCTGCATTTTGCGCATATTGTTTAGTTTAAGTCTGGGGGGGAGTGTACCGAGTGTTCACTACACGTGTACACGTTTTTGCATATCAGAAGTATAATTTTTATCATTACACACCACTTCACCCACTTGAGCGCGCACTCATCTGTTTGCTTGCTCTGTTGTGAATTTAATTCTTTTGCTTATTTGGGAAAATCTAGGTGATGGCTTAGGATTATGTAGCAGAGTAAAATGTTGACTCTAGTAGTGCTCCTAGTCGAGTGCTCGGTTGCATAAAAATTTGTGTAAATTAGACTTCTCTCTATATTATGGTTTTATATTTTTTTCTATTAGTGTAAATGTTGTTTACTCTACTCAAATGGTGAATCCGGTGTGAATCAAACGGTAGCATAGGGATGTGTGTAAACGATCGTTAGACTCGTATTGCTTGAGTCGTGAGAAAGGAGAATCTTTCTCGGTGGCTAGAACTTGCCCCAAGCGATTCTTGAAGCATGGGTATACGGTTAGTCAATTGTGTGAATGTGATATAGGCCATCATTTTGGCCCGGTTGAGCCTTTGTGCCTATCCCTACCGCTATATCCTCGCTAGCCCAGTTGTGCCTACCCGTTCTTTGATTCAGCCCCACTTTTAGTTCACCAAAGCCTAAAAGCCAATCCTAGTCGCACACCCAAATCTGAGCTTTAGCTGTTATTATTTTCATGAGTTGGGTTGTTGATGTGGTACTATGTTTGTGATGATGTGGATGTGTTTTATTGATTAGATGCTGAAAATGAAAAGAAAAGAAAAGAAAATGAGAAAAAGAAGAGAAGTGAAAAGAAAAGAAAAAGATGTGCTTTAATGAAAAATTTATGTATAAATATATGTTTGGGAGTAGGCGGTGCACACACCCATGTTGTTAAGTTCAAGTCTGGGGGTGTTGTGTACCCGCGTGTTTGTGTGGCGAATGAGGATAGTTTCCTGCATTAGCTCATTTGGGTTTAGTGCTTGAGCCGTCGATTTTATCTTTGTTTATCCTCACCTAAACCCAAGCCCCATTTAAAACCTAAAGTCCTATTGATTCACGTATTTGAGTCAAACCAGTGCCGTGGAGAGAATGTGACCGGGCAAGCTTATGGTCACCGACACTGATGGATTTCAGTGGAGTTTTTCCCGCATCCCGATCTTGAGCAATGTTCGTCTCAGCGTTCAGTTTACTTTCTCCGTATGCACGACCGAATGATTCACCGCTGTTCACCATTTTGAGTAGTTGTAATATGCTTTTACTCTTTTAGAAATATATAAACTGTTTATATAATCAGAAATCTTCTCTACTATTCTTCTTATGCACGTGAGCATGCGACTTCGCATGGTACTCTGCATTGTAATGTTAAGCCATCTACTTTTCTTTCCCTGTTCGCTTAGAATTCGTTTGCTCGGGACGCGCAAACAGTTAAGTCTGGGGGTGTGATGAGTCCTGATCATATACACTTTTATGGACTCATCTGGGCCGTTTAGTTAGTCATTTCACTGCACTTTAGCCCTGTTTTAGTTCATATTTGTTAATCCATGCTAGGTGCACCTTTTGGCCCATTTTGGTGTGATTTCATGTATATTTTCATTAGTGGTTTTCATGCACTGTTAGGTGCCACTTTTAGTGGCTGGATTTGTGGTTGTGCGCTAGAACAGGAGTCGTGCAGGTGTTTCCGGTGCAATTCTGCACAGGAACACTGCGCACGATCACTGGTTCTATTGCGCACGACCACTGGTCGTGCGCCACTGATCGTGTGCACTTAACGCCTTTTTCACGAGTTCTGTTTGGTGCAGTGCGCACGACCACCAATGCCAGTGCGCACGACCACCGGTCGTGCGCCACTGCTCGTGCGCATTGACCATTAAATTTCTGAGTTCTGTTTCATCTATTGCGCACGACCACTGACGCTAGTGCGCACGACCACCGGTCGTGCGCCACTGGTCGTGCGAACATTTTATTTTATAATTTCTGTCTTTGCAGGTTCCGTCCAGGCAGAGCGCACGATCACAGGATTCTAGTGCGCATGACCACTGGTCGTGCGCCACTGACCGTGCGCACTGTTTAATTCCAGCGCCTATAAATTCCCTGCTCGCGATTTTAGGTTAAGCTCTCGCTTCCAGCCGCCGTTTTCCGCCCGATTCCGCCCGATTTCGCCCCTCCACCGTCGCCCACCTTAGGGAGGATCTCCGGGCTTGCTCTTCACGCCAATCTTGAGCCGGAGTTTCCTCTCGGCCTCCTCCTTCATCCACGAGCTCCAAAGGAAGACCTAGCCGCTATCTCCATCGAGCAAGAGGAAGTTGGCAACCTCCACCGGATCGTGACACGAAGAAGACGGGTCCATTGGAGAGTCGTGACAGCTCTCTCTACCCCGGACGTAGTTGTGGACCGAGCTTGGACGCGGATTGACAACCCGGCGATTCCAACCGTGAATCTTCAACGAGCCTTCGGATTCGGTCGATTTCTTGCCTTGTTCTCCTTTTATTGATGTATTTGCAACTAGATCTAACATTATGATGAAGTGTATTTTGATTAAATAGCATTTTTACTTGATTATGTCTATGTGATTGAGTATTTTTGTTTATATTATTGAGGTGCGCCCCATTCCATCCTCCATCCCACCATCGTGTCCGGTGCCGCACTAGCAATTGCTAGTGGCGTGCTTGTCGAAGAGGTGCTTGCGACCCTCATTCCACTAGCCTACTCGCCCATTCGCCTACCGAAGCGTGGCATCGCGGCCCGTGTGCTCCATCCCGCCTAACGAAGCAGCGCGCTCAAGGCCTGCATAGTTTGATCCCGTTAGCCTACTCGTCCATCCGCCCTTGCGACGCAGCGCGCTCAAGGCCTGCCTAGTTTCCATTCCGCCAAGCGAAGCTTTGCATAGCGGCATTGCATAGGAGTAGTTGTTAGCTTTTATTTTATTTTCCAAAAGCCCAATCACCCCGTTTCCGCATTCCATCCGACGTTAAGGACTTCAATCTCAAGTCCTTCCTCGACATTTAACTCCACCTTACTGTGTTCCTCAAGAGACCGACACTCGGGGATTATTCCCAATTTTTATTACTTGAACGATCGGTACACTGCCGTTTCGTGTCGCAGTCGAGCTACCGCCTATAGCGGTGTGTGAGATTTGCGCCATCATATTGGCACCCCCCAATTGATGTACCACCTCCCCTTGGAGATAAGGTAGAGCCCTTAAAGGGGAAAAAGGGGCACTTAGCCAAGTTAACTAATTCAAGTCTCATGAACCCCACCCCTAACCAATGGAACTCACCATACCCTTCCTCATGGCCTAATAAACCATTTCTCCTATTAGCACACCATATCACCTTGGAGACAAAGTCAAAGCCCTTACAGAAAGAGAAAGAGGCATGGTGTGCATTTAGAAAAAGTGAACCAAACCAACTCAAGTAACCCAACCCTTGACCCATTGAGCTAACCATCTCTTTTCTCATGACCTAAGTAGACCAATTTACATATTGGCACCCCACATCACCTTAAAGACAAGAGTAAAACCTTAAAAAGGGGACATGATGTGCAAAGCACTCAAATATAACCCTTCTTGGTCAATTGAGCTAGCCATTCCATGACCCATGACCAAGGCTAGCTAAACCCTCAAAATGTTGATTTTGGTCAACATTGGTCAACCCAAATTAAGCATGGTCAAACCATGGTTTAATTAAGGCCTAAACCCACTTTTAAAAATACACTAACCCCACACTCACCAAAGAGCCTCCAAATTAAACTCTAAACACATTTAGACCAAAAACACAAGGACCAAAATCAGATGGCCATTAATTAAACTAAGCACCCCCCTTAAGGGAAAAATTACCCAAAATGGCAAAACTTCAAAGTGAAGTAACCATGCCCCCTTGAATCCTTCCCTCTTTCAGAGGCTAAAGGGAAGCTTCTGATATTATCCAAGGCTTCAAAGGACTGCAAGGTGGCTAGGAGTACAAGCTAAACCATGGCCGGTCATGGTGAGCTTAAGAGAAAATTTACAATCCTCACCCCTAGCCTTTAAAGCCCCCCCCCCCCCCCCCCCCCCTTCAGAAACCTCACACCAGCCCCAAGCAACAATCCTAAGCAGATAATTTGAGTGGAAGCCCTTAGGAGGAGTGTAGCCAATTCAACCGACCAAGCCATGGATGCCCGAACCCGAACCAGGAGGGCAAGGTAAAATCAGGCGAGATTACTTCCCCTTCTGAAATCATCTGAGAAGGTTTTCGAATCAAAATCGAGCTCAATTCGGCCAAGATTTTTCATGTAATTTGGTGGAGAAATGTCGTCGAAATGACCCCGTAATTTTGGCATGCGGCGGCGTCAAGCCGCCAGACCACCGCCAAGAGGTAGCCTCACCATGGCGAAACTACTAGTAGTGGTGGAGATCGGCGGTGATGGCTAGACGGCGGTGGAGGTGCCCCGAAATATCCTCCCATGCGGGATTAATCTCCACCGTCAGCTCAAGGTTGAAGATGAAATCACAGCCGCCGATATCCTTAAACAATGATTGGGCTAATCCACACAGCGGATCGACAACGGATCCGCTTTGGGGGAAGGTAATTTCATCATCTTTCGCTTTCGTCAGCCACTAGATCTGCGTCAAGATCAGTGCTTCTTTAAATTATTTTAATCCAAACCTGTTAAATACAAAATTGTTATATGCACACCCAGTAGAGATTTTAAAATTGATTTTTAGGTCTCTTAATGGCTGAACCAAGCCAAGTGATCAGTATGGAAGTTGTAGGGCTTGGTCAGACCTTTTTCAAATTGTGGTGACATATTTTCTGAGGAGGTGTATAACTCCCTGAATAAATTTTCAAAGTTTGGGTGACATAAACCTTGGGTTTTTACATATTGTATGTATTTTTCAATCATAAGACCTAATTTATACTTAAAATTTTGTATGTAGTTTCCTTATGAAATTACTAAATCATATTCAAAAGCTTGTAATTTGTGGAATATATATTTTGTACTATGGTTTAAATTAAAATATACTCATTTATCACACTTGTGTATTAATGAAATGTTAAGATCCTAAACATATGAATAAATTCCCAATTTTTATAGCACCCTAATAATGTCATTAATGACCTTGTGTTAGAATTTGAAGCTTTTTGGACTTGATTTGATCACTCTATGATTTATGTATCCAAAAGTTATGATTTAAATTATTTAATATGTCACACTTTCATATAAATGAAATAAATGAAGTATTAAACACTTCAATAAATTCCCAAATTTTTATATAGTCCTAATAATGTCATGAATAACTTTGGTTTAAGTTTTCAAAAGGTTTGGATTTCATTGACTATTTTATAAAATTATGCATTTAAAAGAGTATTATTTAATATGTCACACTTTCATATAAATGAAATAAATAAGTCTTAAACCCTTCAATAAATTCCCAAATTTTTATTTCACTCTAATAATATCATGACTGACCTTGGTTTAAGTTTTTAAAAGGTTTGGACTTTATTTGATTACCATATGAAATTATGCATTTAAAAGGATATTATTTAATACGACACACTTTCATATAAATAAAATAAATGAATCTTAAACCCTTCAATAAATTCCCAAATTTTTATAGCACCCTAATAATGTCATGAACGACCTTGGTTTAAGTTTTCAGAAGGTTTGGAATTCATTTGATCACTTTATGAAATTATGCATTTAAAAAGATATTAGTTAATATGTCACACTTTCATATAAATGAAATAAATGAGTCTTAATGTAACACCCCAAAAGTCGTAATTTGTCGAAGTAGGCGGAATGGTAGTGCGGCGCTCGAAGTAGGCTGAATTTTCCCTACCTGCTCCTCGCGCACGGTCAGTGGCTTTCTTCGCGCACGACCAGTGATCGTGCGCCATGATCGTGCGTTAATTGAGAGGAATAGGGGTCGGCTGAAAGGGTGTACGCGCACGACCAGTGGCTTTCTTCACGCACGACCAGTGATCGTGCGCCATGATCGTGCATTAATTGAGAGGAATAGGGGTCAGCTGAAAGGGTGAACGTGCACGACCAGAGGTTCTTCGCGCACGACCAGAGACTGTGCGCCTGTGAACGTGCGCACTGTTTATTCTGCTCCGCAAAAATGAACGGAGAAGATGATCCGGCCGTTCAAAATTCTTGGAATTTGATCCAACGACTGTGATGATTGGCTGGAGGGTATTAGGGCTTTTGAGAGGGGTTCTATCCTCATAATATCAAGGCTCTTCTCTCTCCTAGGCTAGAGAAAGAAGATGGAGGCAAGGAAGAAGAAGAGGAGATCCCGCCATTGACGGAGCTCCGAAGCTCCGTTTCGCGAGCCATTTCCAGATCTGGAGAGTGCAGCCCGGTGCGGTCCTATCTCTCCGTGTAAAATCTCAGATCCATGGATAAGAAGAACGCTCCTAGGGTAACGATTCTTACTCCCGATATTTGGACTTGTCAATTGTCCTCTCTTTCATTTCTCTATGCTTGCATGAGGAATCCCTTTCACCAAATGGGTGAAGTGTAGGATTTCCTCAAGTTCTTCGGAACTCCGGGTAGATTGTGTCCGTCCCCGACATTATTGCATGTAGAAATCCGGTAGTCGTGCGGATTTAGGCATTTTGTGTGAAGCCTATTCGTGGCCGTGAGCCCGAATCGGTGATGCTTGATTTGCAACGTTGCATTTAGGTTAAGCCTAGAATGCGTGCCGGATAATGACTCCGTGAAATCATCTACAGTATTGCGGGATTTAAGTGTAGGCGTCTTGTGAAGATCCTAACGAAAGCCCCATGCTTTGAGATTGGATGAAGGAAAACCTTCACCACGAAATTGATGCGGAGCGTATTGTACCTCCCTTGTTGAGTATTTGTGAATCCTAGATCCTTGCGAAGGGGTTAGGTGCGTAGCATATAATATGTGTAGCACTTGAATGTGCTAAACCCTTACGGGCCGAGGTGAAGTCGTACCCGCGTCGTGCGATAGATCGCGACGATTAGAGCACGGGCAAAGCTAAACCGAACCCATTTCCATGCAGATCGGTAAGAGGTCCCTACCTCATGGAAGTCGTGTGATCATGGGAGAGGTCGTGGAAGGTGATTTACCTAGACTGACCAAAAGCTCTTTTCCCCACCTAAGGCGATGGCCCTTACGGTGGAGTGTTTTGTGGAATTGATATTGCTAGCCTCATGCGGTTGTTTAGGCGGTTGTGGGGAACCTTCGGGTGAACCCAACCAACATCATGTGCATACCTAGGTTCCCTCCTTTTGATGCTCAACCTAGAAGATTGATTGTGCTTGAAACCTCACCTTGTGTAGTTGCACTTTCTTTATATTAGTACTTATGCTAGTATGGCTTGCTTGTAGGGTAGAAGCTCCGCCACCCCGGGAAAGGGGTGGGGTCGTTATAATTTGGCCAGCTGTGCTGACCGTTACTTTGTTTGCCACCGCTTGGTGGAATGTTCTTATGCAGGTGCAGGTGAGCCTAGTGGGAAATAGCGGGCGGTGACCCTTTTGCTGAGTTGGCCCTTGAAGGCCAGCCTCCCTTTTCTGCTTTCTCATGTATTGCCGGCCTGCGTGCCGAAGTATGTTCTGAGTTTTGAACATTCGTGAATGTAAGGCCTTAAGGCCGTAACTCTATTTTATGGTTTCATTCCTATGATAGTGGACAGTTCTAAATGAAATGTTAAATCATTATGCTTCCGCTAGTGTTTAGTTTACTCTGTTGTAGTTCTTTCTGTTTATCACCTTTTAACTCCTAGCTAGTGTGGTTTGTATGGCGTGGGGTCCCGGCCGGACCTACTGTTATACTATTCGTACTGGCAGGGTGTTACAATTTGGTATCGGACTTAAGGCGTCGATCCGTAGTTTAGGGAATTCAGGACGAATTCCTTTTAAGGGGTGGTGTGCACGGGATGTGCATTCACCTACAACGACAAAAACTAATAAGAATGTCCACTTAGGAATGGAAAAAACATACTTGTTTGCGGAACCTGAGCGTTCCACGATTGTTGTTTGCTATGTTTTCAGTCACTAGATTGTGTCTTACACGATTATAGGTGACTAGGAGTGGTGCGGGGCCGTCTTAACCCCGTAACACTGCTGAAAGTAGTGGGTCGGCTGAAGTGCCAGCGACCACTCCTCCTGCTGAGATGATCAGGTTAATCGCAGAAGCTGTCTTCGCGATGATCAATGCTCAACCGCAAAGGCTTGCACAACCTGCTACGCCAAATACAGATGCGGCCCCGGTGATCGAACCTGCAGTGGAACCTACGGTGGAACTGAGGGTTGAGACCCCTGTGCCAGTGGCTGCAGTGGAACCTGCGGTGGTGCAAAGGGTGGAGCGTCCTGTAGAGCGTGTAGCCGTTGCGCGAGCGCGTGATCAACAACTGCAACACTTTCTAAGCTTCCACCCTCCAACTTTCTCGGGGACCGGATCCCTAACGGAGGCGGAGGACTGGCTGTCAACGGTTAGAAAAACTCTAAAGGCGACAGCAACAGAAGAAGCTATGATGGTCACTTTAGCCACCTTCCTCCTTAACGGAGAGGCAGAGCGTTGGTGGGCCGAACAGGAAGTGCACAAGTTTGGAGGCAAGGAGATTACCGAGATCACGATAGCGGAGTTCTCAAAGTCATTTCTTCAAAGGTATATTCCTTCTGCCTAACGCATTGCGTTGCAGAACCAGTTTCTGAAGTTAACTCAAGGCGACAGCTCAGTGGATGAGTACTTGCACGAGTTCACTAAACTGGGTCGTTATGCGGGGCCTATGATGGATGATGAAGAGAAAAAGATGAACAAGTTCTATGAAGGTCTTCGGGACGAGTTGAGGCTGCTCCTTGCAGGCCCAATGACGTTAGGTTTCCATGTGATGGTCCAAACTTCCAGATCCCTAGAGTTGGACATGAAGAGGGTACAAGCAAAAACCGTGGAAAAGAAACCTGAGTTTCATGCGCCGGCCTCTCAGTCCAATTCAGAGTTCAGAAAGAACAAAAGGAAGTTCAAACCGGCGGAGCATTCTCGCTCAAATGTTTCGGGAGCAATGACTGTGTGGGGTCCTATCACGTGTTTCACCTGCGGGAAGGTGGGACACAAGGCTGCGGTGTGTCGAAGTGGTCCCCCGAAGGCAGAGAACTGAGCGTTGGACTATTCTCATGCTGCGGAAAAGGGTAAAGCTGCGGAGTCTTTGGCTTCCCAGCACATTATTCCGACTCAGCCGAGAGTCTATTCGCTTGGCCAGCAAGAAGCTATACGACAGACTAATGTCGTCACAGGTACGAATTAGAAGCTAGCTTTTACAGCTATATAGATAATTAATACTTTTGTACGACTATATGCTTTATTTGTGTACAATTAGGTTTCGTCCTAATTTTCAACTATCCGGCGAGAGCTCTATTTGATACGGGTGCATCGCACTCTTTTCTGTCCGAGGACTTCGTGGTGTGAATCGGAGTGCCGTCTACCTTGGTAGATGATAGATTGGAAGTTGTTCTACCCAATGGATCTCGCATGAGTGCGGATTGGAAGAGCCGTGTGAAGGTGCGGATCGGAAGTCAGGATTTCGACTTGGAAGCGTCGTTATTACCGTTAGCGGAATTTGATGTGATCTTCGGCATGGACTGTCTCTTGGAGCAGTGAGCATGCATAGATTGCAATTCAAAGGAGATCACTCTGGGAAAGAACACCGAAGGCGAAACCACGTTCGCCGGTATGCGAGGAGCGAGCAAGACGCTGATGTCTGCTCTCCAAGTGGTTAAGGTTGTGAGAAAAGGCGCCGAGTTGTTCTTCACTTTGTTGGAGGCTTCGGAACCAAAACCCAGGTTGTGTGATGTCCCAGTTGTAGTGGAGTACGCCGACGTGTTTCCTAACGAACTCCCTGGGGCTCCGCCTCAGCGAGAGATTGATTTCAGTATCAAGTTAGTGCCAGGTGCCAAACCTGTGGCCCGCTCATCGTACCGGATAGCGCTAAAGGAATTGGCAGAGCTGAAGGTCCAATTGCAAGAGCTGCTAGAGCAAGGCTACGTACGTCCAAGTTCATCGCCTTGGAGTGCGCCGGTCCTCTTTGTGAAAAAGAAGGACGGGAGCTTGCGTCTATGTATCGATTATCGAGAGCTAAAAAAGTTGACCGAGAAGAACCGATATCCGATTCCAAGAATCGATGATTTATTCGACCAACTGGTTGGGTCGACGGTATACTCCAAACTGGACCTAAGGTCCGGCTATTACCAACTGCGGATAAGGGAATGTGATATTCCAAAGACAGCGTTCAGTACTCGCTTTGGGCACTATGAGTTCACGGTGATGCCGTTCGGTCTGTCTAATGCACCGTCGGTATTCATGGACCTAATGAACAGGACGTTTCGAGAGTATTTGGATCAATTTGTGATCGTCTTCATCGACGACATTTTGGTATACTCCCAGTCGAAAGTGGAGCATGTAGGGCATCTGCATGCAGTTCTGAGCACCTTGAGGAGGAGTTAGCTTTATGCCAAATTCTCCAAGTGCGAGTTTTGGCTACCGTCTGTAGCATTCCTTGGTCATGTTGTTAGTGGAGAAGGAATTGCAGTTGATCCGTCGAAGATAGAAGCGATCCGAGCGTGGCCTTTGTTGAAAAACGTAGCGGAAGTCCGAAGTTTCTTAGGACTTGCCGGCTATTATAGGCGCTTTGTGGAGAACTTCTCGAGGATTGCACTCCCTCTCACTAAACTGATTAGGAAAGATCATAAGTTCGTTTGGTCGCCCGAGTGCGCACGAGCTTTTGAAGAGCTGAAGAGTCGTCTGACCACGGCGCCCATTCTATGCTCGCCATGTGGTACGGAAGGCTACGAAATTTATAGCGACGCCTCGGGGAGTGGCTTGGGTTGTGTCCTAGTGCAGTTCGGAAAGGTAATTGCCTATGGCTCCCGACAATTGAAGGTTCGTGAGAGGAATTACCTGGTCCATGATTTGGAGCTGGCGGCCGTGGTATTTGCTCTCAAACTTTGGAGGCATTATTTGTATGGCGTGAAGATCGACATCTTTACCGACCACAAGAGCCTCAAGTACCTGCTGGATCAAAGGGAGTTGAATATGCGTCAGAGGTGGTGGATGGAGTTCCTGGGGGACTACACCTTCGACATCAAATATACTCCTGGAAAGGGAAATGTAGTTGCGGACGCGTTGAGTCGTCGGGCACCCGCTCAAGCAAATTGGATTTTGATGCACGATGAGCGTCTAATCCGCGAACTGGAAGAAATGGAGATCATTTGCGTTGATAGAAGAGCGTCTACTTCAACATGCTTGAACTGGACGGAGGTTCAATACGACCTTGCCGACCGAGTTTGACAAGCATTGTAGCTGGATGAGAGCATGAAATGCTATAAAGCAGAAACCGTGGATGGGTTAAACTCTTATTTCTCCTTCGAAGATGGCCTTATGTGGAAAGAGGGCAGATTGTGCGTCCCAAACATTGGTACTCTATGGGCGGAGTTGATGTACGAGGCTCATCATACCAAGTACTCGATCCACCCGGGGAGCACGAAAATGTACATGGACATGAAGAAACTTTTCTGGTGGCCGGGTATGAAGAAGGACATTGCCCTCTACGTCGCCAAGTGTAATACTTGCGCGTTGGTGAAGGTGGAATGTCAACGTCCCAGTGGATTTTTGAAGTCCTTGCCGATTCCGAAATGGAAGTTTGATGATATTTCGATGGATTTCGTGCACGGTTTGCCGAGATCACAGCATGGAAATGACGTCATCTGGGTGATCGTGGACAGACTGACAAAGGTATCACACTACATTCCGAACCGGAAGGATGATTCTGTAGAAAAACTGGCAAAGTTGTACGTGGATAACATCGTACGGTTGCACGGGATTCCCCGTAGCATCGTCAGTGATCGTGATGGGCGGTTCACATCGAATGATTGGAAGCTAATTCATCAACTATTGGGTACCAAGCTGAAGTTTAGCACGGCCTTCCACCCGCAAACGGATGGACAGACCGAAAGGACCAATAGGACGATGGAAGACATGCTGAGGATGTGCGCCCTGGATTTCGGAAAGAGATGGGAAGACCACCTCTTTATGATCGAATTTGCTTACAACAACAGCTACCAAGCGAGTATAAAGATGGCCCCTTTCGAGGCTCTTTATGGTAGGAAATGTCGCACACCGTTGTCTTGGGTTGAAATGGGCGACACTAAGTTGTTAAAACGTAAAGACGTGGATGAGGCAAATACATCGATCCGGGCTATTCGGGAGCGCTTGCTCATTGCCCAAGATCGGCAGGCAAAATATTACAACGCAAATCACCGAAACGTCGAGTTTTCCGTTGGCGACTGGGTCTATCTCAAGATCAAACCGTTTAAAGGAGTATCAAGGATCCGATGCTTGAAAAACTAAGTTCGAGGTACTTAGGACCGTTCGAGATCTTGGAGCGCTTCGGTGAAGCTGCTTACCGGCTTGCTCTATCTTTGGAGTTGAGCGGGATGCATGATGTATTCCACATCTCTGTGTTGCGAAAGGCTGTTAAAGAGCCTAATGTGGTTGTTGCTGTCAATGAAGTGTCAGTAGATGGTGGGCTAACGACGAAAGTCAAGCCCATTTGCATTGAAGACACTGAAGTGAAGCAGTTGCGGAACAAGTTCATACGGATGGTGAAAGTCCGTTGGAATAATTGCGGAAGAGAGGAACTCTCTTGGGAAAGAGAGCAAGCGATGCTCGCGGAGTACCCCGAGCTATTCCCCTCAGGTAAATTTTAACGGTATTTGCTATTACTACGGTTTTCGAAATTTCGGGACGAAATTCTTTTATGGGAGGTGGAGTTGTAACACCCCAAAAGTCGTAATTTGTCGAAGTAGGCGGAATGGTAGTGCGGCGCTCGAAGTAGGCTGAATTTTCCCTACCTGCTCCTCGCGCACAATCAGTGGATTTCTTTGTGCACGACCAGTGATCGCGCCATGATCGTGCGTTAATTGAGAGGAATAGGGGTCGGCTAAAAGGGTGTACGCGCACGACCAGTGGCTTTCTTCGCGCACGACCAGTGATCATGCGTCATTATCGTGCGTTAATTGAGAGGAATAGGGGTCGGCTGAAAGGGTGTACGCGCACGACCAGAGGTTCTTCGCGCACGACCAGAGACCGAGCGCCTGTGAACGTGCGCACTGTTTATTCTGCTCCGCGAAAATGAACGGAGAAGATAATCCGGCCGTTCAAAATTCTTGGAATTTGATCCAACGGCTGTGATGATTGGCTGGAGGGTATTAGGGCTTTTGAGAGGGGTTCTATCCTCATAATATCAAGGCTCTTCTCTCTCCTTGGCTAGATAAAGAAGAAGGAGGCAAGGAAGAAGAAGAGGAGATCCCGCCATTGACGGAGCTCTGGAGCTCCGTTTCGCGAGCCGTTTCCAGATCTGGAGAGTGCAGCCCGGTGCGGTCCTATCCCTCCGTGTAAAATCTCAGATCCATGGCTAAGAAGAACGCTCCTAGGGTAACGATTCTTCCTCCCGATATTTGGACTTGTCAATTGTCCCCTCTTTCATTTCTCTATGCTTGCATGAGGAATCACTTTCACCAAATGGGTGAAGTGTAGGATTTCCTCAAGTTCTTCGGAACTCCGGGTAGATTGTGTCCGTCCCCGGCATTATTGCATGTAGAAATCCGGTAGTCGTGCGGATTTAGGCATTTTGTGTGAAGCCTATTCGTGGCCGTGAGCCCGAATCGGTGATGCTTGATTTGCAACGTTGTATTTAGGTTAAGCCTAGAATGCGTGCCGGATAATGACTCCGTAAAATCATCTATAGTATTGCGGGATTTAAGTGTAGGCATCTTGTGAAGATCCTAACGAAAGCCCCATGCTTTGAGATTGGATGAAGGCAAACCTTCACCACGAAATTGATGCGGAGCGTATTGTACCTCCCTTGTTGAGTAATTGTGAATCCTAGATCCTTGCGAAGGGGTTAGGTGCGTAGCATATAATTTGTGTAGCACTTGAAAGTGCTAAACCCTTACGGGCCGAGGTGAAGTCGTACCCGCGTCGTGCGATAGGTCGCGACGATTAGAGCACGGGCAAAGCTAAACCGAACTCGTTTCCATGCAGATCGGTAAGAGGTCCCTACCTCATGGAAGCCGTGTGATCATGGTAGAGGTCGTGGAAGGTGATTTACCTAGACCTACCAAAAGCTCTTTTCCCCACCTAAGGCGATGGCCCTTACGGTGGAATGTTTTGTGGAATTGATGTTGCTAGCCTCATGCGGTTGTTTAGGCGGTTGTGGGGAACCTTCGGGTGAACCCAACCAACATCATGTGCATACCTAGGTTCCCTCCTTTTGATGCTCAACCTAGAAGATTGATTGTGCTTGAAACCTCACCTTGTGTAGTTGCACTTTCTTTATATTAGTACTTGTGCTAGTATGCCTTGCTTGCAGGGTAGAAGCTCCGCCACCACGGGAAAGGGGTGGGGTCGTTATAATTTGGTCAGCTGTGCTGACCGTTACTTTGTTTGCCACCGCTTGGTGGAATGTTCTTATGCAGGTGCAGGTGAGCCTAGTGGGAAATAGCGGGCGGTGGCCCTTTTGCTGAGTTGGCCCTTGAAGGCCAGCCTCCCTTTTCTGCTTTCTCATGTATTGCCGGCCTGCGTGCCGAAGTATGTTCTGAGTTTTGTACATTCGTGAATGTAAGGCCTTAAGGCCGTAACTCTATTTTATGGTTTCATTCCTATGATAGTGGACAGTTCTAAATGAAATGTTAAATCATTATGCTTCCGCTAGTGTTTAGTTTACTCTGTTGTAGTTCTTTCTGTTTATCACCTTTTAACTCCTAGCTAGTGTGGTTTGTATGGCGTGGGGTCCCGGCCAGACCTACTGTTATACTATTCGTACTGGCAGGGTGTTACACTTAAACCCTTCAATAAATTTACAAATTTTTATAGCACCCTAATAATGTTATTACTGACCTTGGTTTAAGTTTTCAAAAGCTTTGAACTTCATTTAACCACTTTATGAAATTATGCATTTAAAAGGGTATTAATTAATATGTCACACTTTCATATAAATAAAATAAATGAGTTTTAAACCCTTCAGTAAATTACAAAATTTTTATAGCACCATAATAATGTCATGACTGACCTTGGTTTATGTTTTCAAATGGTTTGGACTTCATTTGATCACTTTATGAAATTATGCATGAAAAAGAGTATTATTTAATATGTCACACTTTCATATAAATGAAATAAATGAGTCTTAAACCCTTCAATAAATTCCCAAATTTTTATAATACCCTAATAATATCATGATTGACCATGGTTTAATTATTCAAAAGAATTGGGCTTGAATTAACCACCTTATGAAATTATACGTATTCGAAAGTCTAGCTTGATTAACTACTTATCACACTCATATATTGATGAAGCGTCTTGGCCTTAGATACTTATTATAAATGCTCAAAGTTTATTCTTTCTCATATATTTTTTCATGCTTAAATCTTGATGTAAGGTTTGAGAATACTCTGTTGAGAGTATCTGGGCTATTGTTGTATATCTTAATAAACTGTGCATCGTTGGTAGCTCTTTTTGTTGTAGATTTAATTTTGTGAAAGGAGAGTAGATTTAACCTCAACATATATCCGTGAGACCCACACTTTAAGTCAACTAATTGGTGTCTAGGAAAAGGTTAGGGGTTAGCTAGTATCCCCTACAAGGAAGGTGGTGTATAACGGTACGCAGTGTGGCCACCAACCTCACTCTTACCTAGTCAATGGACCACTTAAATTTGATATCACAATATATGGATAACAAGTTATCTAGGGCTCTTTCCATGTTTCCTTCTTACCATCCCTTAAATCTATTATAGATCAAGGGGTCATAGAGACTAATCCTTAGTCTGGTGTGGGGAATGACATTGGTGTAATGTCTAATCCTATAAAACTGTGGCAGGTCTAACCACTCTACTGAACAGAACACACTGTCGGAGGGACTCGAGTGTTGGATCCTTTTGGCTTCTAGGGCAATTTGTCTTGTGGATATAATCTCAGTGGGTAAATCACTAGAGTTTGTATTCGCTCTCTGCTATTGGCAAGACCTCGGATAGTAGTGCAGGTATGAACCCATACTGTACTTTAAAGCCTAGGATGGATGTGTGTCACCTACCTAGAAGTGGAGATGTATGATCCGCTATTATCATCCGCCACGGTGATGAGGCTTGTGTGGTTAGCTACCAACTTAACAGGTGGATAGGTTAGACCTTAGACATGCAAATCTAGAAATTCATCGTATCATCTTACTTTAGCATACCTTGCATCTTTTAAACCTTATACTACCAGTTTGTATGGCCACTCTTGTAAGATAAGTTTGTGTTATGTTAATTTCAAGACCCTTAACTTATAAGTTTGTATATGCATTCATATAATTTAAGCTATTTCTGTACCATAACTGTTTCATATTCATACTATATATTTTAACAAATTACCTCTTTGATTTATTATTTATGTCAGAACAAGACCCTCAAGTTATAAGTTTGTATGGACATTCTTATAAGTTGAGTCATTTATGCTTCCCCTACTACCTGATTCATAACACATCACTCTTCTCCCGTCACTCGGTTCACTCATATTACCATTTGTGCTCTTCTACCCCCTTCTCCCCACCCAATGCTCTATGATGCAGTTGGGGAAAGGAAGGGAATCCACTTAATCAATTTGACTAATGGTTTGTGGCAATCCCCTCTTGGAACCCCCGCCGCAGCAGCTTCCATAGTACCAGCCCTTACCATAGATCCTTGAGATTGAGATGGAAATGGAGATGCCTGACGTCATGGACCAAGCCTCAGCCCCAGACCCTACAGTAGAGGAAGTATCGATAGAAGTGAGTTCATGTCTCTATTCTATGTATCTCAGCATGTTTTAGATAAGACATGTTATAGTTTATCTGGACATATAGCAGCCCCAATTTTGAGTTAAGGGCATATGTTAGCCCTTGTTATCTGGGCATGTGTTAGCCCTAGTCTTCCACTGTAATCCAAACTTTGATATATATGTGAAAAATGTGATTTGCGCGTCATCCTTATTTTCTTTCTATTATAGATTGGTATTACTGTGATGTAATGATAATTCGCCTTACAGAGCAAGTGTCATATAGTAGAGGTTAGTGTTTTAGCAAACACTACCATTTGGCAACTACTCTGGGCATAACAATTCCCTCGGCTGTGCCTAATTACCCAGAGCGGGTCATTACAAGCGGTATCACCGCCCTGCAGTCGGCTAGGATGGCCGAGGGGTGGGTTCGTTACACTATTTGTGGTCAGCCTAAAGCTGACCATCATTTACCACTTTTTATGGATGGTTCAATTACCGATGAGCCGAGCAGGCAATAGCGGGCAAGGAGTCCAAAACTGAGTTGGCCTTCCAAGGCCAAAGTGTGTTTATAGCTTCCATTTATTTCTGGCCTGCATGCCAAAGTATGTAAATCATGTAGTGTATGAACACTTTTGTTGAAAAGCATGTAAGGCCTTAAGGCCAAGACTACTATTGTGAATACATTCCTATAGTGTTGTAGCGAACATTCTTGTTATTTAAATAAAATGCTTCCGCAAGCTTTTGTACTATAATGTGAGTAATTATTTAATGAATGATTTCTAATACGCAACTCTCTATTTGTGCGTTTGATGTGGCGTGGGGTCCTGACCGGACCAACAATTATATTATTTATTACATTCAGGGTGTTACGAATTTGGTATCAACTTACGGGTTGGTCCGTTGTCTTCCAAATCTGTGGTCAAAGTCTTTATGGAGTGGAGACCACGTGTTGTGCGTTAACTTAAAGCATCTAAACAACCAATGAATGTCCACTTAGGAATGAAACTATAATGTGCCAAACAGGTTAATTATTGTTTACCGAACCTAAGCGTTCCTTGTTTGCTATTTTATGATTATTTTAGTCACTAAATTGTGTGTGGCATGATTATATGTGACTAGGAGTGGTGCAGGGCAGTCCTAACCACATCACTTTGTTGATAGCAGTGCATCTGCTGAGATGCCTACACCTCCTCCTTCTGCTGAATTGATACGGTTGATTGCTGAAGCCGTGTTTGCTATGTTTAATGCACAACTAGGAGGGAATGTACAACCTCCTACCCTTGGGATGACACCGAAGCCGGTCGGTGTAATTGAGTCGGTTGCTGTAAGACGGGAGTCTTAAGTGTCGGTAACGGAGAAACACGTGGTGGACCAACAGTTGAATCACTTTCTAGGATTGAAAGTATCTAGATTCTACCTAAATCACCTAGAGGGGGTGAATAGGTGAATTCTATGGCTTTTATGCAGAATTTAAAACTTTAAAGAAAAACACACATAAATAAAGAGCACACTCAAACACAAGGATTTATAGTGGTTCTCCGAAATGGGTACGTCCACTTTCCCACCTCACCTATCTAGTGTTGATGCCAAAACCGCACCTCCATGATCAACGCTAAGAAAGCGAGGGAAAAGAGGAGGCTACGAGTTGCTGGCTACTATTGACTCAGAGAATTCAGACCACTTAGACCGCTGGCAGCGGTCGAGACCGGACTTCACCCGTCACGGCGAATGCCGCTCTTGTGATGGGCTTTCCCTTGATTTAAGAAAGAGGTTACAACGGGTTACATGGCAAAGCGAGAAAGAAGCCGTCCGGGAAACAAGTCGCAAAACACTGAACTCAAAACCGCAACTCTTACAAGTGAGCTCCTGGATTCGAGTGTCTGTGTCTTGGGAACACCGCCCCCCTATTTATAGGCTCAGGGGTCTGCCCAAATGGGCAGGGCTAAAATAACCGCCTGCCCGGATACAGGAGAATCGGGCAGGAGGTGACGAGATATATAAGGGAGATAAAAGAGAAGTCGCACGGCTTGGCGGCTTGGACCTCGATCTGTTCTGAGCTTGGGGTGGAGAATCATGAATTGAGTAGAGAGACAATCCGAGCGGTTGGTGATCCGAAACCATAAGCTTTGCCTTTGGGACTTGAGCCTTGATGACCTCCAATCCCTGATGATGATCTGTTTTAGGTAGGCCGCCCGGTTTGTTGTGGGTGGACCAGGAGGTTTGTATGTTAGCAACCTCAGATAGAGTTAGGTGGCTAAACCTGGCAAGCCGTCAGGTCTAAGAGAATCATTAAATTGATAGCAGTATTCTGGGCAAACATGATCCCCGCACATTTTCAAATTTTGGTGAAATTTCGGAAATGTTAGTTCTAGCCGGAGACCGTACCTAATTTCCTCTGAAAGCTATAAAATGCTCTGAAAGCTCTATATCCTTCATAATTCTATCATAGCCACGGGGAACTATTCGGCGTTAGCGGTCAGACTTTTTCGAGACCTCAGTCCTCTGATCCAAATGGCAGATCTGATGTCTAAGATTGTAACCCGTGAGGGAAAGGAGGCTGATCGCTCCAAGAAGAAGAGGATTCGTCGGTCAGATAAGACCGACCGAACTGTTGTGACTACCACCACTCAACAGGTTGCTAACTTAAATTCCCCTACAGTTGACAAAAATGCTGCTGGGCATGAAACAAGTTGTTCCAACCCTCCTCCGGTTAATCCACCCGCCCCTTCTGACAAGGCGGGTTCAAGTACTATCCCTTTGAAAACCGAAGGTGGCGATCCCTTCGACATAGTATTCTCCCCTTCTGGAGTTCCTGATTTAAAAGTGAACGGCGGAGAAGAAGGGGTAGTCAATTCCCTGAAGCCGGACAAATTGATTACTCCTTCGTCTATAGTGATCGTAGAGGACAATTCCAGCCGGTCTCAGCAGGCCGAAACGTCTACGGCTAAAAAGAGGAAGAGGGCCAAGTCGACGGCGGAGAAGGTAATGAAAAAGATTAACAAGTTGAGGGCTCAGAATAGATCTGTTCCTGACAGGTCGGGCACGGCTAGCCTTCAGTATAAGCCGCGTGAGAAGGAGGTTCCTGAAGGCATTGTCACTCTTGACGACAAGCCGAACGAGCCCCCAAACTCTGCTGCCAGTATAACCGTTAGTGACATCCTTAAGGACATGGATGCCTTGCAGAAACAGGACCAACTACTTGATACCCCTAAAATCATGAATGAGGCCGTCCATCCTGGCGAGGATGCGGTCTGACATGAGGAGGTCGCGCCGAACTCAGAGGTCTTCAAGAAGGCTGGGATGCTGGATGTTGGGGAAATGATTTATCTTAACCCCTAGAATTGAGTAGAATATAAATTCTAAGAATGAAAAATTAGGCTAAGTAAATATGCGTCGAATAGTATTCGACGCAACGTCGAAATGTAGTCGACATTTCTCTCAGAATGAGTCGAAGTAACTCTAAGAAGAATTCGACGTAATCTTTGTCGACGTACCTATGACTTCTAGTCGACGCATTTAATAAAGTCGACGCACCTTAGTCGACGCACCTTCCTTATTCTACTCTCGATGTCCAGCCAGGATGAAATCGACGTCTACGTCGAATAGTAATCGACGCACGTCGATTTCTATAAGAAATTCAAAAACACGCCAGATCTCTTTCCTTCTTTCTGTAGATATGATTTTTATGGAATGATATTATTCTTTTATAGCCGTTCTGAATCAGTCTTTCCTTCTAATTGATTCTTGGCTAATTTGATTAAGATTATTATGGATATTATTTGAAATCAAAAGGAATTCTTTCCTTCTACAGATTTAATTATTATGGAAACTTTTTCTCTCTAATTGCTGATTGATTATTCCCCTTTAGCAACATCTTTTGAAACAGAGCTATAAATAAAGAGGAGGTTGGCAGAGAATAATGACTAGTGATCCACCATATATATTTGAAAAAGAGGAAGAGCTCCCAAGTGAAGAGTGAGAAAGCTGAGAAAAGAGATAGTGTGCTGCAGCAAAGAAAACGCCTTCATCTTCTCCTCCTTCTGAAGCCATTCTGCTGCAAATTCTGAAAGCTCTCACAAAAGAGAGAAGAGCTTACAATCTCCTTCTCACTATAGAAGAGAGATTACATTCACTATTATTGTGCTTCTAATCTTCTTGCTAGGAAGAAGATTCTTTCTTGTTTTAATTGTTTCTTCTAATTCTTCTTCTCATTCTTATTTAAACTTCAATTGTGTAAAAGAGTTTTTAGAATCTCTCTTCAAAAAATTCAGTTGTACTGGTTCTAAGAGTCTCCTTATCAAAAGACTCAGGCTGGTTCTAAGAGTCTCCTTATCAAAAGACTTAGGCTGGTTCTAAGAGTCTCCTTATCAAAAGACTCAGTGCAAGATAGTGAATTCCTACCAAGGGGGTAGAGGAGTGGACTACCCAAAGTTTGGGGAACCACTATATTTCTTTATGTTGTGCTCTGATTTTCATTTTGCTATTTCTTTCTTTATTTACTTAATTCTTGTTGGTGTGTGTGGGAAGCTTAACTCTGAGATTATTACACACACACACACATATATATATATATTTGTTAACTTTGCACAAAAATTATTTAAATCTCTATTCACCCCCCTCTAGAGAATTCTAGTGAGGTTAACTGTGCACTTTCAATTGGTATCAGAGGGAGGTTGATCTAAAAAGGTTAACTCCTTGATCAAAAAGATCCTACCTCTTATATATATATATATATATATATATATATATATATATATATATATATATATATATATTTCTAAAAATTTCTTTTACATGGCACAAATCAAAGATCATGCTTCCACCAGACCACCAATGTGCAATCTTGGAAAGTTTGCAGTTTGGAAAACAAGAATTAGGATTTATCTGAATTCTATTGATGATGAATTATTTGTTATTTTGACAGGTCCTCCCAAGCCTTATAGAAGAGACTCAAGTGGTGAAGTGACTCAAACACTTGTCCCAAAGGCTGAGTGGACAGTTGAAGAGAAGAAGGCAGGAACATGTGATGCAAAAGCTGTGAACATTCTTGTCTCAACCCTCTCAGATGAAATCTTTCATAAGGTTGTTGACTGTGAATCAGCCAAAGAAATCTGGGAGGCTCTTACAAAGATGGTAGAAGGAAGTGCTGATGAAAGGAAAGATAGGAAGGCTCTATTGATCTCCCAATATTTGAACTTCCTAAAGAAGAATGAAGAAATTATATCTGAGATGTATGACAGATTCAGTATGATCATCAATCAATTAAGAAACTTGGGCAGAGAGATCTCTCTCACAGAGATCAATGACAAACTGTTAATGAGTCTCCCAAGTTCATGGGACTCAAGAATATGGGCAATAAGAGATACAAGAAGACATAAAAATCTTGGGCTAGGAGTTGATCCCTCAGCTAGTCTAATTCCATCCAACAAACCTGCTTGGATGAGCCCTGTTAAATTCACTAAACCCACTAAATCAATAAACCAAGAAGAAGACTCACAAAATAAGGAAGAAGACTCCCTCAATGAGATAAACCATTTTGATGAAACATCATACTATACAGATGAAGACTCTCAAACTACTTCTAAGAAGGCAACTAAGCCAAAAGAAACAACTCATAAAGAAATAAAATCAGAAAAAGGGAAAAATAAAATTTATGAAAACACAATTGCGTCGACTTCATATCGACGCATTAATGATAGTGCGTCAAATTCTACTCGACGCAATCTCTCAGATGCTTCGACCTCAACTCAGCGCTTGAATAAAAGTACGTCGACTTCCAATCGACGCAACTTCTTACATGCGACGATTTTAGATCAACACAATCTGGAGAAAGCGCCGAATATAAATCGACGCAACTATCAACATACGTCGAATAGATATTGACGCATAAAAACTCAGAGCAACATAATTACAGGACATGTCTATTCTCCAAAAACTTTCCATCTTAACCCCCATTCAGGACCCATTCATCCTGATCATAATTTCTATCCTAATCAAAACTTCTATCCTAACCAAAATTTCTATCCTAACCAAAATTTCTATCCTAACCAAAATTTCTATCCTAATCAACACCACTATCCCTCTCTAAACTCAAATTCCCATAATCTAAAGATAGTCAGATGTTATATCTGCAATAAAACTGGCCACATTGCCAAACAATGTTGGCACAATCAATCTAATTCTTTATAAAAATTAGTCCAAGACTGACTTAGAAAACATTAGGAGCAGGAAGAAGTAATCTCTCAAGAGAAACCAAGAAGTTTCAGGCAAAATTAAAGTCACGTAGACTTATTAATCGACGCACCGTCGATAACCAATAATTATAAATAAAATCGACGCATGCGTCGACTTCGATCGATGCATACGTCGATAGGAAACCCTAACATCTTAACTCAGATTGTATCAACGCTTACGTCGAATTCCACTCGACGTAACGTCGACTTCATGAAAAAGACCGGCAATATTAAAATATATTTTGATCACATCTACTGTAGTACCGAATAAGCCTCAAATTGTGTCTCGTTTCGACGTTTCACCTGAATTAAACAAACTCTTCAGTTAGAAATCCGCTCTCACTCTGCATCTTTCATCCTTCTTACCTCTCAGTCCAGCCATCTCTTCCTCTCTCTCACTGACCTAAAATGGCTCCCAAGATAAACTCTGTTTTCGACATTGACCTCGAATCCTTCCAGGACGCTGCCGAAAATTATAAGAGCATCATAACTCTCTTCACTGAAGCTGGCCTAGATAAGCTCATCTCCACAAGATGCAAGCTCCTGGAGACAGAACTCACAGAGCTAATGGCTCATGTTCAGATATCTGAACAAGGAGAAATCACTGGAACAATATATGAGACACCTGTCTCAATCTCTGCTGAACACATTAGGAACATCTTTGATCTTTCATCAGGTACATTCCAATATTATCCTTGTTCAAATCAAATAGGGAAAGCAAGTTATTTTCTAAAAAGAGTAACTAAATAAATCTCCTTTACCATTCCCTTATCAGGTGATGAACCTGTGGAACTCACCCCTGATGAAATCAAGAATTTACTAATCATAATGAAGTTCTCAACAGATAGACCAATCCATCTGAAGAAAATAGATTTTTCTGATGAGTATAGGCTACTGGCAGACATAGTAGGAAAAATACTACTATCTCTCTGCCCACGATGCAGTGCCTAGGCAGCAACTGAATCTCATTGGGACCCTTGTGCTGAAGAAGAAAGTAGACTGGGGCAGCTGCTTACTCAAAATGATAGGCTACAAATATTCTCACAAAGAGAATGCCTACATGAGGATTATGAGTCAAGTCATCTTCCACTCCTTCCCTGACCTATGCAGGTCAAAAGGAATTCCCGTCCCTCCTGGCAAAAGGATGTCCATTGCTCTCTTCTCAAAATGGACCAGGCAAATCCCCAAGCCTGGTGCCATTCCTGAAAGGACTCCATCTCCTCCTAACTATCCTGCTCATCCATCTTCACCTCCTCCTCCTCCTCATACAGACATCTCTTCTGTACCACCATCATTCACACCTTCACAAATACCAACTCAATCACTTGCTCAACCCTCCTCTATTCCTCCACCTCCTCCATCAAATACACCTCATCAAAATGATACAGTCCCCTCTCCACCTTCATCACATACACCTCCTCCTCCATTGTCTCCTCCTCCTCCAACACAACATGAACCATCTCCATCCACTGAAAACTTCATCACCCAGTGTATCCAGTCAGCAGCCCAAAAATTTCAGGACATGCTGGATGGACACTGCTCTCAAATTCACTCCTCCATCATGCACATGCAAACCCAAATAGATGGGGTCAATGCCTCTATGCAAATCTTGGAGACCTTTGTCTCTTCCTATAAAGTGACCAAGTCTTTCTTAACCTCCTTGGCTAAGAAGGTCAAGAAGGGGGAGAAATTAGATGAAGAGCAGTCCTCAAGTCAAAATCTCTCTCTCAAAAGTCCCTTCCTACTTCAAAAACTGATCTACTCAAGACCATTGGGAATGAAGTTATACCTGAGCTACATACTGAAGAACAGATAACAGGTATACTCTCTATAGCAAGAGAAGCTGCCCAACAAGTAGTTCTCCTTCAAGGGGAGGCTAGCAGAGCAGAGAAAGAAGTTGAAAAGAAAACTGATGCTGAAGAAGCTATAGGAGAGAAAGAAAAAGAAGCTGAAGCTCAGGGGGAGCCAAATACTGAAGCTGGAGCTGAGAAAGAAACTGAAAAGGTAAATGTAGAAGAAAAGAAAGTTCCATTTCAGGGGGAGCAAACTGCTGTGACTCAGGGGGAGCTGAGTGAACCACCTGTTACTTAGAAGGAGCAACCCACCTCTCCAAAAACAGTAGTATTCACTAGGAATAGAAAAACTCCTCCTTCCCCTCCTGAATGATGTGTTGAACAATATTGATACAATCTATATTTTTTTTTCTTTCCATGCTTAAATACTTATTATGAAGTTTGTTTATATGATTTCTCCCTTCTTCTGATTACTTAGCATATTTCTTCTCTATATAAATGCTTTGCTGTGTTGATTAAAAGCTGATACAATCTCTCTCTAAATAGGGTCAAGACAAATAGGGGGAGATTGTTGGGGAAATGATTTATCTTAACCCCTAGAATTGAGTAGAATATAAATTCTAAGAATGAAAAATTAGGCTAAGTAAATATGCGTCGAATAGTATTCGACGCAACGTCGAAATGTAGTCGACGTTTCTCTCAGTATGAGTCGAAGTAACTCTAAGAAGAATTCGACGTAATCTTTGTCGACGTACCTATGACTTCTAGTCGACGCATTTAATAAAGTCGACGCACCTTAGTCGACGCACCTTCCTTATTCTCCTCTCGACGTCCAGCCAGGTTGAAATCGACGTCTACGTCGAATAGTAATCGACGCACGTCGATTTCTATAAGAAATTCAAAAACACGCCAGATCTATTTCCTTCTTTCTGTAGATCTGATTTTTATGGAATGACATTATTCTTTTATAGCCATTCTGAATCAGTCTTTCCTTCTATTTGATTCTTGGATAATTTGATTAAGATTATTATGGATATTATTTGAAATCAGAATGAATTCTTTCCTTCTACAGATTTAATTATTATGGAAACTTTTCTCTCTAATTGCTGATTGATTATTCCCCTTTAGCAACATCTTTTGAAACAGAGCTATAAATAAAGAGGAGGTCGGCAGAGAATAATGACTAGTGATCCACCATATACATTTGAAAAAGAGGAAGAGCTCCCAAGTGAAGAGTGAGAAAGCTGAGAAAAGAGATAGTGTGCTGCAGCAAAGAAAAAGCCTTCATCTTCTCCTCCTTCTGAAGCCATTCTGCTGCAAATTCTGAAAGCTCTCACAAAAGAGAGAAAAGCTTACAATCTCCTTCTCACTATTGAAGAGAAATTACATTCACTATTATTGTGCTTCTAATCTTCTTGCTAGGAAGAAGATTCTTTCTTGTTTTAATTGTTTCTTCTAATTCTTCTTCTCATTCTTATTTCAACTTCAATTGTGTACAAGAGTTTTTAGAATCTCTCTTCAAAAAATTCAGTTGTACTGGTTCTAAGAGTCTCATTATCAAAAGACTCAGGCTGGTTCTAAGAGTCTCCTTATCAAAAGACCCAGGCTAGTTCTAAGAGTCTCCTTATCAAAAGACTCAGTGCAAGATAGTGAATTCCTACCAAGGGGGTAGAGGAGTGGACTACCCAAAGTTTGGGGAACCACTATATTTCTCTGTGTTGTGCTGTGATTTTCATTTTGCTATTTCTTTCTTTATTTACTTAATTCTTGTTGGTGTGTGTGGGAAGCTTAACTCTGAGATTATTACACACACACACAGATATATATATATATATATATATTTGTTAACTTTGCACAAAATTTATTTAAATCTCTATTCACCCCCCTCTAGAGAATTCTAGTGAGGTTAACTGTGAACTTTCACTGGAAATGAGAGTGAAGGCAGAAAAGTTGAGACAGTCCTTTGATAAGCCGCAACCATCTAACCCTCTTGCTAAAGGTAAAAAAGGTATGGTTTATCGCCCTGTCCACTTTTTTAAAATGCGGCCTCAGAAAAAGCAGAGCGACTTGATATTTAAGTCGCCATTGAGCTTTTCCCATCCACGGTTCAAACTTTTGCTATTAAACAAAGACATAACGAAAGACTTTGGAGAGAGCAGTGCCGATGCATGGACCCCGAGCAATCGAGGCGGCCTGTATATTCAAACATTAATCTTGTTGTATTCTTTGTATTGGGTTATTCGCTTCCAACTGTGTTAACTGCATCTCCTTTATTGCAGATAACCCCAAGCAAGCTATGAAGCCGGGCGACCTGATGGCTAGCCTTCCTCCACTGCTTCCACCAGCGCCAAGTTTTTTGCTAAACTTAAATACTAGAGAGGAGGAGCTGGCCGACTTCAAGGGTCTTCTTATTACTTTGAAGGAAAAAGTAAAAGATCTTGAAGACCAGGCTGAGATCGCGCGGGCGAAGGAGAAAGATATGCGGGTTGCGTTGGAGGCCAAAAGGAAAGAGCGAGTGGAGAAGGAGGAGGTTTTGCAGGAGCAAAATGCCATTTTGGTTGCGCGGCTTAATAAAGAGAAGAAAGCAAATCTGAAGCTCGAGGATGACTGCAAATATTACCGAGGAAATTATCTACATCTGACTAGGGAAGTCGGTGGGAGCCGACGACCTACAAATGTGAATGATGAGAGGTTGCGTGCATCGAGCCACCAGGTTTCTGGGGAGACCTCAAATCCCCCGATGATTAAGGTGGCCGATCCGATTGTTGCTACTGATGAGACCGCCGTGGTATTGCCTACCCGCATGATTCCTACTGCGCGGGTAGAGCGGGATGCCGCACGGCTTCATAGTACTATCAATCACCTCCATTATAACATGAGTCATATGTATTCACTCCTTCTTCAGACCGGTGATCAGGTCGCGTGCCTTCACTGTGAATACCCTTCTTCTGATCATCAACCTTGAGTGGTTTACCTTTGGAAACAATGCGTTTGTAATATTCTTTATTCGGTCTTTAGGACAACTTCCCAAACATTGAACGTTTGTTTGGTGATGACTTTGAATGTTTATGATATATCTGAATTATTTTGTAGTTCGCGCGGCTTGTGTTGAAAACTTTGTGGTTTCTGCTTTTGAATATTTTTGAATATTTGTGATATCTTTGAATCATCATGTAGGTTCACGCTTGTGTTGTATGCTTGCGGCTTTTCTGCTATAAAATATTATGAATATGTAGGTTGCTGGTCATGCAGTTAAGACAGTTAGCCGCGATTCGATTTTGCTCTATGCAGATCATTGGAGTCTATAAGTAGTAGAAATTCTGGAGACTTATTCAACAACATTCAATATGAAGGCTAAGAGAAAATCCATGCAGTCTGATAAAATTCCAGCCATGCGGACTGACGCTGCTTTGGCATTTCACTCGGCGGATCATAAAGAGTGTCGCCTTACTCAAGATGAATTACATGATTTTATCGAGAAACATATTGCAGGAAGCCACCTACTCGCGTGACTTCCGCTTCGCGATGAGCGGATTAACTCCTCTTCTTCTACTCAAATCACAATCCTTATTGACCACTTTGACAACGACTCCAAGTTTCCACTGCTACTTGAAGTTATTTTGATTTTTGACCACTACGGAGTTGTTCCCGGGAAACTCCCGCCGAACTCTATAGCCGCCATCTATAGCTTCATTTCTTATCTGCATTCTGAGCGAGTCCGCTTCTCTATTATCCTTTTGAGAAAATTCTTCTCGGTGTGATCTATCCTTGATGCCGGGACGAAGGTATTCATAGGACATTTGTATTTTGGCTGCAGGGGATTCAAAGTTGTCAACCTAGCGAACAAGATCCCGAACTGGTCAGAGAGGTACTTGATCTTCGAGGTCCAGCTCGGATTACTGCAGGTTAACCCACAGGTGCGGGAAGAAGAGGTCTTTCAACAGCGCAATGTTGAAGTTGTAGAGATGGAAATCTATAGGTTCATCAAGGACGAGCGACTTGATGTGAATTACTACATTCCACTGCTTGATGAATTAGATCAAGTTCGTCCTGAGGACATTAAGTTTTCCATAACCAGCCACTTCTGACCGCGCGTCCTGTCTATTAACTTTTCGACCTTGTTTTATAGCTGATGCCATAGTTCCGAAGAACAAACCGCTGAGCCAGGGCGGCCTAGTTCTTACGCAAAGAGAGAAAAGGCAGAAGATAAGCAGGTCGCAAGTGTCTGAAGCGGAGGAATCAGCTTCTTCTGGCGAGTTCGATCTCCTTCGCATTTGCAGAAATCCAAAAGATTTACAAGGCAAGCCAACCTTGCGCTGGCACCATGAAGGTAAATGCGTTCAAGTGTCTACCGCGCTTTCATACTGGGGGAGCGACAAGATAAGCCTCCACGCAGTAGCCGCCGGTGTTGCTCTGTATGGCCGGAAAAATTTGAAGAAGCTCAAAGAAATCCATGAGGAGGAGCTGTCCAAGCTAGCCGCACAGGTTAGTGCAAGGAGTTTCGCGACCAATCACTTTATGGGCATATCCTACAGGAGATTAATTTCAGCGCATAGTCACTTAGAAAAGAAATATTCTGAGCTGGCACAGGAAAACGTGCAGTTAAAAGAGCCCGAGTTGGTAATTTATCACCTGATGGAGATTTGTGATATCCGAGTTTTTTTAAGCCGTGCGATCTAACCTTTATCTTTTTGACAGAAACAATATGACATCGACAACCCGGCCTTTCAGTATGAAGTCTTTCCCCACATCGCCTGAGGGAGCTTGACGACTTGTCTTTGTGTTTCGAAGACTAACTTCTCGGATATCTATCCATCTTTGAATAAAAAGTTGGATGACATTACTCGCAAGGACAAGGATAAGAATAAAGTTGATGAAAGCAGCTCTGAGGAAGAAGATGATGATGAAGATGAAGCCGCTGAAGAGGGAGATAAGGTCGAGGAGGAAAATGAAGCCGATGTTGATGGTGAGGATAGAGATAATTCGGTTTCTGAAGCCGACACTACCGAAGGAGAGACCAATCGGGTCGAGAGCCAGGAGACTGGAGGTTTGATAGGCTCTAGTAGCGGATCAACGAGTTCTTCATCAATTAGCGGAGATTACTCGCCAGAAGTTGATATTGAAGATGGAGGTGACTCAAGTTCCCCTGCGGCTAAAAGACTTAGATCCGGCGATTAGTTGCTTTTTGTAAGTATTTACTTCATATGCCCGACAGCTTAACTATGTTAGTCGGTCGGTTTAAACAATTACAAATGTATTTTTTGAAAAATTTAATGGAAAATACAGTTACCTGTTCAATTGTTTGTCTTTGAGACTTTACTTACTTGTGGAAGTTCATATGCGATCTTTTATTTCAGCATTTTTCCTTTTAGACCGCAAGTCCTTTATTGAATTCGTTAGAGACAATATTCCGTCGGCCCGGATAATTATTATCAGATTACGCGAATAATAACCAGCTCGGGTGACTAGCTTGATTTTGTAAAGATGAATCACGACCTGAAACCGCCGGAGATTATATTTTCACAAGTTCTGTTCATAAACATCAAGTCGCGCGACGCGGTCAGATTGCATCCTGAGCGAATAATAGTTTGCACTCTGAATATTCATTCTAGAATTCAACATGAGTGGTCGCCTTGATCTTATGAAAAATAAGATAATATTCTTGCAAGTTCAATATAAGGAGCGTCGATTCGCGCTTCAGATTATAATCCGGGCGACTAACAATTCAGATTATGAATATTCAAGAATTCAGCGTGAATGATCGCCTCGATGTCATGAAACAAGATACTGTTTTCATAAGTCCATACTATAAACATGAAGTCGCACGATCAATCCATAATCCATGCGACTAATAATTTGAGTTCTAGGAATGATTCTAATTCTCCGTGCTGGTTCATAACTCTTATAGATCGAGCGAATTATATTCATAATACCAGCAAATTGTATTGGCTCAACTTTGATTAAATTGCTTCGATCCGAGCGAATAACACCTGCTCGTAACATTAACTCAGAGTATTGGCTCATGAACAAATTAAATCTGGCCGAGCGAATAATGCAAACTTGTCATCATTATGGTTTAGTCAAACACAAACCGATCGAATAATATTGCCATGCGGCTTCCTGAAATAACCTGTTTTCTAGCTTTAATGCCAGGTATATTTTATCTACCCGGCTTGCATATTACCTTGCCGCTTTTCTCAACCTGAGATATTTCCATTCAAGCCGATCGGCTTAAAGGCTAAGACGCCCGGTCTTAGAGTCCTAAATTTTTAAATAGCGAAGTGGGCAAATGCTTGTACAGACTCAAAAGACCAAGTGGGCAGGTGCGCTTTGGTAGCAAGCATTGCTTTCCTCAAGTGGTCAAAAGAGATGTAGAAGTTACAATGACTCAACTACTCTCTTGTATAGGGTTACAAGCCGAGTTGATCAATTGGGCAGGTGGGCGTATACAACAAACATTTCTTTCCTCAGAGAGATCAACTCAGTTGTGGGTCCCTTGTTGGCACCGCTTGAGAGTACCTAGGAGTATTCGATGGTCACAAACTAAGATGATTAGTTGGGCAGGTGTGGTTATGCCGCGGAGGCAATACCGACATTGCTTTCCTCAGAAAGATCATCAAACCTGTAACCATATCCCTTTCGGGGCACGGTAGAGCTAATAGTCACCTAGACCTCCCTTGATGCAGGGGTGTGTCAGATACCGGCCGGGATCTAATATTCTGAAGACCACCGCACATGAATTGGCAAGCTTCCACTACACGTGTGCGAAAACTCCCCGCTACACATGGTCCCCATGGTATTATACTAATGACTACAATCTGTGGGGGTTCAAGCAGAACTAGGCGATGTCTCCAAGGTTCAGTGAGGGATAAAAAAAGTGCAAAGTCACCAGACAAGAAAAAAGTGTCAGTATAGGGCTTTTTATGCAATATTCAAAATACAGATAATGAAAAAGAGGCAGCATTTCAATGATAGAACCATTTCAAATCGTCGCTGCGCCAGGTATGTGAAATATCTTCTCCATCACTTGTCTGAAGACGATAAGCACCACTCCTCAGTACTTCCTTGACGATAAAGGGTCCTGCCCAGTTGGGATTCAATTTTCCAATAATACCCGTTCTGGTTGCAACGTCCACCTGCCTCTTCACAAAGCATCTAGCCATTCTCCTCTTCACTTCCTCCTGCCTGATAGTTGCTTCATCCTAAAGTTCCTCGAAGAAATCGAAACTATATATTATTACTTCATCATTGGCCTCCATCTAAGCTTCGTCCCCTTGTTTTGTATACATAACTCTGGGACTGGTTACTTCAAATTCTATTGGATTGAGTGACTCTGAACCATGAGATAACTTGAATGGTGTTTCCCTAGTGGCCAAACTAGGTGTAGTCCGGAGAGTCTAGAGGACAGAAGGGAGTTGTTCTGCCCAGTTGCCCTTTAGGTTCAAAACTTTTTTCTGCAAAAGATACATGATTTGTTTATTCGCAGCCTCCACGTGTCCATTACTTCTGGGATGATGTACTAAAGAGAATCGCAACTCAATCTCAATCTGATCGCAGAAACTGATCATCTCTGGATTATTAAATTAAGGACCATTATCGGTAATAATAGCCAATGGAATTCCATGTCGGCAGATAATTTCTCCCCAAGTGAAGTTTTTGACAATCTGCGAAGTGGTTTTGGCCAACGCCTTTGCTTCAATCCACTTGCTGAAATAGTCAATCATAATGATTATAAAGTGATGTTGGCCACTAGCATTTGGGAAGGATCCGATAATATCCATCCCCCAAACTGCGAATGGCCAAGGTGCTGTTACTGATCTGAGTGTCTGGGCAGGTCAGAGTTGAAGTGGAGCAAACTCTTGACATTGAACGCATCGCTTGGCGAATGCTTCTGCATCTTTCCTTTTTGTTGGCCAAAAATACCCTTATCTAAGGATTCTATTCTCTAGAGTTTTTGCCCCGGAAGGACTCCCACATTCTCCCGAATGTAGCACTTGGAGTATCACAGGAACTTCCTCTTTCGAGACACATCTTGCTAGAGGAGAAATGAGAGTCTTTCTGTACAAGTCTCTTGCCACCAAGCAATAATAGGCTGCCTTTCTCCTGAATCCCCTCTTGTCTTTTATGGATGGATGAAATTCCCCTTTGGATAAGTACAGCTCGAAGGGATCCTTCCAAGAAGGATGCTGATCAATTTGCATTAATTCTCCTCCTTCTGTTGCCGGATGGAAAAGTTCAGAGGTTACTCCCCCTGACGGAAGACCAAACTTTGATATTTCACCTGCCTCTTCATTTTGTGTTCTTGGAATATGCTCGATGATGAACGATTTAAATCTTCCAATTTCTTCTTTTGCTAGCAGTAGATACTTTCTCAGCATTGGCTTCTTGGTCTCGAAGTTTCCTAATACTTGTGAGGCTATTACAAGGGAGTCTATTTTAACATGTACGTGCTCTATCCCCAGCTCTTTCGCAAGTCTTAGACTGGCCAAGAGTGCTTCATACTCCTCTTGGTTGTTTGTGACCAGAAAAAAGAACTTGATAACTTGTTCCAATTTAATATCGTTTGGGCTGATCAAGATGACTCCAGTTCCTACAGAGTTTTTGCCTGAGTCCCCATCTACATAGATAATCCAGGCCAAAGGAGATCTTTCTATCTGCTCGAGAACAATCTCAATCGTATCTACGAGGAAATTTGTCAGTACTTGCGCCTTGATTACTATTCTGGGGATATAAGATATTTCAAACTCGATTAGCTCTATGGTCCATTTAGCTAATCTTCCTGAATGGTCTGGTTTTTCCAGGATACTTCTCAGAGGATGATCTGAAACCACCTGAATTAGATGGGCTTGAATGTAAGGACGAAGTCTGCGAGATGACATAACCAGAGCTAGAGCTAGCTTTTTCCAAGATTGAATATCTAGTTTCCACATCTTTAAGAATGTGGCTGACATAATAAATCAGAATCTGCCTTTTCTTTTCCTCCGGATAAGGATGGAGCTTACTGCGTCTGGGCCAACCCCTAAATATAAAAATAATATTTCCCCTTCGCGAGGGCTTTGGAGTATAGGGGTTGACGTTAATTGTATCTTCAATTGCTTAAAAGCATTGCTACACTCCTCATTCCACTCAAACTTAGATCCTCCCCGGAGTGTTTTAAAGAATGGAGCGCTTTTATCCCCTGACTTGGAGATGAATCTGCTCAAACCTGCTAACCTCCCTCCCAACTACTGAACATCTTTTGGATTGCGAGGAGGGGTCATATCAAGAATAGCCTTCACCTTATCTAGATTTGGCGCAAGGCCATCTGGGGGTGAGAAGATGTCCGAGAAACTTTCCTTTTTTGCTCCAAACACACATTTCAATGGGTTCAATTTTAGCTTGAACATCCATAGAGTAGCAAACGTCTCTATGATGTCTTTCAGATGTATTGAAAAGGTTTTACTTTTTAAGAGGAGGTCATCGACATAAACTTCGAGGTTTCTCCCATTTTGTTGTTTATAAACCGTGCCCATCATTCTTTGGTACGTAGAGCCTGCATTCTTGAGGTCAAAGGGCATTAAAAATAGCAATAACAACCATCATTCGTGATGAAAGGCGTATGAGGCATGTCAAGCTTATGCATTTTGAATTGATGGTACCCAGAGAATGCATCTTGAAAGCTCATAAAATTATACCAAACCGCAGAATCAACTAAAATATCTATCCGAGGCAAGGGGTGGCAATCTTTAAGACACACTTTATTGAGCTTTATGAAATCTACACACATCCGCCATTTCCCCCCTAATTTTTTCACCATTACAATGTTCGACATCCAGGTGGGGTATTGAATTTCAGAAATAAAATTTGCCTTAAGAAGTTTGGTGACTTCTTCTTTGATTGGCACTTCCAGCTTGGTTGCCACCTCCCTTTTCTTCTGCTGAATCGGCTTGAAGTCGGGGGAGACATTGAGATGGTGGAAGTCAATGTACGGGTCCACTTCTAGCATATCTTCCGCCAACCAGGCTAAGACATCCAAATTCTTCAAAAGGCAGGAGATCAGCTGGACCTTCTCTTCCTCGGGCAGTTCCGCATTGATGACAAGCTTCTTCTCTTCCCCTTCAGCAAGGGGGACATCTTGGGTTACCTGGGCAGGTTCCAGGTGAGCCCCTTCTCGTTCTTCATTCTCTTCAGCAACTTTGGGAAGATTGGTCACTTCAAGGACAACTGTCAGAGACTCGAAAAGTGGAGTATCTGTTATCGTGTTGACTGTTCTGACATAGCACTCCCGGGCCACCTTTGGATCGCTTCAAATCCGATACTGCCTCCCTTCTGCTGCAAATTTGAGAGCCAGATGGAAAGTGCATACTACTGCATGATAAGCATTCAAAATGGGCCTTCTGAAGATGGCATAATATCTGCTAGGGGCATCCACCACCACAAAGTTAATCGGCTTCGTTATTCTCCCAATGATACCAGAAGATTTACGCACCTTCGACTTCTTTTTTCTCTCTGAAAAAGCGGTAGAGGGGCCCTTCAGTGGAGAGCAGAGGCTTTTCAGTCTTTAGGGCTCCGAAAGTGGGGCGTACAAGAAGGTTGACAAAACTCCCTGTATCAATCAGGATTTTATGTACCGCGTAATTTCCGATGATAGCTTTAATTACCACGACATCGTCAAACAGATTTGCATTCGGAGGGAGATCATCTTGGCTGAAAGTGACGGCTGCTCTTTCCCGAGCGGAGGTGAAAGCGGTTGCTACTTCGTGACAGAAGACTCTAGCAATGCTTGACTTTTGAGAAGACTCAGGTTTGGCCCCTCCATGAATGCAGTAAATATTACCGAGGGGACCCTCGTCATTTACTTCGATGCATTCTGTAGGAGGATGAATGTCGCCATAACAACCAACATCCTCTACATCTGCACACTCCCAGTTGAACTCTACTGTCTCTTTCCCTTTTGTAGTTGATGGTTTGGCAGATGTCTCTTTTCGAACGAGACCTTGGAGCTTTCCCTCTCCCAAGAGTTTTTTAATCAACAAGCAGAGGGCTCGACAGTTTTCGATCAAATGCCCTCCTTCCTTTTCGTATTCACATAAGAGGTTCAGATTGCAATTTCTGACATCTGACTTCAGGGGAGCAGGTCTCTTAAAGTCAGGCCTTTTTTGTAAAATTTGAACAACCTCGTTCATGGTGATATCGAGAGGAGTGAAGGATTCTTGGGAATCATCATACTGAGTAGACAAAGCAACTGGATGCGACGACGCAGTGTATTGTTGCAGATACACTGGCATTATCTGTGGAATTGTCATGGTTAGAGCGGGTGTGGTGGCCAACGATGGTTTCTGCTCTTGAAACCATTGATGGTCGAAGGAAGGTTGTTTATGCCTAAAATTTCTCCCCCTTTGAGCACGGGGTTCGAAATCCGGCCGAGGTGGGTGGTGATATTGTTGTTGATAGGTGGAAGAAGAACTGGGCTGATCTTTATCATTGAGTAGTGTAACACCCCAATTTCCAAATCAGGAAGTATACTTCTATCAAAGTACTGAAGTATACTTCTCTAGAAATTTAAAAGACTGAGATTATAGCTCTCGAGAAATTATTATGCACGAATAATACTTCTCGAAATATAATTTATATAAGCAGAAGAATTGCTTTCTCGAGAATCAAATAGGCAGAACTTATACTTCTCTAGAAATAAGAAGACAGAAGTAAGCTCTTGAGAAATTAATATGCAGGAATATTACTTCTCGAGATAATAGCAGAAGTTAAGCTCTCGAGAAATTAATATGCAGGAGTATATAGCTTCTCGAGAAATCTTAAGGGCAGGCAGTACCAGATCTCGGGAAACAAGCAATGCCTTCAAGCAGCCGTTCGTCGAATGCAGGCCGCCGTTCGTCGAACGCAAGCAGCCATTCGTCGAATGCAGGTTTAGTAGCCATTCGTCGAACGTAGGCCGCCGTTCGTCGAACGCAGGCAGACGTTCGTTGAATGCAGGTTTAACAGCCGTTCGTCGAACGCAGGCAGACGTTCGTCGAACGCAAGTTTAGCAGTCGTTCGCCGAACGTAGGCCGCCGTTCGTCAAACGCAGGCAGCCGTTCGTCGAACACAGGTTTAGTAGCCATTCGTCGAATGCAGGCCGCCGTTCGTCGAACGCAGGCAGCCGTTCGTCGAACGCGGGTTTAGCAGCCATTCATCGAACGCAACATTTCAGCTATTCGTCGAACGCAGGTTTGTTAGCCGTTCATCGAACGCATGCTTTTAGCATTCGTCATCGCAACTTTACTGCCATTCGTCGAACGCAGTCTTAAAGATATTCGTTGAACGCAGACCGAATCCTCGATTTTAGAAATTTCAGACCCGTGACTCTATTTTGCGGACGTCTGATCCAGATCTTTAAATCCAATGAATGGGATTTACTTATGGGTTATTCTTAGGGTTTGTCCTGAGGGATATTTATATATCCTCTTTTACTAATAAATCATATCTATGGCAAAGAAGAAAACGAGGAAAAACAGCGACAGCGAGGAAGAAGAAGACGTTTTCTGCCATTGCCGGAGCTTCGGAGCTCCGAATCGCGAGCCGTTTTCAGATCTGGAAAGAGCAGCCCATTGCGGTTCTTTCTATCAGAGTGAAATCTCATATCTATGGCAAAGAAGAAAGCTCCAAGGGTAACGATCCTTCCTCCCGGTCTTAGGACGTGTTTTGTCCTCTCATTCCTTTTTTATGCTTGCATGAGGAGTCCCTTTCACCAAATGGGTGAAGTGTAGGATTTCCTCTAGTTCTTTGGAACTCCTGGTCGATTGTGTCCATCCCCGGCATATTGCATTTAGAAATCTGGTAGTCGTGCAGATTTAGGCATTTTGTGTGAAGCCTATTCGTGGCCGTGAGCCCGGATCGGTGATGCTTGGAATGCGACGTTGCATTTAGGTTAAGCCTATAATGCGTGCCGGAGAATGTCTCCGTGGGATCTTCTATTGTGTTGCGGAGCTTGAGTTTTAGGTGCCTTTTGAGAGCCTAACGGAAGCCCCTTGCTTGGGTGGTTGAATGCAAACCTTCACCACTAGATTTGAAGAGGAGTGGTCTTGTACCTCCTTCTTAGTTGTTATTTGCGAAGTCTAAGTCCGCGTGAAAGGATTAGATGCTTAGCATAATTGTGTGGGCACTTGATGTGCTAAACCCTTACGGGCCGAGGTGAAGCCGTACCCGCATCGTGCGATAGATCACGATGGTTAGAGCACAGGCAAAGCTGAACCGAACCCGTTTCCATGCAGATCGGTGAGAGGTCCATACCTCATGTAAGCCGTGTGATCATGGGAAAGGTCGTGGAAGGTTCTTACCTAGACCGACCAAAAGCTCTTTTTCCCCACCTAAGGCTATGTCCTTAGGGTGGAGTGTTTGTGTTGAATTGATGTTATGTTAGCCTCATGCGGTTGCTTAGGCGGTTGTGGGGAACCTTCAGGTGAACCCAACAACCATCATGTGCGTACCTAGGTTCCCTTTTACTTGATGCTCAACCTAGAAGATTGATTGTGCTTGAAACCTCACCTTGTGTAGTGTAGTTTGCACTTTCTTTATACTATTACATGTTGCATGTACGGCTTGCTTGCAGGTTAGCAGTGACACGCCCCTGAGCCGGCTAGATGGCCGGGGGTGGGATTGTTACGTGGTTTGTGGTCAGCTCATAGCTGACCCTCATTTACCTCTTATTGGATGTTGGTTGAAGGTGCAGGTGAGCCTAGCGGGAAATAACGGGCGGTGGCTCTTTTGCTGTGTTGGCCCTCGAAGGCCAGCCTCTTTTCTGCTTTTCATGTATTGCCGGCCTGCGTGCCGATGTATGTATTGAGTTTCTACACATTTGTTAAATGTAGGGCCTTAAGGCCGTAACTCTATTTGCTTCATTCCTGGGATAGTGGATAATTCTAAAAGATGTTTAATCCAAATGCTTCCGCTTACGCTTTTTATACTCTCGTGTAGTAGTTGTTCTTTTCTGTTTATCACCTTATAATGCCTAGCTAGTGTGTATAGTATGGTGTGGGGTCCCGGTCGGACCTACTATTATATTATTTGTACTGGCAGGGTGTTACAAGTAGCTTCGCAACATAGCCTAGGTTACTCTTTTCACCCCTAATGAACATGTTTGCTAAGCTAATCATCTCCTGATAAGTCTTTGGTTCTCTGATGTTGGCTTTGAATTTGAGTGTCCCTTCTCTTAGGATATGGATCAGAGCAACCCTGTATAATTCTGGATTAACATTTTGTATTTCCATGATCTCCTTTTGAAAGCGATCAACAAAACGAGCACATGTCTCGTCTTAGCGCTGCTTTATTTCGAATAGGACCGCCGAGCTGCTTTTCCTCTTCTTTGAAGTAGAGAATCTTAGCAAGAATTCTCTAAGCAGCTCTACGAAGCAACTGATGGATTGAGGATGCAATCCATAGAACCACTCCCTCGCTTGTCCATCAAAGGATGTTACGAGGAGTTTACATTTAGTAGCATCAGTGAGGGTTTTCAGGGCAACAACCGACTCGAAGGCTTGATGATGAGTGCCTGGAACAGATTCTCCATTGTATGTTGGCAGATGTGGTTCCTTGAAATTACTCGGAGCTGGCTCTCCCCGAACTTCGTCCACGAATGGAGAAGGTTCCTCGACTTCCTCATAAAGAGGAGGAACTGGATCCACTGCAGTTTCGATTACTCGCAGACAAGCCACTGGATAAGGAAAGTGGGCTGCGGTGTAATGTCCCAATTCAAACTAGACCCCTCGAGTTACACGAGTCACGTGGAGATGCTTGGGCTAGGTAGGAGTCTTGAGGTACTAATGGTGTCATGGATGTGCCCAAATCCACAGGACTGGGTGTAACCCTCACCCCTTAAAGTTAGAAAGCAAATGGCAAAGAAATTGGTAGCAGGGAGCTAGCGCTGGTGGCAGCTTCAATTAGCGCCGGCGGTAACGGCCGAATCAGTGCACATGATTTCTTCCATGGTGGGTGGCCTAAATTGCCTAAAACTAAGTTAATGGTGGATTTAAAAGCCTATAAGAAACTGTCACCTAGTTGTGGATTTTCAACATAAGGCTAGGAAAGTTGGAATTGCATTTAATACTCATTAATGCAAATCTCTCTCTCTCTTCCTTCATAGGAAGTGGCAATGCTAGAGCATATGTTCTAGGGCGTCATTCGCCGTGTGTATGTCTTCGATCAACTCATCTCTTTAGTACGAAGTTAAAGGAGTTGATTTTGTGAAGATCGGTGGCCTAATGAGGGAGTGTTGGAGGAGAGAAGGAGAAATGCCCTAATTTCTTGTGGAGGAAGATGATGAATAGTCCATGTTAAAAAGGGCTTTAATTAAAGATATGGTAGCAAATATTGAAGTCGAATCATATTAGACATATACATAGTGATGGGAGTCAACTGTTGAAACCGATTTCTCGGTCTCTTGTGGAGCTCGGGGCCCTCACCAAAATGAGGGGCAGCTAGCCCTTACCGGTCCCGAGGGAGAGATAAGGCCGACGATTTGAGCAAAGAAAAAAGACCCTAGTCTCAGCGAGGAGGTCCCTCCACTAACCCGGAAGATCGTTGAGCGCTTCCCCTCCCAAGCCAAAGCTAAGACTCGGGCACCTTGGAGAGCTAGAGAGCCCAAACCAAAGCGACCTAGGGAGAGAAAAGCTCAAAGATGATGAACCTCTCTCCAAGGTGCCCATTAAGGTCTATTTATAGGTTTTGGTTTTATGGTCTGCAGATAACAGGATTCCGCCTTTAGATTTGACTATCTGCACCCCGGGTAGGTCTGCTAACAGCCAAGTTCTGCTGTTTTGAGAGGCTAAGAGCAGACCACCGAGGGTAAAATGGTAAGTTGATCCTAATGACATATAGATAAGGTGTCGCGAGAGCCCCACTGTTGGAGTTCTCGCCGGCCTTCTTGCAGATCCTGCCCGCGGAAAGAGCTCTCGCGAACACTGCCTACGGCATCTCCTTCGGAGGGTCGTTTTGCGAGAACCCTGCTGAAAGAGCTCTCGCGAGGACGAGGGTCCGCTGACGAGGTTCCCGTGAGGACTGCGTTGGCCCATTTTGGGTGGTCTGCCGAGGTCTCATTGGCTGAGGCTCGATCTCGGCGAGGCCCAGATCTCGCCACTTCTGTCTCGCTCGATTTCCCTGCCTGGTGAATATCGGGGTTGTACACAATCCCCGCTCTTCGCGAAGACTAATGTCCTCGCGAAGAATCGTCAAACCACGGATATTCGACCGCCCCCAGATGACCTGTCAGGAATCTTTGGTGGGACCCACCATGCAGGTTATAAATACCGTCCCGAACCCCCACCGGTGCGCGTCGCTTCTTTTCCTTCCTTTCTTGTCTTAGCTGCCGGGAGATGCCGATTTCCGAAGAAGCAGAGACTCGCCTGAGGGCGTTGAGAGCCGGCGGGCTACCTTCCACGACCAAGGTACCCGCCTGGATGAGCCGGCCGCCCCCCGCCCAGTCGCCAAAAGTTTAGAAGGCGAAAGCGGTGCGACTCTCTGGGGACGACTCCGTGGTGCTGGACTCCTCTCCGGACGATCGCCGCCCCGAGAAGGTATGAGTTATTCGAATTCACGCCGATAAGTTGCTCTTCATTCTTTTCCCCTCGCAGGATACTTTGCCGAGCGAGATTGTTGAGGAACGTGCTGAGGGGTCTCGAAAAAGCCAGCAGGTGGACACGAACCTCGCTGGGAAAGACACCACCAGTACGATCTGGATCTCGCATGCCGTAATACTTATGTCAACCCTATATGATCTCCGTTACCCTTTTCTTACAGTCTCGCCCCTGAAATCCCCGATCTGCCCGTCGTCGCGGCCTCCATCTCCGCCCCTCCAGGTAGGATCGCTGACAAGCCCGGGTTCCAGCTCCTGACGAGCGAGGAGACCGGTGGCTCCGCCCCTCCGAAGATTCTCCCGACCAATAGCACGGCTTATCCTGCCGGCATGGGCAAGTCTCTTTACCCCCATTATGGAAACGTGTTCCAGGGCCGTCCTTCGGGTTCTCGCCCCCCTCTCGGTAAGCGTTATGGCCTCGCCGACATCCTGCGTGACCTCGTGCTCATTATCTGACGTGAGATCTTGCAGATAATGCCGAGAATCCGCACACCGATTCTGAACTAGGCGACGACGAGATGTCCCCCCTTCCTGATCAGGTGGAGGAATTTTTAGGTGATCCGCGAGATCCCGAGATGATGAAACAGCGAGCCGCGGAACTCTTGAGGAAGCATGGGCGAATGCTGATGGACCTCAATATGCAAGCGAGGCGGGATAGGGAAGCCGCGGAGGATAGGCACGCGGTCCTGATGGAGGAGTGTGCGAGGCTCCGGCAAGCGAGACACCGCGATCAGGATGAGGTCGCCACGACGCCGGAGGTACACATAGCGAGGATGAGGGACTACGCCTACCTCACGGATCGGTAGGGTCGCCTGGCGGAGGAATATTATAATTCTAGGGCACCGCCGAGGTCAGGGTCGCGGGGTGGTGGCCGGTGGAAATGGCTCCCCCACGATTCTCGCTAACTGCTTTGTTGTGCTCTTATTATCATTAATGGGTATTACTGTTTTAGACAATCTCGCCATGGCTCGCAACTCGCATCTTTGCCACTTATATGTTGGCTTTATTTCTTCTGACAATTATTACTAGCTTTTTAGTGTTTCTCGCTTGGTGCTAGCGAGTCTTTCGTTTTCACATTATATTGTGCTTGGGCGGACCCTCTGTTCTCGCCAAATTTATCTCTCGAAAGTGTCGTTCGTACTAACCTCGCAGGTTTTTTTCTCGCCCGCGGACATGACGTGATGTTTTTGTTGATACTCGTGCTCGCTGACGCTTGGACTTCTTCCCGCCTTTTTGTTTTGGCTATAAATAGGCGGTCTTTATTGAGCCAACCACCGCATTTATTCTCGATCTTCTTCTCCTTCTGCTGCAGAGCTCTCGCTCTTTCTCGTTCTCGCATTCTTCCCCTTCTCGCAGATCTTCCAGATGGGCGGCGACGCGGAGTTAGAGGGTCGATGGAGGGTCGCAAAGGCCTTTGCCGAACACAGCTTCTTCTCTTGCAATCTGACCGACGAAGAATACTTTAGCGCGATCGCTGATTTCGTTTTTCCCCCTTTAGAGGCACGCCGCCCTAGCGAGGACGACGTGATCAATGACCCGTTGGTCGACGAGTTGGCCATCCCTATCGCCCACTTCGCGGTCGGTCTGCGCCTTCCTTTGTGGCCAGAAGTTCGCCAGGTAACAATCGTTCTTGTTTGTTGTTTATTTTGCCACTCGAGCCTCGCTCGCCGCGTGGATTGATCTTGTTCTCGCTACCTGTTAGGTGCTTAAGCATTATGGCGTGGTTCCCGGCCAGCTCACACCCAATGCCATGGCGGTGGTCATCGCCTTCGCCTGCTACCTCCGCGAGGAGCGGATAGAGTTCAGCCTTCCTGTCTTCCGGAAGCTGTTCTCCTTCCGTGCCTACAAAGATGGGACAGCTTATTTCGTGGGCACAGGCCCGAAAGTGGTTGAGACCGTCAACAAGGCCCACTTCTGGGCCCAAAAGTTTGTCGTCGTCAAGGGGAACTTCGGCAACATTCCCTTCTCGCCGATTCAACATAGCGAGACCACCTATCGGCCCACCGCCCTTGGCGGCCATGACGCCCTCCTCCATCAGTTCTTCTGTAAGAAGAACTTCGAGGTCGTTTACCTCCGCCGCAACCTAGACTCGCTGCTTCCGGTCCTCGCCGGAGAAGGTAAAGATCTCTGTCTAACCTATTCGTCTCAATTCGCAAGCCTATCGTACTCATCCCTATGATTCTGTTTTTAGGCGAGCGAGATCTCCCCCTCCATCCACCTTACACGAGCAACCGGAAGGCCGATGCCACAATGGCTCTCGCTACCATGGGGGCGGAAGCCTGCCGAGGAGACGTCACCCCGGCCGAGCCTTCCTCCCGCAAGAGATCGGGGGCCTCCGGCAGTCATGGTGCCGTCCCGAAGTCTCCGCCAAAAAAGAAAAGCAAGAAAAGCGCGGCCTCGCTCGCTTCGTCGAAAGGTAAGGAATCTCGCGAGGCTGCCTTCGACGAGTTTGACCTTACCGGCCTTTCGGCGGGCGAGGACGAAGATCATGGCCAGGAGGCGGTCAGGGCCTCGGTCCTCCCCATCCCGGTGAACCATTATAACTTCGGGCTCGGCCAGAGGCGTCGGGACGAGACTGGCGAGCCCCTTGTCACCTGGAAGCCAGAGACAAACAGGGTGGACATCTCTTCTATCCTCCCCTCCTGGGTGGAGAAGGAGACCGTCAGTGGTCACGCCTTCGACTTTTCGTTCGCGCTTTATGGCCGCGAAGATGCAGGGTCTTACAAGGATGAGACCGCGAGGACCCTTGCTTATGAGAGCGCGAGGTCCCAGCTGCGTTCTGCCGAGCTCGCCCATATGATTGGGAGGCGTTGCTTACAGCTGGAGCTTCAGAATGTGGAGCTCGCGAGGGCCTACCAGGGAGTTCTCGCCGAGAGCACGCAGCTGAAAGAGAAGCTGCTCGCCGTGGAGGCAAGGGTGGTGAGTCATCTAGACTTCCAACTTCGTATTTTCCCCCAACCCCTTCATCTCTCTAACCTGACTTGCTCGCAGGATGTCGAGGTCGCCGGGAGGGGCAACGCTCGCATCAAGGACTTGGAGAGCGAGGTGGCCGGGCTGAAGGCCCTAAATAGCGACCTCACTCGCGCCGTGGTTCCCCCTTCGCCTCGCCGTTTAAAAGAAGACCGGCGGGCGCGAGACGAAGAAATTCGTGTGGGGTCGATAGAGTCGGCTCACTACATTTTCTCGGTGGCGAAGGCGATCGGCCTTTTGGCGGATAATGCGGCTGACATGACTCTGGAAGATATTGTTCCAGAGCTCTTCCTCCCTCTCCCGCCGGTGAAGGACAGCGATGATGAAGAAGGATCTGCGGGCGATTCCTGAAGCTCGCCGCCCTTCCCCCTTTTTTGTTGTAACGTGTTATAATTTTTGATCGGCAAGATCGCCAAAGATTGTAACTGAATTATTAAACATAGAATGCAGATTTTGTTTTCACTGTGCTCTCTTTTTCTCGTTGTTATTTTCATTTTTCGACCGTCTCGCCCTTGCTCATCTCGTGATTCGTTTTCGTGGAGGTCATTCTCGCGCCGCTCGTTATTGGATAGGTGCGCGCGGGACGCTCCGGCTGCTCGGGTCTCTCGCCGTCTGCCTTGGGCTCGTTGCGCCTTTAGCTACGCGTATTTTCTTTAGGTTTCGTAGGGTATTTTTCCTCTTGGCGAGAGCTAGCTTCTTACTCAGTGCAGGCAACCTTTCTGCCGAGGACTGGATATTTGGGATCGTATGAGATTGATCCTTGTCACTTGCGTATTGTCGCACGTGACCTCTCTTAGCCGAGCGAGCACGCCCGACGAGCGAGAAGGAGTTTGCCAGCATAAGACTTATCACCCTATCATTTTCTCTAGAGACCGTCCTGAACCACCCGTCTAGTGAGAGCCCGGGAGCGGAATCGATCCGGGGCATTCCAGCACCAATACTTATCACCTTGCCAGCCTCTCCAGAGATCAACCTGAACCCCCCGTCTAGTGAGAGCCCGGGAGCGGAATCGATCTGGGGCATTCCAGCACCAATACTTATCACCTTGCCAGCCTCTCCAGAGATCAACCTGAACCCCCCGTCTAGTGAGAGCCCGGGAGCGGAATCGATCTGGGGCATTCCAGCACCAATACTTATCCAACCCTGCCAGCCTCTCCAGAGATCAACCTGAACCCCCCGTCTAGTGAGAGCTGATGAGTCCTGATCATATACACATTTATGGACTCATCCGGGCCGTTATTTAGTCATTTCTCCGCACTTTAGCCTTGTTATAGTTTATATTTGATAATCCATGCTAGGTGCACATCTATGCCCACTTTGGTGTGATTTTCGTGCTTATTGTCATTAGTAGTGTTCATGTGCTGTTAAGTGCCACTTTCAGTGGCTAGATCTGTGGTTGTGCGGGAATAGGAGTCGTGCAAGTGTTCCCGGTGCAATTCTGCACAGGAACACTGCGCACGATCGCCGGTTCTATTGCGCACGACCACTGGTCGTGCGCCACTGATCGTGTGCACTTAACCCTTTTTCACGAGTTCTGTTTGGTGCAGTGCGCACGACCACCAACGCTAGTGCGCACGACCACCGGTCGTGCGCCACTGCTCGTGCGCACTTATCATTTAATTTCCGAGTTCTGTTTGCTGTAGTGCGCACAACCATCAACTCCAGTGCGCACGACCACCGGTCGTGCGCCACTGGTCGTGCGAACATTTTATTTTATAATTTCGTATCTTGCAGGTTCCACCCAGGCAGTGCGCACGATCGCAGAATTCCAGTGCGCATGACCACTGGTCGTGCGCCAATGACCGTGCGCAGTATTTAATCCAGCGCCTATTTAAACGCCTGTTGCGATTTTAGGGCGTTCGTTCACTTCCGGGAGCGGGATTCCTGTTCCGTACGCCACCGATCTCCACCGTGGGACGCCTCCACTTCATCTCCTACGCAAGGGGAAGCCTCCTCCATCCATTCCAAGACTTCCTCCATTGTCCGTGAGTGTTCTCCATCGTCCGCAAGCCTCCAAGCAACCATTCTCTCATTCCGCCCGGTGAGAAGAAGAAGGAACCTGAAGTCGAAGACGACGGAGCTACGTAGGGATATCGTGACAGCTCTCTACGCTGGAAGCATAGTCCGCCCGAGTCCGGAGGTAGCCCGACAACCTACCATTCCGGCCGTGAACGGCCGCTAGTCTTCACCACCGGTTATTTCTTTCCTCTTTTCCCTCGTTGTACTCTTTGAACCGTGCAATACTCGAATATTGTGATGTTTATTTTGATGGAAATGAATATTTCTTTGTTGTTCTTCATGGTTTGGTGGTGATTCATTCCGCTTTCTCTCACTCACTCGCGCACGCACGCAAGGTGTTTGATCCGCGTTAGCAAGAGCTAACGGCGGTTGTGAAGAGGTGTTTGCGACCCTCACCCTCTCGCACTTGAGTTCACTTCATCCGCCTCACGAAGCACGACATCGCGGTCGTTGCATCCACCTCACTTTGCGAAGCGGTGTTTTCGACCCGCATCTCTTTTGTTGTTGATAAGATTAGGAAAACCAACCAAAAGCCCCATCTTTGTGTTTGTTGAATGCTTGTGTAACAATAATCACTGCGCGATTCGTTCACGCATCCTGCATTCCTCAAGAGACCGACATCCGGGGAATTTATTCTCCACAATTATTACTTGACAGCGACCGGTGCACTTGCCGACACGCATCAAGTTTTTGGCGCCGTTGCCGGGGAATGCAGACGTGATGAATTCGTCTGCGTGAAGATTTGTTGCACGAGAATTTTCTTTTCTTTCACTTCTTTTGTTCACCTCTGGTATCTCCGTTTCTTTTCGATACGCACTTCTGATTACTTTCGCCTTTTCCATCATTCGCTAATCGTTTTGTTTGCTAGTATTCGTAGCATGACCTCCATTCAGGAATGCATCTATCAGGGAAGCTTGGATGATTTAAGGGATCAAGCAAAAAGGAACAATCATGACTTCGGGATCTCCTCCGACGTCATTGAGTACATGTCAGGGAACTGCAAGTTCAACGGGGATGAGCATGAAGACGCGGTGCAACACATGCAGGACTTTTTAGAAATCTATTACACATGTGTATTCAATGGAATTGAAAACGACCTACAAAAGATTTTGGCATTTTCATTCTCCTTGCATAAAAAAGCCAAAAGCTGGTATTGGGATATTCGGAAAAGAGAGGTGACCACATGGAAACAACTCGAGGGGAGATTTTTGCAAGAGTTTCAACATCGTACCCAAGCCTTGGACAAGTACAGGGAACTCGTAACCTTTGGACAAGGGAAGGAGGAGACGTTAGTTGATGCTTGGGAGCGTTTCCAATCCTTGCATAGGGGATGCTACCGTGAAGATCTTTCAGAAGCTTTCTTAATTCAGATTTTTTATTTTGGAGTGCTGGATAAATTCCGTCTACTTTTTGATATGGCAGCTGGAGGGGCCCTGTTTAATAAATCAGGGAAGGACGCGTGGGAAGTGGTCGTGAATATTGTTCACACCAGTCAGCACTGGAGTCATGTTATTCGCTCCCCAAGCACTGCTGCAGTTAATGCCGTGACATCCAAAGGAGCAGCGGATTTTATGCCGCCAGAGCAACCAGAACAGTTAGCAACTTTGGTGGTCGGGGTATTAAACAAAATGAATGACCAATCTGCCGCAATCCAACAGCTTCGATCTACTATAGGGATGCTGTCCGATGTCGTTTCTGGGCTTGCAAGTCAGCCTCCTGAGTCAGTGAACACCATGCAATTGAGAAGTGGGAGAAGTGTAGACAATCCTCCTCGACAGGAACCACTTGCGTGTTCCACTGACAAGCATAATGAAGACACTTCCGAGAAGCTAACTCAGAGTCATATTGAGCCGTATCCCGTGAGCGAGGCACAAACCTCGAAAAGTGCTGTTCACCCCCCATTCCCCCACAGGCTGCGAAATGAGAAATCCGAGAAGCAATTCCGCAGATTCTTGGAAATAATGAAGGGAGTGCAAGTGAGCATACCACTGATTGAAGCTATCTCTCAAATGCCAGGGTACTCCAAGTTTTTGAAAGATTTGATCTCGAAGCGGAAGCAGTTGGAGGGTCTCAAAACTATCGACCTCACCGAGGAGTGCTCCGCCATCATTTCCAACTTGCCCACAAAGTGCAAGGATCCGGGCAGCTTTACGATTCCCTGCAGGATCGGCCATCACCGTTTCAGCCAGGCACTCTGTGATTTGGGGGCATCAATCAACTTGATGCCGCTCTCTATCTTTCGTGAACTTGGTGCTGGGATCTTGAAGCCAACGCAGGTAATGCTGCAGCTAGCTGATCGGTCGATCAAGAAGCCGTCAGGAATCGTCGAGGACCTCACAATAGTTGTAAACGGTCTCGCTTTTCCAGCTGATTTTATCATCCTCGACATGAAGGTCGATTCAAATGTACCCATTATCTTGGGGCGGCCCTTTCTCGCTACTGCTCGTGCTATTATTAATGTGTAGCAGGGGGAGCTCACACTAAGACTGGGGGAGGATGCTATATCTTTCAATGTCCACAGCCCGTCGCAACTCTTTGAAATCTCGGAGTGCGAACCAGCAGAGGCGCTCGAAGAATTCGATGGTCAGAACGTTGTGGAGTTGGATGACAGTGAGGTGTGTTGGCAGCACGAAGACAAGGAAGAAGGGGGTGCACACTCAAACCAGCCCGATTTGTCACACTCAATCGGAGAACCCTCCAACGATTCTGCCAATCCAAATCCTTGTCCGGCACTCAAACAACTCCCGGATTCTCTAAAGTACGTTTTTCTTGGAGAAAATAACACGCATCCGGTGATTATTTCCGCAGCCCTGTCCGCCGCCAACGAAACTGCATTAGTGGGCGTGCTGAGAAGGTACCACATGGTATTCGGACGGTCTCTTGCTGACATTAAGGGAATCAGCCCCACGGTCTGCATGCATAAGATCCTCCTTGAAGATCAGTACAAACCGACAGCACAGCCCCAGAGGCGGCTGAACCCGAAAATGCAAGAGGTAGTGAAGGCTGAAGTGATAAAGCTTTTAGACGCTGGCATCATTTACCCAATCAGCGATATCAAATGGGTCAGTCCAGTCCAGGTGGTACCAAAGAAGGGAGGGATTACTGTCGTTGCCAATGAAAAAAACGAACTTCTACCAACCCGAGTGATCACCGGGTGGAGAGTCTGCATCGACTACCACAAGATGAATGATGCAACGCGCAAGGACCATTTTCCGCTCCCCTTCATTGATCAGATGCTAGAAAAGTTAGCGGGGCAGGATTACTACTGTTTCTTGGATGGGTACTCAGGGTACAATCAGATTCTAATTGACCCATCTGATCAAGACAAGACAACATTCACATGTCCCTCCGGTACCTTCGCGTTCAAAAGAATGCCATTCGGACTGTGTAATGCCCCCGCAACCTTCCAACGTTGTATGCTCGCCATTTTTGCTGACATGGTGGGGGACTTCCTCGAAGTTTTCATGGATGATTTTACTCTATTTGGCAGTAGCTTTGACATTTGCCTCGCGAATTTGGCCAAGACCTTGAAGCGGTGTGAAGACACCAATCTTGTCTTGAACTAGGAGAAATGCCACTTTATGGTGCGCGAAGGAATTGTGTTGGGACATAAAGTTTCCTGCAAAGGGCTTGAAGTGGATCAAGCGAAGGTAAGTGTTATCAGAAACCTCCCTCCACCCATGTCAGTGAAAGGCATCCGAAGTTTTCTTGGTCATGTGGGCTTCTATCGAAGGTTCATCAAGGATTTTTCCTCCATTTCAAAGCCTTTATCTCGCCTGCTGGTTAAGGACGTCCCCTTCCACTTCGACGAAGCATGCATGCAAGCCTTCGAAACTTTACGGGGACAACTCATCTCAGCCCCAATTTTGGTGGCGCCCGACTGGACTTTGCCTTTTATTATCATGTGCGACGCAAGTGATGTGGCCATAGGTGCTGTACTCGGTCAAAAGAAAGACAAGACTTTTCACACTATTGCGTATGCCAGTCGAACTCTTAACAGTGCTCAAGCAAATTATACCACCACAGAGAAAGAAATGCTAGCCGTGGTCTTCGCTTTTGAAAAATTTCACTCGTACTTGGTACTTTCCGAAGTGATCGTGTATACGGACCACGCTGCTCTCAGGTATCTTTTCAGTAAGAAAGAATCCAAATCGCGCCTGATTCGTTGGATTTTACTTTTGCAGGAATACAATCTGGAAATCAAAGATAAGAAAGGGGTGGAGAACGTGATTGCGGATCATCTCTCGCGATTGGAGTACGACACTCCCAACAGCGTTGAGGAGGAAATGGACGACTATTTCCCGGATGAAAAGTTATTCGCAATTACTACGTCCTCCCCAACCGCACCTTGGTACGCAGATATCGCTAATTACTTGGCTTGTAAAACCTTCTCCCCGAATCTGTCCCCTCAGCAAAGACGGAAGCTTGCCTCTGACTCAAAATACTATTTTTGGGAAGATCCGCTCTTATTCCACACGTGCAGCGACGGGATTATTAGGCGTTGTATTCCGGAAGCTGAGTTTCAGTCTATATTGCAGCACTGCCATGACAGAGAAGCTGGCGGGCACTTCGGGGCCGTTCGAACAGCACGAAAAATCCTGCAATGTGGATTGTTTTGGCCGACCCTCTTCCGGGACGCCCATGCCTATGTCACCAAGTGCGACGAGTGCCAAAGGACCGGAAATATTTCCCGGCGTGATGAGATGCCCCTTAATAACATGCTGGTCTGCGAACCCTTTGATGTCTGGGGAATAGACTTCATGGGTCCCTTCCCAATGTCTCACGGTAAGCATTACATTATTGTGGCAGTTGATTATGTTTCAAAATGGGTGGAAGCTGAGGCGGTTGCCACGAATGATGCAAACACAGTGCTACACTTTATCCACAAGAATATCTTCTCCAGGTTTGGGACGCCGAGAACTATCATCAGTGACGGCGGTAGTCATTTTTGCAATAAGCAGTTTGTGCAGCTCATGAAAAAGTTTGGGGTCCATCATAAGATTTCTTTGGCATACCATCCCCAAACATGCGGGCAAGTCGAAGTCTCCAACTGCGAGCTCAAGCGAATAATTGAGAAATCAATACATTCAAATAGGAAGGAGTGGGCTAAAAAGGTCGACGACGCATTATGGGCTTACCGGACTGCGTTCAAAACACCCATCGGCATGACTCCGTTTCAATTAGTCTACGGCAAGGCATGCCACCTCCCTGTAGAGCTGGAGCATAAAGCATTATGGGCAACCAAACTTCTGAACATGGACATTGGAGCCGCGGCCGAGGTGCGTCGTTCCCAACTCAACGAGTTAGAGGAGCTCCGTCATTTCGCTTATGAAAATGCTCGTATCTACAAGGAGAAAACAAAGAAATGGCACGATCGGCATATCATTCCTAAGGAGTTCAAAATTGGGGACCAAGTGTTGCTCTACAACTCCCGTCTCCGCCTCTTCCCAGGGAAGCTAAAATCGCGGTGGAGTGGTCCTTTCTCCGTGACCGATGTCTCCCCCTTCGGTGCCATAGAAATATCTGGGGATAAGGGGGACAAGTTTAAGGTCAATGGACATCGGCTGAAGTTATACGATGGCGCCACTATAAACAAGGAGTGTCAGTTGTTGACATTGGGAGATGGACATCATACAAACACCGGCAGCTGATTTCCCCTTCTTGTCTCTTATTTTTGTGAAACCCTACTCTTGAGAACTCTTTCTTTTTAATTCCTGAACTTTATAAACAATGCTAATACAGGTATTTGGTCCATCTTAAGGACGTTAAATGAAAGCGCTCCTGGGAGACAACCCAGATTTCCTGTTTTCGTATTTCCTTTTTTCTAACTTCTTTTAGTTCAGCTTTTGTATTTGCTTTTGTTGCTTTGAGTTTGTGCTTGCAGGTTTTGTGTTCGATGGTGCGGATGCTGCGGACTATTCGTGATCATAAACGCCAATCGTCTGGTATGCTCATTTCTGAGCATTGGGTAACACTTCCTCCCTTCTTTTAGCTTCAAATTTCTAGATATATCGTTTAGCTTAAGTCTGGGGGAGCGGTTGTTGTTATCCACTGTGCACGAGTTGCACCGCATACTAGAAGGTTGTTTCTTATTTATCTCTTCATTATCGTTGTTTTTCATGCTTCACACACCACTTCACCCACTTGAGTGCGTGTTTTTCTTTTTGTCGTTGTTCCGTTTAAACTATTTTGGTCGGAATGTGAAATAGATTGTTAACGTAGGAATTATTATTTGGAGTGCGATGTTGACTCATGTAGTGTTCTAGTCACTTCGCATGCTATGGTAGAATGTGAGTAGAACTAGATTTTCTTTATGCATCTAAATTATGTTTAGTATTTCTGCGTAAATTTAGATTTAATATACTCAAGTGGTGAATTTGTATGGAATTGACGATAACCCGGTGTTGTGTGTGTGCGATTACTAGTCGTGTGTTGCTCGAGTCGGGAGGAAGGTTTATCTTTCTCGTGGGCTAAGAACTTGCCCCAAGCAACTCTCGAAGCATGGGTGAGAGCTACTCGTTGAGTCAAGCATGATGTAGGCCACCCTTTGGCTAGTTTGAGCTTTGTTATTCCATGTCCATTTCATTCACCTTTGCAAGCCTATTTTGTGCCTACCAATCCTTTGTTCAGCTCCTCTTCATCCACCAAAGCCTGAAGCCTATCCCACGCCCGCAACCAAATTGTTTTTAACTGCGCTCATAATTCTAAACTTGTGTGGAGTGTGGAATCATTGTGTTGTGATGGGAAAATAACGTCCATCTGCTGATTTTGAACCAACCGGGGGTTACATAAAAGAAGTAAAATATGTAAAAGAAAAAAAAAGAGTATTTTGAAAAAAAAAAATCCTCCCGAGCTAAAAACAGAAAATCTGTTGGTATTTGTGAAGTAGGCTGTGTGCACACCTGGTTTTCATGATAAGTCTGGGGGTGTGTCACACGAGCATAGTTTGTTGGTCTTGTGTGGTGCAGCGTTCCGTTAGCTCACTTGGGTTGCGTAGCCACCGCGTTTAACTTTGAATATCATACCGTAACCTAAGCCCCGTTCTAATCCTATAAGTCCCACTGATTTGATTTGCGAGTTTGCTAGCGCCGTGGAGAGAGTGTGACCGGGCAAGCGTATGGTTCACGACGGTGATGGATTTCAGCGGAGTTATTCTTAAGCCCCGATCTTTTGCAACACCCGCCTCAGTGTCTCGCCACTTTCATACCGGGCATGATCGTCAAATTCTTCATAATTCACCAACTGAGTATAACTAAATCTTTAATTACGCTTTAATACTTATGTAAATTAGTTAGCATAGTTAAACTCTCCTTCTACTAGAATCTCTACTCGCATGCGTTGTTACTTCGCACCGTACTCCCTTGTGTAATTCTCTATGTTAATTATCGTTTTCACGCTCCGCCGGATTCGTTTGCTCGGGACGCGCAAGCAGTTAAGTCTGGGGATGATGTGATGAGTCCTGATCATATATACATTTATGGACTCATCCGGGCCGTTATTTAGTCATTTCTCCGCACTTTAGCCTTGTTATAGTTTATATTTGATAATCCACGCTAGGTGCACATCTAGGCCCACTTTGGTGTGATTTTCGTGCTTATTGTCATTAGTAGTGTTCATGTGCTGTTAAGTGCCACTTTCAGTGGCTAGATCTGTGGTTGTGCGGGAATAGGAGTCGTGCAAGTGTTCCCGGTGCAATTCTGCACAGGAACACTGCGCACGATCGCCGGTTCTATTGTGCACGACCACTGGTCGTGCGCCACTGATTGTGTGCACTTAACCCTTTTTCACGAGTTCTGTTTGGTGCAGTGCGCACGACCACCAACGCCAGTGCGCACAACCACCGGTCATGCGCCACTGCTCGTGCGCACTTATCATTTAATTTCCGAGTTCTGTTTGCTGTAGTGCGCACGACCATCAACTCCAGTGCGCACGACCACCGGTCGTGCGCCACTGGTCGTGCGAACATTTTATTTTATAATTTCGTATCTTGCAGGTTCCACCCAGGCAGTGCGCACGATCGCAGAATTCCAGTGCGCACGACCACTGGTCGTGCGCCAATGACCGTGCGCAGTATTTAATCCAGCGCCTATTTAAACGCCTGTTGCGATTTTAGGGCGTTCGTTCACTTCCGGGAGCGGGATTCCTGTTCCGTACGCCGCCGATCTCCACCGTGGGACGCCTCCACTTCATCTCCTACGCAAGGGGAAGCCTCCTCCATCCATTCCAAGACTTCCTCCATTGTCCGTGAGTGTTCTCCATCGTCCGCAAGCCTCCAAGCAACCATTCTCTCATTCCGCCCGGTGAGAAGAAGAAGGAACCTGAAGTCGAAGACGACGGAGCTACGTAGGGATATCGTGACAGCTCTCTACGCCGGAAGCATTGTCCGCCCGAGTCCGGAGGTAGCCCGACAACCTACCATTCCGGCCGTGAACGGCCGCTAGTCTTCACCACCGGTTATTTCTTTCCTCTTTTCCCTCGTTGTACTCTTTGAACCGTGCAATACTCGAATATTGTGATGTTTATTTTGATGGAAATGAATATTTCTTTGTTGTTCTTCATGGTTTGGTGGTGATTCATTCCGCTTTCTCTCACTCACTCGCGCACGCACGCAAGGTGTTTGATCCGCGTTAGCAAGAGCTAACGGCGGTTGTGAAGAGGTGTTTGCAACCCTCACCCTCTCGCACTTGAGTTCACTTCATCCGCCTCACGAAGCACGGCATCGCGGTCGTTGCATCCACCTCACTTTGCGAAGCGGTGTTTTCGACCCGCATCTCTTTTGTTGTTGATAAGATTAGGAAAACCAACCAAAAGCCCCATCTTTGTGTTTGTTGAACACTTGTGTAACAATAATCACTGGGCGATTCGTTCACCCATCCCGCATTCCTCAAGAGACCGACATCCGGGGAATTTATTCTCCACAATTATTACTTGACAGCGACCGGTGCACTTGCCGACACGCATCAAGAGCCCGGGAGCGGAATCGATCTGGGGCATTCCAGCACCAACACTTATCCAACCCTGCCAGCCTCTCCAGAGATCAACCTGAACCCCCCGTCTAGTGAGAGCCCGGGAGCGGAATCGATCTGGGGCATTCCAGCACCAATACTTATCACCTTGCCAGCCTCTCTAGAGATCAACCTGAACCCCCCGTCTAGTGAGAGCCCGGGAGCGGAATCGATCTGGGGCATTCCAGCACCAATACTTATCCAACCCTGCCAGCCTCTCCAGAGATCAACCTGAACCCCCCGTCTAGTGAGAGCCCGGGAGCGGAATCGATCTGGGGCATTCCAGCACCAACACTTATCCAACCCTGCCAGCCTCTCCAGAGATCAACCTGAACCCCCCGTCTAGTGAGAGCCCGGGAGCGGAATCGATCTGGGGCATTCCAGCACCAATGCTTATCACCTTGCCAGCCTCTCCAGAGATTAACCTGAACCCCCCGTCTAGTGAGAGCCCGGGAGCGGAATCGATCTGGGGCATTCCAGCACCAATACTTATCACCTTGCCAGCCTCTCCAGAGATCAACCTGAACCCCCCGTCTAGTGAGAGCCCGGGAGCGGAATCGATCTGGGGCATTCCAGCACCAATACTTATCCAACCCTGCCAGCCTCTCCAGAGATCAACCTGAACCCCCCGTCTAGTGAGAGCCCGGGAGCGGAATCGATCTGGGGCATTCCAGCACCAACACTTATCCAACCCTGCCAGCCTCTCCAGAGATCAACCTGAACCCCCCGTCTAGTGAGAGCCCGGGAGCGGAATCGATCTGGGGCATTCCAGCACCAATACTTATCACCTTGCCAGCCTCTCCAGAGATCAACCTGAACCCCCCGTCTAGTGAGAGTTCGGGAGCAGAATCGATCTGGGGCATTCCAGCACCAATACTTATCCAACCCTGCCAGCCTCTCCAGAGGTCAACCTGAACCCCCCGTCTAGTGAGAGCCCGGGAGCGGAATCGATCTGGGGCATTCCAGCACCAATGCTTATCACCTTGCCAGCCTCTCCAGAGATCAACCTGAACCCCCCGTCTAGTGAGAGCCCGGGAGCGGAATCGATCTGGGGCATTCCAGCACCAATACTTATCACCTTGCCAGCCTCTCCAGAGATCAACCTGAACCCCCCGTCTAGTGAGAGCCCGGGAGCGGAATCGATCTGGGGCATTCCAGCACCAATGCTTGTTACCTCGACACAGCAGCAGTTAAAAGCATAACAAATGAAAGTAAGACATTGATTTAAACAACATAATAAAACTTTCAAGGGTAGAATCGTTTCAAATCATCCTCACTCCGAGCTCGGTCGAGAGGTACCCCTTCCACATCCTGGAGGTGATACCCCCCCCCCCCCCCGACTTGAGCACCTCACTTACGATATATGGGCCCTCCCAGTTGGGGTTAAGCTTACCCACCGCGGCCCCTCTGCCAGCCGCATCGACCTTCTTTAGGACTAGGTCCCCTTTCTGGAAGTGCTTGATCCGGATGTGTTTGTCAAAATATCGAGCCATCCGCCGTTTGACCTCTTCCTGTCTGATGGTAGCCAAGTCTCGGAGTTCTTCCACCAAGTCCAAGGACAGCTTCTGCTCTGCATTGTTACCTTCTAACCACTCTTCATCCCCCTCGCTTGCGGCGATCACCCGGGGGGTCTTCACCTCAAACTCTATGGGGAGAACGGCCTCGTACCCGTGAGAGAGCTTGAATGGAGTCTCCCCGGTGGCGGTATTCGGAGTAGTCCGCATGGCCCAGAGAACAGAGGGTAGTTGTTCCACCCAACTTCCTCGTAGGTTCTCCACTTTCTTTTTTAGCAGGTTGACGATTATCTTGTTCGCCGCTTCCACTTGCCCATTGCTCCTCGGATGGTGGACTGAAGCGAACCTGAGGTCGATGCCGAGCTGAGTGCAAAAGCCGACAAACTCTTCACTCGCAAACTGTGGCCCATTGTCCATCACTATAGCTAGAGGGAGTCCATGCCTGCAAATTATTTCTCCCCACACAAAATTCCTCACAACCTGAGAGGTTACCTTAGCAAGTGCTTTCACCTCTACCCACTTGGAGAAGTAGTCGATCATGACCAGCAGGAACTTCCTCTGGCCGCTGGCTTGGGGAAAGGGGCCGACCAGGTCCAACCCCCATATGGCGAAGGGCCAGGGGGCCGTGATGGTACGAAGCCTTTGAGCGGGGAGGAGTTGGAGCGGAGCGTAGAGTTGGCACTTTTGACACTTTCTTGTGAACTCTGCCGCGTCCTTGCTGAGAGTGGGCCATAAATAGCCTTGTCTCAACACCCTCCCTTCCAGGGTCCGACTCCCGGAGTGACTGCCGCACTCCCCGGAGTGGATTTCTTCCAGCACTCTCGTGACCTCCTCGTCGGAGACGCAACGGGCCAGGAGTCCTGAGAGAGTCTTTCTATATAGCCCCCCTGCATGCAAAGAGTAATAGGCGGACTTATACCTGAAGCGTCTCTTGTCCACATCCTCTCCAGGGAACTGCCCGGAGGATAGGAAGGTGATGAACGGGTCCATCCACGAGGCTTGTTGATCCACTTCCATCAATTCTCCTTCCTCGATGGAGGGTCGGAAGAGTTCCGAAGTTGTTCCCCCCGCTCGGGGACCGAACTTGGCTAGGAGGTCCGCCTGGGTGTTCTCTTCCCTTGGCATGTGCCTGATGGAGAAGGTGCGGAACTGCCTGATGACTCCTTTGACTTTTTTTAGGTATAGTAGGAGGGTTGGGTCCTTTGCTTCAAACTCTCCTTTGATCTGGCATGCTACCACCATGGAGTCCGTGGAGACCTCCACGTCCTGCACACCTAGTTCTCGGGCTAGCCGAAGGCCCGCTATCACTGCTTCGTACTCGGCCTGGTTGTTGGTGATTGGGAATTGGATGTTTAAGGCTTGCTCAATCCGAGTCCCCTGAGGACTCACCAGGACTATTCCCCCTCCATAGGAGTGTTTTCCCGACGCTCCGTCCACTAACATTTTCCATGCTTCTGGGGGAGGTGGCTCGTGCTCCCCCACTTCGGCCGCGTAGTCAGCCATGAAGTCTTCCACTGCTTGAGCCCTGATGGATGTCCTGGGTACGAACGTGATATTGAATTCGCTTAATTCCACGGACCACTTCGCCAACCTTCCTGAGTGCTCCACCCCTTCCATGATTTTGCGGAGCGGATGGTCCGTTACTACTTTAATTGAATGGGCTTGAAAGTAAGGCCGGAGCCTCCGGGCCGACACCACCAATGCGAAGGCTAACTTTTCTAGGATCGGGTACCAGAGTTCCGCCTTCTTCAGCACCCGGCTGACATAGTAGATTGGGAGCTGCTTCTTTCCCTCTTCCCGGATCAGCACGGAACTTACTGCTTCGGATCCTACCCCTAGGTATAGAGATAGGTCTTCCCCTGGCCTCGGTCCCTGGAGCAGAGGGGTTTGGGTGAGCTGTTCTTTCAGAGCCTGGAAGGCCTTCTCGCACTCCGGGGTCCATTCAAACTTCTTGTTGCCCCGCAGTACTTTGAAGAAAGGTGCACACTTTTCCCTCGCCTTGGAGAGGAATCTGCTGAGCCCCGCCAATTTCCCTGTGAGGCTCTGAACCTCTTTCGGATTTCTTGGCGACCCCAGCTCCCTCACCGCTTTAACTTTGTCGGGGTTGGGTTCCACTCCTGCGGGGGTGAGCAAATGGCCGAGGAACTTCCCTCGGCTCACCCCGAAGACACATTTCAGGGGGTTGAGCTTCATCTTGTACCGCCACAGGGTCCCAAATGTCTCTTCGAGGTCTCGGAGGTGGGTCTCGAGGTCTCGGCTCTTAACCATGAGGTCGTCGACATAGACTTCTAAATTTCTTCCTTTCTGCTCGCGGAAGACCCTATCGATCATCCTTTGGTACGTAGCCCCTGCGTTCTTGAGCCCGAAGGGCATCATCTTATAGCAATAACATCCATCCCCCGTGATGAAGGAAACATCCTTGATGTCCGGGGGATGCATGCGGATTTGATGGTAACCTGAAAAAGCATCTAAGAAAGACATTACAGAAAAACCAACGGCTGAATCAACCAGCGCGTCGATTCTGGGCAGGGGGTAGCAATCTTTCGGGCATGATTTATTAAGAAGTGAGAAGTCGATACACATACGCCACTTACCTTCTCCCTTCTTTACCATAACGACGTTGGAGACCCAGCCTGGATACTGGATCTCCGATACAAATCCGGCCTGCAGGAGTTTGCCCACCTCCTCGCGGATGGGCCCTTCTAGCTTGTCCGCGACGGCCCTCCTCTTCTGACGGATGGGGCGGGCACCGGGGTCGAGGTTGAGGCGATGGCACGCCACATCCGCGTCGATCCCGGGCATTTCCGCGGCGCTCCAAGCGAAGACGTCCACGTTCTTCTGTACGCAAGACAGAATCTCCGCTTGATCTCCTAGGCTGAGTTCTCCGCTGACCCGGACTTTTTCTACCACCCCCAGCCGAGTGGTGACCTCGAGCTCCACGACCTCGTCCACAGCCTCCAACCGGGACTGCTCTCCCCAAGCCCTTTCCTCTTCGGCACAAGCGGGAGCTTGAGTCTCTTCCTTGACTTCCTTCCCTACCACCATCAGCTCTTCCGTCCTTCCCTCTTGGGCCTTCTCCTCTTCTCCCTTTCTCTCCACCCGGGGTACCTCAGCTAACCCTTCCTGGGCATGAATTTCATCTCCCTCCTTCTCTTCGGCTACCTCCAAACCTCCGGCTTCGGCCACCTCCTCCATCACCTTATCCCACTCCTCAGCTTCTCCCATCCAGGAGATGGTGTTGACAGCCGTCACGTAGCACTGTCTTGCCACCTTGGGATCCCCCCTGATCCGCACCTGGACCCCTCCGTCGTTGAACTTGAGGCACTGATGAAAAGTGGAAGGGACGCAGCGGAACACGCTGATGAGGGGCCGTCCGAAGATAGCGCTGTAACTGCTCGGGGCGTCCACTATGAAAAAACGACAGTTCCGGGACTGCCCACCCAGGGTCACATGGAGTCCTACTCCTCCTTCTACTTCCTTCCTCTCCCCCGAAAATCCGAACAGAGGGCCATCTGAGGCCAACACCCTTCTGGGTTCCACCTCCATCTTGTCGAATGCCTTCTTGAAGATGACATTGACCGAACTCCCGTTGTCCACTAGGATTCGGGAGACGGTGAAGTTCTCGATCGCCGTCTGGATGACCAGCGCGTCGCAGAACGGGTCCTCGTAGCTCGGCATGTCCTTCTGGGTGAAAATAATTTTTTCGGCCGGGGGTGGAGCGGTGGATGTTGACGCTACGCTCCGGCGGTAGATGGTATGGAGACTAGCCTTGCGGGTTGCCTCCACCCCTACCCCCCCATGGATCACTCTGATCCCTCCTCTATTCCCCAGATCTGCAATATCCTCACATCTTTCCTCCTCTTCCTCTCGAGGTTCCACCTCCACGATCGTTAATGGTTGCTGCTGTGGTGGCGCGGGCGCTCTGCCCCTCTTCACCTCCAGGAACTCCGGACAGGTGTCCGTTGAGTGTCCTTCTACATCGTGGAAGATGCAGTATGGCACCGCCACTTCCCTTGCCTCGGTCTCTGCTACTCTGTTCCTTCTTCTCCTAGCGGCCGCCGTCTCCGCTTCTCCTCCCCTTCCCCTTACTCTTCCCCGGCCAATTGCCATGGCCTGTTGAGGTGGGGGAGGTAACTACATCGGGCCCTGCCTCCACCCCAACTGGGGGGGTCTCCATTGTCCTTCGAAACGGTTACCCCTTCCTGGGCCATAACCCCTTCCCTGCCCCTGCATTCCTCCGCCTTGCGGCCTCCATCCCCCCTCCGGGGCCCGGGGCTCTTCCCTTCTTCTGACCTCTTGCTGCCTCATCTCCGGCTCACTGAGCTTTGCTAGCCTCTTGGTGAGCTCTGGGTTGACTTCTTCGCTTGCTACTTCCTCCGCCACCCTCTCCATCAGCTCCTCATAGGAGACGGGGGCCTTCCTTTTCAACGCCATCTTGAAGAAACTTTCCTTCAACCTGACCGTGAAGGCGAGTTGAAGTGAAAACCCAGGCACCTCCTGAGTGAGCTGCACTTCCTCCTGGAACCGATCCGCATACTGAGCCAACGTCTCCCTGGACTCCTGCTTCACCGCGAAGAGGGAATCAGCGTCCTTCTTCCTCCTTTTTGAAGTTGAAAATCTCAACAAAAAACTTCGGCGCAGGTCCTCGAACGCGTAGATAGAGCCTGCCGGAAGTGAATGAAACCAGTCCCTGGCCTTCTCCTTGAGAGTGACGGCGAAGAGCCGACACTTGAAGGCATCGGACATCGGCCTGATGGAGACCGAGTCCTCGAAAGACTGCAAATGCTGAACTGGGTCATCTCTGCCATTGTAGTACACTCTATCCCATTCCCCGAATCCCGCTGGAACGGGTGCAGACAATACTAATTCGCAGAAGGGACTTCCCCCTCCTGCCGTCTTCTCTCGCTCGGCTCGCGGACCTAGCTCGCTCGCCAAGCTTGGGATCGCACTCGCGAGGGCGACGCTCGCCTGAACCACCCCGACTGTCGCCGCATCTTCCTGGCGCGCGCTCGCCTGCGCCGCGTTCGCTGGGGCAGAGCTTGTCGGCACCGAACTCGCCGGCGCGTAGCTCGCTAACACTGGGCTCGCCGGGCTGGCGAACAGCACTCGCCCTTCCCTGTCATGTCCTGGTTCAACTGCAACTTCTTTTCCAGCCCTTCCTCCTGGTGCCTGATAAGTAGTATTTTTATAACTTTTTAATAGAAATTCTTGTAAATATTTAATATGAATTCTCTATTTTATGTCAAATTAAGGTTATAAGTAGTTCTTTTTGTAATTTTGATTCTAACTTAGCCTAATTTTAATATTTGCAGATTTTTGGACAAATTGGGAAAATATTGCATTACACGCCCTCGGTCACGCCCGTGACCAAGGGCGTGTAACTTGTAGACCAGTCCAGATCGATGCCGTGCTGTTGAGCTAGTCCACACCCAGTCACGCCCGAGGTCACGCCCGTGACCCAAAGTCACGCCCGTGACCATGGGCGTGTAATATTAGAATCTGCCACGTGGAGCTGCCGTCGAGATGAGAAGTTGCCGTTGAGAAGTCAACCAAAGTCACGCCCGTGACCCAAAGTCACGCCCGTGACCTTCCCGCGTGATCCAAGCACGCCGCCGCGCGGTCTGCCTAGCCCATGCCGCATTAAATGAAGCCGTCCTGAGTCACGCCCGTGACCCATATGTCACGCCCGTGACATGTCCGATTTTCTCCCGCCGTCACGCCAAGCCCACGCCGCTGTCGGATCCAATGTTACAGTGATTACACGCCCTTGGACACGCCCGTGACCGAGGGCGTGTAACTTGAAAATTTTGCCTATAAATTCAGAGGCTCTCCTTGAGTCCAGGGTTCAGAAATTTGGAGATGGGGAGGTGCTGTTAGAGCTGAGAGTGAGTTTTTCAAGTTAATGTTCATGTTTCTTAAGGCTTTCATGTTCTCCTCCTTCCCTTTTTCATGCAATGTTGTAGTGTAACTTTCGTGTACTAGTTTTCTTAAGCTTGCAACTTTCATTTTCCTTATCCTTGCACTCTTAATTTAAGGCTTGTAATAGTACTTTGATTTTCAATAAAATTAGTTTTCTCTTTCATGTTCTTTTTCTCCTTAAGTAATTTCTTCCTTTTCATGCAAGGTTAAATTTTTCTCTCCTTAGTAATGTTCTCTTTTTTATGCAATGTCAATTTCTCTTTCTTTTCATGCAATGTTCAAGCTTTTCATTTAGTTTGAATTTAGTTTTAAATTTTAGTTAAGCGAAAACAAACCACCTCAAATTTTCATCGATAAAATAATAGTGATTCTCCTCGAAGTAGAAGTAATCAATGCGCCTCGTGGAATACGACCTTGATATTCCTAAATATCCTATACTATAGACGATAAGGTACACTTGCCTTTATCGGATATAGTTTTGGAGAAAATCTTAACCCTTCACTAAATTTCAAAACCTACCAAATTAAATATCAGTGCCCTCTCGCCGACTGTTGTTGGGGGAGTGGTCGTCTGAGGTGCCGGGGTCGCAAACTCACTTCGAAGAGCCGTGACCGTGAACCCCAAGGTGTCGAGCACCTCCTTCCTGAAATCCGCGAACATCCTAGCCATCGCTTCCTAAGGGGTCTCGCCGAAATCCTCGCCCTGCTCTTCATCTCCAGCCATAACTCTTCTCTGGGACTTTCTTGAACCAGCCGCGCTCCACGCTCACCGCACCAAAATGTTGAAACCGATTTCTCGGTCTCTTGTGGAGCTCGGGGCCCTCACCGAAATGAGGGGCAGCTAGCCCTTACCGGTCCCGAGGGAGAGATAAGGCCGACGATTTGAGCAAAGAAAAAAGACCCTAGTCTCAGCGAGGAGGTCCCTCCACTAACCCGGAAGATCGTTGAGCGCTTCCCCTCCCAAGCCAAAGCTAAGACTCGGGCACCTTGGAGAGCTAGAGAGCCCAAACCAAAGCGACCTAGGGAGAGAAAAGCTCAAAGATGATGAACCTCTCTCCAAGGTGCCCATTAAGGTCTATTTATAGGTTTTGGTTTTATGGTCTGCAGATAACAGGATTCCGCCTTTAGATTTGACTATCTGCACCCCGGGTAGGTCTGCTAACAGCCAAGTTCCGCTGTTTTGAGAGGCTAAGAGCAGACCACCGAGGGTAAAATGGTAAGTTGATCCTAATGACATATAGATAAGGTGTCGCGAGAGCCCCACTGTTGGAGTTCTCGTCGGCCTTCTCGCAGATCCTGCCCGCGGAAAGAGCTCTCGCGAACACTGCCTACGGCATCTCCTTCGGAGGGTCGTTTTGCGAGAACCCTGCTGAAAGAGCTCTCGCGAGGACGAGGGTCCTCTGACGAGGTTCCCGCGAGGACTGCGTTGGCCCATTTTGGGTGGTCTGCCGAGGTCTCATTGGCTGAGGCTCGATCTCGGCGAGGCCCAGATCTCGCCACTTCTGTCTCGCTCGATTTCCCTGCCTGGCGAATATCGGGGTTGTACACCAACCATTATGGAAAGAAAGAATATGTTTATGATTTGGAGCTGGGCTGCCAGCGAAGTAAATTGAGAGGTGAATAACAGAGGATCTGCTTCCTGTTAGCTAGTGCCCGGTAGTAGCGCTACCGCCAGCGCTAGCATGTCGACTGGTCAACGGGAAGGGATAACTTCCCATCGACACTTAATGTCTACGGGAAGGAGTGTTGATAGAATCACTAGCGCCCGTCGGTAGTGCTACTGTCGGCGCTAGTGAGTCGACTTATCGACGGGAAGGGATAACTTCCTGTCGACACTTAATGTCTACGGGAAGGAGTTTTGATAGAATCACTAGCCCCCGACGGTAGAGCTACCGCTGATGCTAGCGAGTCAACTTATCGACTGAAAGGGATAACTTCCTGTCGACACTTAATGTCGACGGGAAGGAGTGCTAGTAGAAATACTAGCACCCGACAGTAACGCTACCGTCGGCGCTAGTGTGCCAACTAGTCGACGAGAATTGATAACTTCCCGTCGACCCCTAATGTCGACGGAAAGGCATGTCGTCTGGATCACTAGCACCCGGCGGTAGCACTCTCGCCGACTCTAGCAAACAAAGAACTTCAGGTTCTCCCCCTTTGGTGTGATAGGAGTTCCAGGATTCCCATGTAAATTGGGAGAGGCGTAGATGAATGTTATGATTCTGAAATGGGACATTGCGATGCATAATTGAATGAGGAATTTAAAGGATATGTTTATAAAAATGCTCTCATCGTTTGATTATCTATCTGATGATTAGATTTGTGATAACCTCTCAATATGAGTGATGGCTTCAAGGGTGTTGAAACACGTCATGAATTGAGCACGTGAATTGAATATTGATGATAAGTTGGGCATACTTATTTAGTAAGATATGAATATGTCTCTATACGCACAAGTAGTCCTGCAGGGTCTCATAGAGTAATTTCTGCGTCATACGCACGCCACTACACAAGAGTAATAACCACTCGATATGGGTAGCATTGATGGCTTGATATGGGTTATAAGTTATGGTCGTATGTTATGGGGCAATGTTAAGGACCCGGTGGTTGGGGGCCTTGGATGCTAATTAGCATCGACATTGATTGTATGAGGAGAAATGTAGTGAGACTCCTTTTGTGAGTCCTTGGGTGCTTGATAGCTTGGGTTGTGCATGAGAATTACATGAATGTGCATGGTTTACACATGGTGGTGTAATGATCCTGGTTGGAGGATTAATTATGGCGGGTCTACGGGCTTGCTAGTCGTGACACCAACAGAAGCTGCCAGTTAGAATCTAGACCGGTTGGGTTGGACTCTTGGTGCCCACTTCCCAAAGACCCCTTCCATGTTATGAAGACTCAGCATGATGCGAGCTGTACGTAGGGTCTCCACTGAGTGTTCTTAGCGTCGAGGCATACATAGGCCTAGGTCTGGTAGTGTTCTTACCCACATAGTAGTGGAGAAGCCCGTTCCACTGCCACCATTTGGCCACGACGAGGAGCGCCTGAGAGGTTTGCTACCCTCAAATAGTGGGAAGTACAGGTCTATGTCGACATAGCAATTATGCATGGGTGAGTCATCATATCATAATCATTGTATTGCATTCATTCTTTCATGTTCATAGCATTGCACCACATTGGATCCTCATCATATAAACATGTATGGGCACCTTTATATGATGGGTTACTTTATGTTCGGATCCTTAACTTATAAGCTTGTATGGGCATCCTTATAAGTTAAGTTCAATTCAGTTATCTATATACTCTGCTTTCTTATACTTTGTCACTGACCATTCTACTTGTTAGTTGTACATTTTAAACTTATGATATACTATTGTGATAACATCTTTCATTGCCACTACTGTTTATATTGCATCTTCTCTTCATTCCCTTCCTCCCGGTGCCTTGGAGTCGCCGGGGGAGAGGATGTGAAGCCACTAAGTCTTTATGACTAACGATTATTGCACCCCTCATTTTAGGAGCGCACCCAGGAGCAGCAGCGCACGATGCTGGAGGTGTATAGCCAGGTCAGGATGATAGGGTCAGAGACCATCATTACTGTCAGTGACAGATGTGAGCGATAGTTTTGAGATATAGCCCTTGGGGAATTTCTTTTGATACCCTGATACTTGCAGGAGCTCTCAGAGCTACCTTTACTTATATGTGAATATATGGCTTCTTATTTTTGTATTATTGATGGGTTGGCTCGATGATATTGGTTTGGCCGGCAGGATAGGCATCTTGTGGAAGAGGCTAGCTCGTCTGCTGGCGCTTCCGCAAGGCGACTGTCCTGGGCTTAGGACTCCCCTCGGTCGTGTCTTGTTTTCCGAGAGGGGGGGTCTTACAAATGGTATCATCTTGTAATGATCCTGAGATAAAGAAGTCCATTTCCTCATGGTGCCACCCCTCTCACTAGGACAACCTAAATGAGCGGAAGCGGTGGTGTGCCCATGTGTGATTCACATTAAATGTGTCCATTACCTTTCTTTAAGTAGCCAACCTACCCCGAAATTCTACCTTATGTGTAGATCCCGGTACGTTTGGAGCTAGCAGCTGGCACCCCCGGACCTCCAGGACCTTCATTCCAGCAGTCTGAGCTGGGTCAGACCTTAACGATGATCTTGGATGCCTTCAGGTCTTAGCAAACCCTGGTGAAGCAGCAGGCCCCGAACTCAAATTGGTTGAGCACCTTCCAAGCTCTCTCTCCTCCCACCTATCATGGTACGGAGTCGGCGGTGTGATGGAAGCAGGACTCTGCTTTAGGAGGTGGCAGAACATCAGGGTCAAAAGAGGAGACCAGAGGAGAGTGCTGGATCGATAGGCGCCCTTAGAGGGGGGGGGGTGAATAAGGGAATAAAAATTCTTTTTATAAGATTAAACAATTAACTAAATTGTTTTAAAGTAAACGAGAGTGAAATAACAATTTAGCTAAAGGAAGAAAAATAATGTAATTTGCAATTTTTGAATTTTAGCAAAATGAAGGAAATCAAGTAAACACAAATAGAGACATAATTGTATTAGATAAAAAAGTGTTTACAAACATTTGATTTCAATATCGCTAGAAATCAGAGGCTTACAAATACAATTACTTTTTCCTTTTCTATACTGACTCATATCCCCACGAACCGGTGGCTTTAGCCTACCCTACCCCGGATATGGCCTCATGCCGCTCTAGCCAATCCTTCCCCAGATATGGCCTCGAGCACCCCCGAGATCTAATCACCTAGACCTAGTTGCTGAAGAGGGAGATAAGGTCGATGAGGAAAATGAAGCCGCTGCTGATGGCGAGGATAGAGATAATTCAGTTTCTGAAGCTGACGCTACCGAAGGAGAGACCGATCGGGTCGAGAGCCAGGAGACTGGAGGTTTGAGCGGCTCTAGTAGCGGATCAATGAGTTCTTCATTAGTTAGCGGAGATTGCTTGCCAGAAGTTGATATTGGAGGTGGAGGAGACTCAAGTTCCCCTGTGGCTAAAAGACTTATTAGATCCAGCGATTAGTTGCTTTTTGTGTGTATTTACTTCATATGCCCGACGACTTAACTATGTTAGCCGGTAGGTTTGAACAATTACAAATGTCTTTGCGACTTCACTTACTTATGGATGTTCATATGCGACCTTTTATTTCAGCCTTTTTCCTTTTAGACCACAAGTCCTTTATTGAATTCGTTAGAGACAATATTCCGTCGACCCGGATAATAAGTATCAGATCGCGCAACTAATAACCAGCTCGGGAGACTAGCTTGATTCTCTAAAGATGAACCATGACCTGAAACCGCAGAGATAATATTTTCACAAGTTCTGTTCATAAACATCAATTCGCGCGATCAGATTGCATCCTGGGCGAATAATAGTTTGTACTCTGAATATTCATTCTAGAATTCAACATGAGTGGTCGCCTTGATCTTATTAAAAATAAGATAATATTCATGCAAGTTCAATATAAGGAGCATCGAGTCGCGCAGCCAAATTATAATCCGGGCGACTAACAATTCAGATTCTGAATATTCAAGAATTCAGCGTGAATGATCGCCTCGATGTCATGAAACAAGATAATGTTTTCATAAGTCCAAACTATAAACATCAATTCGCACGATCAATCCATAATCTGGGCGACTAATAATTTGACTTCTAGGAATGATTCTAATTATTCGTGCTGGTTCATAACTCTTATAGATCGAGCGAATTATATTCATAATACCAGCGAATTGTTTTGGCTCAACTTTTATTAAATTGCTTCGATCCGAGCGAATAACACCAGCTTGTAACATTAACTCAGAGTATTGGCTCATGAACAAACTGAATTAAGCTAAACGAATAATGCCAACTTGCCATCGTTATTGTTTAGTCAAACACAAACCGATCGGATAATATTGCCTTGCGGCTTCCTGAAATAACATATTTTATAGCTTTAATGCCAGGTATATTTTATCCACTCGGCTAGCATATTACCCTGCCGCTTTTCTGAACCTGAGATATTTCCATTCAAGCCGATCGACTTAAAGACTAAGCCGCCCGGTCTTAGAGTCCTGAATTTTTAAAGAGCCAAGTGGGCAAATGCTTGTAAAGACTCAGATGACCAACTGGGCAGGTGCGCTTAGGTAGCAAGCATTGCTTTCCTCAAGTGGTCAAAAGACCTGTAGAAGTTTCAATGACTCAACTGCTCTCTTTCCTAGGGTTACAATCTGAGTTGATCAATTCGGTAGGTAGGCTTATACAGCAAACAATGCTTTCCTCAGAGAGATCCACTCAGTTGTGGGTCCCCTGTAAGCACGGCTCGAGAGTATCTAGGTGTATTCGATGGTCACAGACTAAGATGATTAGTTGGGCAGTTGTGGTTATGTCGCAGAGGCTATACCGACATTGTTTTCCTCAGAAAGATCATCAAAGTTGTAACTATATCCCTTTCGGGTCACGATAGAGCTTACAGTCACCTAGACCTCCCTTGATGCAGGGGTGTGCCAGATACCGGCCGGGATCCAATATTCTGAATACCACTGCATAGGGATTGGCAAGCTTCCACTACACGTGTGCGAAAACTCCCCGCTACACGTGGTCTCCATGGTATTATGCTAATGACTATAATCTGTGGGGGTTCATGCAGAACTCGCCGATATCTCCAAGGTTCAGTGAGGGATAGAAAAAGTACAAAGTCACCATACAAGAAAAAAGTGTCAGTATAGGGATTTTTATTCAATATTCAAAATGCAGATAATGAAAAAGAGGCAACATCTCAAGGATAGAACCGTTTCAAATCGTAGCCGCTCCAGGTATGTGAAATATCTTCTCCATCACTTGTCTGAAGATGATAAGCTCCACTCTTCAGTACTTCCTTGACGATAAAGGGTCCTGCCCAGTTGGGATTAATTTTCCAACATTACCCGTTCTGGCTGCAGCATCCACCTTTTTTAAAAGCACATTTCCGACTGCGAATTGTTTAATTCTGACATTCTTATCAAAGTATCTAGCCATTCTACTCTTCACTTTCTCCTGCCTGATAGTTGCTTCATACTGAAGTTCCTCGATGGAATCCAAACTATATTTTATTCCTTCATCTTTGGCCTCCATCCAAGCTTCGTCCCTTTGTTTTGCACACATAACTCTGGGACTACTTACTTCAAATTCTATTGGAATGAGTGCCTCTGAACCATGAGACAAATTGAATGGTGTTTACCTAGTGGCCGAAGTTGGTGTCGTCCGGAGAGTCCAGAGGACGGAAGGGAGTTGTTCTGCCTAGTTACCCTTTTTGTTCAAAACTTTTTTTCTGCAAAAGATATAGGATTTGTTTATTCGCATCCTCCACCTGTCCATTACTTCTGGGATGATGTACTAAAGAGAATCGCAGCTCAATCCCAATCTGATCGCAGAAATTGATGATCTCTGGATTATTAAATTGAGGACCATTATCGGTAACAATAGCCAATAGAATTCCATGTCGGCAGATAATTTCTCTCCAGATGAAGTTTTTGACAATATGCGTAGTGGTTTTGGCCAACTCCTTTGCTTCAAATCACTTGCTGAAATAATGAATCATAATGATTATAAAGTGACGTTACCCACTAGCAGTTGGGAAGGATCTGATATGATCCATCCACCAAACTGTGAATGGCCAATGTGCAGTTATTGATCTGAGTGTCTGGGCAGGTCATAGTTGAAGTGGAGCAAACTTTTGACATTGAACGCATCGCTTGGCGAATGCTTCTGCATCTTTCCTCATTGTTGGCCACAAATACCCTTGTCTCAAAATTCTCTTCTTTAGAGTTTTTGCCCTGGAATGACCGCCACATTCTACCGAATGTACCTCTTATAGTATCACAGGAACTTCTTCTTCCGAGACACATCTTGCTAGAGGAGAAATAAGAGTCTTTCTGTACAAGACTCCTGTCACCAAGCAATAATAGGTTTCCTTTCTCCTGAATCTCCTCTTGTCTTTTATGGATGAATGAAATTCCTCTTTAGATCAATTTGCATTAATTCTCCTCCTTCTGTTGCCTGATTGAAAAGTTCAGAGGTTACTCCCCCTGACGGAAGACCAAACTTTGATAATTCATCTGCCTCTTCATTTTGTGTTCTTGGAATATGTTTGATGATGAACAATTTAAATCTTCCAATTTCTTCTTTTGCTAGCAGTAGATACTTTCTCAGCATTGGCTCCCTGGTCCCGAAGTTTCCTAATACTTGTGATGCCATTACAAGGGAGTCTGTTTGAAAGTCAAATTGATATCAGTTGAAAGTGATTGATATAATCAACCGCGCTTTGATACCAATTGAAAGTGAGGTTAGATCTTAGATTTACTCTAGAGGGGGGCGAATAGAGTATTAAAAACCCTTTTTTTACTTAATTTTATAGCGGAATTAAATTAGTGATACTTATATGTGTAATGCATAGTGAGTTATAAAGCAAGATAAATAAACACAGCACACCAAATATAAGCAATCACAGACGACACAAGAATTTTATAGTAGTTCCCCACTAAACCTGGGTACATCTACTCTTCCACCACACTTGGTAGGAATCCACTATAGGTTGTTGATCAGGTGCCCTGCCACCAAGGGAGTTTTGATTAGGTGTCCACACACCAAGTGAGCTTTTGATCAGGTGATCTAACCCAACTACATATTTTTGATCAGGTGCCCTGCCACCAATGGCTATAACTTTTGAAGGGAGTTATAACCCTTTATACAGGTAAAAAGAAAACAGAAAATATATTGTTCTTCTCTTTCTAAGAAGACTCAAGTTGATCCATGATGATGTTGAAGAGCTCCCCCTGATTTGATTAGTGTTTGATGATTAGGTGAAGAAGCTTCTTCTCTAGATTGTAGTACTCCTTTCTTTCTTCTTCTGCAGTTTACATCCTGAGCAAATGATCTGGATTAGGTGTCTCTGGATGAATATGATCTGCAGAGAAGAGTTAACAAACAAGATAATAAATAATATGTTGTTCTCTGTCTTTCTCTTTGTGATTGCTCTGTCTGTATGTAATCTGGAGAACTTCTCTCTCTTATGTTCAAATTCTTCTCCTTCTTCTCACTATCTGTCTGTCTTGAAAGGGAAGAGATAAAGTCTCTTTTTATTGTTTTGACTCCTCGAGAAGGTAAACTGGCATCTTTAATTTTAGCATTTTCTATACGGCTATATCATTAATGTTCTGCAATGGCTATATTAATTTGTTCTGCAACTGCTATATCATAAATGTGAGGCAGTGATATAAACAAAAGAAGGGCAGCAATATATAAGTCTAAACTATTTAAAATATTGCTTTATCAAAACTGACAACATATATAATTTTAGTCGAGCTGAGAAATGATAATTTATATAGCTGAAAATATTTCGTCGATCTCAGCTTGAGGTTCGTCGGGCTGAGCTCCCCGTTCGTCGATCTGATCATTGATTAGTTCGTCGATCATTGCTGTATGAACTTTCGTCGAGCGCTGCTGGGATTTTGAAGAATGCAGCTTTTCGTCGAGCGCTGCTTGGATTTCGTCGAACGCAGCTTCAAAGCCATTTCGTCGATTGCAGAGACTTAGTCAGTTCATCGACCGCTGAGACAGATCGTCGACCACTGAGCCGCTGAGCCACTGAGACGCTGAGATGAAGATCATCGACTGCTGAGGCTGAGGCAAGCCGTTCGTCGAACGAAGAGTGTAAGTCGTTCGTCGAACGCAGATTGTAAGCCGTTTGTCGAACGCAGAGAGCAAGCCGTTCGTCAAACACAGAGAGCAATTCGTCGAACACAGTATGCAAGACATTCGTCGAACGCAGGAAGCATTTCGTCGAACGCAGACAACTTATATTATTTTCTTTTTTGAGTCTCTTATCTTAATGAGATTTGATCTAGGTTATACAAGATATGTTATGATAGAAACTTAGACCAAAGATGGATCCTAACTCAAATCAAAACTAAGGTTCCAACAATCTCCCCCTATTTGAGTTGGGATACAGATTTGAAATATAAGAAATATAAAATAGGGATCCTAATTAAAAACATACAGGAATCCTAATCAAATCATATAAGGATCCTAATCCAAATCAATACTGGATGATCCAACACTGTTTTAACGTGTACGTGCTCTATCCCCAGCTCTTTCGCAAGTCTTAGACCGTCTAAGAGCGCTTCATACTCTGCTTGGCAATTTCTGACCGGAAAAAAGAACTTGATAGCTTGTTCCAATTTAATACCGCTTGGGTTGATCAAGATGACTCCAGCTCCTGCGGAGTTTCTGCCTGAGGCCCATCTACATAGATAATCTAGGCCAAAGGAGATCTTTCTATTTGCTCGGGATCAATCTCCGTCATATCTACCAGGAAATCTGCCAGTACTTGCGCCTTTATTGCTGTTTTGTAGATATAAGATATTTCAAACTCGATTAGCTCTATGGCCCATTGATGCGCGAATCTCGCACACTGCTATAGGCGGTAGCTAGACTGCGGCACGAAACGGCAGTGTACCGATCGTTCAAGTAATATAAAATGGGAATGAATCCCCAAGTATCGATCTCAAAGGAACACAGTAAGGTGGAGCTAACGTTCGAGGAAGGACTTGAGATTGAAGTCCTTTAGGTCAGATGGAATGCGCGAGAGTTGGTTTGGCTTTTGGAAAATAAAAGAAAACAACTATAACTACTCCTATGCAGGCCTTGAGCGCACTGCTTCGCTAGGCGGGATGAAAACTAGGCAGGCCTTGAGCACGCTGCGTCGCAAGGGCGGATGGACGAGTAGGCAAGCGGAATCGAACTATGCAGGCCTTGAGCGCGCTGCTTCGTAAGGCGAATGGATTACACGGGCCGCTATGCCACGCTTCACTAGGCGGATGGACGAGAAGGCTTGCGGATGGAATGGTTCGCACCGGCGGAGTCGGAATGGATTACACGGGCCGCTATGCCACGCTTCGCTAGGCGGATGGAAGAGTAGGCATACGGATGAGGGTCGCAAGCACCTCGTCGATAAGCACGCCACTAGCAATTGCTAGTGCGGCACACGAACGTGATGGCGGGATGGAGGATGGAATGGGGCACTCCTCACTTGCATAAACCACTCATATCAATTTTACATTAATGAAATATAAAAATAACATGATAAGGTTTAAGCAAACATTGTTCATACACCCAAACTATAAAGGAAAACGATACTACAGTATAAAGGGGGTTTAGATTACAACCAAAGCACGGAGACTCATCGGAGGTTCACGGCTGGAATCTAGGGTTGTCATTCCTTGTCCGGACTCGGGCTCCAACTGTCGTCCGGGGTCCGGAAGAGCTGTCACCTTCTTCTATTATACCCGTCTTCTCCGTCAATCTTCTCTGGCCACGATCTCACCGGAGAACTTCATATACGTAGCAGGAAATCCCTTGAAATGGAGCTTTGGAGATGCACGATCAATGGAGGAGGCCTAGAGGATACTCCGGCTTGAGATTTGCAAGAGAATGGCGGCCGGAGCTCATCCCGAAGGTGGGCGGTGATGGAGAGGCGAGATGGGCGCTCTGGAGCAGGAAACGGCGCTGAAATAGACCTAAAATACGGGTTAGGGCGAAAGGATTTGTGAAAACGCGTATTTATAGAAAGCAGAATTTTGAGCCCGCACGGTTAGTGGCGCACGACCAGTGACCGTGCGTGAAGGAATGCCTGTGATAGTGCGCGAAGAACCTGTAGCATAATCCTGAACTACAAAATAGCGCACGATCAGTGGCGCACGACCAGTGGTCGTGCGCACTATATCCAGTGGTCGTGCGTAGTGCCGGACAGGCCCATTTTAAGTGAGAATTAATGCACGATCAGTGGCGCACGACCAGTGGTCGTGCGCACTAATGCCCAGTGCTCGTGCGCAGTGTTCCTATGCCATTTTTGCGCCCCGGAACACTGACACAACCCCTGTATCAACATGAAAGATCATCGGGCCACGCAAATGGGCATTCCACACATTCTCAAATATAGAAATTAAATTGCAACATAAAGCATAAGTAAGATAAACATAAAAATACACCGAAACGGGCCTAAAAGTGCACATAGCATGGAATATCAAATATGAATGAAAACATGCCTAAAGTGTAGTGCAAAGACTAGATAATCGGCCCGAATGAGTCCAAAAATATGTATATAATTGGGACTCATCACCCATTTAACTAATCTTCCTGAATGGACTGGTTTTTCCAGGATACTTCTCAGAGGATGATTTGAAACCACCTGAATAGGATGTGCTTGAAAGTAAGGATGAAGTCTGCGAGATGACATAACCAGAGCTAGAGTTAGCTTTTTCCAAGATTGAATATCTAGTTTCTGCATCTTTAAGAATGTGGCTGACATAATAAATCAGAAATTGCTTTTTCTTTTCCTCCCGGATAAGGATGGAGCTTCTGCGTCTGGGCCAACCCCTAAATATAAAATAATATTTCCCCTTCGCGAGGGCTTTGGAGTAGAGGGGTTGACGTTAACTGTATCTTCAATTGCTCAAAAGCATTGTTACACTCCTAATTCCACTCGAACTTGGATCCTCCCCGGAGTGTTTTAAAGAATGGAGCGCTTTTATCCCCTGACTTGGAGATGAACCGACTCAAACATGTTAACCTTCCTCCCAACTGCTGAACTTCTTTTGGAATGCGAGGAGGGGTCATATCAAGAATAACCTTCACCTTATCTGGATTTGGTGCAAGGCCATCTGGGGTGCGAAGATGTCCGAGAATCTTTCCTTTGTTTGTGATGCGCAAATCTAGCACACCGCTATAGGTGGTAGCGAGACTGCGGCATGAAACGGCAGTGTACCGATCGTTCAAGTAATATAAAATGTGGGAGTGAATCACCAAGTATCGATCTCGAAGGAACACAGTAAGGTTGAGTTAACTTTTGAGGAAGGACTTGAGATCGAAGTCCTTTAGGTCGGATGAATGCGAAAGGGGGTGATTTGGTTTGTGGAAAATAAAGTAAAAGAACTAAATCAACTACTCCTATGCAGGCCTTGAGCGCACTGCTTCGCTAGTCGGGATGGAAACTACATGGGACGCTATGCACCGATTTGCAAGGGCGGATGGACGAGTAGGCAAGCGGATGGAGTGGTAAGTGCGAAATCGAACTGTGCAGGACTTGAGCGCACTGCTTTGTTAGGCGAATGGATTACACGGGCCGCTATGACATACTTCGCTAGGCGGATGGAAGAGTAGGCTTGCGGATGGAGTGGGTCACACCGGCGGAATGAGGGTCGCAAGCACCTCGTCAACAAGCACGCCACTAGCAATTACTAGTGCGGCACACGCACATGATGGCGGGATGGAGGATGGAATAGGGCGCTCCTCACTTGCATAAACCACACATAACGATTTCACATAGACATGAAATATTAAATGACAAAACAAGGTTTAGCAAACATTGTTCATACACCCAAATAATTAAGGAATAACACACTACAATGTAAAGGAGGTTGAGATTACAACCAAAGCACAGAGACTCATCAGAGGTTCACGGCCGGAATCTACGGTTGTCAATCCTTATCCGAGCTCAGGCTCCAACTGTCGTCCGGGGTCCGGAAGAGCTATCACCTTCTTCTATTATACCCATCTTCTCTTTCAATCTTTTTTGGCCACGATCTTACCGAAGAACTTCATATATGCAGTAGAAAATCCCTCAAAATGGAGCTTTGGAGGTGCACAAACAAGGGACGATGCCTAGAGGACGCTCCGGCTTGAGATTTGCAAGAGAATGGCGGTCGGAGCTCCTCCCGAAGGTGGCGGTGATGGAGCGGAGAAAATGGCGCGGAACTAGAGCTCTGTGCGCTAGAAAGAAAGTCGTCCGTCTAGAGCGAAGTCTGCAGCTTTTATAGAGAAATAGACAGAAATTGGTCACGCACGGTCGAACGCACGACCGTGCGTGGACCGTGCGATATTAATCGAAAACAAATGCCAGGAAGACGAAGCAGCCGCGCCCGTGCATTTTACTCAAGCACGGTCGAAGCCGACCGTGCATAAAAACGCAAGGGCAAATTCAAAAAACTCGAAATCCGGCAACCAATAGGAGGTCGTGCATTTTGTTCGCGCACAGTTGAGGCCAACCGTGCGTGAAGAAAATGCACGGGCGGGGCAGATCACCATATTGACCAGCCGATCATAACGCACGAGCGCAGCCGACCGTGCGTCAAGAAAATGCACGACTGTGCGATTCATACAGGATGAATTCTGGGCAATATGGATGATCTGCCCACCTGCACAACACATCCAAACGCTGGGAACACACCTCCAGCACAAGTATAAAAGCATAAAAAGAATGGGGAGCACATTTTGCTTGCCCCCAACAATAAAGCGCGCAATTGCACACCACAACGGGCCAACAAGTGCACATAGCCTGGAATGACAAAATGTGATCAATAGAAGCATTTATGAGTAGTAAGTGAAGTGCATATATGAGAAAACTATCCAGGATGAGTCCATAAAAGTGTATATAAATGGGACTCATCACACCCCCAGACTTACCTATTTGCGCGTCCCGAGCAAACAAATTCTAAGCAACGTGGAAAGGAAAGTAGATGGCTCAAAATTATAATACAGAGTACCATGCGAAGTCGCATGCTCGTGTGCATAAGAAAAATAATAGAGAAGATTTCTTATTATACAAACAGTTTATAGATTTTTAAAAGAGTAAAAGCATATTACAACTACTCAAAATGGTGAACTACGGTGAATCATCCGGTCATGCATACAGAGAAAGTAAACTAAGCGCTGAGATGAGCATTGCTCAAGATTGAGGTGCAGGATAAACTCCACCGAAATCCATCGGTGTCAGTGACCATAGGCTCACCCGGTCACATTCTCTCCACGACACTAGATTGGTTCATAGCGTGAGTCGGTAGGACTTTAGGTTTTAAATGGGGCTTGGGTTATGGTGAGGTAAACAAAGATAAACACGAAGGCTGAGCACACCTAAACCCCAAATGAGCAAACATGAAAACTATCCTCAAGCACCACACAAACACGCGAGTACACCACACCCGTAGACTTGAATTTAAAACATGGGTGTGTGCACCGCCTACTCCCAATCATAAATGTATACAAAGATTTTTCAATTAAGCTCATCTCTTTTTTTTTCACTTCTTTTTCTTTTTTCTCATTTTTTCTTTCTTTAGTGATTTCAGCAAATTTTCAAAGATGAACATCCATACTTTCACATTGTATTTCCACAATCAACATCACCAATTTAAAATTTAGACAAAGTGCTTGCATCTGGGTGTGCGACTAGGATTGGAGTTTAGGCTTTGGTGGACAATAGTGGAGCTGAACCAAAAGAATGGGGTAGGCACAAAGGGGCTAGCAAGGGTAGACGATATCAGGAATGGCACAAAGGCTCAACCGGGCCAAAATACGGCCTACGTCATTCTCACGCACTAGAACTATCCTATGCCAATGTTTCAAGAATCGCTTGGGGAAAGTTCTAGCCACCGAGAAAGATTCTCCTTTCTCCCGACTCAAGCAATACGAGTCTAGCGATCATTTACACACATCCCTATGCTACCGTTTGATTCACACCGGGTTCACCATTTGAGTAGAGAACAATATTTACACTAATAGAAAAATATAAAACTATAAGTATAAAAAGAATTCTAATCTACACAAATTTCTATGCAACCGAGCACTCGACTAGGAGAAGTATTGGAGTCAACATTTTACTCCACTACATAGTCCTAAACCATCACCTAGACTTTCCCAAATATGCAGAAGAATTAAATTCAACTCAGAGAATGCATACAGATGAGTACGCGCTCAAGTGGGTGCTGTGGCGTGGGGTAATGATGAGCAATGCTAAATAAATGAGATAAAGTTACTTCTAGTATGCAATGCAACATGTGCATGCACAGTGGGTAATGAGAAGCACCTCTCCCCCAGACTTACTCTAAACAATCCAACACAAGATATAACCATGAAATTCAAAATCAAGTCTAGGAAAAGAGAGTACACAATGCTCAGTAGTGAGCATACCAGAAGATTGACGTGTAAACCAAGAAAAAGCTGCAGCATCCGCCTTCTAGAAGAAGAACCTGCAGGGGTGAGCTACGCAAAAACAAAAGGAAATGTACAAAGCAAAATGAAATACAACTAACTAAACTAAACTAGATGAAAATAAAAATGCAGGAAAAGGAAAGATAACTACTGGGGTTATTGTCCTCCCAGCACGACTTATTTAAAAACATAACAGTTCTAGCTAATGGGCGTATGGAAAAGGAAAAGTATAGGTAACTGTTCTAATATGCGTGTCGGTAGCGGGTACCGATACGGCGACAGAACAGTTACTCCCCTACCTAAATAATAATACCTGCTCTTCACATGTAGAGGAAGCAGAAAGTAAGAAGTGGAGGAGTACTCCTCACAAATCTCACCAAAAACATCCTTGCCCAGCAAGGTGTCATCTTCATGGAGGTGGCAGGAGGAAAAGGTAATGAGTTGGGTTTCCACTATGGAGGAGGGGTCAACCTCCTCACATATGAGGTCACGCTCCTCATTGACTTGAGCAAAATGCTCCAAGTCCTCCTGAAGTACCTGTGAAGATTCAACCTGCACAGGCTAAGATGAAGAAGGGGGTTCAAGAAATAAAAGAGAGGAATGACTTAAATAATAAAAAATCGGGGGAGTGGTCCCGGTCTCACTCCCAGCAGGATCCAAACATAGATCACTGTCGGTATCATACTAAAGCAACCTAATTAAAACAGGAAAATGGAATAAAAAGAAATAAAACAAAGAAATGCAATTAAAAATGGAAGGGCTTCTCTCTCAGGTTTTCCCTCTCCAGAAAACTCACACGACTGTGTTCCCCGGCAACGGCGCCAAAAACTTGATGGCTCAAATCTTAGCACACCGCTATAGGCGGTAGTAAGACTGCGGCACGAAACGGCAGTGTACCGATCGTTCAAGTAATATAAAATGGGAATGAATCTCCAAGTATCGATCTCAAAGGAACACAGTAAGGTGGAGTTTATTATCGAGGAAGGACTTGAGATTGAAGTCCTTTCGAGCGGATGGATGCGGAAATGGGGGATTTGGTTTGGCTTTTGGAAAATAAAAGAAAATAACTACAACAACTCCTATGCAATGCCTCTTTGCAATGCTTCGCTTGGCGGGATGGAGACAAGGCAGGCCTTGAGCGCGCTGCGTCGCAAGGCCGGATGGATGAGAAAGCAAGCGGAGTCGAACTGTGCAGGCCTTGAGCGCACTGCTTAGTAGGGCGAATGGATTACACGGGCCGCTATGCCACGCTTCGCTAGGCGGATGGAAGAGTAGGCAAGCGGATGGAATGGTTCGCACCGGCGCAGTCGGATGATGGATTACACGGGCCACTATGCCACGCTTCGCTAGGCAGATGGACGAGTAGGCATACAGATGAGGTTCGCAGGCACCTCGTCGACAAGCACGCCACTAGCAATTGCTAGTGCGGCACACGAACACGGTGGTGGAGTGGAAAATGGATGGCGGCGCACCTCATTAACACATATGAACTAAATAATTCCAAAGAAATGAAATAAGCATTACAAAGCATAGTTCATAGCATACATCATCAAAATATAGAGATTACAAACATTACATCAACATAAGGAAGAGAAAAAGGCAAGAGATACGACCGAATCCGGAGGCTCGTTGTAGATTCACGGTAGGAAGCAACGGGTTGTCAATCCGCGTCCTAGCTCGGTCCCAACTATCGTCCGAGGTAGAGGAGGGCTGTCACACCTCCCAATGGACCCGTCTTCTCCAGCGTTTTACAATCCGGCCACGTCCGATGCGAAGAACTCCTTCCCTGGCGATGAAGATGAGTGTAGAATCTCCTCCTTGAAGCCCTTGGATGATGGAGGAGGCCTAGGGGGCGAACACCTGCAGAAATGGGCGGAATGGCGGAGCTGGGCGAGAAACAACGGTGAAGGATTTGACCTAAATCGCGAGCAGGAATATTTATAGGCGCTGGAATAAACAGTGCGCACGGTCATTGCCGCACGACCAGTGGTCGTGCGCGCTGAAATCCTGTGATCGTGCGCCTGCCTGGACGGAGCCTGCAATGTAAGAAATTTATAAAATAAAATGTTCGCAAGACCAGTGGCGCACGACCAGTGGTTGTGCTCACTATCGTAGGTGGTCATGTGCACTGGTCGAAACAGAACTCATAAAATTGATGTTAAGTGCGCACGAACAGCGGCGCATGACCGGTGGTCGTGCGCAATATCATTGGTGGTCGTGCGCACTGTCCGAGACAGAACTCAAAAAATAGGGTTAAGTGCACACGATCAGCGGCGCACGACCAGTGGTCGTGCGCAATAGAAACAGTGATCGTGCGCAGTGTTCCTGTACAGAATTGTACCGGGAACACCCGCACGACTCCTATTCCAGCACAACCACGAATCCAGCCACTGAAAGTGGCACTTAAAAATCCATGAAAACTACTAAAAATGAAGAACATGAAATAACACCAAAAATGGGCCTAGAGGTGCATTTAGCATGGAGTGTCAAATATGAGTGAAAACATGTCTAAAGTGAAGTTTATAGACTAGAAAATCGGCCCAGATGAGTCCATAAATGTGTATATATTTGGGACTCATCACACCCCCAGACTTACCTGTTTGCGCGTCCCGAGCAAACAAATTCTAAGCGAACGGGGAAAGAAAAGTAGATGGCTTAAAATTACAATACAGAGTACCATGCGAAGTCGCATGCTCACGTGCATAAGAAAAATAGTAGAGAAGATTTCTGATTATAAAAACATTTTATATATTTCTAAAAGAGTAAAAGCATATTACAACTACTCAAAATGGTGAACAACGGTGAATCATTTGGTCATGCATACGGAGAAAGTAAACTAAGCGCTGAGACGAGCATTGCTCAAGATCGGGATGCGGGACAAACTCCACTGAAATCCATCAGTGTCGGTGACCATAAGCTTGCCCGGTCATATTCTCCCCATGACACTAGATTGGTTCAAGGCGTGAGTCAGTAGGACTTTCAGGTTTTAATTGAGGCTTGGGTTACGGTGAGGTAAACAATGATAAACAAAATGGCTTATAACACATAACCCAAATGGGCTTTAAAAGTAACTACCCGCGCCCCAAAATAGAATGCAAATGCAACACACCCCCAGACTTGGACTTTTGCAACATAGGTGTGTGCACCGCCTACTCCCAATACATAATTTTTCTACATGATTTTTCAATAAAACTCATTTTTCTTATTTTTTCTCTTTTCCTTTTCATTTTTTTTTCTTTCTATCTTTTTTTTCTTGTCTTTTTTCTTTCAGCAAAATTTTCAAATGAGCATATCCACAGATTCACATAATAAACACCACAATCAACACCCCCCACAATGTAAATAAAACTACAACTAAAGCTCAGATTTGGGTGTGCGACTAGGTTAGGCTTTTAGGCTTTGGTGAGATATATGTGGAGCTGAATCAAGAAAAGGGTAGGCACAAAGGGGCTAGCAAGGGTAGACGAAAGGCATGAAATAAAGGTTCAACCGGGCCAAAATAATGGCCTACGTCATTCTCACGCACTAGAACTATCCTATGCCAATGCTTAAAGAATCGCTTGGGGCAAGTTCTAGCCACCGAGAAAGATTCTCCTTTCTCCCGACTCAAGCAATACGAGTCTAGAGATCGTTTACACACATCCCTATGCTACCGTTTGATTCCACCGGATTCACCATTTGAGTAGAGTAAACAACTTTTACACTAATAGAAAAAAATATAAAACCATAAGTATAAAGAGAAGTCTAATCTACACAAATTTCTATGCAACCGAGCACTCGACTAGGAGCACTACTGGAGTCAACATTTTACTCTGCTACATAGTCCTAAGCCATCACCTAGACTTTCCCACATAAGCAGAAGAATTAAATTCACTACAGAGCACGCATACAGACGAGTACGCGCTAAAGTGCGTGCTGTGGTGCACAATGAAAATGAACAACAATTTCCAATAAGCTAAAATAAAAGTACTTCTAGCATGCTATGCAAGAGTGCACGTGAGTGGGTACAAAAACTGCTCTCCCTCAGACTTAAACTAAACAATCCACAAAATATATGACATGAAAATCAGAAAAGGCTAGGGAAAGAGAGTACCAGTGCTCAGAAATGAGCACACCAGAAGATTGGCGTGTAAGCTAAAATGAGCCGCAGCATCCGCCATCCAGAAAAGATACCTGCAGGGGTCAGCTCCGCAAAACAAAAGAAGAAGAACTAAAATAAACTACAGCTAACTAAGCAGGATTGAATAAAATGAAATGCATGAGAAAGTAAGATAACTACTAGGGTTATTGTCATCCCAGCACGACTTATTCAAAAACTAAAGGTTCTAGCTAATGGGCGTATGGAAGGAGAAGTGGACAGGTAACTGGACTAATATCCGTGTCGCTAGCGGGTACCGATACGGTGATAGAACAGTCACTCCTCTACCCAAATAATAATACCTACATAACACAGGTAGAGGAAACAGAAAGTAAGAAGAGGAGGAGATATCCTCACTCAACTCACCAAACACATCCTTGCCTAGCAAGGTGTCGTCAACAGGGAGGTGGCAGGAGGAAAAGGCAATGAGTGGAGCTTCCTCAACGGAGGGGGAGTCAACCTCCTCACATGAGAGGATGCTCTCATCATTGACTTGAGCATTAAGCTCCAAGTCCTCCTGGGGTACCTGTGAAGACTCAACCTGCACAGGCTCAGATGAAGAGGGGTGGTCGAGAAATAAACAAGACGAAGAACATAAATAATCAAAAATCGGGGGAGTGGTCCCGGTCTCACTCCCATCAGGTTGGGGAAGTAAAATAATGTTTGCATTGTCATCAATGCTATAAGATTCGGCGGGATCAACAGTGGCCAAGCTAGAGATTTGGACTTCCTCCACCGGTGCTGAGGAAAACTCCTCTTCACCTGGAAGGTTGTCCTCCTCCATAGGAACAGCATGTCACTAAAGTCACCAGCCTCCTCTTGCGACACATCATCAACAATGTCGTCAGAGACGAGTGTAGTATGCACAACAGGGAGAGGAATAGTGCTCGGATAAAAGTCGAGCACCGATTCCTCACAAAGAATCGAATCCACTAGGGGTGGTGGATGCACTGGGAGAATAGGCTCAGCAATGTCGGTGCCCGGATCAGCCACACATCTGGTGACTGTGTCAACGCCATACCCTTCAAGATGGGAAGGTGGCAAAGACACAAAACCGAATGTTGAAGGTGTGCCGCCAGAGTTAGGATTCGGGACGATCCGGATATCTGGCTCGTCATCCTCATCCAATTGGCGACGAAAAGCAGCACAATCCTTCAGGGCATGATCTGTGCTCCGACAAAACTGGCACTGCCTAGCGGGCTTCTTTGGCACAGCGGGTGCTGAAGCCGAAAAGAAGTAAGACGGTAAAGGCTCAGCAGAGTAGCCATAAGACTTACGCACACCATATGGAGTATTAGACGAAGTCGATGCTCTATATGCTGGGCGAGAAGAATTATGCCCACCATTCTCCGTAGGGCATTCATCACTAGAGTGGGAGGTAGCTCCACACCAACGACAACGGGTATTAAGATGTGCCCACATAGTGCGAAGATAAAACGATTCAAATAGAAAAAACACTATTGTGCGAAATACCACACCTAACAAAAATTACTAAAGCAACCTAATTAAAACAGGAAAATGGAATAAAAAGAAATAAAACAAAGAAATGCAATTACAAATGGAAGGGCTTCTCTCTCAGGTTTTCCCTCTCCAGAAAACTCACACGACTGTGTTCCCCGGCAACGGCGCCAAAAACTTGATGGCGCAAATCTTAGCACACCGCTATAGGCGGTAGTAAGACTGCGGCACGAAATGGCAGTGTACCGATCGTTCAAGTAATATAAAATGGGAATGAATCCCCAAGTATCGATCTCAAAGGAACACAGTAAGGTGGATTTTATTATCGAGGAAGGACTTGAGATTGAAGTCCTTTCGAGCGGATGGATGCGGAAATGGGGGATTTGGTTTGGCTTTTGGAAAATAAAAGAAATCAACTACAACTACTCCTATGTAATGCCGCTATGCAATGCTTCGCTTCGCGGGATGGAGACTAGGCAGGCCTTGAGCGCGCTGCGTCGCAAGGGCGGATGGACGAGAAGGCAAGCGGAGTCGAACTGTGCAGGCCTTGAGCGCACTGCTTCGTAGGGCGAATGGATTACACGGGCCGCAATGCCACACTTCGCTAGGCGGATGGAAGAGTAGGCAAGCGGATGGAATGGTTCGCACCGGCGGAGTCGGATGATGGATTACACGGGCCACTATGCCACGCTTCGCTAGGCGGATGGATGAGTAGGCATACGGATGAGGGTCGCAAGCACCTCGTCGACAAGCACGCCACTAGCAATTGCTAGTGCGGCACACGAAAACGGTGGTGGAGTGGAAAATGGATGGCGGTGCACCTCATTAACACATATGAACTAAATAATTCCAAAGAAATGAAATAAGCATTACAAAGCATAGTTCATAGCATACATCATCAAAATATAGAGATTACAAACATTACATCAACATAAGGAGGAGAAAAAGGCAAGAGATACGACCGAATCCGGAGGCTCGTTGTAGATTCACGGTAGGAAGCACCGGGTTGTCAATCCGCATCCTAGCTCGGTCCCAACTATCGTCCGGGGTAGAGGAGGGCTGTCACACCTCCCAATGGACACGTCTTCTCCAGCATTTTACAATCCGACCACGTCTGATGCGAAGAACTCCTTCCTTGGCGATGAAGATGAGTGTAGAATCTCCTCCTTGAAGCCCTTGGATGATGGAGGAGGCCTAGGTGGCAAACACCTGCGGAAATGGGCGGAACGACGGAGCTGGGCGAGAAAAAACGGTGAAGGATTTGACCTAAATCGCGAGCAAGAATATTTATAGGCGCTGGAATAAATAGTGCGCACGGTCATTGGCGCATGACTAGTGGCCGTGCGCGCTGAAATCATGTGATCGTGCGCCTGCCTGGACGGAACCTGCAATGTAAGAAATTTATTAAATAAAATGTTCGCACGACCAGTGGCGCACGACCAGTGGTCGTGCTCACTATCGTAGGTGGTCGTGCGCACTGGTCGAAACAGAACTCATAAAATTGATGTTAAGTGCGCACGAACAGCGGCGCACGACCGGTGGTCGTGCGCAATATCGTTGGTGGTCGTGCACACTGTCTGAGACAGAACTCAAAAAAATAGGGTTAAGTGCACACGATCAGCGGCGCACGACCAGTGGTCGTGCGCAATAGAAACAGTGATCGTGCACAGTGTTCCTGTACAGAATTGTACCGGGAACACCCGCACGACTCCTGTTCCAGCACAACCACGAATCCAGCCACTGAAAGTGGAACTTAACAATCCATGAAAACTACTAAAAATGAAGAACATGAAATAACACCAAAACGGGCCTAGAGGTGCACTTAGCATGGAGTGTCAAATATGAGTGAAAACATGTCTAAAGTGAAGTGCATAGATTAGAAAATCGGCCCAGATGAGTCCATAAATGTGTATATATTTGGGACTCATCAGGTATCATATGAATCATAGCGAGGGGAATCCGGGAGTTCAAGGTCCTCAGTGGTGAGGTGGACCTCTTCGTCGAATAAGGAAGTGCAAACCTCCTCATCAGGAAAGGAATCCTCCTCATCCCACCTCGACGCATCATCGTGTTCAAAGAATTCACACTCCCCATTGGAGAGAATAACATCCTCGTCCCACTTTGACGCAACCTCAGGCTCCGAATGCAACTCCTGCACAACATCATCAACCAACTCACAAAGAATAGGAGTAGAAAATTCTTACAAAGAAGGCGGAGGAACAACAGTAATAACATCATCAGAGAAAATATAAACCGGTTCCTTCGGGGGTGAATCCAAATGAGGAGATGGAAGCAAAGGGAGAGGAATCTCCACCACATCATCACACTGAGCAGTCGAAAGTCTGATGGGAATATCCGCAGAAGTCCCCCGTAGACAAGGTGGTACTGTGAACTCATCATCAGAATCATAAGGGGCAACCAAATGAGAGGTGGATGGAATGACACGGACATCCGGTTCGTCATCCATCTCCATCTGGCGCTGGAATTCTGCACAGTCTTTCAACGCATGCTCGGTGCTACGACAACACAAACATAATTTTCTATTCCTCGCCAGTCCTTGCGGGGCCGGTGAGGAATATAAAAATGATGGAAGTGGCGAGGAAGAGTGACCATAAGACTTGGGTACAGTGTATGAAGTGTCGTAGTAAGACGATGCTCCATGCACTGAACCACGAGGGTTATGCCCACCATCTTCAGTGGGGCACTCATTACTATAATGCCTAGCATCCCCACACCATTTGCAACGTATATTCCGATAAGAATACATGGTGCAAAGGAAGATTTCACCACTGAAATATTCTAAGCAAGAATTGACTATACACAAACAATAAAATTGAAAACCTGCTTTTGAAAAATTGCAAATAAAGATTAGAAACAAAGAAATTAAAAGATGCTACTTATATATAAAAATACATAAAATGGTATAAACAAGGGGAAAATGGTTTCTATCTCTTGTCTCCCTCTCCAGAAAACTCACACGACTGTGTTCCCCGACAATGGCGCCAAAAACTTGATGCGCATATCTAGCACACCGCTATAGGCGGTAGCGAGACTGCGACACGAAATGGCAGTGTACCGATCGTTCAAGTAATATAAAATGTGGGAGTGAATCCCCAAGTATCGATCTCGAAGGAACACAGTAAGGTGGAGTTAACTTTTGAGGAAGGACTTGAGATCGAAGTCCTTTAGGTCGGATGGATGCGAAAGGGGGTGATTTGGTTTGTGGAAAATAAAGTAAGAGAACTAATCAACTACTCCTATGCAGGCCTTGAGCGCACTGCTTCGCTAGGCGGGATGGAAACTACACGGGCCGCTATGCACCGATTCGCAAGGGCGGATGGACGAGTAGGCAAGCAGATGGAGTGGTAAGTGTGGAATCGAATTGTGTAGGCCTTGAGCGCACTGCTTCATTAGGCGAATGGATTACACGGGCCGCTATGCCACACTTCGCTAGGCGGATGGAAGAGTAGGCTTGCGGATGCAGTGGGTCACACCGGCAGAATGAGGGTCGCAAGCACCTCGTCAACAAGCACGCCACTAGCAATTGCTAGTGCGGCGCACGACCATGACGGCGGGATGGAGGATGGAATGGGGCGCTCCTCACTTGCATAAACCACACATAACGATTTCACATAGACATGAAATATTAAATGACAAAACATGGTTTAGCAAACATTGTTCATACACCCAAATAATTAAGGAATAACACACTACAATGTAAAGGAGGTTGAGATTACAACCAAAGCACGGAGACTCATCGGAGGTTCACGGCCGGAATCTAGGGTTGTCAATCCTTGTCCGAGCTCGGGCTCCAACTGTCGTCTGGGGTCCGAAAGAGTTGTCACCTTCTTCTATTATACCCGTCTTCTCCGTCAATCTTCTTTGGCCACGATCTCACTGGAGAACTTCATATATACAGCAGAAAATCCCTTAAAATGTAGCTTTGGATGTGCATGAACAATGGAGGAGGCCTTGAGGACGCTCCGACTTGAGATTTGCAAGAGAATGGAGGCCGGAGCTCCTCCCGTAGGTGGCGGTGATGGAGCGAAGAAAATGGCGTGGAACTAGAGCTCTGGGCGCAAGAAATAAAGTCGTCCGTCTAGGGCGAAGTCTGCAGCTTTTATAGAGAAATAGTCAGAAATTGGTCACGCATGGTCGAACGCACGACTGTGCGTGGACCGTGCGATATTAATCGAAAACAAATGCCAGGAAGACGAAGCAGCCGCGCCCGTGCGTTTTACTCACGCACGGTAGAAGCCAACCGTACGTAAAAATGCACGGGCAAATTCAGAAAACTTGAAATCCGGCAACTAATAGGAGGTCGTGCATTTTGTTCGCGCACGGTTGAGGCCAACCGTGCGTGAAGAAAACGCACGAGCGGGGCAGATCACCATATTGACCAGCCGATCATAACGCACGAGTGCAGCCGACCGTGCCTCATGAAAACGCATGATCGTGCGATTCATACATGATGAATTCTGGGCAATATGGACGATCTGCCCACCTGCACAACACAACCAAATGCTGGGAACACACCTCCAGCACAAGTATAAAAGCATAAAAAGAATGGGGAGCACATTGTGCTTGCCCCCAACAATAAAGCGCGCAATTGCACACCACAACGCGCCAACAAGTGCACTTAGCATGGAATGACGAAATGTGATCAATAGAAGCATTTATGAGTAGTAAGTGAAGTGCATATGCAAGAAAACTATCCCGGATGATTCCATAAAAGTGTATATAAATGGGACTCATCAGTTTGCTCCAAACACACATTTCAATGGGTTCAATTTTAGCTTGAACCTCCATAGAGTAGCAAACGTCTCTACGAGGTATTTCAGATGTATTGAAAAGGTTTTACTTTTTAAGAGGAGGTCATCGACATAAACATCGAGGTTTCTCCCCTTTTGTTGTTTAAAAAATGTGTCCATCATTCTTTGGTATGTAGCGCCTGCATTCTTGAGGACGAAGGGCTTTACAAGATTGCAATAACAACCTTCATTCATGATGAAAGACGTATGAGGGATGCCAGGCTTTTGCATTTTAATTTGATGGTACCCAGAGAATGCATCTAGAAAGCTCATAAAATTATACCCAACCACGAAATCAACTAAAATATCTATCCAAGGCAAGGGGTAGAATCTTTAGGACACGCTTTATTGAGCTTTGTGAAATCTACACACATCCGCCATTTCCCCCCTGATTTTTTCACCATTACAATGTTTGACATCCAAGTGGGGTTTGAATTTCAGAAATAAAATTTTCCTTAAGAAGTTTGGTGACTTCTTCTTTGATTGGCACTGCCAGCTTGGTTGCCACCTCCCTTTTCTTCTACCGAATCAACTTGAAGTCGGGGGAGATGTTGAGATGGTGGTAGGCAACGTCCGGTTCCACTCCTGGCATATCTTCCGCCGACCAGGCAAAGACATCCAAATTCTCCAAAAGGCAGGAGATCAGCTGGACCTTCTCTTCCTCGGGTAGTTCCGCCTTGATGACAAGCTTTTTCTCTTCACCTTCAGCAAGGGGGACCTCTTGGGTCACCTGGGCAGGTTCCAGGTGAGCCCATTCTCGTTCTTCATTCTCTTCAACAACTTCGGGAAGCTTGGTCACTTAATGGACAACCTTTAGATCACTTCGAATCCGATACTACCTCCCTTCTGCTGCAAATTTGAGAGCCAAATGTAAAGTGGATACTACTGCTCGATAAGCATTCAAAATGGGCCTTCCGAAGATGGCATAATAGTTACTTGGGGCATCCACCACCACAAAGTTAATCAGCTTCATTTTTCCTCCCAATGATACTAGAAGCTTTACGCACCCTTCCACTTCTTTTTTCTCTCCCGAAAATCCATAGAGGGCCCCCTCAGTGGAGAGCAGGGGGTTTCCGATCTTTAGTGCTTCGAATGTGGGGCGAAAAGAAGGTTGACAGAACTCCCTGTATCAGTCAGGGTTTTGTGTACCGTGTAATTTTTGATGATAGCTTTAATTACCACGGCATCATCAAACATATTTGCATTCGGAGGGAGATCATCTTGGCCGAAAGTGACGACCGCTCTTTCCAGAGCGGAGGTGGAAGCGGTTGATACTTCCTGACGGAAGACTCTCGCAATGATTGACTTCCGAGAAGACTCTGGTCCGGCCCCTCCATGAATGCATTAAATATTACCGAGGGGACCCTCGTCATTTACTTCGATGCATTCTGTAGCAGGATGAATGTCGCCATAATATCCATCATCCTCCACATCAGAACACTCCTAGCTGATCCCTACTGTCTCTTTCCCTTTGGCAGTTGATGGTTCGACAGATGTCTCTTTTCGAACCAGACCTTGGAGCTTTCCCTCTCCCAAGAGTTTTTCAATCAACAAGCGGAGGGCTCGATAGTTTTCAGTCAAATGCGCTCCTTCCTTGTGGTATTCATAAAAGAGGTTCGGATTGCGATTTCTGACATTTGACTTTATATGGGAGCCGGTCTCTTGAAGTCAGGCCTTTTTCGTAAAATTTGAACAACCTCGTTCATGGTGATATCGAGAGGAGTGAAGGATTCTTAGGAATCATCATACTGCATAGACGGAGCAACTGGAGGTGACGACGCAGTGTATTGTGGCAGATATACTGGCATTATCTGTGGAATTGTCATGGTTAGAACGGGTATGGCGGCCAACGGCGGTTTCTGCTCTCGAAAATGTTGATGGTCATAGGATGGTTGTTTATGCCTGAAATTTCTCCCCCTTTGAGCACGGGGTTTGAAATTCGGCCGAGGTGGGTGGTGATATTGTTGTTGATATGTGGAAGAAGAACTGGGCTGATCTTTATCTTTGTGCAGCTTCGCGACATAGCCTGGGTTACTCTTTTCACCCCTGATGAACATGTTTGCTAAGTTGATCATCTCCTGATAAGTCTTTGGTACTCTGATGTTGGCTTCGAATTTGAGTGGCCCTTCTCTTAGGCCATGGATCAAAGCAACCCTGTATAATTCTGGATCAACGTTTTTTGTTTCTATGATCTCCTTTTGAAAGCGATCAAAAAAATGAGCCCATGTTTCATCTTCGCGCTGCTTTATTTCGAATAGGGTCGCCAGGGCGATTTTTCTCTTCTTTGAAGTAGAGAATCTTTGCAAGAATTCCCTATCCAGCTCTGCAAAGCAACTGATGGATTGATGATGCAATCCATAGAACCACTCCTTCGCTTGTCCATCGAAGGACGTTACGAGGAGTTTATATTTAGTAGCATCAGTGAGGGTTTTCAGGGCAACAGCCGACTTGAAGGCTTGAAGATGAGTGGCAGGATCAGATTCTCCATTATATGTTGGAAGACGTGGTTCACAGAAATTACTCGGATCTGGCTCTCCCCGAACTTCGTCCACGAATAGAGAAGGTTCCTCGACATCCTCATAAAGAGGAGGAACTGGATAACAAACCGCTGTAGTTGCAGTTACTCGCGGACAAGCCAGTAGATAAGGAAAGCGGGTTGCGGTGTAACATCCCAATTTGAACTAGACACCTCCAGTGACACGAGTCACTTGGAGATGCTTGGGATAGGTAGGAGTCTTGAGGTCCTAATGGTGCCATGGACGTGCCCTGATCCCAGGAGTTGGTGTAACCCTCACCCCTTGAAGTTAGAAAGCTAATGGCAAAGAAATTGGTAGCATGGAGCTAGCACCGGCAGTAGCTTCAGCTAGCGCCGGCGGTAGTAGCTGAATCAGTGCATGTGATTTCTTGCATGATGGGTGGCCTAAATTGCCTAAAACTAAGTTAATGGTGGAATTAAAAGCCTATAAGCAGCTGCATATAGTTGTGGAGTTTTAATATAAGGCTTGGAAAGTTGGAATTGCATTTAATGCTCATTAATTCAAATCTCTCTCTCTCTCTCTCTCTCTCTCTCTCTCTCTCTCTCTCTCTCTCTCTCTCTCTCTCTTCCTTCACTCCTAACCCAAATGGGCTGAACTCTCCTAATCATAGGGCTCTATTAATCATCATCATCATCTTCTTCTTCTTCCTTTCTTCATCTTCTTCATCACACCTCAAGGTGTTAACTTAGGGTTCTTGAAGGAGCAAACTTGGAGAAGGACTTGAGCTCGTCCGACTGACGCCATACCGCCAAGGAGACGACCGCGATCGTCAGATGGAAATCAGGTGACTTTCGACCCCTCACCCTTGGTGCTAGATCTTTAGATCTAATTAGGAGAGACATTGAGCTCAAAAGAGCTTGATTTAGTGAGATTAATGGAGTTTCATAGGAAGTGGCAACGCTAGAGCATATGTTCTAGGCATCGTTCACCACGTGTATGTCTTTGATCAACACCTCTCTTCAGTACGAAGTTAAAGGAGTTGATTTCGTGAAGATCGGTGGCCTAATGAGGGAGTGTTGGAGGAGAGAAGGAGAAATGCCCTAATTATTTGTGGAGGAAGATGATGAATAGTCCATGTTAAAAAGGGCTTTAATTATAGATATGGTAGCAAATATTGAACTTGAATCATATTAGACATATACATAGTGATGGGAGTCCAACCATTAGGGAAAGAAAGAATATGTATATGATTTGGAGCTGGGCTGCCAGTGAAGTAAATTGGGGGGGGGGGGTGAATAACAAAAGATCCGCTACCTGTTAGCTAGCGCCAGGTGGTAGCGCTACAGCTGGCGCTACCATGTCGACTGGTCGACGGGAAGGGATAAATTCCTGTCGACACTTAATGTCTAGGGGAAGGAGTGTTGATAGAATCACTAGCACCCGACGGTAGTGCTATCATCGGCACTAGCGAGTCGACTTGTCGACGGGAATGGATAACTTCCTGTCGACACTTAATGTCTACGGGAAGGAGTGTTGATAGAATCACTAGCGCCTGGCGGTAGAGCTACCTCCGACTCTAGCGAGTCGACTTGTCGACGGGAAGGGATAACTTCCCGTTGACACTTAATGTCGACGGGAAGGAGTGCTAGTAGAAATACTAGCGCCCGACGGTAGAGCTACCGCCGGCGCTAGCGTGTCAAATAGTTGACGGGAAGGGATAACTTCCCATAGACACCTAATGTCAACGGTAAGGCATGTCTTCTGGATCACTAGCGCCCGGCGGTAGCGCTACCGCCGATGCTAGCAAATATAGAACTTCAGGTTCTCCCCTTTGGTGTGATATGAGTTCCTGGATTCCCATGTAAATTGGGCGAGGCGTAGATGAATGTTATGATTCTTAAATGGGACATTATGATGCATAATTAAATGAGGAATTTTGAGGATATGTTTATATAAAAGCTCACATCATTTGATGATCTATCAAATGATTAGATTTGTGATAACCTCTCAATATGGGTCATGTCTTCAAGGGTGTTGAAACACGTCGTGAATTGAGCACATGAATTGAATATTGATGATAAGTTGAGCTTAATTTTTTAGTAAGATATGAATATGTCTCTATACACACAAATAGTCCTGCAAGGTCTCATAGAGTAATTTCTGTGTCATACGCATGCCATTACACAAGAGTAATAACCACTCGGTATGGGTAGCATTGATGGCTTGATGTGGGTTATAAGTTATGGTCATATCTTATGGGGCAATGTTAAGGACCCGGTGGTTGGGGGCCTTGGATGCTAATTAACATCGGCATTGATTATATGAGGAGAAATGTAATAAGACTCCTTTCGTGAGTCCTTGGGTGCTTGATAGCACGGGTTGTTCATGGGAATTACATGAATGTGCATGGTTTACACATGGTGGTGCAATGATCCTAGTTGGAGGATTACTTATGGTGGGTCTACGGGATTTCTAGTCGTGACACCGACAGAAGCTAGCAGTTAGACTCTAGACCGGTTGGGTTGGACTCTTGGTGCTCACTTCCCAAAGACCCATGCTGTGTTATGAAGACTCAGCATGATGCGAGCTGTACGTAGGGTCTCCGCTGTGTGTTCTTAGCGTCGAGGCGTACATAGGCCTAGGTTTGGTAGCGTTCATACACGCCTAGTAGTGGAGAAGCCCGTTCCATTGCCACCGTCTGGCCATGATGGGGGCGCCTGAGAGGTAAGCTACCCTCAAAAAGTGGGAAGTACAGGTCTATGTCGACATAACAATTATGCATGGGTGAGTCATCATATCATAATCATTACATTGCATTCATCCTTTCATGTTCATAACATTGCAGCGCATTGGATCCTCATCATATAAACATGTATGGGCAGCTTTATATGATGGGTTACTTTATGTTCGGATCCTTAACTGATATGCTTGTATGGGCATCCTTATAAGTTAAGTTCAATTCAGTTATCTATATACTCTGCTTGCTTATACTCTGTCGCTGACCATTTTACTTGTTAGTTGTACATTTTATACTTATGATATACTACTGTGATTACATCTTACATTGCCACCTGCTTTTGCTGCTACTGTTTATATTGCAGCTTCTCTTCATTCCCTTCTGCCCGGTGCCTTAGAGTTGCCGGGGGAGAGGATGTGAAGCCACTTTGTCTTTATGACTAACAGTTGTTGCACCCCTCTTTTTAGGAGTGCACCCAGGAGCAGCATCGCACGAAGCTGGAGGCGGATAGCCAGGTAAGGACGATAGCGCCAGAGGCTACAATACCATCATTACTGTAAGTGATAGATGTGAGCGATAGTTTTGGAGATGTAGCCCTTTAAGCATTTCTTTTGATACTCTGATACCTGCAGGAACTCTCGGAGCTACCTGTCTTTTGTATAATTGTGACACCTTTATTTATACGTGAATATGTGGCTTCTTGTTTTTGTATTATTGATGGGTTGGCTCGATGATATTGGTTTGGCTGGCAGGATAGACGTCTTGTGGAAGAGGCTAGCTCGTGTGCTGGCGCTTCTGCAAGGTGGCTGTCCTGGTTCATAGGACTCCCCTCGGCCGTATCTTATGTTCCGGGAGTGGGGTCTTACAAATGGTATCAGCTTGCAATGATCCTGAGATGAAGAAGTCCGTTTCCTCATGGTGCCACCCCTCTCACTTCTTCAGTTTGAGGACAACCTGAATGAGCAGAAGCGGTGGTGTACCAATGTGTGATTCACAATAAATGTGTCCATTACCTTTCTTTAAGTATCCAACCTAACCCAAAAATCTACCTTACGTGTAGATCCTGGTACGTTCGGAGCCAGCATCTGGCACCCCCATACCTCCAGGACCTACTTCGTTCCAGTAGTTTGAGCTGGGTCAAACCTTGACGGTGATCTTGGATTCCTTCAGGTCTCAGCAAACCCCGGTGCAGAAGCATGCTTCGAACTCAAATTGGTTGAGCACCTTCCAAGCTCTCTCTCCTCCCACCTATCATGGGACGGAGTCGGTGGTGTAATGGAAGCTGGACCCAGCTTTAGGAGGAGGCAGAACATCAGGGTCAGAGGAGGATACCAGAGGAGAGTGTTGGATCGATAGGATCCCTTAGAGGGGGGGGGGGGGGGGGTGAATAAGGGAATAAAAATTCTTTTTTTAAGATTAAACAATTTACTAAATTTTTTTAAAGTAAATGAGAGTGAAATAACAATTTTGCTAAAGGAAGAAAAATAATGTAATTTGCAATTTTAGAATTTAGCAAAATGAAGGAAATCAAGTAAACACAAATAGAGACATGATTGTTTTAGATAAAAAAGTGTTTACATACATTTGATTTCAATATTGCTAGAAATCGGAGGCGTACAAATACAATTACTTTTTCCTTTTCTATACCGACTCGTATCCCCACGAACCGGTGGCTTTAGCCTATGCTACCCCGGATATGGTCTCAAGCCGCTTTAGACAATCCTTCCCCATATATGGCCTCGAGCACCCCCTAGATCTAATCACCTAGACTTAGTCGCCAACACACACGACGAATTCCTCCTAAGCCACGCAAGGACCTAGTCGCCAACACTAGGCGATTTCTCTATATGATTACAAAATGTATGGAATGAAAATAATGATAACAATAATAAAAACTCCCTATATGAGATCTTCTGAAGTCGGAGATGAAGGATCGATGTAGAATGAGCGACGTCTAAGCGATTGTCCTTCAGATGTAGCGATACGTAGTCCTCCTCCAGAAATCTTCTTTAGCTTTGAGTGGGAGATCAACTTTCGGCAGAGTAACAGCTCTAGAAATTTGGCACTGGTATTCTCTCTAGGATGTGTTTTTAAAATGAGAGAGAAAGCTTCATTTTATAGAGCTTGGAGTCAGTGCCTACGGTAGCACCTAGCGCCTATGATAGCGGTCGTGTAGAGGAAGTTACGAACTCGTCTCGACGTGGGGTTGTGGCACGAGCTGGAGCTAGTGGCAGGCGGTAGCGCTAACTCCCGCGGTATCGGCTAGCATTGGTGGTAGTGCTCCATTTAAAGAATTTGATTCTAAGCTGCTTTCTACCTGTGAAGTATTGTACCTATAGTTCCTGCACACTGTAAACACATGACAAGCAAGTTCAAATATAATATGGGATTTGTTATTCTCAAACAAAGGGATGTGACACACATGTTGTTGGGTATTATATCCACAATAACCTTGATTTATAGGAAGTCATCCTTGAACCAAGATTGAGTTGCTTGTGTATTTGATATGCTTTTGTAGTATTGATCTTACAGGTTCACATTGCTAAGTGTAGACCAATGTCAGGTCACAATGGGTCAATGAGCACAGTTTCATACAATGTAATTCCTCATTGTGTGGGACATGGTGTCGACTCATGTGTGATCTTTCTATTGGTATACACTTCATTTTCAAGACAATTGAAGCTCATGGTTTGGAGGTGCAGCTGGTGTCCAAGTATGGAAGAAAGAAAAATTTCCCTGAAATTTTCCTAAGTCAAATTTTCGAGAAGTTAAGGTATCTCTCGAGAGATTCAATTAAATTTTCGAGAAGTCCTTATGAGCTTTCGAGAAATCCTTATAGTTCTCGAGGAATAGTTCTCAGCGGTCGAGTAATCTTTTTCAGCAGTTGAGAAGTCTATCTCAGCAGTTATTTCTCGAAAAGTCTTTGTGAGTTCTCGAGAAATCCTAGAGTTCTCGAGAAGTCTTTCTCAGCGACTCTATCCCTTTCTGAAGTATTTGTCAAAGTTAATTTCTCGAGAAGTCAAGAGTTCTCGAGAAGTCTTTCTATCCTTCGAAAAGTTTTTCTTTATCATTTCTCGAGAAGTCCATCATTTCTCGAGAAGTCTTTTCCAAGCCTCTGAAATTCTCTTCCATGGTTTTTCTCGAAATCAAGCTTCTATCTTTCGAGAAGTTTTTCATTTCTCAAGAAGTTTGATTCTCGTTCTTCTCGTGATTTTAAACTGTTTGACGTTACATCTTTTCCGTCTGGTTGACATGACGGCTTTCTTCATTTCGATTAAGGTTAATCCTTTTCTAATTCTTATCATTAAGCCTTTGTCTATATAAGGCTCTCTCTTAGGATTAATCTTAATAAGTAACAACAGAAGGATTATTATTGGTGAATCATTAATCTCTTCCGTCACCTAATCTCTCAATCCAATTCAAAAAGAATGAAAAGTGCCGTGCTCGTCGCCAATTGTTGGAGATCGATCTGAAGTTCTGATTTATCATCTCCAGTGTAAGAAAAGTTTTGATCGATCCTCGCTCCATCATCTTCTATATCTGTTGGATCGAATCGAATCGTAGAAGATCAAATCTCTGTCATTCTCAAGTCTTCCTCATAGGCATCACGTCAAAGCCATTCAAGTCTCAAGAAGGAAGAAGACCTCTAAGGAGTTTTCAGATCTGTTCGTGAATTGATAAGTGTTTTAGCATTCTTTATTTTCAATTGATTGTAGGAGAGGTTTTCTCCGAGTTGTAGGAGAGGTGTTCTCCGAGTTGTAAGAGAGGTTCTCTCTGAGATTGTAGGAGATTTGTCTCCAAGTTGTAGGAGTGTTGACTCTGAGATTGTAGGATCATTCTTGATCCGAGTTATAGTAAAGTAGTCAAGTCTAGCTGTGGTGCTAGATTGGCGAGGCTGGCAAGTGGAGTACCCAAGAACGGGGAACCACTATAAATATCTTGCGTCGTCTGTGATTGTGATTTGCTTTCTGTGTATTCTTTTTATCAAGATTTTTATTCCGCAAAAGACGCAGTTATCACCTATTCACCCCCCTCTAGGTGATTTAGGTTGGCAACTAGATATTATAATTGGTATCAGAGGGTTGCTGTTCTGTAAAGTTCAACACCTTGAATAGGATCTATCCATTCTAGTTGCTAGCAAATCATGTAAAGAAGCTAGGAATCTTCCTCGTTGAAATTGCCAATATGCACAAAGGCTAATTTTCCTATATGGAAAGAAAGAGTCAGATTTTACATGGAAGCCACAGACCCAAGAATTTTCCAAGTCATGGAAGAAGGCCCTCATGTGCCAATGAATGCCTCAACAATTGACCCTACCGTTCAAGTTCCAAAGAAAATGATGGATTTAACAAAGGATGAAATCCCTCTTGTTGCCCTTGATAAAAAGTCGAAGAATATAATTGCTAGTGCGGTGGACGACTCAATGTTACAAAATCTAATCCACTGCAAGTCAGCCAAAGATATGTGGACATCCTTAATAGTTCTTATGGAAGGTACTGAAGAAGTAAGAGATGATAGAAGATCTCTTCTAAATTAAGAGTATGAGGCATTCAAGCAAAGTAAGAAGGAGTGCATTGCCGATGCATACGAAAGATTCTTCAAAATCGTTAACGGCCTAAGAAATTATGGTCGAGAATTTATTAATGGTGAACTGAATGACAAATTCCTCCGATCCCTGACGAAAGAATGGGATAGCAAGATAGTTGCAATCAGGGAGTTTGGAAAGTTACCAAACCTAGACCCAAAGAATCTGTTTGGGAAGTTATTTTCCCATGAGCTGCAAATGAATATTCGTAAAACAGAAGAAGACGGGAATAGGATTTCAAGCAAGGAAAGGACCTTGGCTATGAAGGCCGAGAGTTCCAAAAAAAGCAGAGCCTTATCTCCAATTAGATCACAAGAATCTGATGATGAAAAAGAATCTGAAGCCGGCTCCTCCAGTTCTGAAATGTCTGATGGGGAGTTTTCTCTAATCTCCCGTCAGTTCAAGAAACTGCTTAGTAAAAGAAGGCACATGAAGAACAAGTCTTCCTCCTCTGACTATAGACATTCTCGACGTGATGGTAATCATCACAGAAAGGGTTCAAGCAATCATGACAGGTATAAGACTAAACCTAGTAAACATATTTCTTCTAACATAGTTTGATATTGCTGTAAGAAGCCAGGGCACTTGATCGCTGAATGTCCTTATAAGAAGAAAGAGGGTGAAAGAAAAGATGAAAAGAAATCCACATTCGTGAAAAAGAAGACTGAAAAAAGCCTAGTCGTCAAAAAGTCCAAAACTTTAAGCGACAGTGACTCAGAGAAATCAAGTTGTGAAGAAGAAGCCTACTTCGGGCTGATGGCCATTATTGATGATGAAGAAGAACCTCCATATACCGGGAAGGTAAATTCTCACACCATATTATCTGATTCTGATTATGCCTCAGCTGAACAAAAGGATTACCCCTCAGATGATGACTCAAACCTCATGACCCAATATACTGAAATGCTTAAAAGCTTTGACAGATGCCGAAAGGTAGTCAAAATTCAGGCCAAGGAGATCATGTCTCTCAAAGAAGTGGAATCTAATATGAGAAAGGAAGTTGAACAACTTTCTTCTTTCATAGTGGAAATCCAAGTCTTGAAAGACAAGATCAAAAGCTCGGATGAGCTCCTTGATCGGAGAGAGAACTCCATCAAAGTTCTGGAAGAACAGCTAGCCGCTGAGAAGAAGCTAGTTGAAAAGTTTTCACAACCTAAAACCATTCTTCCAATCATTGATACGTTCTCTGCTAAAGCATGTAGCATTGGTTTAGGTCATTTGGAGGGTCCTAGTAAATCTTCTAAGGGCACCCTTGCCAAGAAGAAAGATAGAATTCTAAGAAAGCTACCGTCGAAGAGAAAGGGAAAGCCCATGAAGATCAAGTGGCATTTAAGAAAGTTTTCTTTCCTACAAATGTCTATGATATGGAGAGCACTTATGGTCACTTGACACGACCAATTAATTTTGCGACTGTCAATGACTATAAGGGGTGGGCTTATCCTCGAAACCTCGATGAAAGTGCTTTCAAGGCACCTTATCAAGAGATTAATCTGAGAGATTATGGTCCTTATGTTTATGGTCCGAGTGCTATGAGAGCACCAATAGTGAAGGTTGTTGCACCCAAGCCTAAGTAGAAAGCACTACCATGTGTGTGCTGTACTCATGAGGCATCCTCATCTAGAAGGATTGCTCCTGCCAAAACTAACGTTCAAAAAGTTAAGCAGGAGAATACTAAGAGAAGGTACAACAGGTTTAATTGTTGGTGTTGCGGCAGAATAGGTCACTTTGTCGTAGATTGCTGGTTCAATTCCACTTATTCCAAGAGACCACAAGTTAACATTACAAGAAAGACCGCTCGTAGTGTTAATGTTCAGCGTGGTGCTCAACTAACACGGGACCAAGGACCCAAATTTGTTTGGGCTCCTAAGGCAAGATAATTTGTTGTTGCAGGTATGTCCAAAGGCCAACAAAAATCCTATCTGGTATTTGGACAGTGGATGTTCTCGACATATGACCGGGATAAGAAGCCTTTTGCAAAATTTTATTCCAGTTCAGAACGGTCCAAAAGTTATTTTTGGCGGATCTGACAGAGGAATAACAAAAGGCTACAGTATGATTTCCAATGGTAATGTATCCTTTTCAGATGTAGCTTATGTGGAAGGATTAGAACATAATCTGATAAGCATAAGTCAACTTTGTGATGAAGGATACATACTTGATTTTTGTAAAGATAAGTGTTTGATAAAGTTGGATGAAAATTTGGAAACGATTCTATCAGACACTCGTTGTAGAAATATATTTTGTTTAAATTTTCTTTGTTTATCCTCTTCTACACCAGTGTGTCTTCTAGCAAAAGATAGTGCATCTCTTGTTGACCAATGGCACAAGAGATTAGCACATATTAATTTCAAAACTATAAATAAATTATTTTCACAAAACTTAGTGCGTGATGCGCCAAATATTAAGTGCGTTAAAGATATACCTTGTCATGCTTGTGTAAAAGTCAAGCAAACAAGAGCTACCTTTAAGAGCATAATTGGCAAAGATTCAACTAGGTGTTTATACCTACTTCATATGGACTTGTTTGGTCCTTTGCAAATTAGAAGTTTAGGAGGTAAGTCTTACACATTGGTTATAGTAGATGACTACTCACGTTTTGCATGGGTATTCTTTCTAAAACACAAGTCAGATACCTTTGATACATTCACTAAATTTGTCAAGAAAATTCAGAATGAATTTGGTTATTCGGTGGTCAAAATCAGAAGTGACCATGGAACGGAATTTGAATCTGGGGCCATGACAGACTTTTGTGAAAACCTTGGTATCTTTCATGAGCTTTCCTCTCCTCAAACTCCACAACAAAATGGGTTAGCTGAGAGAAGGAATAGAACACTCATTGGGGCTTGCAGAATAATGTTGAGTGACACATCACTACCCGAATACCTTTGGGCTGAAGCCGCCAACACTGCTTGCCATGTGCAAAACAAAGCACTCATAAATAAGAACCATGAAAAGACTCCTTATGAACTACTAAAAGGCAAGAGACCAACCATCTCTTATTTTAGAATCTTTGGTTGTAAGTGCTTTGTACTTAATAATGGAAAGCATTACAAAACCAAGTTTAGTGAAAAGAGCTTTGAAGGTATTTTCGTAGGCTATAACAGCCATAGTAGAGCTTATAGAGTTTTTAATAAGAAAACCCTGGTTGTAGAAGAATCCATTAATGTTGTATTTGATGAAACGAGCATGCTACATAGCAGCTCTTCTAGTGCTTCTATTGAAGTTGTAGGTTCAAAGTTACAAGATACAAGCTCAGATGAGCCAGTCAAAGACGATGCTCAAACCTTCGTCAAGATCTCTCCCCCCAACCTCCACTATAGAAAAAGATCATATTGATGAAGAGCCAATTCAAGTGGAAGAAGACATTCCTGTAGTAGAAGATGTTCGCAATGTCCAAGTTGATGCAAGGAACCTTGAGTTCAGGCATATGAGGGACCATCCTATTGACCAGATCATAGGAGACCCTCAAGTCGGCATAAGAACGAGAAGAGGTACTACTAACGAAAATATGTATTTGAGTTTTCTTTCACAGATTGAACCGAAGAAGTTTCAAGAAGCAAATGAAGACCCCCATTGGATAATTGCAATGGAAGGCGAGTTGAATCAATTCAAGCGTTGCAAAGTATGGACTCTAGTTCCAAAACCCAAGGATAAAAATATCATTGGAACGAAGTGGGTCTACAGAAATAAGTTGGATGAAGACGGAACATTCATAAAGAACAAAGCCATACTTGTAGCAAAAGGTTAGAGACAGGATGAAGGGATCAGCTTCGATCAAACTTATGCTCCAGTAGCAAGACTCGAAGCGATCAGGCTGTTTTTAGCCTATGCTGCATTTAAAGGATTCACCGTATACCAAATGGACGTCAAGTTAGCTTTTTTGAATGGTAATATAAAATAAGAAGTATACGTTGAACAACCTCCATGTTTTGTAGATTCTGAACATCCTGATTATGTTTATTTACTGCAAAAAGCTTTGCATGGTTTGAAACAAGCTCCTCGAGTTTGGTATGAGACGCTATCTAACTTTCTTCTTGAGAACAAGTTCACAAGAGGAAAGATAGATAAGACATTATTTCTTAGGGAAGTAAAAGTCAAGACTTTGCTAGTGCAAATCTATGTCGATGACATTATTTTTGGCTCTACGGACGACAACCTTTACAAGAAGTTCTCAAAACTTATGCAAGGGAAGTTTAAAATGAGCAGTATGGGTGAGCTGAAATATTTCTTAGGACTTCAAGTGAAACAATCTGAAGATGGAATTTTCATCTCACAGACGAAGTTCATCAAGGAGTTGGTTAAGAAATTTGGAATGGAGAGTGCAACCTCTATGAGGACTCCAATGAGCTCAGCTATATCTCTGGACAAGGATGAGAAAGGGAAACCTTTCGATGAAACTAAGTACAGAAGCATAATTGGCTCTCTGCTCTACCTTACTGCCAGTAGGCCTGATATAATGTTCTCTACATCTGTATGTGCTAGATATCAGGTGAACTCTTAGGAATCTCACTATACTGCTGCAAAGCGAATTTTGAGATATCTTAAGGGTACACCAAATCTTGGCTTATGGTACCCAAGAAGTAATGATAGCGAGCTAATAGGTTTTTCCGATGCTGATTTTGCAGGTAGCAGAGACAACAGGAAAAGCACTTCCGAAACATGTCAATTTCTCGGAAGAAGACTTATATCCTGAAGCAGCAAGAAGCAGAATTGTGCTGCAATTTCTTTGGATAAAGAATCAACTTGAAGATTACAACTTGAAGTTTAAAGAAATTCCAATGTTTTGCGACTCCTCCAGTGCTATAGCAATTGCAAATAATCCAGTATCGCACAGCCGGACAAAGCATATTGAGTTGAGATACCATTTCATCCAGGAGCATGTGGAGAATGGGGACATCAATCTATGCTATGTCCCTACGGATAAGCAAGTTGCAGATATCTTCACGAAACCGCTGGATGTGACCAAGTTCTCTTTCTTCAAGACAGAACTTAGAATGCTCAACATGGAGTAATTCAAGCCAAGAAGAAGTTAAGAAGATAAATAGATCGTCAAATGTTCTAATTCTAAGGGAAGCAGAGGTCTATCATTTCGGAAGAAAAGAAATCCAAGTCTTTATTGGATTTCTCGAGAAATGGAGTTAAACTCTTGAGAAATACTATGTCTCTAGTGAAAATGGATGAAGGCAGGATTTTAGCTCTTTTCGAAAAATGATACATTACTTCTCTCAAAATGGGATTGCACTTCTCGAGAAATGGGTTATCCCTCGAGAAATGAGCTTGCGAAGTTAAATCGGCAAAATTTTTGGATTTCTCGAGAAATCAGACAACTTCTCGAGAAATAGGTCTTATTTTTCGGAATTCTAATTTTCGATTTCGAGAATACGAAAGGTCAGGTACGCGTGTTTATTTTCTTATATATTAAATAATATTCATTTAAAATTGTCACATCAAATCAAACTATAAATAGACAACCCGAAATGAATTAATGTTCATGCGAGGTCATCTTCCGTTCTTCTTGAAAAGCCACCGACTGTTAATCTTCCCCTCTCGCAACATCCGATTTCTGGTTCGTCCCTAGACGCAATTTCACCCTTCAGCTCTCATTCTTCGATCTCCTCTCGATCAATGGCGCCTTCTACAAAGCCTAAAATCGGCGTGGGCAGTGAACTGGTGCGTGCAGGCCTCAATTCGATCTCAGATGAGTTTCAAAACTTGTTCTATCTTCTAGATGCAGCAGGTTTGACCTTTGTTCTTGAGCATCCCTTTCGGATTTTATTCAAAGAAGTAGAGGACTTCTTTATTAACATCAAGGTTCACAAGAACGGGAAAAGGATGAAATCTATAGTGGGAAATTTCAAGATCAAGTTCAGCCCTAAAACTCTATCCAAATATCTGATACTGCCAGTGGTAGAATCTGAGGACACCCTAGAAGATGCTGATTGGCTTAAGGCAGTAATTTTCTATGGTTTAGATAAAGCAGCTACAACAGTTAGAAGGCAGAAAATGAATAATGAAGGAAAGTTGTTGGTTGACATCATTTCCAATGTATTGCTGTGTATTACATGAAGCTTGGGTTATGTCTCAACAGATGTCTTCTGCTTGGTGACAACAGTGATTTGTGGGAAGATGTGTGACTGGGCAAATCTTCTTTTCTCCAAGATTAAAGACAGCATTCTGGCTCCAAATTTTGCAAAAATACTGTCATTATATCTAAATCAACTCAACCAATAGGTTTTTGACATGTACAAAGGAGCTATCATTCACCATCTGAAGAAGATAGATGTCTTCACAATTCAAAGGTGGGACATTAGGATTACAAAGCCAAATGCAGGTGCAAGTGTCCAGGGGGAGCCTCTTCCTTCAGTCAATTCTGAACCTCTGAATGTGACTCCAGCTCCAGCTCCTCCCTCTGCTTCTCCTCCTCCAATTGTCACTTCAACCCCAGCTCAACCACCAGCTCAGCCATAAATTCCAGATCCACCTCAATCATCAATTCCAGAAGACACCATTTCCTCTGAAGAGCCAGTTCTACCTCAACTCTCAGCCCAGGTTTCATCTGATACAGTTATTTCTGCTGATCTAGCTATTCCAAATGTACCAGATGATCAAGACACTCATATGGAAGACACTCCACCTTTAGATGATGATGTAGTTAAATCACCTCTTCCTCCTCCAGATGCTGATGTAGCAAATGTTGATTCCACCATTGCAGAAGTTGCCAATGATATTCAACAAGATGCTATTGCAGAGCACAGTACTAGTGACCACAGGGCAGGGTTAGGTGCTGATTTTGATTTCTTCATTGATGCTGATAATGATTCAGTTCATAGCTTATCTCCTCCCCTAGTACATGTTGAGGGGGAGCAAGAGTCATGTTTGGAATCCAACAAGGATGCTCAAGGTGAGCAAGTTGGTGGAGAAAGTGAGAAGGTAAATGTTTCTTCTCCTAAAGTTTTAAGTTCTGTGATTCTTGAAGAACTTCCAGAGGATTTTCAGCCTGCTTCTATCTCTCCTTCATTGTTTGAAGAAAATTCTTTGATTGGTAAGATAGAAATGTTGCTTAAGAAGCAAAGTGATAAATTTTTATTATTCGTTTAAAGAAATTCATGCAAGAATAACTGATGTTGAAATAGAAATGAATAAAAAGCTAGCTGCATCCAAAGCAAGTTTTGATCAACTCAAGGAAGTTGTTATTCAGGGTGGAAAAGCAATAGATCACACCATTTAGGGTGTAGGAAGAGTTCTGGATGAAGTTATACAAGTCAGAAAAACACAGGAATCCATGATTTCCAAGGCTGAAGAGGATAATTTTAAGGTTATTAATGAGATATGATTGTTTAAAGAATCTGTTATCCAAACCCTTACTGTAAAAGTCAGAAAGGGGGAGGACAAGATGACAGAATTTTTAGATCATTCCTTATCTAGATTTCAAAGAAATTTGGGAAATCAGTTAGAGCAGTTATCTTATGGTGTTCAAAGGCAATGATTACACCACCAGGACTGCAGTTTGGCTCCATCATGAGATCTTTCCTGAATTAGGTATTGACCCTGATCAGCCTCCTCCTCAATTTTCTTCCAGGCCAGCAGGGCTGCAAGATGATGCTCCTCAGTTCTCTCCCAGGACAGCAGGGCTGCAAGATGATGCTCCTCAGTTCTCTCCCAGGACAGCAGGGTTGTATGATGATACTCCATCAGTTGAAGCTCATTCCTCAGTGCCTACTTCTAGAAAAAGGAAGTATGGTGAAGGTCCTTCTGCCAGCAAGTCAGTTCCAGGTTCAAGCACAGCAGGCTCTGGAAAAGCTGTTGCTACTGAAGATTTACCAGAAGTATGGAGTCCAATTTCAAAGATAATTATTCTTGACTCTCTCAAGCTGGTAGAGGAAGGTAATGTGAAAGTTTCTGAAATTTACAGTACATCTGAGTGGAAGGAATATGAGACGAGCAAGACAAAGAGAAGGATTCACTTCAGGACTCATGGTTACAACAATCCCACAGCTCCAATAGCTCCTCCAAAGTACCATCCCAAGCCATATATATGCCTATTTTTCAAGACCAGCACAGAAGAGAAAGAACAATGCCAATGTTTGAAGACAAGATTATAATTGTGTGAGCATTAATTCATAAGACAATCTTGAATCTATATATATAGTTTTTGATCTTGATGAGACAATCTTTTATATATATATATATATAGATATTGTTTTTGATGCTCTTTCTGCTTGTATATTTTAATCAGTGGTTTGTTTTATTTGTGTTTTATATTAATGCAATTCATCTTGGTAAGTAGGGTTCTGACTTCTACAAATAGGGGGAGATTGTTGGGTGTTGTATCCACAATAACCTTGATTTGTAGGATGTCATCCTTGAACCAAGATTGAATTGCTTGTGTATTTGATATGTGATGAGTCCCAATTATATACACATTTATGGACTCATCTGGGCCGTTTTTCTAGTCACTCCATAGCACTTTAGCCTTGTTTTAGCTCATATTTGTTATTCTATGCTAGGTGCACTTCTTGGCCTAATTTTGTGTGTTTTTATGCTTACTCTCTTTTGATAGCCTTATCGTATTGTTGAGTGCCACTTTCAGTGGCCTGATTAGCATTCCTGTTGGAACAGGAGTCGTGCAGGTGTCCCCGGTACAATTCTGTACAGGAACACTGCGCACGATCACTGGTTCTATTGCGCATGACCACTGGTCGCGCGCCGCTGAACATGCGCACTTAACCCCCATTTTATGAGTTCTGTCTCGACCAGAGCGCACGACCACTTACGATAGTGCACACGACCACTGGTCGTGTGCCACTGGTCGTGCAAACATTATATTTTATAAATTTCTTACATTGCAGGCTCCGCCCAGGCAGGCGCACGATCACAGGATTCTAGTGCGCACGACCACTGGTCGTGCGCCACCGATCGTGCACACTGTTTATTCCAGCGCCTATAAATTGACCTGCTCGCGAATTAGGTCGAAATCGCTCATTTCCAACTCCGCCAGTCCGCCGTTTTTGCCCTTCTCGCTGGTTCTCTACCCCCCTATGCCTCCTCCATCATCCTTGAGCTCCAAGGAGAGGTTTCTAGCCCAAAGATCGCCAACATCAAGCAAGGAGATCGTGTATCGGAGGAGACCAGATCGTGACACAAAGAAGACGGGTCCATTGGAAGGTAGTAACATCCTTCTCTACCCCGGACGCAGTTGAAGACCGAGCTTGGACGCGGATTGACAACCCGGCGATTCCAACCGTGTATCTTCGGCAAGGCTTCGGATGTGGTCGACTCCTTTACTCTCTTTTTCCTTCTTTATGTTGATGATTGTTTAAGTTAGATTCTTCTATATTTTGATGTTGTGCACAATGAATCTTGTTATGTAATGTCTATTTCATTTATTTGAGATTATATTATTCATATGTGTTTATGAGGTGCGCCCCCATCTAATTTCCATTCCGCCATCGTGTTCGGTGCCGCACTAGCAATTGCTAGTGGCGTGCTTGTCGAAGAGGTGCTCGCGACCCTCATTCCGTTAGCCTACTCGACCATCCGCCTACCGAAGCGTGGCATCGCGGCCCGTATTCCATTCGCCTAATGAAGCAGCGCGCTCAAGGCCTGTATAGTTCGATTCCGCTAGCCTACTCGCGCATCCGCCCAACGAAGTAGTGCGTTCAAGGCCTACGTAGTCTTCCATCCCGCCGAGCGAAGCTTTGCATAGCGGCATTGCATAGGAGTAGTTGCAATATTTTATTGTATTATTCACAAACCAAATCCCTTTCGTCCGCACTCCACCTATCGCTGGACTTCGATCTCAAGTCCTTCCTCGAAACCTAACTCCACCTTACTGTGTTCCTTGAGAGACCGACACTCGGGGATCTTTCCCATTATTATTACTTGCGCGACCGGTGCACTTGCCGAATAAATCACATCAAGTTTTTGGCGCCGTTGCCGGGGAACACAGTCGTGTGAGTTTTCTGGAGAGGGAGAACCTGAGAGAGAAGCCCTTCCATTTGTAAATTGCATTCCTTCGTTTTATTTCCTTGTATTCTGTTTCCTATTTTTAATTAGGTTGCGTTAGCAATTTTTGTTAGGGGTGGTATTTCGCACAATAGTGTTTTTCTTTTTGAATCGTATTATCTTCACACTATGTGGGCACATCTTAATATCTGTTGCCGTTGGTGTAGAGCTACCTCCCACTCTAGTGATGAATGCCCTACGGAGAATGGTGGGCATAATTCTTCTCGCCCAGCATATAGAGCACTGACTTCGTCTGATACTCCATATGGTGCGCGTAAGTCTTATGGCTACTCTGCCGAGCCTTTACCGTCATACTTCTTTTCGGCTTCAGCACCCGTTGTGCCAAAGAAGCCCGCAAGGCAGTGCCGGTTTTGTCGGAGCACTGATCATGTCTTGAAGGACTGTGCCAAGTATCTTCGCCAATTGGACGAGGATGACGAGCCGGATATCCGGATCATCACAACTCCTAACTCTGGCGGCACACCTTCAACATCCGGTTATGTGTCTTTGCCACCTTCACATCTTGAAGGGTATGGCGTTGACACACTCACCAGATGTGTGGCTGATCTGGGCACCGACATTGCTGAGCCTCTTATCCCGGTGCATCCACCACCCCTAGTGGATTCGATTCTTTGTGAGGAAACGGTGCTCTACTTTTATCCGAGCACTATTCTTCCCCCTGTTGTGCATACTACTTTTGTATCTGACGACATTGTTGATGATGTGTCACAAGAGGAGGCTGTTGATCTTAGTATTGTGCCTACTCCTATGGAGGAGGACAACCTTCTTGGTGAAGAGGAGTTTTCCTCAGCACCGGTTGAGGAAGTCCAAATCTTAGGCATGGCCACTGTTGATCCCGCTGAACCTTGTAGCATTGATGACAATGCAAACATTATTTTACTTACCCAACCTGATGGGAGTGATACTGGGACCACTCCCCCGATTTTTGATTATTTATGTTCTTCGTCTTGTTTATTTCTCGATTCCCCCTCTTCATCCTAGCCTGTGCAGGTTGAGTCTTCACAGGTACCCCAGGAGGATTTGGTGCATATTGCCCAAGTCAATGATGAGAGCATCCTCTTATGTGAGGAGGTTGGTTCCCCCTCCGTAGAGGAAACTCCACTCATTGCCTTTTCCTCCTGCCACCTCCCTGTTGACGACACCTTGCTAGGCAAGGATGTGTTTGGTGAGTTGAGTGAGGATATCTCCTCCTCTTCTTACTTTCTGTTTCCTCTACCTGCATTATGTAGGTATTATTATTTAGGTAGAGGAGTAACTGTTCTGTCGCCGTATCGGTACCCGCTACCGACACGCGTATTAGAACAGTTACCTGTTCATTTCCTTTTTCATACACCCATTAGCTAGAACCTTTAGTTTTTGAATAAGTCGTGCTGGGATGACAATAACCCCAGTAGTTATCTTTCTTTTCTGCATTTTCATTTCTCCTAATCATGTTTAGTTAGTAGTATTTCTTTTTCAGTTTTCTATTTTCTTTTGTTTCTGCGGAGCTGACCCCTGCAGGTATCTTTTTTGGATGGCGGATGCTGCGGCTCATTTTAGCTTACACGCGAATCTTCTGGTGTGCTCATTTCTGAGCACTGGGTACTCTCTTTCCCTAGCATTATTCTGAATTTCATGGCTATATTTTGCGCATTTTGTTTAGTGTAAGTCTGGGGGAGAGCAGTTCCGTTTACCCGCTCACGTGCACCATTGCACAACATACTAGGAGCTGTCATTTATTTTTGTTTTGTTCAGTTTCATTGCACGCCACAGCACCCACATGAGCGCGCACTTAGTTGTTGGCACATCTTGAGCCGAACTCATCTCTTTTCGTGTGATTTGGAAAATCACTGTGCCGGCTTAGGATTATGAGGCGGAGTAAAATGTTGACTCCTGTAGTGCTCCTAGTCGAGTGCTCATGTCTCGCTTAGAAATTCATGTAGATTCAATTTCTTTTTAGGCTTTTAGATTGTATTTTTCTATTAGCATAGATATTGTTTACTTTACTCAAAAAAGTGGTGAATCCGGTGTGAATCAGACGGTAGCATAGGAATGTGTGTGGGCGTTCATTAGCCTTGTATTGCCCGAGTTGGGAGGAAGGATCATCTTTCTCGGTGGCTAGAACTTGCCCCAAGCGATTCTTGAAGCATGGGTATACGGTTAGTCATTTGTGTGAATGTGATGTAGGCCATCATTTTGGCCCGGTTGAGCCTTTTTACCCATTCCTATCGCTTTATCCTCGCTAGCCCAGTTGTGCCTACCCGTTCTTTGATTCAGCCCCACTTTTATTTCACCAAAGCCCAAAAGCCAATCCTAGTCGCACACCCAAATTTGAGCTCTAGTATATTACTTTCATGATTGGGTTGTTGATGTAGTGATATGTTTGTGAAAATGCGGATATGCATCATTGTTTAAATTGCTGAAAATATGTGAAAAGAAAAAGAAAATAAGAAAAAGAAGAGAAGTGAGAAGAAAAGAAGAATATATGAGCTTTATTGAAAAATCTGTGTATAAATGTATGTTTGGGAGTAGGCGGTGCACACACCCATGTAGTCAAATCCAAGTCTGGGGGTGTGGTGTACCCGCATATTTGTGTGGTGAATGAGGAGAATTTCTGCACTAGCTCATTTGGGTTAAGTATTTGAGCCATCGTCTTTATCATTGTATACCTCACCTAAACCCAAGCCCCATTTAAAACCTAAAGTCCTATTGATTCACACATTTGAGTCAAACCAGTGCCGTGGAGAGAGTGCAAACGGGCAAGCTTATGTTCACCGACATTGATGGATTTCAATGGAGTTGTCTCGAGCCCCGATCTTTGGCAATGCTTGTTTTAGCGTTCAGTTTACTTTCTTCCTATGTGCGACCTTATGATTCACCGTGATTCAATTTTTGAGTAAATGTAATATATAAATACGCTCCTAGGAAATTATAAACTAATATGCATAATTAGGAATTTTATCTATTGTATTTCTACGCGTGTGAGCATGCGACTTCACATGGTACTCTGCTTGATAATTTCTTTGTCAGCTTATGTTTTTCCTATCCGCGAGAGATGGTTTGCTCGGGACGCGCAAACAGGTAAGTCTGGGGGTGTGATGAGTCCCAATTATATACACATTTATGGACTAATCTGGGCCGTTTTTCTAGTCATTCCACTACACTTTAGCCTTGTTTTAGCTCATATTTGTCATTCTATGCTAGGTGCACTTCTTGGCCTAATTTGGTGTGTTTTTATGCTTAGTCTCTTTTGATAGCCTTATCGTATTGTTGAGTGCCACTTTCAGTGGCCTGATTAGCATTCCTGTTGGAACAGGAGTCGTGCAGGTGTCCCCGGTACAACTCTGTATAGGAACACTGCGCACGATCACTGGTTCTATTGCGCACGACCTCTGGTCTTGTGCCGCTGATCGTGCGCACTTAACCCCCATTTTATGAGTTCTGTCTCGACCAGAGCGCACGACCACTTACGATAGTGCGCACGACCACTGGTCGTGCGCCACTGGTCGTGCGAACATTATATTTTATAAATTTCTTACATTGCAGGCTCCGCCCAGGCAGGCGCACGATCACAGGATTCTAGTGCGCATGACCACTGGTCGTGCGCCACCGATCGTGCGCACTGTTTATTCCAGCGCCTATAAATTGACCTGCTCGCGAATTAGGTCGAAATCGCTCATTTCCAACTCCGCCAGTCCGCCATTTTCGCCCTTCTCGCTGGTTCTCCGCCCCCCTAGGCCTCCTCCATCATCCTTGAGCTCCAAGGAGAGGTTTCTAGCCCAAAGATCGCCAACATCAAGCAAGGAGATCGTGTATCGGAGGAGACCAGATCGTGACACGAAGAAGATGGGTCCATTGGAAGGTAGTGACAACCTTCTCTACCCCGGACGCAGTTGAAGACCGAGCTTGGACGCGGATTGACAACCCGGCGATTCCAACCGTGAATCTTCGGCAAGGCTTCGGATGTGGTCGACTCCTTTACTCTCTTTTTCCTTCTTTATGTTGATGATTGTTTAGGTTAAATTCTTCTATATTTTGATGTTGTGCACAATGAATCTTGTTATGTAATATCTATTTCATTTATTTGAGATTATATTATTCATATGTGTTTATGAGGTGCGCCCCCATCTAATTTCCATTCCGCCATCGTGTTCGGTGCCGCACTAGAAATTGCTAGTGGCGTGCTTGTCGAAGGGGTGCTCGTGACCCTCATTCCGTTAGCCTACTCGACCATCCGCCTACCGAAGCGTGGCATCGCGGCCCGTATTCCATTCGCCTAACGAAGCAGCGCACTCAAGGCTTGTATAGTTCGATTCCGCTAGCCTGCTTGTCCATCCGCCCAATGAAGTAGTGCGTTCAAGGCCTACATAGTCTTCCATCCCGCCGAGCGAAGCTTTGCATAGCGGCATTGCATAGGAGTAGTTGTAATATTTTATTTTATTATTCACAAACCAAATCCCTTTCATCCGCACTCCACCTATCGCTGGACTTCGATCTCAAGTCCTTCCTCGAAACCTAACTCCACCTTACTGTGTTCCTTGAGAGACCGACACTCGGGGATCTTCCCCATTATTATTACTTGCGTGACCGGTGCACTTGCCGAATAAATCGCATCAATATGCTTTTGAAGTATTGTTCTTGCAGGTTCACATTGCTAAGTGTAGACCAATGCCATGTCACAATGGGTCAATGAGCATAGTTTCATATAATGTAATTCCTCATTGTGTGGGACATGGTGTTTACCTATGTGTGATCTCTCTATTGGGATACACTTTATTTTCAAGACAATTGAAGCTCATGGTTTGGAGGTGCAGCTGGTGTCCAAGTATGAAAGAAAGAAAATTTTCCTGAAATTTTCCTAAGTCAAATTTTTGAGAAGTTAAGGTATCTCTCGAGATATTCAATTGAATTTTCGAGACGTCCTTATGAGCTTTCGAGAAATCCTTATAGTTCTCGAGGAGTATTTCTCAGCGGTCGAGTAATCTTTTTCAGCGGTTGAGAAGTCTGTCTCAGCAGTTATTTCTCGAAAAGTCTTTGTGAGTTCTCGAGAAATCCTAGAGTTCTCGAGAAGTCTTTCTTAGCGGCTCTATCCTTTCTGAAGTATTTCTCAAAGTTAATTTTTCGAGAAGTCAAGAGTTCTCGAGAAGTCTTTCTATCCTTCGAAAAGTTTTTCTTTATCATTTCTCGAAAGTCAATCATTTCTCGATAAGTCTTTTCCAAGCCTCTGAAATTCTCTTCCATGGTTTTTCTTGAAATCAAGCTTCTATCTTTCGAGAAGTTTTTCATTTCTCGAGAAGTTTGATTCTCGTTCTTCTCGTGATTTTAAACCGTTTGACGTTACGTCTTTTCCGTCTGGTTGACGCGATGGCTTTCTTCATTTCGGTTAAGGTTAATCCTTTTCTAATTCTTATCATTAAGCCTTTGTCTATATAAGGCTCTCTCTTAGGATTAATCTTAAGAAGTAACAACAGAAGGATTATTATTGGTGAATCATTAATCTCTTTCGTGACCTAATCCCTCAATCCGATTCAAGAAGAATGAAAAGTGCCGTGCTCGTCGCCAATTGTTGGAGATCGATCTGAAGTTCTGATGTATCGTCTCCAGTGGAAGAAAAGTTTCGATTGATCCTCGCTCCATCATCTTCTGTATCTGTTGGATCGAATCGAATCGTAGAAGATCAGATCTGTGTCATTCTCAAGTCTTCCTTGTTGGATCGGTAGGCGCCCTTAGAGGGGGGGGGGGGTGAATAAGGGTTTTAAAAACTTATAATATATTTTGAATAACTTTGAAAAAGATTTGATTATTAAACTAGAGAAGATCAAGACAAATCAAGTGAAGTAAAAGTAAAGACATGATTTTTTTAACTTGAGAAGCATTATTACAAAACTTGATCTCTTATCGAAGCTAGAAATCAAAGCTAATAGAAAGACTCTTTTTGTTTTCTATACCGACTCGTATCCCCACGAACCGGTTGGCTTTAGCCGATCCTTCCCCGGATACGGCCTCAAGCCGCTCTAGCCAACCCTTCCCCGGATATGGCCTCGAGCAACCCCTAGACCTACACCCGAGACCTAGTCGCCAACACGAGGCGAATTTCAGCCCTAAGTCCTACCCAGACCTAGTCGCCAACACGAGGCGAATTCACTAAACGATTACAAAAAAGATGTGAAATAAAAAGATCAATAATAAAAACTCCCTCTAAGAACTTCTGAAGTTGGAGACGTTGGACTACTGTAGTATAAGCGTTGTTGAAGCGGTCGCCGGTCGGATGAAGCGTGAAGAAGTCCTCCTTCAGAAATTCTCTCTAAGATTTTGGTGGGAGTATCTCTCTGAACCTTCCTCTATAAGTTGTGGCACGATGCTCTGGAGTTTAGGGTTATAGAAGGATAAGGAAGACGGAGCCAAGGGGTCCCTTTTATAGCCTCAGCGCTAGCGCCTGCGCTAGTGCTACCGCCGGCGCTATCCCATTTTAGGACATATTTTGCGCGGCTGAATCTTCAATCTGTGGCAACTTTGCTGAGATTCCTCTTGTGTTTTGAGCTAGCACTAGCGCTATCGCTACCGCCAGCGCTATCCCATATTAGGACACATTCTGCGCGGCAGAATCTTCAATCAGAGGAAACAATTCCTTCTTGCCAAACGTGTGCGTCGCTACCGCATGCGCTATCGCCTACCGCCAGGCGTTATCTCCTTCCATATATGCTCCCCGAATTGCGCTATCATCGCTAGCACTAAGTGCTACCGCTGGCGCTAGTGGGAGACTTGGAATTGCTGGCTCAAAATTTGGGGCAACCATCCTTGAGTCATGTGGACTTTGATTTCCTGCACACTTAAACACACAAGATCTAATACACATAGGATTTGTTATTCTCAAACCTAGGAGATGCGGAAGACCATGTTCCAACAAACTCCCCCTTTTGATAATAACAAATCCATTAATGATAAATCAGAGCATTAATAAATAAGAATGATGAAACTATATTTGTGTGTGTGAGAGTGATGACTTAGGATAATAATTGATTTTAGCATTTAGAATTGCTCCCCCTAAATACATGCTCCCCCTAAGTGAATGCTCTCCTAATATGTAAGCTATCATCTTAATTAAGCATTATAGTTTGATAGTAGATTAATATTTATCATGTTAGTTCTCCCCCTTTTGTTATTAGCAAAAGCGGGTAAGGAGACACCACTTAAAAGTTGATAATTAGATAAAAGCATGATCGAGCTTGTAGAGAATGAAATGAGAAGGAGTTGTAGAATTCTTTTTATTGAAATTGATCAGAGTTTGAGTATCAAAATATTTTCATAAATCAGAGTTTGTAGTATAACCAAAATGTAATGATTTCCAAGTAACTAAACTACCCAGACAATATGTCTACACCCTAGCCCCGTACTAAGTGACGGATAGGCATGAGGAGCTGCAAACATGCCGTAGGTTGGGGTGTCAGTCCCATATGCAAACACTAGACACAACTCAACCTAGCACTCTTTCCCCCCAGTGCCTCGCAAGGACCCACTGGAACCCTCCCCGGTTAAGGACAAGACATGACTAGAGATAAAGGTTATCTAATGTCTACAACCCTATGCCCCCGCTATGGTGAGAAATGAAATCATGGATAATAATTATTGGAAACATTTAAGCTTTTTAAATCTAATGACATAGCCTATAGATTAATATTTTTATTTGAATTTATGAAAACACTCACATAGCTATTTTGAAATCCATTCATAAATCAGAATTACAATATTTTCATAGAAATAAATCAAAGTTTTTAGCAAAAAAGAAAATATTCATGTTTACAGTAACCAATATAAAATCTACCAAGCAAGTCTACCATTTGTTGAAAGAAAGGAATTTTGGTATTTAAGACTTTGATATAAGCATGAGAGCGCAAGGTAGAAATAGATGGTGATGATGCGGAAGACTTATAGAAATACAAGAAACATCTTATTGTAATGATGATCCATAAAAAGATATATGAGTTAAATTTCATAAAGAAGATGTTTTTGTAAATCATTGTTCAATTAAAATCTTCAATAATGTAACCAAGCATGAAATAATGTTATCAAAAAAAGGTTACTACATGTTATTTTAATTCATAATTTCAAATCAAACCAAACATTGTAGAAAGCATGCTAGGTTATCTAGTGCATTTCATAAATAAAGAGTAGTATAGAATTTGCATTAGGATCCAATACTCATGAGAAGAAGTGTTATGGAAGATAATGATGTGCACAAAAGTGTATTTTGAATAGAGTAAACAAATGTTTTAATCAAAAATACAAGTAATATGTAAAGTAAAGAGCACAATAAAGCACTAATAATTTTACTTCCACGCACTTCAATGCACAAAAAATGTACAACTACCAAGGTGCTTTGCACACACAATGCTCATTAAGACTTATCAGGGTGCAAAGTAGTGCTTGGGGGATCATATAATTTTATTCTTCAATATTGATTTTTTATTGTGATCTGGTGTACTTAAGAATAAGTGGTTTTTATTTTGAAAGAAAGTTATGGTTTGCACAAGATACTTTACTATTCTTTCCAAGGTGCTCAACCTCACAACGCTTATTAAGACTTATCAGGAGGTTCAAGTAGTGCTTGGTGGAGTTATCTTTGTCACTTTATTTTATGATTGTTGTTTTGTACAAAGTTCTCTGAATACACTTGTTTTGCAAACCAATATAATTTATGAAAAAGATAACCAGTTTTCTTAACTTTTAAAAGTGCAAATAAAGGTTGTGTAGGTAAGATACTTGTGCAATTTTAATTCATTGCACTATAATAAAACATACACAAGCATTCTTAGTTTAAACACAAATGTAGACAATGCCAAAATAAGTGAGTGAATAAAGATCATTATCAAACATAAAATATTTACTCATACTTAGAGGCATGCTACGCATAGTTCTACACAACTTTCAATATAATTGATGCTCATATTAATAGATATTTCAAAGCATGATGAAAACAATGTTCAAAGTAGTTTGAAAAGATAGATTGTAACATTATAGAAGTTCTAAATAATAGATTAAATCATGCTTGATTTTCAATGAAGTCCATACAATAAATTTTTTTTTGATATTTTTGAAGAATAATTTTTATTTAAAGTTTGAACTCATAAAATTGATCTTGGACTTCCCGAGGACTATCTTGTGAGAGGTTCGCCCGGTACTAGGTGATATGATGCGATGATAGCCCAAATCACCCTTTCGCAAGATACAAGTAAAAAAGTTAAGTTCAAAAATAAGAATTTTTGATAAATTTTTTGTTTTATATTTGTATTTGATTTTTGCTTTTAGAAATAGAATTTAAACAAATGACAAAACATAGAGGCAAAACATATAATATTTTTGTAATTTGGCTTTTGTATTGTTGTATTTGATTTTTCAAAAATATAATAAAAGCAAAAATGTAGAAATGAATAGTACACATAGATTAATATATTTTTAGGGATTTTTCAAAATTTTAAAAATACAGGAAAACACATAGGTGTGCTAGCGCGGGCGTTAGCGCTAGCGCGGGAAACAGTACGCGATTTTTTATGATTTTGAAATTTTTAATTGTTGATCTTGATTAAGTGTCATAATACTAGTTTCATGCTGAAATTTCAGATTTTTAGGAAATGTCTAGATAGTGCAAATTTCATAAAACATTAGCGATTTTGTATATGACTTTTCAAAATAAAGTTTGCAAGTGATATATTTCATTATATCTCCATTTTAATATTTTAAGGCTTATATTTACCAATGTAGTTTGAAAATGATAGGAAATGTAAGCATGATTGGACATGAATGAACAAGTCAAATATGCATGATTTTAGAGATTAACAATAATGTTCATGCATAATCATACCATAGATGAGCCCTAGATGAGAATACCCAGCCTGTATATCTTGGTAAACAAATAAATCCTAACATAGACACAAATATTCTTTTAGGTGGCAATGTTAGAATGATAAGTTTGAGATTAATGTTATACCAAGGTTTGATAGTGTTTTAACATATAGACCTAGAATGGAGTGACGATTCTGTTAGATTTGATATCAAGATGATTCAAAGGTCTAAACTAGAAATAAATCACAATACACACATAATACACCAACCATGGTAAAACAATTATAATTTCAATTGTCATCATATAATTCATATAGATGCGATAGAAGTAGTTATTTTTAGAAGATATTTGATGTGAGTTATGATATATGATTTTAGATAATTTTAGCAACGGACATCTATAGATCATGGTGGTGTGAGTGACATCAATATTCATTATGAACATAATTTCTTTCAATACATTTTAGTGATTTTCTTTTAATTAAGAATTTTGAATATATATATGTGATTTTTGATAGGTGAACAATAGTGATGGTTTAGATTATGGGCATACAAAGCATTTAGATTTAATAATAATTTATAAATTATGATAATATAAAACTTCCTAGTTATCATGAATTCTAAGTTCCAAATTGAAGTTCACGATTTCATTAATTTAGATAAATATCTCATAACAAATTTAGAGTTTGATTTATATTGATAATATAAGATATTTATAGGCAATGAATTTGAGAAAGATAGATAGGTCATCAAAATAAAAATATGATTTTGAATTTTGATCAATTTGTTTTATAAACTCTTAAAGTTTTATGAGATAAAATCATATTTCCAATAATATATAAGATGACCATAACATGATAGCTTAAAAATAAGAAAACAAAAAGAAAAAGAAAAAGACATTAAGGCATATCATGAAGTAGAAATTTGAATATTTCATTTTGAAAATATTCTACTTCATGCATTTGGATGATACTAGTAGATAAGAGATTTAGGTATCCAAAGTTGACCATGTGTGATGGTTCCTTTGGGTACCCAAATGCATCGTGATGATTTTTGTGAAGACAAAGATGAATGAGTCCTTTCATGTGAAGTGAATGTTTCTTTTTTAATTTTAGGCCTCCATTCAAACCTTGGTTTAATGTTATTCTTATTCATCAAATTTCCATTTAGATTATCTTTATATTGATGATTATGATTATAATGATTATTAAAAGTGTTGTTCATAGGAAATTTGTGTAGTTTTATTTTTAAGTTGGGAAAAACACGATTTTGTAAATAATGGTGATTTTGATTTTGATTTGCAAATCCTTTATGTTCCTTACTCCCATTATTAAACTTAGTTAAGATGTTCATATTCATTTTCAACTTGTTTTTAGATATAGTTTGATATTGTGAATTTGTATTTACAATTTTCATAAGCAAGTTGATTTTTGATTTTAATTCATCATTTTTAATCTTTAAATTATGTCTAGCTTTATTATAGGCGATTGTGCTATTTTTAAGAGTTGAAACAATTGAATCTATATGATCTTGATAGTTATTTCTATATTCATCAAATGTTTCATCCATCTGTTTAATTTCAATTTTATATTCTTTACACTTAGCACAATCATTTTCCAAAGATGAATTTTCTAAACATAATTTTTTATTTTGTTCTTTTATCAAAAGAAGTTCCTTTTCAAGTTCCTTGCATTTTTCTTTTAAGTCATCAAATTCCATACAAGGTGTAGTGTTTTCAACTAAGGAACCATGGATAGAACTAGATAAATTTGAATTTGATTGTTCATTATTTTTTGCCTTTAAATTTTTATTTTCTAAGCGCAATTTGCAATTTGCATTTTTTAATTTCTTAAGTTTGCGCTTTGTAATTTATAGCAATTGTAAAGTAAAAATAGAAGTACAAAAGATGGGATTTGATTTCCTTACATTGCTTTCGGGAGAGGCACGATTTGAGCATATCGTTTCTTTTACATCTTTTTGGCACTCCTCTTCCGAAGACAGTACTTCTTCTTCTTTTCCATTTGATGTGTGCTCCATTGATCCGTCATGAGAGGAGCATTCTTGAAGACTTGTGCAAGCTTGCATATTCTCCGGTTCTTGCGATTGTTCCATACCTGTAGAAGGAGAATCATAAGTTATGTCAAGAAAATTCCACATCTCGTATGCAGTCGGAAAAGTATAAATGAGTTTGGAAATATTATGATCTAATGCACAAAATAGACTATTCATAGATTTTGCATTTAAAACCATTTCGTTCTTATTTAATACGCTAGGTGGTTTTTTGATAGTAATATTCCAAACTTTTTCATCTAAACGTTTAAGAAAATTTTCCATTACTATTTTCCATCCTTTATAATTTCTTCCTTCAAATAACGGTGGTTTAAGAGATTTTTCTTCTTCATAAAAATTTACCCCACTAGTAGAAGCGAGATCATGAGACGCCATTATTCCCGATTATTAAGCCGATTTGGAATAACCTGGTTCTGATACCACTTGTTTGATCGAAAGGCGCCCTTAGAGGGGGTGAATAAGGGTTTTAAAAACTTATAATATATTTTGAATAACTTTGAAAAAGCTTTGATTGACCAATAAAGTGAAGTAAAAGTAAAGACATGATTTTATTAACTTGAGAAGCATGATTACAAAACTTGATCTCTTATCGAAGCTAGAAATCAAAGCTAATAGAAAGACTCTTTTTGTTTTCTATACCGACTCGTATCCCCACGAACCGGTTGGCTTTATCCGATCCTTCCCCGGATACGGCCTCAAGCCGCTCTAGACAACCCTTCCCCGTATATGGCCTCGAGCACCCCCCAGACCTACACCCGAGACCTAGTCGCCAACACGAGGCGAATTTCAGCCCTAAGTCCTACCCAGACCTAGTCGCCAACACGAGGCGAATTCACTAAATGGTTACAGAAAAGATGTGAAATAAAAGATCAATAATAAAAACTCCCTCTAAGAACTTCTGAAGTTGGAGACGTTGGACTGCTGTAGTATAAGCGTTGTTGATGCGGTCGCCAGTCGGATGAAGCGTGAAGAAGTCTTCCTTCAGAAATTCTCTCTAAGCTTTTGGTGGGAGTATCTCTCTGAACCTTCCTCTATATGCTGTGGCACGAAGCTCTGGAGTTTAGGGTTATAGAGGGATAAGGAAGACGGAGCCAAGGGGTCCTTTTTATAGCCTCAGCGCTAGCGCCCGCGCTAGTGCTACCGCCGGCGCTATCCCATTTTAGGACATATTTTGCGCGGCAGAATCTTCAATCCGTGGCAACTCTACTGAGATTCCTCTTGTGTTTTGAGCTAGCGCTAGCGCTATCGCTACCGCCAGCGCTATCCCATATTAGGACACATTCTGCGCGGCAGAATCTTCAATCTGAGGAAACAATTCCTTCTTGCCAAACGTGTGCGTCGCTACCGCCTACCGCCAGGAATTATCTCCTTCCATATGTGCTCCCCGAATTGCGCTATCATCGCTAGCGCTAGGCGCTAAGTGCTACCATCGGCGCTAGTGGGAGACTTGGAATTGCTGGCTCAAAATTTGGGGCAACCATCCTTGAGTCATGTGGACTTTGATTTCCTGCACACTTAAACACACAAGATCAAATACACATAGGATTTGTTATTCTCAAACCTAGGAGATGCGGAAGACCATGTTCCAACATTCCTCATAGGCATCACATCAAAGCCATTCAAGTCTCAAGAAGGAAGAAGATCTCTAAGGAGTTTTCAGATCTATTCGTGAATTGATAAGTGTTTAATCATTCTTTATTTTCAATTGATTGTAGGAGAAGTTTTCTCCGAGTTGTAGGAGAGGTGTTCTCCGAGTTGTAAGAGAGGTTCTCTCTGAGATTGTAGGAGATTTTTCTCCGAGTTGTAGGAGAGTTGACTCCGAGATTGTAGGATCATTCTTGATCCAAGTTATAGTAAAGTAGTCAAGTCTAGCAGTGGTGCTAGATTGGCGTGGCTGGCAAGTGGAGTACCCAAGAACGGGGAACCACTATAAATCTCCTGCGTCGTTTGTGATTGTGATTTGCTTTCTGTGTATTCTGCTTATCAATATTTTTATTCCGCAAAAGACGCAGTTATCACCTATTCACCCCCCTCTAGGTGATTTAGGTTGGCAACTAGATATTACACATGTCCAATAATCTCCCCCTTTTGATAATAACAAATTCTCTTAGCAAGAGATCAACAATGGTGTTTATAATATATGATAAGCGAGATAATAGTGCAACTATAGTATATGATAAGCAGGAGAATAGTGCATTCTCCCCTATCTTCATGCTCCCCCTACATAAATGCAATTTCTGTTTTACTCCCCCTAAATTACAAGAATTATTCTCAACTTAATCTTCTAGATTTCTCCTCTAGATTTCTTCAATTAATCTCCCCCTTTTGTTATTATCAAAAGAAGGTGGGGTAAGGGAAGTAAGGAGACATTCTTTAGGAATTATAAATAATGATCGAGCTTTTATAATATAGGTAATGATAAAGAGTTTAAGCATAGTATATAAGAGATTTCAAATAAATAAATAAGAGTTTTAAGCAAGCGGGAGATTATAAGAAACATCTTTTTGTAAGCATGAAAATCATAAGTATAAATATGAGTTTAAGTTCAACACGTAAAGATGTTTTCACCTTTTTGAAATCTCATAGTTTTACATAAAGTTACCAAGCATGAAATGAATATATCAAATAGAGAATATACTACAATGTTACTTAATTTCAAGTTTAGGAGTTACCGAACATTGTAGAGATCATGCTAGGTTATCTAGTGCATTTCTTATAGAAAGAGTAGTATAGATAAAGCATTAGAATCCAATACTCATGAGAAGAAGTTTTATGAAAGATAATGATGTGCACATAAGTGTATTTTGAGCAATGTTAACAAGTGATTTAAATCACAAAATATAAGACTTATGTAGAGTAAAGTGCATAAAAAAACACAAGTATATTAACTTTCACACACTTTAATGCACAGATTTTTTTTAAAAAGTAGTGTAATAACCAAGGTTTGCACAAGATACTTTACTATTCTTTCCAAGTAGTACTTGGTGGAGTTATATTTGTCTATATTTTTTGTTCACTTTTGTGAGACAACATTCTCTGAATACACTTGTTTTGCAAACCTAACACAATTTTTTACATTCAACCACTTTTCTTAATTTCTTAAGTGCAATTCAAATGTAGTGTAAGTAATAAACTTATACAAGTTTTAATTCATTGTACAATTACAATACACAAGCAAGCATTTTTAGATTTAAACACACATGTAGATTACCAAAATAAGTGAGTGAAAAAGTATCATTATCAATCACAAAACATTTACTCATACTAAGAGGCATGCTAAGCTTGGTTCTACACATATTTTTCAATACAATTGATGCACTTAATTAGATATATCAAAGCATGATAAGAAAAACAATGTTCATTGTAATTTGAAGGAATAAATTTTAACATTGTAAATAATTCTAAATAATAGAATTCATACATGCTTGATATTGACAATAAAGATCATACAGTTTTTTTGTTTTTTTGAAATTTTAATGAAAGTAAAACAGAAAACCAAAAACATATTTTTGTATTTTTGAATTTTGAAATTTTGTAGTTGATTTTCCATAATATTAATAAAATAAAAATAACAAATGTCAGAAATACAAAACAAAGTAGTACATATAAACTAACATAATTTTAATGATTTTAGAAATAAAAAAAAAATAGAAAAATCAAACACCCACGCTAGCGCCGGCGCTAGCGCTAGTGCGGAAAACAGTAAGAGAAATATTGAGAATTTTAAGAATCTATTTTTGATAATTATTAAGAGTCTTAAGAGTTGTCTTATGCAAATATTTTGTAATTTTTGGAGATGTCTGCATTGCTCAAATTGCGTAAAACGGTAGCGTTTTTCATATAACTCATCCTAAGATGTCTAAGACTCCTCATTCTAAACTTAACATTTGAAATCTTGCATCGGGAAGAGGTTTAGTGAATATATCAGCAAATTGAGAGTCCGTGCCAATGAAACTTATTCTAACATTTTCCTTTTTAATGTGATCTCTTATGAAATGATGACGTACATCTATATGTTTGGATCTAGAATAGTGTACCAGATTATTTGTAAGATCAATGGCACTTTTGTTATCACATTTTAATTCTATATGTTTTAGAAGAAAACCAAAGTCCTCTAGTGTTTGGCTCATCCATAGTGCTTGTGCACAACAACTCCCTAGTGCAATGTATTCGGCCTCAATGGTGGAGAGTGCAACTGAATTTTGTTTCCTACTAGACCATGCAACTAATAAAGTTCCTAGAAAATGGCAAGTACTGCTAGTAATTTTTCTATCAAGTGAGCATCCGACGTAGTCTGAATCGGAATAGCCGTGAAGTGTAAATGAATTATTATGCGGGTACCATAATCCTAATCTAGATGACCCATTTAGATATCTAAAAATTCATTTTACTGCTTTTAAATGAGATTCTTTTGGATTGGCTTGAAATCGAGCACATAAGCATACAACAAACATAATATCGGGTCTAGTTGCACTTAGATAAAGTAGAGATCCTATCATACCTCTATTTAAAGTTTGATCAATTAAAATTCCTTATTCATCTTTTCCTAATTTTAGTGATGCACTCATTGGTGTAGAAGCATGTTTATGGTTTTCAAATCCAAAGCATTTAAGCATCTCGTGGACATATTTTGATTGACATATAAAAATACCATAATTTCTTTGTGATATTTGAAAACAAAGAAAATAAGAAAGTTCTCCTACTATACTCATTTCAAATTCATTTTTCATCACTAAAATAACTTCATTACACAACTCTTCATTAATAGATCTAAAGATTATATCATCAACATATATTTGCAAAATAATCATATCATCGTTATTGTGCTTAATGAAAAGATTCTTATCGGCACTTCCCATAATATAACCGTGCTTTAATAAAAATGATGTAAATCTTTCATACCATGCACGGGACGCTTGTTTTAAACCATAAAGTGCTTTTTCTAGTTTATAAACATGATTGGGAAATTTTTCACTAATAAAACTGGGGGGTTGTTCAACATTAACTTCTTCTTTTACAAACCCATTTAGAAAAGCACTTTTTACATCCATTTGAAATAGTTTTATTATTTTAAAGCTTGCAAATGATAGAAAAAATTCGTATATATTCCAATCTAGTAACGGGTGCAAAAGTTTCATCAAAATCTATCCCCTCGATTTGTTAATATCCTTGTGCTACTAAGCGTGCTTTATTTCTAGTGATTATAGAATCACCATCTAATTTATTTTTAAAAATTTATTTTATACCTACAATCGGGTGATTAGATGGTCTTTCTACTAATTTCTAAACATTATGGTGCACAAATTGTTCTAACTCTTCATTTATAGCCAAAAACCAAAATTCATCATTTAAAGTTGTTGAAACAGTTTTTGGTTCAATTTCGAAAAAAAAAACAAATGTTTGGATAAGATTCATGAAGAGAAGAGCGAGATCTTACCCCAATGTATGGTTCATCAATTATTAGTTCCCGTGGATGATCCTTTGTAAATTTTAAGGTGCTTGGAGGTACATAATCATCTTCCTTGGCCTTCTCTTCCCCTTCTTTGGAAGGTTCCTCGTCACCATGCTCCAAAGGTGGTAAGAGATCATCATATTTGTCTGCGGAAAGTCTTTCTACACAAGGAACAAGCTCATCAAATTTCACACTAATTGACTCTTCAACTTTACTAGTTCTTTTATTAAAAATTCTATAAGCTTTACTAGTTGAAGAGTATCCAAGAAAAGTTCCTTCATCGCATTTTTCATCAAACTTTCCCAAGCTATTTTTAGTATTCAAAATAAAATATTTACAACCAAAAACTTTGAAGTAATATGCGTTAGGCTTCTTTTAAAAATAAAGTTCATAAGGTGTGTGATTAAGAGATGGACGAAGCATGATTCTATTCATAACAAAACATGATGTATTTACGGCTTCGGCCTAAAAGGATTTAGACAATTTATGTTCACATAGCATAGTGCGTGCTAGTTCTTGAAGTGTCCTATTCTTTCTTTCTACAACACCATTTTGTTGTGGTGTGCATGGTGCGGAGAACTCATGTTTAATGCCTAACATATCACAAAAATATGTAAACTTTTCATTTTTAAATTCTCCTCCATGATCCGACGAATGCATTTAATTTTTAAATCACTTTCATTTTGAATATGAGTACATAATTTTGCAAATTCGCAAAACGCATCAGATTTGGATGAGAGAAATAATGTACAACAATATCTTGAAAACTCATATATTAAAACATATGCATATAATCTACCACCAAGACTTGCGGTGCTAACGGGACCAGAAAGATCCATATGAATTAATTGCAACGGTCTTGTAGTAGAAATGAAATTTTTACTTTTGAAAGAGGATCTAGTAAATTTACCTTCTTGACATGGTGAACAAAGTGAAGGTAAAGTTCCATTTAACCTAGGCAATCCTCTAATTCAATCACTTTTGGCAAGTTTAACAATAAGCTTTGTGCTAGCATGTCCTAGTCGTCTATGCCAAAGTTCTAATTCATCATTTTTAGTGATAAAACATTTTATAGATGATTTAGAAAGATCATGAAAAGTACCTATATAAACATTATGTATTCTTGGTGCAGTTAGTAAAATATATTTTGTAGTAGGATTAGATATCTTGCATAAATTAGTAGAAGATTCCAATAAAAAATCTAATCCTTTATCGCATAATTGGCTAATAGAAATTATATTATGTTTTAGCCCTTTCACATAAAGAACATTTGATATTGTAAAGGATTCGTTACCAACTGTACCAATTCCCATGATCCTTCCTTTTTCGTTATCACCAAACGTCATGATCCCTCCCTTCTTCTTTTCTAGGCTAATGAACTTTGCTTTATTGCCCGTCATGTGCTTGGAGCATCCAGAATCCAAGTACCACACGTCTTCATTGTCCTTAACCTGCCTGCACACCTAGAAAGAAGATGAGAGTAAAGATCCAGATACCCAAGCGGTATCACCCATAGAAAAAGTGGAATCCTTAGGTACCCAGATTTGCTTTAAATTATTATGTTTCACTTTCCTGCAAGAACTAGATGTGTGACCCAACCTATGATAGTTTGTACACAAAATAAAGGGGGTTGAGACCCTTTTCTAGAATTTTGTGTTATTCTTGCTGGAAGGAATCAGTTTTGTAGAAGAAAATGTTTTTGCAAAAGAAACCACTGAATTTTTGTATGAGGTGCTAGGGCCAGCGTTAGTGGCTAGCGCTAGGCGGTAGCCCTCACCTCGATATCTGAGCCCAAATTTCCCAAAACCGTAGCACTGGTTCCCCCATCAGGTATCGAGTAGTGATTTTTGGCCTATTCCAAATTTTTAATGGCCATGGTGAGATCATGAACTTGTTCTTTAAGTGATGAATTTTCTTTCACAAGCATGACACACCTATTTTCAAAACCCTTTTTATTATTTTTAATTAGCAAAAGAGAGGCTTCTAATTTCCATTATAATTCCCCCTTCTATTTTGTAAGAGTTTTGGCATGGGAGAGGGCATTAGAAAGAGAATCTTTAATATCTTTTGCCATCTTAATGGAGTGGTCACACACTTGGCAAGAATCCTTTCTTTTTTCTAAAACAATTAATTTTTTGGAAAGCTTTTGATTTTCTTTAATTAGAGATTCATTTTCACGATTCAATAAAATACTATCTTTCATATTTTTATCAAAATCTTTGCAAGTTTCGAGAAATTCATTAAAAAGTTCATCATAAGTTGGAGGAATTACCTCAGTGTCGCTAAGAACACTTGTGTCGTTGTCATCATTTTCATGTCTCATGAGGCACATGTTTGCTTCCTCATCGTCGCTTGATGAAGACCCGCTTGATTCTTCGAAGGAGGAGTCATCCCATGTTTTAGCTTTTAGTACCTTCCTCTTTTTCATCCATTTGTGCTGTTTTTCATTTTTCTCTTTCAAAAACTTTGGGCACTGGCTCTGAATATGCCTGGTCTTCCTGAAGTGATAGCATTCCGGTGGAAGTAGTTCTTCTTCATCATCGCTCTCATTTTCCATCTTTGAAGATGACCCTTTCCATCTTGCATCCTTTTGGAAATATTTCCGGAAGGTGTTTCTCCTTTCTGAATTTCGCATGAACTTTCAGAAGTTCTTTACCAAGAGACTTTCTTCATCTTCATCCTCATCCTCTTGGCACTCCTTCTTTGATTTTAGTGTCAACGCCTTCTTCTTTGGCTCTTTGTTGTATTCATCATATTGGATTTTGATTTCTACCTCATGGGTTTTGAGATTCCCAATGAGGCTCTCAACTTGGAGTGTTCTTAGATTGTGCGACTCCGAGATAGCCGTCACCTTCGGATTGAATTTTGGAGGAAGAGATCGAAGAATTTTTTGGACCAAGTCGTCGTTGGAGAAGTTCTTTCCAAGAGCTTTGGAGGCATTGACGATCTTGGTGAAGCGCATGTACATTGCATCAATATCTTTGCTTTCATCCATCCAGAACTTTTCATATTTTGACTCCAGCTGGAAAAGTTTTGAATCTTTAACCTGCGATGTACCTTCATGAGTAATTTCCAAGTGATTCAAAATATCATATGCGATAGTACATGCGGAAATTCTACCTAATTCATTTCTATCTAACGCACAAAATAAAGATTCATGGTCTTGGTGTTATTTTTGCATTTGAGTTTATCCCTGTCATCCCATCACTACAAGAAAAAGAGTTTTAGTGACCAAAATTTAGTAAGGCATGCTTCTAGTGACGAAATAAATTTCAGTCACTAAAGATACTTCTTTGGTGACGAAATAAATATCGGTCACTAAAGAGGCGTCTTTAGTGACCAAATTAAAGTTCAGTCACTAAAGATATGACAATAGTGTTAAAAATTCAGTCACTAAATGTACTTATTCATTAGTCACTATTAATTTTTATATATCAAAAAATAATAATACCAAAATATTTCTACCCTCCTTTAATATTTCGCCACCCGATATAATATTTCATTTTACCGCTCCTTCACCGTCGGTATCGCGCTCTCATTTTTACCTCTTAATTTGGCATTAGGGCACGAGACGTAGAGTCATTTCACGCTCTCGCCCGATCTCTCCTTCCTGCGGCTATTCCAGACATTCTCGGGCTCAACCTTCTTCTTCCAGCGGGTATTCCAGGCGACGTATTTCCACCTCTACTTGACAACGGCAGCGACTCTCATTTCCCACAGCTCGATACCTGATGGGTTTGTGTCACAAAGCCTTCATTTTGATCATCTCCGGCCTTCATTTCGGTCATCTCCGACCTTCCTTCCGGTCCTACTCTACTCTACTTCAACTGCAACCCTAATCCCTCATCGGTGGCATCTCAAATCTGTCCACAGTCGCCTGATTCTTTCTACTTGGCCCTTGCAAACATCCTTCAGGTAGTATTTTTCCTCCTCCCTGCAAGTTCTGTTTTGTATTAATCTAATTGATGAAGAAAAGCTTCGTTGCTTTGGTTCTCTTGATTTAAGCATTTACTCCTCTAAGCAATCCATTGTTTGGCCTTTGAATGGATTTTGTAAACAGATTTTTCTTCAACAACATTTATCATACCTCTATATTTTAGAAATTAAGGAGTCATTTTTTCAGCATTTTCTCTTGAAACTTCACTTTTTTATTTGATTATTTTACTGATTTCGATCCAGTTTTGTTCAAATTTGTTTCCCAAATGCGGAACCATGGTCGCAGTAGTATAAAATGTACATGGATAGAATAATTCTCTTTTTAATTTTGATAAAGTTTATAATATTTTTTTCAATAAATGTCTCAGTGGAGTAGTTCTTTGGTTCTAATGAAAATAGGATGAGGATAGTTGAAAACATTATTAATGGATCCTTCAATTGGTTTTCAAATTACTTTGTGATTGTTGCTAAAATTTTTCAATCATGTTATTAGTATGTAAGCATATGTATTCTACAAATCATTTGTGTTTGAGCAGGACTTGGAAGGTCTAATCTCTGTGTTTGATCCATTTTTTAGTGTAAAATATATAACAAAAGAGCTACTTTCTTCAAAATGAGCTCTCCCAATAATTCTATTGGAGGTTTGAAGTATTTTTTTCTTTCAATTGCAAAGTATTAGTTCTCTCCCCATTGGTTTGTTGCCTTAATTATCGAATATGTTGATTTATTGTTATCCGGTTATAACAACTTTAATTACATATGCATTCGATCCCTTATAATTCTACATTTCAATCCATTTTACAATTGAGACCATTTTAATCAGAGTTTTTTTTGTATTTTGTTAGCTCTTAAAATTGCCAAACAACGCCTTCAATTTCCCTATGTATGATTTAATTGTATCTTCCCTTTTATGGATAATTGAAAAATAGATATTATTTCAAGTTTACTCGAGGGCATATGGATAAGCAATCCAATTTTTTGAATGTGGTTTATGGATAATCCTGCTAGAATTTCTCATTTAGAGTTCTATTGAATATTTTAATTACATATGTCCATTGTGAACATTCATTTTCATGCTTTTATTCATTGATGTTGGAATTTTTTTTGTAACTTTGTGAAGAAAGTCCTCAATATTACTTTTATGTTGATGTAATTTGTTGTTTTAATATATTGATATGCTAATCAATTTCTTTTCAATACATCTTGCATTCTCTAATATTTGTTTGTTGACTATCAGGTAAGTATTGCTCTGCTCCCAAGTTAAGAGAGATGAGCGGTAGTGGTATCTTTGCAGCTGACAATGAAGACGGATTAATTAAGTCTGGTAGTTCCTTAACAAATCCTAGCAGTAGAACAGGTGTAAAAATTTATCAGGTAAGTATTATGTCAAACAGTAAAGCATTTCTCTTTCTATTTAGAGACAGAGAATTAACTGAGCCATGGCATCTGACATTTTCTTTATGAGCTTATCATCATTTCAAATAGTTCATTAATTATTTAGAATGTTAGCTTCCTCATTATTTATATGCCTCAAATCCTAACACATATGGAGATTCTCAAAATTATGACATCAACACTTCATCATTCATTAAATTGCATTCTCACATCAAACGCCGCTATGCAGAATTTTAAAAGATTTTGATGTTGACTGACCAAGCGTGGGCGAAGGGGTAGCTCCCTTGTTGTCCGAGAGCATACCCGCATTTTCCTGTTGGCTATCCATCATTTCCGGTTCATTCGACTAGTGACACTTTATCGACTCAATCCATTTCATTTTGTTATGTTTTTGAAATTCTTCAAGGATTTGATTGGGTTTTTACCTTCTTTGCTCGCAAAACCAGCATAAACATTAAATTTTGAAAAGTTAAGTCTGGATTTGTAGACTCCAGTAAAGGAGCATCATCTCTAGGTGACATATTTGATGTGGAATAAATTTCAGTAAAGGAGCATCAGCTCTTCATAGGAGCATCAGCAATTCCTAGGAATAAATTTCTAGGAGATCTCCAACTAAAGGAGCATCAGCTCTTCCTAGGAGCATCAGATTAATTCAGTAAAGGAGTATCAGCTTAATTGAGTAAAGGAGCATCAACTCTTCCTAGGAATAAATTTCTCTTTTTTCTCATTATATGATCTGATTAGTTCATTAGTTGCTGACATATTTGATGAGCCATTTTAAAAGCTGTGATAGAGTTTGAAATTTCTTAGGCGTGAACCAATTTCATGCTTTCGGTGTTGATATCCTCCCTTGCTAACTTGTTCACAGCTTTAATGTTTTCTACAGCTGTAGGAGATCTCCAACTCTCTCAAAATGAGTGCAAAAGTATCACACGTCTTAAGCTGCAATTGTACAAGAGGCCAGTTTGGATGGCTGCATCCATACATAGAGGTGAAGAAGAAGGTGAGAAGTTTTAATCTGTTATTCCAGGAAGTAAGGTGATAAATTTTAATTTGTTATTCTAGGAAGTAAACTGCATCTGCTACTGACTTTGGATTGATGACTTACCATTACTGTCAGGGAGCAAGAAACTGTAGCTGCTACTGAAATGCTGGCTGAAACAATTGAATGTTACCAGGAGCAGCTGCTACTGACTTTGACGATGATAATGGAGCAACTCCTACTCTCTTAGATTTTTTCATGTATATTAGTTTAATTAGGGATGAAAACTTTATTATTTTGTATCGAGGGGTTTGGGCTATCTCCCACCCTCTTTTTCCTTATTAATAAAATAATCTATGCAGAACAAATTTTTGTTGCGATTGAGTATCTTATTTATTGTTGTGTTTGAATGTCTAAAGTTAAATTCTAGTAAATAACAAATGTAATAATTCTATGATATTTTATGACAAATTGAACAAAATTTAGTGACAAAAATTCTCATTATTGTGTCGTCTCTTTAGTGACTAAATATTTTGTCGCTAGAAATACATATACCAGTGACTGGAATAATTTAGTCACTGAAAGTATTTTAGTGACCAAATTTATTTGGTCACTCAATGTTTTTAGTGACAAAACTAATTTGGTCACAAAATAGGCATATTTAGTGACTAAATTTTTTTGGTTACTAAAGACATTTAGTGACGGGGCTTTAGTGACGACTTAGTGACGAAATAAATCTGGTCACTAAATATCATTAGTGACCAAAATACAACATTTAGTGACGAAAATATTCATCACTAAAAGTCAATTTTCTTATAGTGCATTTATCCTTAGGTTTTTCTAATGTTATCTCTCGAACTACAAATGTAGGAGGAGAGTATTCCTCTTCTTCCATATTCCACACCTCAATATAGAGGGTCATAAGAAAACATCTCATCCAATTTTTCCAATAATTATAATCTGACCCAGTAAATAGTGGAGGTCTACTAATTCTCTGACCCTCGGAAAAAGTGAGATCATAAGATGCCATTATTCCTGGTTTTTAAAACGATTTGGAATAACCTGCCCTCTGATACCACTTATTGGATCGATAGGCGCCCTTAGAGGTGGGTGAATAAGGGAATAAAATTCTTTTTATAAGATTAAACAATTTACTAAATTGTTTTAAAGTAAACGAGAGTGAAATAACAATTTAGCTAAATGAAGAAAAATAACGTAATTTGCAATTTAGAATTTTAGCAAAATGAAGGAAATCAAGTAAACACAAATAGATACATGATTGTATTAGATAAAAAAGTGTTTATATACATTTGATTTCAATATCGTCAGAAATCGGAGGCGTACAAATACAATTACTTTTTCCTTTTCTATACCGACTCGTATCCCCACGAACCGGTGGCTTTAGCCTATCTTACCCCGGATATGGCCTCAAGCCTCTCTAGCCAATCCTTCCCCGGATATGGCCTCGAGCAACCCTAGATCTAATCACTTAGACCTATTCGCCAACACACGCGGCGAATTCTCCCTAAGCCACGCAAGGACCTAGTCGCCAACACAAGGTGATTCCTCTATACGACTACAAAATGTATGGAATGAAAATAATGATAACAATAATAAAACTCCCTATATGAGATCTTCTGAAGTCAGAGATGAAGGATCATTGTATTATGAGCGAGGTCAAAGCGATCGTACTTTGGATGTAGTGAGACGTAGTCCTCCTCCAGAAATCTTCTTTAGCTTTGAGTGGGAGATCAACTTTCGGCAGAGTAACAACTCTAGAAATTTGGCACTGGTATTCTCTCAGGGATGTGTTTTTAAAATGAGAAAGAAAGCTTCATTTTATTGATCTTGGAGTTAGCGTCTGCGGTAGCACCTAGTGCCTACGGTAGCGGTCGTGTAAAGGCAGTTATGAAACCATCTCGGCGTGGCTTTGTGGTATGAGCTGGAGCTAGCGCCAGGCGGTAGCGCTAACGCCTGCGGTATCGACTAGCGCTGGAGGTAGTGCTCCATTCAGAGAATTTGATTCCAAGCTGCTTTCTAACTGTGGAGTATTGCACCTATAGTTCCTACACACTATAAACACATGACAAGCAAGATCAAATACAATATGGGATTTCTTATTCTCAAACAAAGGGATGTAACAAACATTTCCAACGTAGAGGTGGTGGGAATTTCCACCCAAATTTCAGGATGGAGCAGCCAGCTCGGCCACTACCATTGCCCCCACTATATTAGGGTCAGGCGCCTCAGCCGCCAGAGAGCCCATTCGAGCAGTTTGTTTCCATTGCCATCAGTCAGGCCACATTCGGCGCTTTTGCCCACAGCTACTAGGGAATGCTCTAGATCGTCCAATGGCTCCTCCAGCAACACAGCGAGGATGAGGTCGAGGACGCGGTCTGGGATGAGGACCTCACGGTAGAGGCCAACGATCGGAGCAAATATATGCATTGGATCTCGCAGAGCCCCAGAACCCTGAGGAGGTCATCACAGGTACTTTAGTGTGCTTCTTATGATTACTTGGTACCTTGCAAACTTTCGCTTCAGTTTAACTTATGACCCAAACAACAAAATCACCCAGGTATAGTACTTGTTTACGGTAAACCTGCATACACCTTGTTCGATACGGGTGCCTCACACTCATTCATCTAGGAGGAATTCATAAATGATCTGGACCAAGTGTAGCACTTTGAAGGCACCATAGGAAGGTGCGACTTGCAGATGGGTCGAAGATATTATCGTGCACCCAGTGTGACATGAATATAGAGATTGGAGGAAGGCTATTCGAAGCACCGATGACACTTCTGAAAATGACAGATTTTGATCTGATCCTGGGCATGAATTGGCTGCATTGGAACCATGCTAAGATCGACTGCCGAGCAAAGAAAATTGTATTGAGGCATGAAGATTCCGAGGTAGTGATCGAAGGTATTACCCCAAACTCCCGTCTATTACTATCATCTATTCAGGCAGTCAAAGCCCACCAGCAGGGCGATGAGGTTTATATGATCTGCTTTGAGATGAAGGAGATAGAGATCAGCATTGCTGAAGTACCGGTAGTTCAGGACTTTTCTGATGTCTTTCCGAACAAGCTGCCCGGACTACCCCTGCATCGAGAGGAAGATTTCCGGATCCAACTGGCTTCGGGAGCTAGACCCGTTTCTAGGGCTCCACATAGGATGGCACTGAAGGATCTTGCGGAGTTTATGACATAGCTTCAAGTGTTAGTAAAATTGGGGTTCGTCCGCTCTATTTCAAGGCCCTGGGGAGCCCCAGTTCTATTCATGAAGAAGAAGGATGGTTCGCTCCGACTATGTATAGATTATCGAGAGCTCAACCGGTTGATGGTCCGGAACACCTATCCATTGTCGAGGATCGACGAGCTTTTTTATCAGCTAGAGGGAGCGCACTGGTTCACTAAACCTGACTTGCGGTCGGGTTATTATCAATTGAGGATTCAGGAGGAGGATATCCCAAAGACCGCCTTTAGTTCGAGGTATGATCTATATGAGTTCACTGTCATGCCATTCAGACTCACAAATTCCACCTCTGCATTCATGAGCTTGATGAATAAAGTATTCAAACCATACCCGGATGTCTTCATGATAGTATTTATTGATGACATTCTGGTATACTCAAGGACCGAGTAGGATCATGCACATCATTTAGCACTTGTTATGGGGAAGTTGAGGGAGCACAGCTTGTTTGCAAAGTTTAGTAAGTTCTAATTCTGGCTCCGGGAAGTCACTTTCCTGGGCCATGTCATCTGTGGAGCAGGTTTAGCAGTGGATCCTGCCAAGGTACGAGCAGTAAGGGGATGGATGCCTTTGAAGTCGGCAATGGATGTGCGCAGTTTCTTAGGGCTTGCTAGTTACTACAACAAGTTTGTCGAGGGATTCTCGAAGATCGCTCTTCCCCTCACCACCCAGACAAAGAAGGATGCCGCATTTACCTGCACAGCTCAGTGTGAGGCAGTATTCCAGGAGATGAAGGACAGGCTCACCTCAGCCCCGATCCTTGCCCTTCCATCTGGGAAGGAGGGATTTTAGATCTACACTGACGCATCCTATCAGGAGATGGGTGCAATACTGATGCAGCATGGGCACGCCATAGCATATACATCAAGGTAGCTGAAGAAGCACGAGCAGAACTACCCAGTACATGATTTAGAGCTCGGGGTTGTGATCTTCGCCTTGAAGATTTAATTTGGAGGCACTATCTTTATGGGGTTCATTATGAGATATTTTCTTATCACAAGAACCTCAAGTATATAGATACTTAGAAGGATCTAAACCTATGCCAGCGGAGGTGGCTAGATTTCCTATGTGATTGCAATTACACCATGCACTATTATCCGGGGAAGGCAAACACGGTGGCGAATGCCTTGAGCAGGAGAGCCGGTACATCTGGACCGGAGCCCCGAGTGATGGATATGGAGCTGGTGAAGATGTTAGAGGACATGGAGATCACATTGGTATCTAGGGCCGAGCATGAGGCCTACAGAGAGTACCTAGCTTCCCTGAGCATTACTTGTGATGTTCGAGACAGCATCAGGACAGAGCAGAGATAGGATGTAGCACTGGAGCTGGTATTCAGAATCCTGGGAGGGGGCATCTCAGGAGACTACTCGTTACAGGATGACCTTGTTCATTTCTGGGGCCATATATACATACCCACAGGGGCTGGGATCCGGGAGGACATACTGAGAGGGGATCACTGCACCAAGTATTCGGTGCATCCCGTAATCGTCAAGATGTATTCTGATCCGCATAAGACAATGTTTTGGCCAGGGATGAAGAGAGATGTCACCTATTTTGTCACCCACTGCGAGCCGTGCCAGAAGGTGAAGGTAGAGTGTAGGAGCCTCGCTGGGTTGTTACAGCCGTTAGCAGTCCCTGAGTGGAAGTTTGAAGATATATCCATGGATTTCGTTCATGGTTTGCCTCGCTCCCTCTCCAGGAATGACTCTATGTGGGTGATTGTGGATCATCTGAATAAGGTCGCCAGGTTCATACCGATGAGGAAGGACACACACGTCGATGTGTTGGTAAGACTCTTTGTCGAGAAGTTCGTTCAATATCATGGAGTGCCCAAAACTATCATTTCGGACCGTGATGGTCATTTCACCTCCAAGGATTGGAAAGCGATGCAAGCTTATTTGGGCTCTCGCTTGACTTTTAACACGACCTTCCACCCTCAAACGGATGGCCAGTCAGAGCGGACAATCAGGACTTTGGAAGATCTGTTGCGCCTATGTGTTTTAGAACGAGGAGAGCCGTGAGGCTTCTGCCCTTGGTGGAGTTCTCTTACAATAACAGTCATCATGAAAGCATTAGCATGGGTCCTTATGCGGCACTTTATGGAAGCAGGTGCAGGACACCTTTATTATGGGTCCAAGATGAGGACCCAAAAACATTGGGGGGGGGGGGGGGGGGGGGGGGAATTCATTGATGATACCGATGAAATGGTCAGATTGATTCGAGACCGCATGCTCGAGGCACAGAGCCGATAGGCCAAATATTATGACGCGAAGCACAGGGCAGTGGAGTTTCTGGTGGGCAATTAGGTGTTCTTGGAGATTAGGCCGATGCACGGAGTGTCTCTTGTTCGAGGAAGGAAGAAGCTCAGTACTCGCTATATTGGGCGCCCTTATACCATCCTGGAGCGGATTAGCCCCTTATCCTATTGGTTAGAGCTGCCACCAGAGTTGGAGAATCTGCATGATGTCTACCATGTATCCTACCTTCGGAGGGTATTGCTTTGCCATAATCAGCATGTTTCAGCTGCGTCAGGCCCTGTGGGAACCAACATATCTGTCCGGCTGGAACCTGTGCGCATAGTGGATACCGAGACCAGAGTGTTGCGGCGAAAGAGTGTTCCATTGGTGAAAGTCATGTGGTCCAACCACGGATGAGAGGAATACACTTGGGAGCTGATAGTCCTTATGCAGCAACATTAACCGGGACTGTTTCCCCCAGGTATGATCTAAACTAGCTTGTCCTACTTCGTTTCAATACTAGTAGCCCCAAACTCAAATTTCGGGGAAAAATTAATTTTTTTTATTAGATTTGTAACATCCCAATTCAAACTAGACCCCTCAAGTGACACGAGTCACTTGGAGATTCTTGGGCTACGTAGGAGTCTTGAGGTCCTAATGGTTCCATGGATGTGCTCTGATCCCCAGGAGTGGGTGTAACCCTCATCCCCTGAAGTTAGAAAGCAAATGGCAAAGAAATTGGTAGCAGGGAGCTAGCGCCGACGGTAGCTTCAGCTAGCGCCGATGGTAGCGGCCGATTTAGTGCATATGATTTCTTCCATGGTGGGTGGCCTAAATTGCCTAAAACTAAGTTAATGGTGGAATTAAAAGCCTATAAGCAGCTGACACTTAGTTGTGGAGTTTCAACATAAGTCTTGGAAAGTTGGAATTGCATTTAATGCTCATTAATGCAAATCTCTCTCTCTCTCTCTCTCTCTCTCTCTCTCTCTCTCTCTCTCTCTCTCTCTCTCTCTCTCTCTCTCTCTTCCTTCTCTCCTAACCCAAATGGGCTGAACTCTCCTAATTAGAGGGTCCTATTCATCATCATCTTCTTCTTCTTCTTCTTGCTCACACCTCAAGGTGTTAATTTAGGGTTCTTGAAGGAGCAAGCTTGGAGAAGGAGTTGAGCTCGTCCGACTGCCGCCATTCCGCCAAGGAGACGACCGCGATCGTTGGCCGGAAATCAAGTGACTTCCGACCCCTCTCCCATGGTGCTAGATCCTTAGATCTAATTAGGAGAGACATTGAGCTCAAAAGAGCTTGTTTTAGTTAGATTAATGGAGTTCCGTAGGATGTGGCCACGCTAGAGCATATTTTCTAGGGCGTTGTTCGCCGCGTGTTTGTCTTCGATTAACTCCTCTCTTCAATACGAAGTTAAAGAAGTTGATTTCATGAAGATCAGTGGCCTAATGAGGGAGTGTTGGAGGAGGGAAAGGGGAAATGCCCTAATTTCTTGTGGAGGAAGATGATGAATAGTCCATGTTAAAATGGGCTTTAATTATAGATATGGTGGCAAATATTGAACTTGAATCATATTAGACATATACATAGTGATGAGAGTCCAACTGTTAGGGAAGAAAGAAAATGTATTTGATTTGGAGCTGGGCTGCCAGTGAAGTTAATTGGGAGGTGAATAACAGAGGATCTGCTTCCTGTTAGCTAGCGCCCGGCGGTAGCGCTATGTTGGGTGCATCAATGCCCTCGGTGTTGCAGCACTAGTTAAAGCAGAAGGGTGTGTCCCCTGCGGTCCTAACTGGCTGCCCCGTGGATCCTGCTCGGGTAGCTGACTCTATAAAGGATAGATTGCGCCTTCACCAACAGTCCAGGATTTTGGTCGAGTTGGTGGCATCGAGTCCCCACAAGTGGTATCAGAGGGGGTCGCGCGTTCGAAACCCTGGGTCATTGCTGGGGGGTGGGATTGTTGGGTGCAGCAATGCCCTCGGTGTTGCGTCACTAGTCGAAGTAGAAGGGTGTGTCCCCTGCGGGCCTAACTGGATGCCCCGTGGATCCTGCTCGGGTAACCGACTCTATAAAGGATAGATTGCGCCTTCACCAACAGTCTGAGATTTTGGTCGATTTGGTTGCGTCGAGTCCCAACACGCTACCGCTGGCTCTAGCATGTCGACTGATCAACGGGAATGGATAACTTCCCGTCGACACTTTAATGTGTACAGGAAGTAGTGTTGATAGAATCACTAGCGCCCGACGGTAGTGCTACCACCGGCGCTAGCGAGTCAACTGGTCGACGATAAGGGATAACTTCCCACCAACACTTAATTTATATGGGAAGGAGTGTTGATAGAATCACTAGTGCCCGGCGGTAGAGCTACCGCCGGCGCTAGCGAGTCGACTTGTCGACGGGAAGGGATAACTTCCCGTCGACACTTAATGTCGACGGGAAGGAGTGCTAGTAGAAATACTAGCACTCGGCAGTAGCACTACCGCCGATGCTAGTGTGTCGACTAGTCGAAAGGAAGGGGTAACTTCTAGTCGACACCTAATGTCAACGGGAAGGCTTGTTTTTAGGATCATTAGCGCCCGATGGTAGCGCTACCACCGATGCTAGCAAATAGAGAACTTCAGGTTCTCCCCCTTTGGTGTGATAGGAGTTCCTGGAATCCCATGTTAATTGGGTGAGGCGTAGATGAATGTTATGATTCTGAAATGGGACATTGCAATGCATAATTGAATGAGTAATTTAGATGATATGTTTATATAAATGCTCACATCATTTGATGATCTATCAGATGATTAGATTTGTGATAACCTCTCAATATGGGTGATGGCTTCAAGGGTGTTGGAGCACGTCGTGAATTGAGCACATGAATTGAATATTGATGATAAGTTGGGCTTACTTATTTAGTAAGATATGAATATGTCTCTATACACACAAGTAGTCCTGCAGGGTCTCATGGAGTAATTTCCGTGTCATATGCATGCCACTACACAAGAGTTATAACCACTCGGTATGGGTAGCATTGATGGCTTGATGCGGGTTATAAGTTATGGTCGTATCTTATGGGGCAATGTTAAGGACCCGGTGGTTGGGGGCCTTGGATGCTAATTAGCATCGACATTGATTGCATTGGGAGAAATGTAATAAGACTCCTTTCGTGAGTCCTTGGGTGCTTGATATCACGGGTTGTGCATGGGAATTACATGAATGTGCATGGTTTACATATGCTGGTGTAATGATCCTGGTTGGAGGATTACTTGTGGCGGGTCTACGGGCTTGCTAGTCGTGACACTGACAGAAGCTGCCAGTTAGACTCTAGACTGGTTGGGTTGGACTCTTGGTGCTCACTTGCCAAAGACCCCTTCCGTGTTATGAAGACTAAGCATGATGCGAGCAGTACGCAGGTTCTTCGATGTGTGTTCTTAGCGCCGAGGCGTACAAAGGCCTGGGTCTGGTAGTGTTCATACCCGCCTAGTAGTGGAGAAGCCCGTTCCACTGCCACCGTCTGGCCACGACGGGGGGCGGGGGGGGGGGGGGGGGGGGGGGGGGGGGGGGGGGGGCTGAGAAGCTAGCTATCCTCGAAAAGTGGAAAGTACAGGTCTATGTCGACATAGCAATTATGCATGGGTGAGTCATCATATCATAATTATTGCATTGCATTCATACTTTCATGTTCATAGCATTGCACCGCATTGGATCCTCATCATATAAACTTGTATGAGCACCTTTATATGATGGGTTACTTTATGTTCGGATCCTTAACTTATAAGCTTGTATGGGCATCCTCATAAGTTAAGTTCAATTCAGTTCTCTATATACTCTACTTGCTTATACTCTGTTGCTGACCATTCTACTTGTTAGTTATACATATTATAGTTATGATATACTGCTATGATTACATCTTTCATTGCCACCTGCTTTTGCCACTACTGTTTATATTGCAACTTCTCTTCATTCACTTCCGCCCGGTGCCTTGGAGTTGCTGGGGGAGAGGATATGAAACCACTTAGTCTTTATAACTAACTGTAGTTGCACCCATCTTTTTAGGAGCGCACCGAGGAGCAGCAGCGCACAACGCTGGAGGCGGATAACCATGTCAGGACGACTGGACCGGAGACTACGATACCATCATTACCATCTGTGACAGATATGAGCGATAGTTTTGAGATGTAGCCCTTGGGGCATTTCTTTTGATACTCTGACACTTGTAGGAGCTCTCAGAGCTACCTGTCTTTTTCATAATTGTGACACCTTTACTTATATATGAATATATTGCTTCTTATTTTTGTATTATTGATGGGTTGGCTCGATGATATTGGTTTGTGCGGCAGGATAGGCGTCTTGTGGAAGAGTCTAGCTCATGTGTTAGCGCTTCTGCAAGGCGGCTGTCCTGGGCATATGACTCCCCTCGACCGTGTCTTGGGTTCCAGGGCATAGGACTCCCCTTGGTCATGGCTTGCTGAGGGATTAACCGCTCGATAAGCATGGTTAAGGCCTGATTGATCACTTCCAATCGCTGATCGGTCAGCTTTTGAGCCCACTCGGCTTCTTGCTTGGATTGCTCCAGTGCTTCCCACAAGGAGTCATCGCTATGGTAGGAGCGATCTCTCTAGACGAACTGGCGATCTGACATTGTGTCACGAAATTCACCAACAACTTGCTATCTGAAGGTCGCGTGTTTCTGTTGATGCCAAAATCGCACCTCCACGATCAACACTAAGAAAGCAAGGGAAAAGAGGAGGCTGCGAGTTGCTGGTTACTATTGACTCAGAAAATTCAGATCACTTAGACCGCTGGCAGCGGTCGAGACCGGACTTCGCCCATCACGACGAATGCCACTCTTGTGACGAGCTTTCCCTTGATTTAAGAAAGAGGTTACAACGGGTTACAAGGCAAAGAGAGAAAGAAGTTGGCCGGGCAACAAGTCCCAAAACACTGAACTCGAGACCGTAGCTCTTATAAGCGAGCTCCTGGATTTGAGTGTCTGTGTCTTGGGAATGTTGCCCCCTCTATTTATAGGCTCGGGTGTCTTCCCAAGCAGGAAGGGTTAAAATAACCGCCTACCCAGATACAGGAGAATCGGGCAGGAGGTGATGGGATATAGAAGGGAGATAAAAGAGAAGCCGCGCGGCTTGGCAACTTGGACCTCGATCTGTGCTGAGCTTGCGATGGAGAATCATGGATTGAGTAGAGAGACAATACAAGCGGTTTGTGATCCAAAACTGCAAGCTTTGCCTTCTGGACTTGAGCCTTGATGACCACCAATCCCTGATGACGATCTGTTCTAGGTAGACCGCCCGGTTTGTTGTGGGTGAACCAGGAGGTTTGTATGTAAGCAACCTCGGATGGAGCTAGGCAGCTAAACCTGGCAAGCCGCCTGTTCTAAGAGAATCATTAAACTGATAGCAGTCTTCTGGGTAAACATATAGCACTCCCGGCTAGACTAGGCTACTTCACTAATCTCAGATTTAAACAATCTTACAACTCGGAGTTAGCAACTCCTACAAACTCAGAGACCACATCCCTACAAACTCGGAGCCTCAAATCATACACTTGGAAGTAAAACTTCCTACAAACTCGGAAAATAATCTCTCCTTCAAAAACTCGGAGAAAAACCTCTCCTACACTCGATCCTCTAAACTAGGATATACAAAAACTCGGAAGTGAAACTTTCTACAAAAGTGGTAAAATGGTTTTTACAAAACTGTAGATTGAGAAACAATCTTCTGAAATCTCAAAAAGATTTTTCTTCAGATATGAAATTAAGTCTTCTTCTCCGTTGATTGAAAAGAAATCCTTGAACTTTAAAGAGGAAGAAGAAAGAAATCTGATGTTTGGGAATCTTGATCTAAAAACTTATTGAGACAACAACATCTGAAAAAGCACTTGAGAGAATCTGAAAAATGTGATCTTGTTGAATCTGAACTTGGAGAAGAATCGTGCAAAAACTTTGTTGGCAGCAGAAATGTCCTTTGCGAAAATGAGAATGGCCGACAGAGATGATTTGTGATTTCTTGAAATTAGGCACGATTAGGTTAAACGAAATAACCCTTAAGTATGTATAACACTTCTTCTCTAACGGCTAAAAATTAAAATTAAGGAGGGATCTCCACGTGTACTGTACATGATGAAAACCTAAAAGGAAAGCCGTCTGCAATTTTGAAAATGAAAGCGCACTGTCTTCATTCGTCAAGTGAACTCGTGAAGTATTTGATTACTCGACGAATTCACTTCATCACTCGACGAAAACATCCTTAAGACTCAACGAAAATGACTTAGCTCAAAGTCGAGACGGGAAGAAACATTAACTGAGATCACTCAAGAACTTCTCGAGAGCACTCGATGAATTCGTCGAGCGTTCACAAGAATCCAGCAGACCCCTCGACGAATTCATCGAGTGTTCTCGAGTGAACATCAGACCACTCGACGAATTCGTCGAGTGTTCTCGAGTGAACACTTTTTTACTCGACGAAAGGACTTAAGATATTTCATGAGACCTATCAAGTAGTTCGACGAATTCATATAGTCCACTCGAGATGTGTTGATGAATTCATCGAGTCTTCTCAAGCATACTCGACGAATTGACTTGAATAATTTTTCTTCCAGTCCTTCATCTCTACTTCTCTATAGTGTTTAAATATGAAGTACACCCCAATATAGAGAGATTTCACATGAGTCAACACCTTGGTCTACATATTGAGGGATTACATTTCGAAGGCCTGTGTTTATGACTCATTGAAACCTGACATTTGTTTGTACTTAACAATTAATATACTGCAAACACACAACTGAAATACCAAATAAAATACAAACTCAATTCATCTTAGTGCAAGGGGAATTCTTCAAATCAAGGTAATTTTGGATACAATTCCCAACAAGGATTCCATCCTCCATCATTCTTGGGTACAAAATCCCCAACTAAAGCTGGAGGTTGAATCTCTAGAATGAAGAGAACCCTGACAGCTACAGAGATGGAAGAAGCGAAGAAAGTCACCTTAGAAACTTTCCTTCTAAACGGGGAAGCAAAGCTTTGGTCGGAATAGGTTGAATTGTATAACTTTGCGGAAAAGGATGTTACGAATATCTCTTGGAGAGAATTCGCTGCGATTTTTCTACAGAGATACATCCCTTCTGCCTAGCGTATCGCGTTGCTAAATCAATTCCTGAACTTAACTCAAGGCGATCGTTTGGTAGACGATTACTTACATGAGTTTACTAGGCTTAACTGCTATGCTGGAGAGATACTGGAAGACGAGGAGAAGAAAACGAACAAGTTCAATGAATGTATACGAGATGACCAGAGGATGCTCCTAGCAGGCCCGATGACATTGGATTTTCTCACCTTGGTGAATACTGCCAGATCTCTGGAGTTGGGTTTAAAAGGGACAAAGCAGGAAGCACCTATCTGCAAAGAAACCAGATTTTAGGGAGTCGAGCTCTTCAAATTCTGGTTACCGTAGATTCAAGAAGAAGTCTAGATTTTCAGAGCCAGCTCCCTCTACTGTATCGGGAGTGACTACTGGGCGTGGTCTGCTCACTTGTTACACTTGCGGTAAGGTGGGACACTTTGCTCGATATTGTCGAAGTGGTCTTCCGAAGGTGGACAAAAATATGGGTACTTCTTGTATGGAGAAAGGGAAAGCAACAGAGTCTTCTACATCCCAGTGTACTCCGACTCAGCCGAGAGTGTTCTCTCTTGGTCAGCAAGAATCCATTCATCATAGTGATGTCATGATAGGTATGATTTAGTATTTAGCATGCATTGCTTATTGCACTGTCTACCTCATGTATGATTGTTTATTTAATTTGGGGGTAATTAGGCTTCATCATAATACATAAGTATCTGAAAAGAGCTCTCTTTGATACTGAAGCATCTCACTACTTTCTATCTGAGGACTTCATGGTGCATATCAGAGTGTCTGCTTTCCTATCGAGAGATAGATTGGATGTAGTGCTGTCAAATGGTGCATGATGAGTGCGGATATGAGTTATTATGTTATGTTGCGGATAGGAAGTCATGCTTTTGACTTGGAATTGTCAATATTGCCGATATCTACATTCGATGTCATATTTGGCTTGGACTGGCATGCAAAGGAGCATGCATGTATCGATTGCAATCTGAAAGAAGTCATACTGGGCAAAACATTGAATGCGAGACTACATTTTCTTGTATGCGAGGATCGAACAAGATGTTGATGTCTTCTCTCCAAGTGGTCAAGGTAGTTCAGAAAGGCGCAGAGTTGTTCTTCACCTTATTGGAGGCTGTTGGAACAACTCTATTACTGATTTGGGCTAGGATCACTATGTTTTGACTAGGATCAAGTTGACCCCATTGTATAGTCTAAGGGTCAAGTCTTTAGGCTGTTAGATTAGCTAGAACTTAAGGAAAATTCAAGTTCTCAGCGCTCAACAAATGGCTAGTGGCGTTCGACGAATGTCTATCATCGTTCGACGAATTATTCTCAGCAGACTAAAGTATTATAGCCAGTCCCAGCGCTCGACATTCTCTGAGCAGTGCTCGACGAATTCCAGCCAGCGCTCGACAAATTCTTTATTGAAGCTCAGTTCGACAAATACAGTCCCAGAGTTTTTAATTCTTAATATCAGTTATTTGTCAACTCTCTGAACACAGATCGACGACTCTAACGGATATATTCAATATATTTGGACGTATTCAAGTCAGTTAAGTAAGGATATTATATTCTTTGAATATATTCCTTTCTTTCCTTTATTCCAAGGCAAAGATAGCCGTTGACAATTAATGCAAAGGAGTATTTCACGACTAAGGAATTAAAGGACCTGCCAAAGTCGTTTTGTCTCTGTTGCAGTTCCAAGAAAGACATAAAGTCTGATTATTCTATTCCAAAAAGAGAATATATCAAAGACAGACTTTATTTTGTCTCAGCTCTCGACAGAATTAAAATATACATTCTTACAGAATACAGAGAGAGTACAACAACAAGGATAGAGAAAGAAAAAGAAGAACACTCAGTCAAATATTCTCAGTCTTCTTCTTCCTCAAGCAGCAATCACCATTTCTCTGAGAACATCTTCTTCAAAGATCATTCCCTCAGATATCTGCTGCAAGTTCAAGTCTTCTAAAAGAGCAACAAAGAACTTGAAGAACTATTTCTTCCAGATCAATCTGCTACAGAAGATTTCTGTTTCAAGAGAAAGCCTCTCCACCATCTGTCAAATACTTCTATCAGACAGGGGGAGCTTTACAACAAATCCACTAGAGTCTTCTCTCAGCATCTTGACAGAGAAGAACACTATAACCTCTTTCTCACCTCTCTTGTACAGGGTTAATACTGTTGGAGTTACCATTATGATCTAGAAGTGGTCAAAATGTAGTCTCACTACCAACGCGATATGAGCCTGCAGGGTCACACATAAGAGCATGTGGAGAAGATGGAAGATTGACTATGTTGGTAAAGGTTACCAATCACCATATAGAATGGGGGAGGTCCAGCAAATGTTGCTGTCTGAATTTGTCGGGTTTACACGGATAGAATTCGTCAGGTTTTCGCGGATATGATTCGTCGGATAGAATTCGTCGGGATTCGTCGGATATGATTCGTCAGATAGAATTCGTCGGGATTCGTTGGATGTGATTCGTCAGAATTCGTCGAATTGTCCCATGAAAACTCGACGAATGCTGTTCCGTGGAATCCCGACGAATTGTAACAGAAACCCCAATTCTGCTGTGTGGTCTGCGGATAGCGATTCTTCTAGAAGTCTGTTTATCCTTTGGGTATAAATAGAACTTCTTTTAGGGTTCTCACAACTTACGAAGGAATCCAATCGACGGAAGAGTTCCGCCTCTCGCCCTAGCCGACGGAAGTGTTTCGCCACCCGTTCGCCTCCCCGACCTCCTCTCCGACGATTGTCGCCGGTGTTGTTCTTCCTGAAGCGGATCTAGCAATCCGTGGAAGCGCAAGGTGTAGTCTTCTTCTCCCGGCTCATGTGGACTGCTGTAGAGACGTAGACATTACTATACGTGAGGACTCGGACAGCCGACGACGGGACTTATCTTCTTGGAGCATCTAGGTTGGATTTGATCCAACTCCGCAAAGGTAATTTTCATACCTAGCAATTTTGTTAACTTCTTGATTCAATATTCATGGCCCGATCCAAATTCTTTTGGGTTATTCTGTTAATTTCCGCTACGCCTACATACGATGTATGGTTGTAGAAAAACCCAACAAATACTCCCTTCAAAAGTGTAACTCCCTGGTGGCAAGACACCTGATCAAAAAATCTAGTTGGTTTTGAGCACCTGAACAAAAGCTCTGTGGTGTGTGGACACCTGATCAAAATCACCTTGGTGCAAGGGCACCTGATCAACTCTCCTAGTGGATTCCTACAAAGGGTGGTAGAAGAGTGGACTACCCAGATTTATTGGGGAACCACTATATTTCCTTGTGTCCTCTGTGCTTGTTTATTTCTCTGTGCTGTGTTGTGTGCTTTTACTTATTCAGTTTTTTTGCTTATATATATATATATATCACACTGCTTACACATATATATAACACCATTTTAATTCCTCTATAAAAACTAAGGAAAAGTTTTTAATACTCTATTCACTCCCCTCTAGGGTAACTTAAGATCTAACCTCCACTTTCAATTGGTATCAGAGGGCTGTTGATTCTTTACAGGCTAACACCTGAATCACAAAGATCAATTAGATCTTAAATTCTCTTAGAGTTCTTTTTCATTTTCTTTTATTTAAAACTCATAGCACAAAACAAAGAGTATTCCAGCACAAGACCTCCTATATGCAATCTCAGTAAGTTTGCATTGTGGAAAGCAAGGATTAGATTGTACATGAATTTTATTGATGAGGAAATCTTCAATGTTATTTTGACAGGGCCTCCAACACCTACAACAGTAGCAAGTACTGGAACCACAACAGACAACACTACTGTCCCACCTCCTGAATGGACAGAAGCACAAAAGAAGCAAAGGAGTGCAGATGCTAAAGCCATGAACATTCTGGCTCAAACTATGTCTGATGACATATTTCAGAAAGTGGTGGATTGCACCTCAACTAGAGAGATATGGACCTCTCTCAACAATATGGTTGCAGGCTATGCTGATGAAAGGAAAGACAGAAGATCTCACTTGATCTCTTTGTATGAGAATTTCAAGAAGGGTGAAGAAGAATCAGTTGCAGATATGTACACTAGATTATATGTAGTCATAAGTGAACTCAGAACCCTGGACAAGGAAATCTCATTGACTGAGATCAATGACAAAATCCTAATGTGCTTCCCCAGCACTTGGGACTCTAGGATCTGCCCTATCAAGGAAGCTAGAAGTCTTAATGAGATAACTACTGAGACACTGCTAGGAAAGCTCAAATCCTATGGGCAACTCATCAAGACAAGGAAGCTGAACAAGTGAGCACCTCCTCTTCAACAAAGAAGGACAGAAATATTGCCTTCAAATCTACAGAAGAAGAAGAAAAGAGTCCAAAAGATGAGGAGTTTATTAGTCTCATAGCCAAGAGATTCTACAAAATGGCTAAGAAGGACTTCAGAAAGAAGGAGTACAGATCAAGAGAAAAGCAAAGGTTTGACAAATCAACTCCTAAAGAAGTTATTTGTTATGGTTGCAGGAAACCTGGACACTACCTGACAGAATGTCCAGAAAATCAAAAGAAAGAAAAGAAAAAGGATAAAGAAGAGAAAAGAAGCTCCAGCAAGTCTTCCTCCCACATGCACAAAAAGAAGGGAAGAGGATTTATAGCAGAATCTTGGAGTGAAACTGAATCTGAATAATTATCCAGCTCATCTGATGATGATGATGAAGAATCAAAGGAAGATGAACAATGTCTGATGGCAATATATGACTCAGGCAGTGAGTCAGAATATGCTTTCTCATCCAGCTCCAATGATGATGAAGAAGAAAGAACCTTCAGCATGATGGTTATCAATGCCTCAGGACATAATTCTGAAGAAAAATCAGAATCAGAAGCAAAAGATGATGCAGATCAGGTATTATCTAACTTTGATTTTACTTCAGTTGAATTCAAAGCTGAATTCAAAGTTCTTTGCTTAGACTTACTAAAATTTGAGAAAGAAATAATCTCACTCAGAAGTAAGCTAGCTGAAATGAATAATATAAGTGAAGAAAATAAAAATCTTAAGAAAGATTTGGCTGCCTCCAGGGAATATATTGTTCTCATTGAGAGCAAGTTGTCTGAAGCCAAAGAGTTTGAAGAATCCCTAAATGGGAGAAGCATCAAACTGATGGACATAACAAGCACAGTAAATGCTAGACTTAATAGCAAACTGGGCTTGAGTGCTTCATCAAGTGAGCCACCTCTAATTAAGAAGAACATACTTTCTACACCTATAAAATTTGTCTCTGCTAAGAGCAAAGAGGCTGTAGAAGCAAATAAAGATATTTCAAGCAAGTCTGTTAAGAATAAAAGAATTCAGAAGAATTCGTCGAACGAAGCTCGACGAAAAGATTTCAATTTGTCGAACGGAGATCGACGAAAACTGAAAATAGATTTTCAGTATAAACTGAAAACAGATTTTCAGTATAGTTATTACATGGACGGCGTTCAACGAAATCATGTACAATCATTGAATGGCGATCGACGAACTTACCCAAATTTGTCGAACAGATACTATACACAAAATTTCAGGAATTCTAATTCTAAACACACTAAAAATCCTTTTACTGAATGGACAATACCTCCAAGGAGATATCATCCACAAGGCTATAAGGATCAGCCTGAAATATCCTTTATTTCTGAATATTGTGGTAAGACAAAAGGACCCAAGGTAGTCTGGGACAAAAACAACTAGTTTATGTTTCTGTCTTTGCAGGTACACAGCTATCCAAAGATAAAGGAATATTGGTACTTGGATAGTGGATGCTCAAAGCACATGACAGGAAACAAGGCCAACCTAAGCAATTATAAGGCAATTCTTGGACCCAAAGTTGTCTTTGGAGACTCCAACTGTGGACAGACAAAAGGATATGGACAAGTCAAGGTTGGAGCAGTCACCTTCAAAGAAGTATCATATGTCAAAGGTCTCAAGCATAACCTCATCAGCATAAGCCAGTTATGTGATGAAGGTTATCAGGTAACTTTTAACCCTTCCCAATGTCTTATTACCAATAATAAAAACATAAATGTATTATCTAGTAGTAGACAAGGGAATATTTATTTAGTCAATTTTGACTCTGCCATTTCAGACATCTGTCTATTTAATTCAATAAGTAAGACAAGTGAACTATGGCATAAAAGGCTTGGAAACATTAACCTTAGAACTATCTCTAAGCTGTCTAAGGACAATTTTGTTAGAGGACTGTCTTCTAGTTCATACAAGAAGGAAGGACTTTGCAAGGCTTGTCAGTTCGGTAAGTAGACTAGAAGTAGTTTCAAATCTTTATCCAAGAGTGATTCACCTAGGATTCTGTATTTGTTGCATTTAGATCTTTTTCGACCTACTGCTATACAGAGCTTAGGAGGGAAGCATTACTCTCTAGTTATTGTAGATGACTTCTCTAGATTCACTTGGGTGTTCTTTCTTAGGAATAAGTCTGACACCTTCAAAGTTCTAATAGACTTTCTCAGGTCCATCAAGACTGAGTACTTTACTATAGTTACATTGATCAGAAGTGATCATGGGACTGAGTTTGAGTCTCTTCTGATGAGAGAATTTTGTGGAAAAGAAGGGATCAGGCAGTGTTTCTCTGCTCCTAGAAGTCCTCAACAAAATGGGGTAGCTGAAAGGAAAAATAAAACACTGATTGAATCAGCAACTACATTGCTTGCTGATGCTCATTTGCCACTCTCTTTTTGGGCAGAGGCAGTGAACACAACAAATTATATGTTGAATAGAAGCCTGATACATAAACTTAAGGGTAAAACTCCCTATGAACTACTCAAGAATAAAAGACCTAAGGTTAGCTATTTTAAGATTTTTGGTTGTAAATGCTATGTGCGTAACAATGATAAGAAATATCTAAGGAAGTTTGAAGCTAAGGCAGCTGAAGGCATATTCCTTAGATACTCCCTATCTAGTAAAGCATATAGAGTCTACAATAAATCTACTCTTAAGATAGAGGAGTCCATGCATGTTTCTTTTGATGAAACTAACCTGTAAAATGAGGAGAGGAATACCACCTCTACCATAAAAACTTTGCAGGTACCAGACCTATGTGAAGAGCTAAGTGAGCTAAATCTAGAGAAAAGAGATTCTTTACTTCCAACAACTCAAACACTTAAAGATAGTGAAGAAGAAGATCATCCAGAAGATCTTGCTGACAAATCAATTCAAGTGACAGCTGAACAAATTCCCAAGAAGATACTATTGTTGAACTAGCTCCAACTGTTGACCACATCACAGTTAGAGATGATCCAATATCACAAGTAATTAGAGATATTTCAGCAGGTGTTCAAACAAGGCATCAACTACACCAAAATCAGATGCATACTTGTTTCCTATCACAAGTTGAACCTCAAACCATAACAGATGCATAATAAGATCCAAATTGGATTCTTGCAATGCAAGAGGAACTCAACCAATTTGAAAGGAACAAAGTTTGGGATTTGGTTCCAAGACCAAAGGACCATCCAATCATTGGCACTAAATGGGTCTTCAGGAACAAGCTAGATGAACAAGGCAACATTGTGAGAAACAAAGCAAAATTGGTAGCCCAAGGATATTCACAGGAAGAAGGAATTGATTATGATCAGACCTTTGCTCCTGTTGCAAGACTTGAAGCAATCAGAAATTTTCTTGCATTTGCTGCATATAAAAAGTTCAATATATATCAAATGGATGTGAAGAGTGCATTTTTAAATGGAGAAATCAAAGAAGAAGTCTATGTGGAACAACCACCATGTTTCATCTCTCCAACTCAATCCTCTTATGTATTTAAGCTTAAGAAAGCCCTCTATGGTCTCAAACATGCTCCCAGAGCATGGTATGAGACTTTAGCTAGTTTTCTTTTGGAAAACAATTTCTGTGGGGGCATAGTAGATAAAACCGTATTTTTTAGGATACATAAAAATAAAACTTTGCTAGTTCAAATATATGTAGATGATATTATCTTTGGCTCTACTGATTCAAATTTGTGCAAAAGATTTTCTAATCTAATGCAATCTAAATTTGAAATGAGTAGAATGGGTGAGTTATCATACTTCCTTGGTCTTCAAGTGAAGCAAACTCTAAATGGAATCTTCATATCCCAATCTAAGTATGCTAAGGAATTAGTGAAAAGATTTGGTATGTCTGTTGAAGTCCAATTCTCATGAGTGGAAGTATTATAATTGATAATGATGTGTATAATAAATGTGTTTTGATAAAGCATACAAGTGTAGAAATCAAACCACATGAAACTATATAATGTAAGAGCATAAATTGAATTAAACAAAAACAACTTTACTTTCACAAATTTCAATGCACTATAGATTTTTTTTAATGAGAAGTGGTGAAAATTTTGTTTGCACAAGACACTTTACAATTCTTTCCAAGGTGCTCAACCTCACAATGCTCATTAAGACTTATCAGGAGGTTCAAGTAGTGCTTGGTGGAGTTATCCTTGTCATTCATTTGTTGCTTTTTAGACTTAGTGACAAAGGACTCCGAATTCACGTGTTTAGCAAACATAGTTTATATTTTGTTTTGAATTCTATTTACCACATTTCTCTAAATACAAGTGCATGAAAAACAAAGAATTCAAGAAATAATTCAATGTTGTTTAGGTAAACTGTTTATGAAATTCAAAATAAGTTTTTATGCTACACAACCATGTAAAATAAGATTTAAAAAAAAATGTATATTAACCAAAAGTGTAAGTGAGAAAATCATTATCAAAGATAAAAACTTTACTCATACTTAGAGGCATGTAAAAGCATTTCGACATATGTTATCTATTCTCAAACTCTTTGCACATTTGAAGATAATTGATTTTGAAGGCATGATTAAATCAAAACAATGTTTTTAATGAAACTTGAAGGTTTAAATTAAACATTGTAATTAATCTTGAACCAATATATATATATATATAATCATCCTTGAAATCAACATTTAAGCTTATAGTATTTTTTTATGTTTTTTTAAGTTTTGAAAGAAAACACCAAAATACCAACACAGTTGTAAAAACACAAAAATAAAATTCTGAGCATAGAAGCTAATGTCAGGCGTTAACTTCTTAACGTCGAGACAGAACACCAATTTTTGACTTTTTGAAAAATATTTTTCATGATACATTTGTAATATAAATAGGCCTTCATACAGTTGAAATTTCAGACATTATGGAGTTGATATGATGGCTTTTTTAGCGTGTTTTTGGTTGTTTTATCATAGTTTTTAAATTTTTATTGATTTTTAATTAATAATATTTTTTTTAAAAAAATATTAAAGTACATAAAATAATTTGATAGCTTTTTATAAGGCTCAAAGTGACATTTCTAAGACGCCTAATTCTAACCTAAGCATGTGAAAACGTGCATTGGGTAGAGGTTTGGTAAAAATGTCGGCAAGTTGTGATTCCGTCCCTATAAAGCTAATTTTAACATGTTCTTTCTTAATATGATCTCTAATGAAATGATGTCGAACATCTATATGTTTAGATCTAGAATGTTGTACGGGATTGTTTGTGAGATCTATAGCGCTCTTGTTGTCACACTTTAATTCAATGTTATTTAGATAAACACCAAAGTCTTCTAACGTTTGGGTCATCCATAATGCTTGTGCACAACAACTACCTAGTGCGATATATTCGGCCTCGGTGGTGGAGAGGGCAACAGAATTCTATTTCCGACTCGACCATGATATAAGTGAAGGGCCTATAAAATGACACGTGCCACTAGTGCTTTTACGATCTAATGAACATCCCGCATAGTCCGAATCAGAAAAACCGTGTAGAATAAAACAATTACTATGAGGATACCATAAGCCTAATCTAGATGTTCCGATTAGATATCTAAAAATACGTTTAGCCGCTGTTAAATGTGATTCTTTTGAGTTAGCTTGAAATCTAGCACATAAGCAAACGGAAAACATAATATCGGGTCTAGATGCGCTTAAATAAAGCAATAAGCCTTTCATTCCTCTATATAATGTTTGATCTATTGAAATACCGGCTTCATCTTTTCGTAACTTTAGTGATGCACTCATAGGAGTGTTGGCTTGCTTTATGTTTTCAAATCCAAATCTCTTAAGAATATCATGAACATATTTAGTTTGACAAATAAATATACCATCTTGTTTTTGTGAGATTTGAAATCCTAGAAAATAAGTTAGTTCTTCTACCAAGCTCATTTCAAATTCATTTTTCATCACTAAAATTACTTAATTACATAACTCTTCATTAGTGGCTCCAAAAATGATATCATCAACATAAATTTGCAATATAATCAAATCATTATCTACATGCTTAATGAAGAGTGTATTATCCGCACTTCCCATTTTATAACTGTGCTTTATCAAAAATAATGTCAATCTATCATACCTAGCACGTGGCGCTTGCTTTAATCCATAAAGCGCTTTTTCTAACTTATACACATGATTAGGAAATTTTTCATTCACAAAACCAGGGGGTTGTTCTACATAAACTTCTTCTTTTATAATCCCGTTTAGAAAGGCACTTTTAACATCCATTTGAAATAATTTAAATCTTTTAAAACTCGCAAATGCAAGAAATATTCTAATTGATTCTAGGCGAGCAACGGGTGCAAAAGTTTCATCAAAATCTACCCCTTCGATTTGTGAATAACCTTGTGCAACAAGTGTTATTTTTTTCCTTGTTATCCTAGAGTCATCATCTAATTTATTTTTGAAAATCCATTTGACTCCTATAACCAGATGATTAGATGGCCTCTCTACTAAATTCCAAACCTTGTTACATTCAAATTGATTTAATTCATCATTCATAGCTATAAACCAAAATTCATCATTTAAAGCGGTTGAAATATTTTTTGGTTCTATTTCGGATATAAAACAAAGGTTTGAAAAAGACTCATGTAAAGAAGAACGAGTACTTACCCCTTTTGATGGTTCTCCTATCACAAGCTCCTTTGGATGATCCTTTGTGAACTGCAACACGCTTGGAGGAACATATTCTATTATCTCATTTTCTTTCTCCTCTTGTTCTTCTTCTTTTTCTTCTTCTTTTTCTCCAAGTGATTCATCATCCTCATGCTCCAAAGGGGAAATAGGTTCGACTTCATTTCCTGTATGATTAGAATCTACACAAGGAACAAACTCATCAAATCTTACATGTATAGACTCTTCAACTACTTTAGTTCTTTTATTATATATTCTATAGGCCTTACTAGTTGAAAAGTAACCAATAAAAATTCCCTCATCGCATTTTTCATCAAATTTTCCTAGTGTATCTTTAGTGTTTAAAATGAAACATTTACAACCAAACACATGAAAGTAAGATACATTAGGTTTTCTTTTAAAGTAAAGCTCATAAGGTGTCAATTTTAAAATTGGACGAAGCATGACACGATTAATGATATAACATGAAGTATTAACCGCTTCGGCCCAAAATGATTTGAGGCAACCCATATTCACAAAGCATAGTGCGTGCTAGCTCTTGAAGGGTTCTATTTTTCCTCTCCACTACACCATTTTGTTGCGGGTTACGAGGAGCAGAAAATTCATGTTTAATTCCTAAATCATTACAAAAAGAAGAAAATCTAACATTTTCAAATTCTCCTCCATGATCCGAACATATGCATTTAATCTTTAAATCAAGTTCATTTTGAATACGAATGCATAGTTTAGTAAATTCAAGGAATGCATCGGATTTGGAAGATAGAAATAATGTCCAACAAAATCTAGAAAAATCATCAATTATTACAAACGTAAATTTTCTACCTCCTAGACTAGAAGTGCTAACCGGTCCAAATAAATCCATATGAATTAATTGAAGAGGTCTAGTGGTATAAATTACATTTTTGCTCTTAAAAGAATTTTTTGAAAATTTTCCTTTTTGGCAAGGCGTACAAAGAGAAGATAAATTTCCATTAAGCATAGGTAATCCCTTAATTAATTAATCTTTTGATAATTTCAAAATAAGCTTGGTGCTAGAATGACCAAGGCGCCTATGCCAAAGTTCTAATTCTTCATTTTTAGAAATAAAACATTTTAAAGAAGATTTTAAAGATCATTAAAAGTAATCATATAAACATTATGCATCCTAGGTGCGGTGAGTACGACATCATTTGTTTTAGAATTTATAATTTTACAAAGATTTGTAGATATTCAAATAATACATTTAAACCTTTATCACACAATTGACTAATTAAAATTAGATTATGTTTTAAACCATCTACATATAGAACATTTGAAATTGAGAAGGAATCGTTACCCACTGTACCGATGCCTATGATCCTTCCTTTACCGTTGTCACCAAATGTCACCATCCCTCCTTTCTTCATCTCATGGCTAAGGAACTTTGCTTTGTTTCCCGTCATGTGTTTGGAGCATCCCTAGTCCAAATACCACACGTCCTTTTTGTCCTTTGCCTGCCAACATACCTAAAGAGGAGATGAGAGTAAAGATCTAGATACCCAAGAGGTTCCTCCCATAGAATAGGTGGAAACCTTAGGCACCCAGATTTGCTTTATAGCACTGTGACCCTTTTTCATACAAGAGTTTGAGGTGTGTCCAAATAAATGACATTTGGCACACGCTATAAATGGGGACGAGACCCTTTTTGAAGTTTTGGGTAAGCTCTTGCTAGAATATGAGGTAACATTTAAGTTTTTAAAATCATTATTACCAGAATTAATTTTTCTGGAATTATGGCTAACGTCGGCGTTAGGAGTTAACGCCTGGCGATAGCTTCCAGAACTACATCCAAGGCCTGATTTGTCATTCCAATGGCATTGGTTGGCCAAGATCATGTCCAGAGACCTTTGTCCAACTCCGAATTTTTTAATAGCCAAATTTAAATCATGAATACGGGCTTTGAGAGCGGTGTTTTCCGTTACTAACATAACGCACTGATTCGCAAAGCTTTTCTTTCCATCCTCTATTTGAGAAAGAGAGGTTTTTAAAGTTCTTTCCAAATCCCCCTTCTCCTTAGTAAGAAGTTCAATTGTGGAGTGGGATTTAGAATGAGTTTCTTCAAGTTCTTTCACTCTTCCCAGGGAATGATTGCACTCTTGGCAAGATACCTTTTCTTTCCCCAATTGTTTAGATATTTTTTTTATTTTCTTTTAACAAAAGTTTATTTTCAGAATTTAGAATGTAAATATCTTTTAAACTTTTATCAAAAAATTTGCATGTTTGTAAATATTCAATATATAACTCATCATAAGAAGTAGGGAGAGTTACCTCAGTGTCGCTTTGGACACTGCATTCATCTTCGGATATCTTGTTACTCTTTCCCATTAGGCACATGTTTGCCTTTTCTTCATTACTAGTGGATGAGACGCTTGAAACCTTGGAGGAGGAGTCATCCCATGTAGCTGCTTTTAAGACCTTCTTCTCATTTCCCTTGTGCACTTTTTCTTTACGCTCTTTCAGATATTTTGGGCACTTGCTCCGAATATGTCCGGTCTTTCTACAATGGTAGCACTCCGGTGGTGGTCGTTCATCATCGTCCTCATCACTAACTCTCTCTTTCTTTGATGAATATCCCTTTTTGATGAAATATTTCTGAAAGGTGTTTCTCCTTTCCGGATTCTTCATGAACCTTTTGAATTTCTTCACAAAAAGGATCTCCTCGTCCTCTTCATTATCATATTCATTTGCCTCCTTCTTTGACTTTAAGGCCAAGATCTTCTTCTTTGGCTCCAAGTTGTACTCTTGTTGTTGAATTTTGAGTTCAACCTCATGGGTCTTGAGGTTCCCAATAAGGCTCTCAATTTGGAGCTTTTTCAAGTCGTGCGACTCCGAGATAACCATCACCTTTGGATTGAACTTTGGAGGGAGAGACCTTAGAATTTTTCTCACCAAGTCGCCGTTGGAGAACACCTTTCCAAGCACTTTTGAGTCGTTGACGATTTTGGTGAACCTTGTGTGCATAGAATCCACGTCTTCATCTGTCTCCATCCGGAATTTTTCATACTCGGATTCAAGTTGGAAGAGCTTTGAATCCTTCACCTGCGAAATGCCTTCATGAGTCATTTCTAAAAGATTCCAAATATCATAAGCTATTTTGCAAGCACAAGTTCTATTAAATTCCGTTCTATCCAAAGCACAAAATAACACATTCATTGCTTTAGCATTATTCTTACATCTAAACTTATCTTTGTCATCCCATCTATCTCTAGGTTTTTCCATGGTGACTTCTCCAACAACAAATGTTGGTGAAGAATAACTTTGTTCTACCATACCCCAAACGTCATTATCTAAAGCAGTTAGAAAACAACGCATTCTAGTTTTCCAATAACTATAATCAGTTCCAGTAAATAGTGGAGGTCTACTTATCCCTTGACCCTCCAAAAAGGCATGATCGTGATGCGCCATTATTCCCGGCTGTGAGACCATTTTGGAATAACCTACCTCTGATACCAAGTGTTGGATCTGATGGCGCCCTAAGAGGGGGGGAGGAATAAGGGGTTTACTGTTTTTTAAGATAAGCTGACAGATTTTAAAGAAACGGAAACTTTTTTGCACTGATTCTAATGCCTGGCGTTGACTAGTTAATGCCTGGCGTTATCCCTCCAGACAATATTTTGGCAGAAATAACAAAGAGATTTTACTTTCACAATTTCAAATGAAATACAAATCCAGAAAAATAGATATACTGAAAAGAGAATTTTATATATCACAAAATGATTACAAGGATAATATTTCAATAACGCTTGAAATTGAGGTGACAAGTTGAAGATCTTTTTTTTCCTTCATCGGTCCTTCTCCCAAGGACCGGTTGGCTATAGCCTATCTATCCCCAGATAAGGCCTCTAGCCCCCCTAGATCTACCCTTGACTTAGTCGCCACACACAAGGCGGTGAATTACCCCCTAAGCCGCACAAGGACCTAGTCGCCACACGCAAGGCGGCGATATCACTACGGTTACAAATAAATGAAAAGATAAAGATACAAATTAGAATAAATGACTCCCTATATTGAAGAGTGCTGAAGGAGATGTTGAAGACACGCTTTGATCATCATCGGAGTTGAAACGAGCGTCCTTCTTCAAATTGACAGTTGCAAATCTCCTTCTCACTCTTGTTCCCCAATGGTGGTGTTGGGAGTTCTCTGAATTCGGGGATGAAATGCTCTCTCAAAAGATTGGAGTGAAGGCTTTTTTGTAAAACATCCTTGAACACCGAACTCAGGTCTTTTAACTAGACACGGGAGCTAACGCCTGATGTTAGGGTTAACGCCAGCGTTAAGCATCGTGTCTGGCAGTTGCTGAGACCGTGCAAAACGTCGAGATCGTGGAAGATCGAAATTTCGTCGAACGGAACAAAATTCATCGAACGCGCCTTCGTCGAACGGAATTAACTTCAATTCGTCGAACGCTCCAAATTGTCGACCACAGTTCAGTTCGTCGAACGCAATAAGCCGAGCACAGTTATCTTCAAAGCGTCGAGCGCAGTTCAGTTCGTCGAGTGCAGGAATTCATCGAGCGCGTGGAATTTCGTCGAACGCAGACTCAGTTCGTCGAACGGATATATTCGTTCATCGAACGCAGCTTGTCGAGCGCAAATTCGTCGAGCGCAGGAAATTTCGTCGAACGGAGCTCCTCGTTTGTCGAACGTGGGTTCCATTCGTCAGATGCAGCTTCCTTCTCAGCGGTTTTCCTCTCAATGGAAGTTAACGTCGGGCGCTAACAGCTAACACAGGGCGTTAGCTCTCTTTCTAGAGAATCCCCAGCAAACAGCATCCTGTACATAGGGTTATTTAAAAATAGTACCTGCACACTTATAAACACAAGCAAGATCAAATACATAGTGTGATTTGTTATTCTCAAACTAAGAGATGTGGAACACAAGCTCCAACAAAATTTTCTCTGGATAATAGATCAGGCCAAATGTAGTCTATGGTAGAAATTTAAGGTCATTTGGAAGCTTGCATGTTCGGCTAACCCACTTGCATGTATTGACATGGTTAAGATGTGGTGTGCGTATAACACATATGGGTATTTGTGAACCTAGCTCATTTGGCTTGGTTTTAATCTCTGAAATTTTCGCCACACTTTTTTATGGTATAATACATCACCTAACCAGAAATTAGGATTTTTGGAGAACATTTTTCTAAGGTTTTTGTAGGAATATAATAAATCATGCATGGTGTATAATGTAGGGTATTTTGACTCAATTCACTCCAAATCTCTTTTGAGAGGTTGGTTATGTGTATATTAGTCCAAATCAAAATTTTGGCTCAATTGGATCCTTGCACCTGAGTAGATTCTTATTTTAATGATCCATAAGAAAACCTCCATTTAGGTCACACTAAATGTTGTTTTTGTCATAGTGAAATAGACATTTTGTACTAAAATTTGGAGGCCCTTAGAGGCCTTACAAAGAAAAGTAACCATATACAACTTTTGTAGGCCTTTGTGTCTACTATTAGTAGAAATTGAGATCACTCCATTTGGAGCACTACAACTCTGTGTACGACAGATTTAGTAAGGCTGGTCCTAGTGAAGGAAATACCTTAAAATGTGAATAACTTTTATATAGTAAAAGGAATGAGGCTGAAAATTTGACCATGTGTGTATGCACCCTAGATCTACCATGTGCCCAAATATCAGAATTCTTGGGGCAAATTTTCCTAATGTTTTAATAGAAATTTAATAGATCACATAAGGTGTATAATACAGGTGATTTAGACTCAAATCACTCCAAATCCCCTTTGGGAGGTCAGTCATGCATGTAATAGGCTCTGGTTAAAATTTTAGGTCTTTTGGACATCTGCATGTTAGTTTATTTCACATGCAAGTACAAGAAAAATTTGGTGTGCATATAACATAACCATGTAATATTAGAATTACATGAGAATTTAAGGGTTTTCCCTAGCTCAACTTTCATGAAATTTAAAACCTGCCCTTAGGATCATAGGACAATACTCTATAGTGAAAATCATCAACCTTTGGGTTAATTTCCTTAGGAAAGTTGACTTCACATGATTTCATCACATAAAACTCAACTGTGTAAATATAGGGGCAAAACTCACTGAAATGTTATGAAATTTTGTATATAGACTTTTCATATCAGTAGAAAGCTCTGAGAAATTTGTTAGAATTATTCATTGAGTATATGACATACTTCCTTCACAAAGTAGAATTTGAGTTTATAACTTGAGAAATTTATACCATAAACTATATTTGCTGGATTGTTACAGAATTTTGTGAAAGACTTTTCATATCAGTAGGAAGCTCTGGGCATTTTGTTAGAATTAATCATTGAGTATATGACAAACTTCCTTCACAAAGTAGAATTTGAGTTTATAAATTGAGAAATTCATACCAAGGAATACAGTTGCTGGATTGTTATAGAATTTTGTATATAGACTATGCATATTAGTAAGAAGCTCTGAGAATTTTGTTAGAATTAATCATCGAGTAAATGACATACTTCCTTCACAAAGTAGAAGTTGAGCTTATAACTTGAGAAATTCATACCATGAATTATAATTACTGGATTGTTATAGAATTTTGTATATAGACTATTCATATCGGTAGAAAGATCTAGGAATGTTGTTAGAATTAATCATTGAGTAAATGACATACTTCCTTCACAAAGTAGAAGTTGAGCTTACAACTTGAGAATTCATACCATGAAATAAATTAGCTGGATTGTTATAGAATTTTCATATCAGTAGGATGCTCTGGGAATTTTGTCAGAATTAATTATTGAGTAAATGACACACTTCCTTCACAAAGTAGTATTTGGACTCATGACTTAAGAAATTAATTAATGATTTATTATTGACACTAGAATACTCTAGGAATCTGGACATAAGCTTATAATATCATTATGAAAATATGGAACTAGAATTGACTCATCCTGATTTAGGATTCATATAGTCACTCCGTTAGGACATGCAGATTCGATTAAAAGTCTCTGGTCTGCGAATAGTAAAAACTAAAAACTTAGATTTAGACCTCTCTCTCTCAGGGTCTGTTGAAAATGTTGAAGTGGAAGTTGTGAAGTTGGCGGTCTGGGGGGAGACCGCGCTGTCTGATCTGACCGCACGGTCTTGCGGTCTCCTCTGGCAGTCTGACCTCCTTGGTCTAGCCGCGGGCTTCTCGGCGTGACCGCTGTTCTTCTCTCCATGGGTGCCGAGGTGAGGCCGCGCGGTCTGGTCGTGTGACCGCGTGGCGAGCTGGAGCTTTCTCGCGATCTGGTGCTTGTGATCGTGTGGTGGGGGAAGCCCAGTCTGGTGGCTGTCCGGGTTCTTTGTGGTGCGCGCGGACTAAGGTCTTCTTAGTCGCGCGGTCTCCACTTTTGAGTTCGCATAAGCTGGTCCTTGGCGATCTTCTGGTATATGCGCGGTCTCCGGTTTATGTTCGCATGGCTTGTCCTTCGGCGATCAGCTGGCATATGCGGTCACAGGTGGTTGATTGACTTGGCGGGCTGTTGCCCTAGTCGGTCTGGTGTGTTTGCGGTATCTGGAGGAGGTCGGGTGGCGAACACAGGTGGTGAGCATCATGACCGGGCGAGTTGTCATGATCGCACGGCTTATGTTGAAGTCGGCGAGCTCACTAAGCAGGAGGATCTTTTGCTGATCGTGCGGGTTGACCGGTCTGGTCGCACGGTCAAGAGTGGTAACTCTATCTCATAGGGTGGTGATTGGATCAGGTCTTACGCCTATAAATAGGAGCCACTGTAGCAGCAAAATAATAGCACCAAGTGTAAGCTGAGCTCGCGACCTGTTATTGCGGTCTCTTTTTTGTGACCGGCCGGTTAGCTGATCGAACTTGTTTTGTGCAGCTTCTGCAGATTGTGCGAGTAGCAGCGGTCACCTCCTCTTCTGAAGGTGTTAGGGAGGTCTCGCGGCTTGCAGTGTGGGTTCCTGGAGTTCGGGAGGATCAGTGGAGTTCGGGATTTCGCGTGGTTCAAGGCGCAGACAGGCAGTTCGGGCGATCTGGTTTTCTAGCCGGGCGGACTGTGAGGTTGAGCGGTCAGGCTGTCTCAGTTAGTCAGACCGCTGGTTTTCCTTTCAGCTGTTTTTCTTCTCCTGTTTTTTTGTGCACTGGCGAAATCATGTCTCGCCATGTATACCTCGCCCTGTAATGAAGAATTTGCTTTGATCAATAAAGATTGTGTTTGCTTCTGGTTGTTTGGCTTGAACTTTTAGTTATTCTATTCCTGCTCACTCCTAGATCTTGGAAAATTTCACATGGTATCAGAGGGAGGCTGGAGTGGATAGAGCAGTGAATAACTAAAGTTGTCATCGCCTTTGTGAAGAAGGAACCAGTGGTAGAGCCATGGAAGCGAGGGGTCTTGGAATTGAGATGCTTACATCGACTAACTTCAAGAAGTGGAAGTCGTGTATGCAAAGTTATCTTCTGGGTGAGGACCTCTGGGAGGTGGTTGGAGGAGAGAGCACGGAGGAAGTTTTTCTGGTTGGAGATAACCTTCATGAGGTGAGGAACTGGAGGCGGATCAATGCCAAAGCAGAGTTCGCCCTAAAGCGGGCAATATCACCTGACCTGTTAGATCACATCTTGGGGTATGCATCAACTGCAGAGATTTGGAGAGCCCTAGATGGGCTGTTTAACAAAAAGAATGTGGCAAGACTTCAATTCCTGGAGAATGAGTTGGCCAGATCGGCTCAAGGTGATCTTTCTATCTCTACGTTCTTCTTGAAGATGAAGAACTTGTGCTCCGAGATTTCATCGCTGGATCCTGATGAGCCAATTTCTGAGGCGAAGCTGAAGAGACACATCATGCGTCGCTTGCGGAAGAAATATGTTGCCTTTGTTACGTCAGTGCAGGGTTGGGCAAATCAGCCGTCTCTGCTGGAGCTAGAAAATCTGCTTGCTTTGCAGGAGAGTCTGGCAAGGCAGATCGCGGGGGTGTCAGTGTCTGGGGGAGATGGCGAAGTTCTCTTCACGGGAAAGAAGAAGAAGTGGGATAAGAAGAAGACCGCTGGAGGAGGCAATGGGCCTTCAACTTCTAGACAGCAGGTGAGGGGCTATGCTCGTATGGCTGAAGGGAGGAAGAAGGGAGAAGGTCCCAAGTGCTTCAGGTGCGGGAAGCTTGGTCACATCAGGAAGGATTGCCGGATGAATCTTCAACCGGGGCATGCTGCTGCAGGAAAGGAGGAAGCTGAAGCCAGGTAGATTGATGGAGGATGGGGAGGAGCCTTCTCGGCTTTTATTGGAGCTGCGGCTCCTATCAACTATCAGGAGGACTGGATCGTGGACTTGGGGTGTGGTCATCACCTCACCGGGGATGAGTCGAAGCTTACTTCTGCGTAGCCCTACTCAGCTAATGATGTCATTATTACAGCTGATAAAACCGTGCATGCTGTGGAGAAGGTGGGGGTTGTTTCCTTGGGCAGTGATAGGGGGCCACTAACTTTGAAGAGTGTCTATCATGTGCCCGGAATGAGGAAAAACCTCTTCTCCATGATCAACGTTGTAGACGCTGGGTATCATGTTCTGTTTGGCCCAACAGAAGTGAGGTTTCTTCGGAATGTGGAGGCGATGAAGGCTGAGGTTGTTCATGTCGGGAGGAGAACAAAACACTTGTTCGTTTTATCGACAAGTTCTTATGTCGACAAGATGAGGACGAATGATAGTGTCGTGATATGGCACAAGAGGTTGGGGCATGTAGGGATGGATAAGTTGAAATCTATGGTGGTGAGAGGTCCGGTCAAGGGCCTGCCTAGTCTATCTTCCTACGGAGACGGTCATGTGTGCGCGGGATGTCAGTTCGGCAAGTCTCATCGACTACCGTTTGACAAGTCGCAGACAAGGAGTAATGTGCCGTTGGAGTGCATCCATGGTGACTTGATGGGACCGACTGCTACCCCAAGCCTCGAAGGCAGTAGATATATGCTGGTGTTGATCGATGATTACACCAGATATGTCTGGGTATATTTCTTGAAGGAGAAGGCGGAGGCGTTTGCCAAGTTCGTGGAGTTCAAGGAGCTTGTGGAGGGTCGGCTTGGTCCGCGTGTTAAGAAGCTAAGGACTGACAACAGAGGGGAGTTCACCCCTGGTGAGTTCTCTACTTTTTGCAGATAGGCGGGCATCCGAAGGGAGCTTACTTGTGCGCATACTCCACAACAAAACGGAGTTGCAGAGCGGAAGATCCGTCATCTAACGGAGACCTGCAAGTGTTGGCTGCATGCCAAAAGTATCCCAAAGTCCTTCTGGGTGGAGGGAATGTCTTGTGCAGCCTACGTCATCAACAGGATGCCTCTCAGTCCCATCAATATGAAGACCCCGCATGAACTGATGTTCAATAAAAAGCCAAGCGTAGCACACCTTCGGGTGTTTGGTTCCACCTGCTATGTGCACGTTCCAGATGCACTTCGGATGAAGCTAGATGCGAAGCAAGGAAGCTAGTCTTCGTGGGTTATGATGACCGGAAGAAGGGCTGAAAGTGAATGGACCCGGAGACGCGTATATTTGTTGTATCTCACGATGTGGTGTTCGACGAGGTGACATCCTACAAGGGGATTTCTGGTGTTGAGCTACCAGAAAGCAGGGTGGAGGAGCCAGAGAAAGCTGTGGAAAATCTTCAGGTGGAGCTACCTGTGTCACCAGGCGGTCCATCAATTTCAAGTTCTGAGACAGAGGCTTCTGGTTCAGGAAGCAGGGGGAGCGATGCTCCTAGTATGTCTGGAAGGGGAGCTAGGGAAGAAGCAGCTGAGGATACTGTGAGTCAGGGGAAGGCGTTGCGGAGATCGAAGCGAACAATCATTGCCCCTGATCTCTATACAGGAGGAAACATGGTGAGCTTTGTCTCGTGTTTCTTTGCTGGTCCCTAGGATGAGAGGGAGCCGTCGAGCTTTGAAAAGTCCAAAGGCGTGGAACAGTGGAATTCAGCTATGCAGGAAGAGATGAGTGCTCTTGAGAAGAATGAGACTTGGTCTCTGGTGCCCAAGCCCAAGGGTATCACCCCTGTGACATGCAAGTGGGTCTACAAGCTCAAGAAGAAGGCTGACGGAAGTATCGAGCGATACAAGGCTCGCCTTGTGGTACGGGGGTTCTCACAGCAATACGGTGAAGACTATGAAGAGACATTAAGTCCAGTGGCAAAAATGACTTCAGTTCGGGTTGTGATTGCCTTGGCGGCATGTTGAGGGTGGCAGATTTGGCAGCTCGACGTAAAGAATGCATTCTTGTACAGCGAGATTGACAAGGACATCTTCATGGTCCAGCTGCCAGGCTTTATATCTGAAGATTTTCTGGACTATGCAAGTTCAAGAAGGCCCTGTATGTGTTGAAGCAAGCGTCGAGGTCGTGGTATGGAAAGATAGCGGAGTATCTCTTATTCTTTGGGTTTGGTGCTTCAGACTCAGACTCAAGCTTGTTCGTCAAGAAGAGTGGGGTGTTGGAGCCTATGTTCCGCATCTCTTGGTTTGAGAATAACAAATACCGTGTTGTATTTGATCTAGTCTTTTGTGTGTTTATAGTGTCCAGGTTGTACAGGTTCAATGATGAGACAAGTCCTCGTTCATGGGCATGATCCAAGAGTGTGTACACATTAGAAAAAGCAAAAGGATGAGTTTTGTGTGCTGATCTTAAAATGGCCATAACTTTCAATCCAGGAAGAGTTACAGAATGGTCCACCCCATTTCGGAGATGAGAACGACTCAATCTACAGTCTGGAGAAGTTTCGGATGGAAAAAATGAAGAGGAGCTGTCGGAATTCTGACAGCGATGTCGCCCAGGCGACAACACAGAAGTTACAGGAACTGCTTGCACGACAGCACGACGAACATCAATTTAGCGCTGTCGGAATTCCGACAGCGATGTCGCCCAGGCGACAGTGAGAAACTATAAATTGGTTCGTTTTGTTCGTGCGTTCCAAGCTTTGAGAATTCTAAGTCCTTTCCTGAGTGCATACGAACCAAAGAGCTCCAGAACCTCATTAACTCCCATTTGTGCTTAGAAGGTTTGAAATTGAAGACGAGATCGGACGCGCATCTACATCAACGATCATCTCAAGGCTTCAACCTTCCTTTCAGAGATTTGAATTTCTAAGGAGTACTTTATTGATTTTGTATTTTCATTTATATACTTTTCACTTTGTATTGGTAGGGAAATCGTCTCCTTGTGCGTGACGTCTAAGTCCTTGCGTGGCTTAGGGGAAAATCGCTTCCTTGTGCGGAGCGTACAAGTTCTTGCGTGGCTTGGTAGGAAATCGTGGCCTTGTGTGCTACGTCTAGATCTTGGGAAGATCTAGAGGATAGGCTTGGGCTTGGTCTAGGGAGAGACAAGTGATAGCATTCCGATCCTTGGGAGAAGGATTGGTAAACTCAAATTGTTAAAAGTTTATTATCATATTTGTGCCTTGATCTTAAGCATTGTTAAGATCATTTTTATTGTATGTGAATTTCATGATTAAAAATTATGACTTTTTCTTTAATTGCAAATTTGGTTGATTAATCTTTAACTTAGAAATTTGTGTTTGAATTAATTTAAAAATTTCATAGTTTGAAAATTTTTATAAGTGATTTTTAGAAAAGCAAAATTTGTTTTAAAAATTCTTAAGTAAAAAATTATATTTTAAAAAGGCCCTTATTCACCCCCCTCTAAGGGCGCCACAAGATCCAACACGTGGTATCAGAGCCAGGTTGTTCCAATACGGCTGCACAACCGGGAATAATGACGCTTCATGATCTTGCATCTTCTAGAGGGGATAATTTTTATGAAAATGAAAAATCATTATGTCCACCATTATTCATGGGTGAAAATTATAATGGGTGGAGAATACTTATGGAAAAATTTCTTAAATCCTTGGATATTGAAGTTTGGAATATTACAATTAAAAGGCCCCCAAATATTTTAAATAAAAATGAAATGTTTTTAAATGCCAAATCAATGAAATAGTCTATATTGTGCATTAGATCAAAATATTTTCAAACTTATTTATACACTTCCTAATGCTTATGAAGTTTGGAAATTTCTTGAGAATTCTTATAGTCTTCCTTCCGCAGATGATGCCTGTGAGCAATTCCTTATGGATCCAAGAGAAGAAGATAACGTCACAATATTGGACTCAGTTAATGGCAAAACATCAAGCAAAAGAGAAGACGGAAACTATAGCAAGGTAAGAAAATCTAAATCTTCTCTTTTAGTAACTAATTCTATTTCTACATTTCGTGTGCTTAAATTTGCTAAACGTAAAATTTCAAAGTTGAAACATGCTAATTCCAAATTACGTTTAGAAAATAAAACTTTAAAAGCAAACGCTAAAGTAGAATTTTATATTGATGTTTCAAATTCTTGTTCATGCTCTTTAATTGAAAATGCTAAACCTTGTTTTGATTATAATACATTTAAAGAAGAACTCAAGGTTTTGGAAAAAGGTCTTTTAACTTCAAAAGAGCATAATGAAAAATTGTTAAAAGAAAATGATAATTTAAAGGATAAATTAGAATCATTAAAAATGTTTATTCAAAACTTTTCATATAATAAAACATCTTTTATTTCTAGTTTATCAAATTATCAAATGTCTAAAAGCTTAACTTCATATTATAAGAGTACGTCTATAAGAAAGAGTGAAAATGAAAATCATCAAAATAAGAACCAATCATCTAAAACATGTAACCCACTTTTTCAACATTCAATTCTTAAGAAAGGCCGTCACTCTTATAAACTCTCAAAGAATCAATATAATAAAATTCATTATGATTATCAACATCAATGTATTTTGAAAAATAATTTGAATAAACATAAATCCCAAATGAATTATTTTTCAAACAACTATCATTCCAAAAAGATGTCAAATAATCATAATATGAATTTAAAAGATAAACAACCAAAGTATGAACGGAGGCCCAAAATTAAAAACGAAACAATAACTCCACTTGTAAAGGCCCATTCATCACTATCTCTCCAAAAGCCTATACGATGTATTTGGGTACCCAATGGAACCATCACACTTGGTCCCCTTTGGATACCTAAGTCTCTCATTCACTAGGAATCATTATATTGCATGAAGTAGAAATTAATTAAAAATGAAATATCAGTACTCTACTTCATGATATGCTTAATTGCTTTTTCTTTTGTTTGTTTTCTTATTTTTGAGCCAACACGCTAAGGTCACTTAGATATATTATGAAATATGACTTTTACATTTTAAGCATAATGTTTATCAAATCAAAATTGAATTAAATTGAACATAAAGTCATAATTTTTAAGTGATCTATCTTTTATTTTTGTTTTATCCTTCTTAAATCCTTTGCCTATAAATGTCTTATATTATCATTATATATTGAATGCTAAATTTTCTAAATGATATTATCAAGACTAATGAAATTACTTTCAAAATTGGATTTAAATGGATTTTTAGGGATCTTAGGCTAAAATATTAAATGCGCAACTAATTGCATATTTGTATATTTTTCGTTGCTGCATATAATAGCCCCTATATTGAAAATCATAATCGAGAAAAATCAGAATCAAATAATATCAAAAACAATGTGTTTTAAATCAAATATAGTAACTCTGTTGCTAACGCCAGGCATTATCACTAACGCTAGCGGTATCATATTTTCCTAAAAATTCTAATTTTCTCTGAAAAATTATTTTTACTATCATTGTTGTCAAATACCTTGTATTTGTTTTGTCTAATTTCTAAAAATTAAAATCAAAAAGAAAATTTACAAAAATGATGAATATGATTTCACAATCACCACAATGATCTATTAATATCCTATGCTAAAATTCACTATAATCATATATCGTAATTCATGATCCATCATGACCTATCTTAAATCAACTAATTCTATCAACCTTAGGAATTATGAAATATATGATTGCAATTGGTATTATAGTTTCATATCTTGTTTTGTGTGTGTGATGTGCATCTTTATTGTTTGCATGAATCTCATTATCTTTAGACCTATGAATTAACTTGATATCAACAAGATGAAATCAAATAGAATTGTCACTTCTTTCTAGGTCTATGAAAATTCAAAACTCTATTTTTGAATACATGCAACTCAATCTTATATTTGTCCATCTTTACTTAGCTTTGCACCATGTTGTCCTAATTCATCACACTAGCATTATCACGTACCATAGATAGAAATCAATGCTCATGCTAGTTATATCTTGCAATGCTAAAGTAAATTATATCATTAAAATATGAAAATCTTATTTTCCTTTGTAGTTATTTGCATGAATAAAACTTTTCTAAATGGATTTAAAATCAACAATCTTTGATAAAATTGTAAATCCAAAACTAATCATAAAATTATAACACAGTTAATATATTTAAGGCTTACATGCTTAGTATGTCCATAATCAATAAACCTATGACATGTGTCTCACAATAGCGAGGGCGTAGGATTGTGTGCATTAGAGACCTAACCTCTAAGTCATGTCGTGTCCTTAACCAGGGAGGGTTCCAGTGGGGCCTTGAGAGGCACTGGGGGGAAAGAGTGCTAGGTTGAGCGTCGTCTTTTGTATGCATATGGGATTAACACCCCAACCTACGGCATGTGTGCAGCTCCTCATGCCCATCCGTCACTTAGTACGGGGCTAGAGTGTAGTCATGTAGTTAAGGTATCTTGATCTTAGATATACTTATATTATATTCATTGCATGAACAATCTCACTCTTTATACATAAATCATGCATATTTTTTTTATTCTAACATTGCATCATGTGTTTGCATATTTTAATATTTCGAGCTTTAATGATTTTACCAAACACAAGTATTTGAAAAATCACCAAATACATGCTAAAAGATCCTTCAAATCTAATCAATATACTCTGAAATTTCAACTGAAGGAAGGTCTCTTTATAATACAAATGAATTGAGAAAAATATTTTTCAAAACATCAAGAAATGCAATTCTGTTTTGGCGTTAAGAAGTTAATGCCCGGCGTTAGCTCCTTTGCTCCAAAATATTTTTTTTTGTTTTGAATTATTTCTGGTATTATTTTAATATTTTGTGTGTTTGTAAAAAGTTTTCTATCTTTTTAATCCTTTTAAAACAAAATATAATTTCTTGTAAAATATATATATATGTATTTTCTCATACATTATTTTTGTTTATTTCTCTGGCATAGAATATCATTTACTGAAAGGGCTATTAAAGACTTCTATGATTTCCAGAGAATATATATAAATAAAACAAATACAAATTTACAAAACAATTTCAAAGAACAAAAATATGTTTTTCTTTATGTGTGTTTATTGTTTTGTGCATATATAAAAAAAATCAAAAATTTATATAAAAAAAAACTGATTGTTATTCATTGTCATTGTCAAGGATGGATGATTAATTATATCAATTAAAGATTAAATACAATATTTAATTTAACTTTCAAGTTTCTTACAAATATTGTTTTGTATTTGTCATGCCTTGAAAATTATCTTGTTATGTGCAATGAAATTGATTGTAGATAAACATGTGTAGAAATGTTTAGCATGCCTCTAAGTATGAATAATGTATTATGTTTGATAATGATTCATTCACTCACTTATTTTTGATAACCTACATGTGTTTACAATCTTATTCTTACATGATTGTGTAGTGTAATAACATAAATAATTAAAATGCCTAAATAGATTACCTACACAACATTGAATAGGTTATTACAATTCTTTGTCTTTCATGCACTTATTCTTTAAAGAAATGTGATTTAAAATGCTATGTTTGCAAAACAAGTGAATTCGGAGTCCTTAGTCACTAAACTAAAAAGCAAATAATAAATGACAAGGAAAACTCCACCAAGCACTACTCACCCTCCTAATAAGTCTTAATGAGCATTGTGAGGTTGAGCACCTTGACTAAGAATTGTAAAGTGTCTTGTAGCAAATAATTTATACACCACTTCTCTTTAGTACACCAGATCACAAAAAAAATTGAAAATAAAGCTAAGAAGTATAAAAGTGATCCCCCAAGCACTACTTTGCACCCTGATAAGTCTTAATAAGCATTGTGTGTGCAGAGCACCTTGGTAGTTGTACTATTTATTCATGTGCATTGAAATAGTGTGGAAGTAATATTATTTGTGTATTTTAATGTTGTGTTATTTCATTATATATGCCATGTGTTTTTGATTGATTCACTTGTATACTTTATCAAAACACTACTTTGTACACATCATCTTTCATAAAACTTCTACTTATGAGAATTGGATCCTAATGCTCATCTACTCAAATCTCTACAAACTTAAGTAAATGCACTAGATAACAAAGCATGACCGCTACAATGTTTATGTTTACTTGAAATGCAAATTTTATTACATTGTAGTTTGTGTATCTTTTCTTGATATTATTAAATCGTGCTTGCAATTTTTTATCTTAATGGAATAGCATCTCTTCAATCTTTAACTCAAACATCAACTTTTCAAATTTAAAACTCATTATCCTTTATATGGTTTTATCTTCTAAAATGATGTTTATGTTTAAGAGTGCTTATTATTTGTAACACCGTATTTTCCTTTAAGCAAGTGGTATCTTAAAATAGAATGCTTACTTTATCATGTTAGCTATGTTTCTTACTACTTTATGTTACATCATGCTTATATTTTTCTCAACAAGTAGTATTTAACAAGCTTTTGATTGCATCCTATTTTTCTTCTCGACATAAAATATATTACTCCTTATTATACATACTCACTTCTAAACCCTCTTTTGATTCTACCAAAAGGGGAGATTCAATTGCATAAATCTAATATTTAGGGGGAGTGCATTATAATGATATTAAACTCAAAAAATGGGTATATTTGTAGGGGGAGTAATCATATAGGAGGTGCATACACTATCATATGCTCGATCATGAAAATCCTTCAATAAGTGGTTCCTTACCTATCTTACAAGATATACACTCATCCCTACCCACTTTTGTTAATAACAAAGGGGGAGAAGAAATTGAGAAATCTAATAAAATAGATACTTAGGGGGAGTAGTTTATAAGAGAACACTAATGTAGGGGGAGGACTTGATATAGAAAGAATAGGCATTATCGCTTTCAATTCTATCACGCTCTTAATATGTTATTCATGCATATCTTATTACCGCACTTATCTATAAACACAAATTGTCTTAATCTCACTAATTTCTCATACGGGTATTTGTTATTATCAAAAGGGGAGATTGTTGGAGCCTATGTTTCGCATCTCTTGGTTTGAGAATAACAAATACCGTGTTGTATTTGATCTAGTCTTTTGTGTGTTTATAGTGTCCAGGTTGTACAGGTTTAATGAGGAGACAAGTCCTCGTTCATGGGCATGATCCAAGAGTGTGAACACATTAGAAAAAGCAAAAGGATGAGTTTTTTGTGTTGATCTTAGAATGGCCATAACTTTCAATCCAGGAAGAGTTACAGAACGGTCCACCCCATTTCGGAGATGAGAACGACTCAATCTACAGTCTGAAGAAGTTTCGGACAGCAAAAATGAAGAGGAGCTGTTGGAATTCTGACAGAGATGTCGCCCAGGCGACAGCACAGAAGTTACAGTAACTGCTCGCACGACAGCATGACGAACGGCAGTTTAGCGTTGTCGGAATTCCGACAGCGATGTCGCCCAGGCGACAGTGAGAAACTATAAATTGGTTCATTTTGTTCGTGCGTTCCAAGTTTTGAGAATTCTAAGTCCTTTCTTGAGTGCATACGAACCAGAGAGCTCCAGAACCTCATTAACTCCCATTTGTTCATAGAAGGTTTGAAATTGAAGATGAGATCGGACGCGCATCTACATCAACGATCATCTCAAGGCTTCAGCCTTCCTTTCAGAGATCTGAATTTCTAGGGAGTACTTTATTTGATTTTGTATTTTCATTTATATACTTTTCACTTTGTATTGGTAGGGAAATCATCTCCTTGTGCGTGACGTCTAAGTCCTTGTGTGGCTTAGGGGAAAATCGCTTCCTTGTGCGGAGCATCTAAGTCCTTGCGTTGCTTGGTAGGAAATTGTGGCCTTGTGTGCTACATCTAAATCTTGGGAAGATCTAGAGGATAGGCTTGGGCTTGGTCTAGGGAGAGATAAGTGATAGCCTTCCGATCCTTGGGAGAAGGATTGGTAAACTCAAATTGTTAAAAGTTTATTATCATATTTGTGCCTTGATCTTAAGCATTTTTAAGATCATTTTTATTGTATGTGAATTTCATGATTAAAAATTATGACTTTTTCTTTAATTGCAAATTTGGTTGATTAATCTTTAACTTAGAAATTTGTGTTTGAATTAATTTAAAAATTTCATAGTTTGAAAATTTTTATAAGTGATTTTTAGAAAAGCAAAATTTGTTTTAAAAATTCTTAAGTAAAAAATCATATTTTAAAAAGGCCCTTATTCACCCCCCCCCCCTCTAAGGGCGCCACAAGATCCAACACGGGGAGCTTCAAGTCATCGTGTTGCTTTACGTCGACGATATGATTTTGACGGGGAATTCGAAGGAGGAGGTAGCGCAGCTTCGGGCAGAGCTATCTATCAGATTTGAGATGAAGGATCTGGGTGAGCTTCACCATTTCCTTGGACTCGAGGTGCAGAGGAAGGAGAGTGGAGTGCTAGTGTCCCAGGATGGATATGCGGAGCGAATCGTGGAGCGGTTCAGCATGAAGGAAGGGAAGTGCATTTCTACACCTCTGGAGAAGGCCATAAAACTTCGCAAGGATGAGGGGAGGATTCTGGAAGATCCGTTGGTGTTCCGGGCTCTGGTTGGGATCTTAATCTATCTGACGATTATCAGGCCGGATATTGCGTATGCAGTTGGTAGGGTGAGCCGGTATATGGCGGAACCACAGATGCCTCATCTTCTAGCAGCCAAGAGAATATTGAAGTATGTCAAGGCGACTTCGGATATGGGTCTCCTTTACAGGAGAGATGCGGGCTTCGAGGTGCATGGGTACATGGATGCTGATTACGGGGGAGATTCGGATGATCGGAAGTCGACGTCTGGATACGTCTTCATGGCGGGCCCCACGGCTATATCATGGTGCAATAAGAAGCAGTATTCCGTGTCTGTCTCAACCACGGAGGACGAATACAAGGCTTCAGCCTTGGCAGCTCAAGAAGCCATCTGGCTTAGGAGGTTGGTTGGAGACATCCATAAGGAGGTTCGGGGTCCGACTCTGCTCCGCGGCGACAACGAGAGTGCTCTCAAACTGGTTACTAATCCATTTTGTCATGCGAGGACCAAGCATATCGAGATCGAGCATCATTTCATTCGTGAGAAGGTGCTGGAGGGGTCTCTTTCGTTCGAGCATGTTCGGATTCAGGACAACATTGCTGACATCTTCACAAAAGCGCTGGCAAAGGGGCCGTTTACTCGGCTAAGGAGTTTACTGGGGCTGTTTTCAACTTCCCACTTCAAGGGGGAGTGTTGAAAATGTTGAAGTGGAATTTGTGACGTTGGCGGTCTGGGGGGAAACCGCGCGGTCTGATCTGACCGCACGGTCTTGCAGTCTCCTTTAGCGGTCTGACCTCCTTGGTATAGCCGCGGGCTTCTCGGCGTGATCGCCATTCTTCTCTCCATGGTGCTGAGGTGAGGCCGCGCGGTCTGATCGTGTGACCGCGTGGAGAGCTGGAGCTTTCTCGCGATCTGGTGCTTGTGATCGCGTAGTGGGGGCAGCCCAGTCTGGTGGCTGTCTGGGTTCTTTGTGGTGCACGCAGACTAAGGTCTTCTTAGTCATGCGGTCTCCTCTTCTGAGTTCGCATAAGCTGGTCCTTGGCGATCTGCTGGTATATACGCGGTCTCCGGTTTGTGTTCGCATGGCTGGTCCTTCGGCGATCAACTGGCATATGCGGTCACAGGTGGTTGATCGACTTGGCGGGATGTTTCCCTAGTCGGTCTGGTGTGTTCGCGGTCTCTAGAGGAGGTTGGGTGGCAAACACAGGTGGTGAGCATCATGACCAGGCGAGTTGTCATGATCGCGCGGGTTGACTGGTCTGGTCGTGCGGTCTAGGGTGGTGACTCTATCTCATAGGGTGGTGACTGGATCAGGTCTCACGCCTATAAATAGGAGTCACTATAGCAGCAAAATAATAGCACCAAGTGTAAGCTGAACTCTCGACCTGTTCTTGTGGTCTCTTTTTTGTGACCGGCCGGTTAGCTGATCGAACTTGTTTTGTGCAGCTTCTGTGGATTATGCGAGTAGCAGCGGTCACCTCCTCTTCTGAAGGTGTTCGGGCAGTCTCGCGGCTTACAGTGCGGGTTGCTGGAGTTCGGGAGGATCAGTGGAGTTCGGGAGTTCGCGTGGTTCTCAGTTGGTGTTGTTCAAGGCGCAGGCAGGCAGTTCGGGCGATCTGGTTTTCTAGCCTGGCGGACTATGAGGTCGAGCGGTCAGGCGGTCTCAGTTAGTCAGACCGTTGGTTTTCCTTTCAGGTGTTTTTCTTCTCCTGTTATTTTGTGTACTGGCGAAATCATGTCTCACCATGTATACCTCGCCCTGTAATGATGAATTTTCTTTGATCAATAAAGATTGTGTTTGTTTCATGTGCTTCTGGTTGTTTGGCTTGAACTTTTAGTTATTCTATTCCTGCTCACTCCTAGATCCTGGAAAATTTCACAGGGTCAACACCCCTAGAGTTATTGTAAGACCCCCCTCCCGGAACACAAAACACGACCGAGGGAAGTCTTATGCCCAGAACAGCCGCCTTGCGGTAGCGTCAGCATACGGGCTAACTTGTACCACAAGACGCCTATTCTGCCGGCTATTACCAATATCATTTGCCAACCCGTCAATAAATTTATCATTTTCAAGAGTCCATAATTCACAAAGTAAAAATGTCCACAAGATGTATAAATGACAGGAAGCAAAAGGAGCTCCCAAATATACAATAACAAGGTATAGCGGAAGTCAACAACAAGAACTACAATCACTCACAACTGTATCAGAAGGTGTTGTTGCAAAAGCTGCAACAAGTCTCCAAGTCCTATCACTCTGATCTGTCTGGTACTGCTCCAGCTGGGTGTGCTCCTAAAAAATAGTGGTGTAACAACTGATAGTCATAAAGACTAAGTGGGTTCGCATTCTCTCACCCCGGCGACACTTAGGCACCGTGTGGAAGGAAAGAAAGAAAAGTTGCAATATAACAGTAAGTACAATATGCAGGTGACAAGGAGGTACTACTAACCTAGCAGTTATATATCAACAACTAACAACATGTATATATACACATCAAACACCTTTCTAGCAAATATATTATAATAATTCAAGGGGCTACTATGAAGCCGAGCAGTATATATATAAACGAGCGTCAAAGTGAGTATACACACGCAGTTGTAAAAGAGTCTAAGCAGCTGGGAAGTATCCTCAACTTATGTGTGTTCACACAAACACTTAAGCTAAGGTATCTGGCAAGAAGTAAACTCATCATATAAAAGAGCCCATACTAATTTATACGATGAGGTCTCTGTTTTATGCAAGTATGCTATGCCATGATGTGCAATGCAATGATGCAACTCACGCACACGACTCTGTACGTACAGACCTTTTGTAGTTCCATCTGTTCGAGTGTGTCAACTTAGGTACCCAGTTGAGGCAAACAGGGCAGTGGAAAGGGCTGTCCACTTCTAGGCTTGTGTAACACCACCCAACCTAGACCTTTGTACGCCCCTAAGAACACACAGGGTATCCACGTACTATCTGGTAAGCACCACCTCTAGCTCTCTATTCAAGTCTCCGCTCAGGTACCTAGTTGAGGAAACAGGGCAGTGGACCGGGCACAATATCATGAGATTTCACTTCTTACGAACCTAACCTAAGGACTACTTGAGCACAATATCATGTCCTCAAAACTAAAGATCAATGACTAAGCTCTACTTTTAGTCAAGGGTTATTTCTTACTCAACCCTGTTAGATTCAACATATATATTTAAATGTTAATTCATTCTACGCCATCAATCGTTCATCACATCCGAACACTTGGGTAAAAAGAGTGGTTTTATAATGTAGTTATTCATCTAACGACACATCACGAACAGTATGATCCACAGGTGCATATCCCGACATCGTATAAATATATTCCTCGACATTAGTGGCAACTCGCTTGTCTTATAGTCAGCATTAGTTGACTGGTAGGAGTGTATAAAAAGTTGATCATAAACACTGATATTTACAAGTCTCATATCATTGAAGAATCAACCAGGAAGTAGACGGTTAAGTATTCTATTTCTACGAGTACTGTCAAGTCGTGTCTTACCATCATGAGAACATGTACAAATGACCTCCAATTAGCAAGTTTTAGGTTCATTACATAATTTGCCCCAATATTTAGGTCAATCACCTCCAATGTTATATTAGAATCAAAATAATAACCTTTACATATAATGTAAATCGGAGCACTGTTCAAATCACTACTTGCCTAAAGTTTCATGCACATACTTATTGTCCTAGAGCGCCACCAAACAAGTGATTAATTTACTGGCTATATCAAACCCAAGACCTCTAAAATTTCTACTATATGTCATGGTTAGCATCTTGAGCGTTTACGCCAAATCTCAGTTCATTCGGAATAATCATGATAACTTTTTACGGCACAATAATTTTATAACATAATATTGACAAATCACAGCAAGCCCATATCCGAAAATTATGAAATTTAAGAGGGGTGTCCACATTGTCATCAAATATTTAACTACCACTTCCAAACAGCTTCCGATAAACCAAACAGGGTAAATCGCCCAAATACTATGAATCTGTACGCCTACCTTGCCACGCACTAAACAGGTTATTTACCAATAACTAATAAAAACTACACAGATCTAAGTGTTGATCGAACAACGTTCGGACATCTTCTTCCTCCAGCCTGGGGCTGTTATTTGCCCGACCTGGAGTCTAATAAAACTCCCACATCAGCCACCTTATTTCCCATCCGACCAACCAACACCTCCGCCCCTTTCTCGTATATGAGGTGCATCGACGGGCGGCGAATCGGTGACCGGAATAAATAATCAAAACACATATTTCAGTCATCCCTCCATGACTTGCTCTCAAATCAACTCAATTGAATTCGACATCTCGCCTAATTTGATCTAAGAAACTAGCACCAAGGGAGAGGGGAGAAAGCTCACCAAGTGTCCATGCATGCTACCCAATAGCCGCGTATGCGGCATTTGCGTGTCGTTTCCGACCATAATCGGATCTTGAAGTTAGAGGCCAGATTTGGTGATGACGATGTTCGATCTCTTGAAGTCGGAGCGGATGGATCTTGAATCTTGGAGGTTGTGGTTGGAGTTCGAGTAGCTGTAGGTGGAACATTCGCCGAAGAAAATGTCACCGGGGCTAGGAGAGAAAGGGGCTGCTCGGTTTGAGAGGTTGGAGGGCATTTGGAGCTTAGGTAGGAGGAGCTGTGGGAGATCTCGTCCAGATCTGGAGTTTGCTGTCATCAGAGCTTGGAGGAAGAGCTTCGGCTAGATTTGGAAAGATGAGGGGGCGAGGTGCTGCTGCTAGAAAGGACGCCGGAGGAGATCTTGAGGGAGAGAGATGGAGGATTGCTGACCCTAAAGGAGATTGGAGCTTGGTGGTGGAGGGGTTGCTTCGGAGAGCTGCTCGGCCATGGCTGCTTGGAGAGAGCTTCGGCCATGGCTGCTTGGAGGGCTCGCCGGCACAGCAACTCGTCGGAGAGGGGAGAGCTGCTCGAAGGAGGAGAAGCGCCGGAGTCGGACTCGTCGGAGGAGGAGGTCACCGGAGTGGAGCAGCTTGGAGGGGATCTGGATCGGCAAGGGGGAGATGTTGACTGCGCTGGATCGGGCTGCTGGGAGAAGGTAAGCTCTAAACTAAGTTTTACATTTATATTTACATAATATATTATATAATAATAATATTATTATTAATAATATGATTATTATTATTATTATCATCTTTTCATTCAAACGTGCGTATATCGCTCTAAACTGGTCGGAATCTATCCTGAAAGGGCTCGTTACGACCGTCTCGTTGATACGCACCCACCGGAATGATCCAATGTTGATTCCGAGTTCGTTTGCGCACATTACGCTCTCCGGAGCGTTTACGGCCTAATTTACTTATATGTTAAAAACCCTTCAAACGACGTCGGAATCGCAAACAAATAAATCCGCTGAACTCATACTATTGTTATGAGTGTAACAAGACTGATTGGGGTCAAATGCGAGATCGTTTGGTCAATTTCACCATCGTGGATAAATATGCTATTCGCAGACTGATGAGTCCCATTTATATATATATTTATGGACTCATCTGGGCCGATTATCTAGTCTTTGCACCACACTTTAGGCACGTCTTCATTCATATTTGCTATTCCATGCTAGGTGCACTATTAGGCCCGTTTCGGTGTGCAATTGCGCTCCTCGTTGTTGGGGGTAAGCACATGGTGCTCCCCTTCCATTTCTTTTTGTGTATCTGGTGCTGGACGTGTATTCCCATCTTGTTTATCTTGTATGCAGGTGGCCAGATTGTCTTTTCTCCCAGAATTCATGTCTGTGTGAAACGCACGGTCGTGTGTTTTTATTAACGCACGGTCTGTGCGGTCGTGCGCTCTCATCTGTGCAGAAAACATGCGATCTAAGTTTACTCGTGCGTTTTGATGCACGGTTCGGAATCGCCCGTGCGTGAGTAAAATGCGCGGTCTCCTGTTTCATACTGTTTTGGGTCGTTTCCGAATTTACTCGTGCGTCTTGACGCACGGATGGATTTGCCCATGCGTGAGTAAATTGCACGGGCGGCGCAGCTTTGTCTCCACGCCTGTTTTTATATTTAATTAACGCACGGTCTGCGCACGGTCGTGCATTCGACCGTGCGTGACCATTTTTCTGCCTGTTTAGTATTTAAGTAGGAATTGTTGCTGCCATTGGTGTGACCGAACAGAGCTCGTCCCCCTAGGGGGAAAAGAGTTGAATCCCGCCATTTTTGCCCTTTCCACTGTAGGATGCAAGAGGAGACCATCTCCGGTGATCTCCTTCATCATTCCTTCATCCGGGAGCGTATGCAAGCTTCTTCCGCCACTAGCTCAAGCATTCCTAGCCGAGGAAAACCATAGAAGCGCTGAAGATCGTTGGAGCGGTGACCGCCTCCTTCGAGTTAGTACGCCATCTGAGGGCCGAGCCCGGAGAGATCCCGAAAACCACTCATTCCGGCCGAGAACCCAAGATGCAGTGACATCTTCGTTGTGGTCCTCTCTAACCCTAAATGCTTCCACTTTGTTAGTTGTTGTATGAACTCTTGTTAAGTTAATCTTAAGATTATTACTTGTGTTCATGAGCAATGTTGATTTGGTGGCGTGAATAGCCCCTTGTTGTTGTTGTGATAGCCTAGGTCGTTGTGTGTGAAGCCACGTAGCAATTGCTAGTGGTGATGTTTGCGACGAGGTGAGTACGACCCTCACGAATCCCGCACTGTGGCCACTCCACCCGCTTATCGAAGCGCGGCATTGCGGTGGCTGCATTCACCCTCACGTTGCGAAGCGGTGCTTTTCGACCCGCATCTCTCTACATGTTGCAATAGCGTAGGAACCCAAATCACAAACCCCCCTTGTTACTTGTTAATCCTTTTAACTGATTTCCTGGTTTGAGCAATTCGTACTACCCAACTTGCGGTCCTTTGAGAATGATATTCGGGGAGTTCCTCCCTATTTTATTACTTGAGCGACCGATGCACTGCCGTCGTATCGCGTTTCGTGCCTGCTAATTAGCAGTGCCGAATTAGCGCATCAAGTTTTTGGCGCCGTTGCCGGGGACTGCAAGCGTGTACGAGTTGTTTTTCTTTGGGAATTCGTTTGAAGGTATTTTTGTTTTTGTTTGTTGTGCGCTAATCCTTTGTCCTTTGTCCTGTATGCAAGTAATCATGATTTCTATCCAGCGACATATTTATCAGGAAAGTTTAAATGATCTTAGGAATCAGGCACGAATAAACAATCATGCGTCCGAGATATCCACTGACATTATCAAATTTATATCTGAAAATTGCAAATTCAGCGGGGATTCGCATGAAGATGCAGTACATCACGTGCAGGGATTTTAAGATGTTTATTACGCGTGTATATTTAATGGAGTCGAAAATGACCAGCGAAAGATCCAGGCATTTTCATTCTCTTTGCGAGATAAAGCTAAAAGATGGTACTGGGATGCCCGAAAAAGTGAGACAACCTCTTGGAGGAAATTTGAAGGGAAGTTCCTGTTTGATTTTCAACATCGCATGCGAGGTATGAATAGGCATAAGGAACTAATTGCCTTCAGTCAAGGAAAGGAAGAGACTTTAGTAGACACATGGGAGCATTTTCAATCCTTACACCGGGACTGTTATCATGAGGATTTGTCAGAAAACCTTTTAGTTCAGATTTTCTATTTTGGTGTTTTGGACAGGTTCCGCTTGCTTTTTGACGTTGCAGCTGGAGGCACCGTGTTTAATAAGTCGGAGAAGGACGCCTGGGAAATAGTTGCGAATATAGCGCAGACTAGTCAGTATTGGAGCCACTCTACTCATCCTTCGAGCACTAGCGAAGTCGCCGCAGCAACACTGTTGGGTCCAGCGTTCCTTCACTTGACCCGTAGCGCCTTTCCGTTGATATAAAGATCAAGTTGCGCCTTCACCAACAGTCCGGGCTTTTGGTGCAGTTGGTTGCGCTGGGTCCTCTCAATTGGTATCAAAGCAGGTTGCGGGTTCGAGACCGGGGGGCGCTGATAATTCCTGAAATTCTCTCTACCTGTGTGGGTCCTGGCGGGTCAGGGGCCGGAGCCATGTGTCAAGCCACCTCTGAGCTTGCGGGCCATGTGGAGCAACTCTGAGCTTGCGGGTCGTGCTGGACGCTGGGGGGGGGGGGGGGGGGATTGTTGGGTCCAGAGTTCCTTCACTAGACCCGTAGCGCCTTTCCGTTGATATAAAGATCAAGTTGCGCCTTCACCAACAGTCCGGGCTTTTGGTGCAGTTGGTTGCGCTGGGTCCTCTCAAACACTCAATGAAGTAGAGGAATGTCCTCCGTCAAAAAACACCGAGCTGTTAGTTACTTTCGTGGCCGATATGATGCTTAAAATGAATGAATAGGCCTCAGCAATCCAGCAGTTCGACTCCACTATTAGTAATCTCAAAGATACTGTCTCGGGGATTTCGGGTCAGCCGCCCGAGTCTGTGAACACCATGAAGTTAAGAAGCGGCAGGAATATAAAAAATCTCCCACGTCAGAAAACTCTTGCAACACCTGAGCTACAGGTACCACTTACAAATCCTACGGACAGGCTTGATGCTGATGTGACAGGGGAGCCGACTCCCATCTCTACTGTACCGGATTCTGCAAGCGTGGCGCAACCCTTGAAAAGTATGATTAGCCCTCCATTTCAGGACCCTGGCAGCTTTACTATCCCTTGCAGAATCGGTCACCACCGATTCGGTCAGGCACTCTATGATCTAGGAGCCTCCATCAATCTAATGTCGCTCTCCATTTTTCAAGAGCTAGGCGCGGGGATTTTGAAGCCGACACAAGTAATGTTGCAGCTAGCCGACAGAACAATCAAGAAACCGGTCGGGATTGTGGAAGACCTTACCATTGTGGTGAAGGACCTCGCCTTCCGAGCTAACTTCGTTATCCTTGATATGAAGGTTGATGCTAAAGTTCCTATTATCTTGGGACGCCCCTTTCTCGCTACGGCACGTGCCATCATTAATGTGGAGCAGGGAGAGCTCACTCTCAGATTGGGGCAGGACGCCATATCTTTCAATGTTCACAACCCGGCGCAACTATTTGAGATCACAGATTGCGAACTGGCTGATCCAACCGAGGAATTGGATAGTCAATTTGATATGAGCCCGGGGGATTGTGAGACTTTTTGGCAGCAAGAAAGCCTTGTGGGCAATGAAGGTTCATCCTCGAACAAGTCTGAGGATCCGCTTCCGATCAGAGAATCAATTATTATGCCATCGGATTCTTGCACCTCTCCAGCTCTCAAACAATTACCGAGCTCTCTGAAATATATATTCCTGGGAGAAAACACCACGCATCCGATGATTATTTCCGCAACTCTGTCTGAGGCTGACGAAGCTGCATTGGTGAGGTTACTAAGAAGATATCAAAAAGTCTTCGGACATTCCCTTGCTGATATTAAAGGAATTAGCCCCACCGTCTGCATGCATAAGATCCTTCTTGAAGAATAGTATAAGCCATCGGTTCAGCCCCAAAGGCGGCTGAACCCGAAGATGCAAGAGGTGGTGAAGGCGGAAGTGATAAAGCTCTTGGATGCAGGCATTATCTATCCTATTAGTGACAGCAAGTGGGTCATCCTAGTTCAGGTTGTGCCAAAGAAGGGAGGGATCACCGTTATTCCCAACGAGAAAACTGAGTTATTACCTACCCGTGTGATCACCGGATGGAGGGTCTGCATCGATTACCGCAAGCTAAATGATGCTACGCGCAAGGACCACTTCCCTCTCCCTTTCATTGATCAGATGTTGGAAAAGTTAGCAGGGCAAGACTACTACTGTTTTCTGGATGGCTACTCCGGGTACAATCAAATTTTAATCGACCCTGCTGATCAGGACAAGACGACATTCACCTGCCCTTCCGTCACCTTCGCGTTCAAGCGAATGCCATTTGGACTGTGCAATGCTCCTGCAACTTTTCAGCGATGCATGCTTGCAATCTTCGCTGACATGGTGGGAGATTTTCTCGAAGTCTTCATGGACGATTTCACATTATTCGGCAGCAGTTTCGATTCGTGCCTTGCCAATCTTGATAAGACCTTAAAGCGGTGTGAGGACACCAACCTCATCTTAAATTGGGAAAAATGCCACTTTATGGTGCGCGAAGGAATCGTGTTGGGGCATAAGGTCTCCCACCAAGGGCTTGAGGTGGATCAGGAAAAGGTTAGTGTCATCAAGAACCTTCCTCCGCCGACTTCTGTGAAGGGTATCCGTAGCTTTCTCGGACACATGGGATTTTACCGGAGATTTATCAAGGACTTCTCATCCATTTCAAAACCTCTTTCTCACTTACTGGGCAAAGACGTTCCCTGCTATTTCGATAAAGTCTGTATGCAAGCATTTGAAACCCTACAGGGGAAACTTATTTCTGCTCCAATCTTGGTGGCACCTGACTGGAGTTTGCCTTTTGTGATCATGTGCGATGCTAGTGACGTGGTCGTGGGTGCAGTGCTTGGTCAAAAGAAAGACAAAACCTTTTACACCATCGCATATGCCAGTCGAAATCTAAATAATGCTCAAGCGAACTACACCACAACGGAGAAAGAAATGTTGGCCGTAATCTTCGCCTTCGAGAAATTTCACTCCTACTTAGTGCTTTCTGAGGTAATAGTGTACACAGATCATGCTGCACTGACGTACCTATTCAACAAGAAGGAGGCCAAGCCGCGTCTAATCCGCTGGATCTTACTACTGCAAGAGTGTGATTTAAAGATCAAAGATAAGAAGGGGGTAGAGAATGTTATCGCAGATCACTTATCGCGGCTGGAGAACGACATGGCGGCTGACGCTCCCAACAACAAAGAGGAGGAAACATCCGATTATTTTCTGGACGAGAAGCTATTCGCCATCACCACGCATCCGTCAACAACCCCATGGTATGCCGATATCGCAAACTATCTTGCGTGTAAAACTTTATCGCCAAATCTTACACCTCAGCAGAGGAACAAGCTTTTTTCGGACTTAAAGTATTATTTTTGGGAAGATCCTATGTTATTTCGTACTTGTAGCGATGGTATAATCCGACGTTGTATCACGGAATCTGAGTACAGATCTGTTCTCGAACATTGTCACGATAGTGAGGCTGGAGGACACATGGGCGCTGCCAGGACAGCACGCAAGGTGCTTCAGTGTGGATTATTTTGGCCCACGCTTTTCAAGGATGCTCACACGTACGTCGCAAAATGCAATGAATGCCAGAGAACTGGCAACATTTCGCCTAAAGACGAGATGCCACTCAATAATATGTTAGTCTGTGAACCGTTCGATGTTTGGGGAATTGATTTCATGGGTCCATTCCCAATGTCTCACGGAAAGCATTATATAATAGTGGCAGTAGACTATGTTTCAAAGTGGGTGGAGGCGGAGGCTGTTGCGGCTAATGATGCCCGGACAGTCTTGAAATTTATTCATGCCAATATATTTTCTAGGTTCGGAGCTCCGCGGACAATAAGTGATGGTGGTAGTCATTTTTGCAACAGACAATTTTTGCAATTATTAAAAAAATTTGGCGTGCATCATAAAGTCTCGTTGGCTTACCATCCGCAAACGTGTGGACAAGTGGAGGTTTCGAATAGAGAACTCAAAAGAATACTAGAAAAATCGATCCGCTCGAATAGAAAGGATTGGGCAGCGAAAGTGGATGATCCCTTGTGGGCCTACCGTACGGCCTTCAAAACCCCTTTAGGAATGTCCCCCTTCCAGCTTGTTTTTGGAAAGGCATGCCACCTCCCAGTGGAATTAGAACACAAAGCCTTGTGGGCAACCAAGTTCCTAAACATGGACATCGCAGCAACAGCGGAACGACGTCTTTCTCAGTTGAATGAGCTTGAAGAATTGCGGCATCTTGCCTATGAGAACTCTCGCATATATAAAGAAAAGACAAAGCAGTGTCATGATAGACACATTAGAACAAAAGAATTCAATCCGGGAGATAGCGTTCTCCTCTACAACTCTCATCTGCGTTTATTCCCTGGAAAGCTGAAGTCACGGTGGAGCGGTCCGTTTACTGTAACTGGTGTCTCTCTGTTTGGTGCAATTGAAATTTCTGGAAAAAAAGAAGGGACGTTCAAGGTAAATGGTCATCGCTTGAAAATCTATGAAGGCGGTACAGTTTTGAAGGACTGTACAAAAGTGTATCTAGCTGAGTCAAATGTGTTAGGGTGATTTTCTCTTTTGTCTCTATGTTGTATTCGAATTTGTGATTTGTATAATCTTGGTTAATTCTTATCTCTTTGCCTGTGGTTATATGTTATATTTTTGGGATTTTTCTAAGTAAATTCCTAAAGACTATGCGAGAACTATTTGAACAATGATTAATACATGTATTTGGTCCACCTTAAAGGACGTTAAAAAAGGGCTTCTTGGGAGACAACTCATGGGAACCACCCGGTTCCGTCTGCTTTTTAATTCCTTTATCCACTGTTATTTCTGTTTTGCTAACATTATAGGCGGATGCTCTTTTATGAGAAAATTTTTAATGTTGGAACTACCACACTTCTGGCATGCTCTTTTATGAGCATATGTCAACTCTACCCCTCTCTTCCTTATGTTTGAATTGTTTATTCGAGTTAGTTTTCATCAAGTCTGGGGGAGAGAGCGATCGTTGCACGTGCACACACTTTGCATGGCATGTTAGAATGTGATGAGTTAGGATTTTTAATTTGTTGCACACATTGCATACACTTGCACCTAGTTCAAGCGCACTTGATCACACGTGCTTATTTGGTATCACTCTGAGGTTCCCCGCTCGTAAGAGTTGGATTATTAGCATATGAGTGAGGAGTAGAGAAAAATGTTGACTCGAGTAGTGCTCTAGTCAAGTGCTCCCTTCACGCCTAGAAATTCAATTAGAGTAGAATAAAATTCAGAGTTATAATTTAATTATTTCTATTATAGTAGCTGCAATTTATTTTACTTTAGTGGTGAATCCGGTGAATCCAACGGTAGCATAAGGTCGAGTGTAGCAAGACTAGTAGTGGCTTATTACTAGGGTCGAAAGGAAGGACAACCTTTCTCGGTGGCTAGAACTTGCACTAGGCGACTCTCGAAGCGATTGCGTTGAAGTACTCGTCATAAAATGTGATTTAGGTCATTTCTTGATCCGATTGTGTTTTTGAACTCCTTACCTACGTAATCACCGTTGCAAACCCACTTGAGCCTACCGTTCCTCCTTGTTTAGCTCCACTTTAATTTAACCAAAGCCATACGGCCGAACCTATTTTCGCACCAACCTTTGAGCTGAAAGAAATTCCTTCTTCGATCGCATTTGGTGTCATTTTTGTTGTGTTTGGAAGTTTTGCTTTAACTAAAGGAGCCGTCTTATTGTGCTTTTTAATGTTATTCGTGTCGAGAAGAGAAAAGAAAAGAAAAATAAGAAAAGAAAAGAAAAAAATTGTGAAAATAATATTCTCTCGACAATTTCAATCTATTTGTGGCTTAGCACGCACCTTGCGTTCAGTTAAAGTCTGGGGGTGTTGTGTAATTTCTGGAAATGTTATAGTGGTGATTGTACTTATCTTGAGTGCTCAGGTTGTGTTGAATGCGATTCCCGTCGTACTTCTACGTACCTAGCCTTTACTCAACCTAAGCCCAATCTTAACCCATAAGTTCTATTGATTTTAGATACGAGTAGTCTCATGCAGAAGAGAGAGTGCGAACGTGCAAGCCTATGGACACCGACTTTGATGGATTTCTTAGGAGTTTGTCCCGAGCTTCGATTCGAGTAATTTTCTACTCATTAGTCACGCTATTTTCCCTTTTGCGCGACCGAAAGATTCGCCAGGATTCACCATCCAAGTAAATTAAAGTGCAATTTACTATTCTAGAAATAGTTAGATATAACTTTGAGTCTAATTTTATTCTAATGTATTTCTATGCACGTGCGCATGCGACTTCGGATAGGTCTCTACCGCTCAAACTCACGCTAACTTCCAATTGTTCCGACAGGAGAGCTGAGTAGTTTGCCCGAGACGTGCAAATGGTTAAGTCTGGGGGTGTGATGAATCCCATTTATATATATATTTATGGACTCATCTGGGCCGATTATCTAGTCTTTGCACCACACTTTAGGCACGTTTTCATTCATATTTGCTATTCCATGCTAGGTGCACTATTAGGCCCGTTTCGGTGTGCAATTGCGCTCCTCGTTGTTGGGGGTAAGCACATGGTGCTCCCCTTCCATTTCTTTTTGTGTATCTAGTGCTGGACGTGTATTCCAAGATTATTTATCTTGTATGCAGGTGGCCGGATTGTCTTTTCTCCCAGAATTCATGTCTGTGTGAAACGCAGGGTCGTGCGTTTTTATTAATGCACGGTCTGTGCGGTCGTGCGCTCTCATCTGGGCAGAAAACATGTGATCCGAGTTTACTTGTGCGTTTTGAAGCACGGTTCGGAATCGCCTGTGCGTGAGTAAAACACACGGTCTCCTATTTCATCCTGTTTTGGGTCATTTCCGAATTTACTCGTGCGTCTTGACGCATGGACGGATTTGCCCGTGCATGAGTAAATCGCACGGGCGGTGCAACTTCGTCTCCACGCCTGTTTTTATCTTTAATTAACGCACGGCCTGCGCACGGTCGTGCGTTCGACCGTGCGTGACCATTTTTCTGCCTGTTTAGTATTTAAGCAGGAATTCTTGCTGCCATTGGTGTGACCTGACAGAGCTCGTCCCCCTCGCGAGAAAAGAGCAGAATCCCGCCATTTTCGCCCTTTCCACTGTAGGAGGCAAGAGGAGACCATCTCCGGTGATCTCCTTCATCATTCCTTCATCTGGGAGCGTATGCAAGCTTCTTCCGCCACTAGCTCAAGCATTCCTAGCCGAGGAAAACCATCGAAGCGCTGAAGATCGTTGGAGCGGTGACCGCCTCCTTCGAGTTAGTACGCCATCTGAGGGCCGAGCCCGGAGAGAGCCCGACAACCTCTCATTCCGGCCGAGAACCCAAGACGCGGTGACATCTTCGTTGTGGTCCTCTCTAACCCTAAATGCTTGCACTTTGTTAGTTGTTGTATGAACTCTTGTTAAGTTAATCTTAAGATTATTACTTGTGTTCATGAGCAATGTTGATTTGGTGGCGTGAATAGCCCCTTGTTGTTGTTGTGATAGCCTAGGCCGTTGTGTGTGAAGCCACGCAGCAATTGCTAGTGGTGATGTTTGCGAAGAGGTGAGTACGACCCTCACGAATCCCGCACTGTGGCCACTCCACCCGCTTATCGAAGCGCGGCATCACAGCCGCTTCATTCACCCTCACATTGCGAAGCGGTGCTTTTCGACCCGCATCTCTCTACATGTTGCAATAGCGTAGGAACCCAAATCACAAACCCCCCTTGTTACTTGTTAATCCTTTTAACTGATTTCCTGGTTTGAGCAATTCGTACTACCCAACTTGCGGTCCTTTGAGAACGATATTCGGGGAGTTCCTCCCTATTTTATTACTTGAGCGACCGGTGAACTGTCGTCGTATCGCGTTTCGTGCCTGCTAATTAGCAGTGCCGAATTAGCGCATCACAGACCACATTATAATTTCGCTGATTCTCATCCGAATCGAGCGCGGGCAGTTTCGTTGAACTCGTATAGGCTTCACGAGTCTAACAAAACTGACTAAGTCCGATTATAAGGTCATTTGCTCAATAATCATATTTGAGGCGTCGCGTAGCTAGAGGCGACTGATTTTGACCAACTTCATATATAGGTTATTTGAACACCATTTCATTTGAGCTAACGTACGCACTAAAATTCCTTCAAGGCAGCGCGCTTCCTTCGAGTTCTATTGCTCAAATTATGCTCTCCGGATGGCTCGGATCCCGATACAGCAAGCATCGGGACAAAGAATAGAAATGGTACTCGCCGCATTCGTCGAGTGCACTTCACCGGCTCAGGTGTAAGCCTGGCCCTCAGTACACCCCGAGCCCGAGTCAACTCACTTGACTCAAAAATGCGCACAAGGGGTCTAGCTCGAATCGGGATGTTACAAATCCAATAAACGAAGAAACAATTTCGTCCCCGAAATATTAGGTTGAGGCTATGAGGATTTTCTGGATGAGAGTAAAATATACTCATCATATTCATTCATGGGCATTTCATCCGTAATAATTTCAAGCTTATATATGCATTCTCAATTGTTGCGATTTATACATAGAAACTAGATTGCATGCGCACTCTTGCCTTGTGAAGTCATACGAACTAAAAAAATGACACACTATTTCAAAAATCACTACATCAGTCTAACTGATTATGTTGTGATTTAATCTCAAACACACAACATACAAGGGAACATTTAGCAAGGACTTGGTGTGAACGACATCAAGCAGGCTATTTATTTATAAAACCATGATGCAACAGGCTACCACTACCAACATCTATCGCTGTACAGGTTCTATGAACCAACAAGACTGTCGAGCCACCAGCTCATTTAAACCTTGCAGGACTAGATCTCAAAACACTATATCTCTATAGCAAGTGTCATCAACAGTGTTCTTGCATCAATATCATATCTGCCTGCCATGAGTCGCCAACACACATCCTCGGTAATTTTATTTAATTTACAATATCATCACATTATGTACGCAAATTAGTGCATAGACACCATTGTTGTGAATTTGTCAACTTAACAACCACGTTGTAAAACCTTGGCACTATGAGTGCTACGATTTAAACCAATTATCCTAAATATATCACTTTTAAACACACCTCTTTGATTAACAATCAAATACAACTCCAACCCAACAAATTTCAAGGCGTCCCCCAAAATTTGTCGCGCGGTCGTCTAACCAACCATTGATCACTGAGAGGCACTACAACACTATCAAGAGGATTCGAGTTTTCACTTAACAACACCCATGAGGTTCTAATGATGGAACTCTTGCTATCAGAACCCAAGGACTACCACCAAGTACTTATGTCATCCAAGCACTTGCCAGAATCCGACTAGCGCATAGCAGCACTCAAGGACTACCATCTCAAGTCCTTACCATCACATCAGGATATCATCGCATCCTTCACATATTATTGACATCCATCTAAAACCATGCTAAATTTTACTTGATGACGCATATTTTGACTTAAATATGCTTATCATTATTTTTATATTTCTAATATAAATTATATATATTTCTCTAAATTTTAGTATAATTATCTACTTATTATTATTTTCATAATTTTTCGCACTAATGTTAATTTATGTGTTATTTGACAGGCCTGGGGGGAATCGTTAGCGCCCACTGTCAAAACATCGTCGCAACAAATTTTGGAGACGTGATGCGGCCCGGCCACCAAGAGATTTATCAATTCAAGCTCAATTCATGTCCAAGTTTCAAGTCAAGGCAAGTCAAATTAAATTAAAGTGAAGAATTTGTGCAACCCATGCAATCCGAGCCCCTGTTATGAAGCAAACCGAGCAGCCCCCTAGCTGTCTACATGTCAAAACCGAGCCCCCCTAGCTATGTGCAGCCCGAGCTCAAGCCAAATCAGCCCGTGAGCAGCTCTCCTAGTCCAAACCGCCACCTTTTGCATGAATATTCATGCATGGCTCCCATTATTGCTTGGACCGGCCCCCCTCTCTCTCTTTCCCTTTTTTTATATTATTATTGTCATCTCCATCAATGCCTAGCCGAACACCCCCCTCTCTTCTCTCTCTCCTATTCTTCTTTTTATATTTCTTTTAAATCATATGCATGCATGAAATCCTTCTCTCTCTCCTCCTATTTAAATCATGCATGTATTTTCCCATGCATGAATCTCTTTCTCCCTCCTCCCATTAAATGAAATTCATCTCCCCTCTCCATGCATGTGGCCGGCCACCCCTTGGTATCCCTCTTCTCTTGTGATTTCTAGAACATTCCCCCTCCATCTATAAATAGAGCCCATACTTCTTGCTTTGTAGGAACTTTTGGCAAGAGAGCAGGTGGGAGATCAAGTGAGGGTTTTAGTTCTTTCTTTTCAAGCTTTTATTTTCCATGCTTTGTACTCCTTTGTCGTGAGAATATTATTGTTATTTCACTTTCATTATTGTACTCTCTTTATTTAACTGATGAAAATGTTTTCTTTCTACAATATCGTCATTTCCTTCTCTAATATGCGTAGCTAAATTTCCTCTTAGTGCTTGGTGGGTTAGTATTGTGATGAAGATTTATTTATAATTTTTCGTCTCAAATTCTTAGATCTCTTCGTGTCAATTTATTTCTGATTAAATTTTGGTCGCGAATTTATATTGCTAGTATATAAATTTCGCCATCCGATTTAGTATTCTAGATAGCCGAGAGGCTCGTGGATGCTTTAGATCTTTCAGAAATAAAGGGTTTGCTGTATTTTCTTTGAGAATTGAAAATATCGCTGCTTTTGGATTCGGGATTTACGTTCATGCAATTTTAATTTATTTCAAATTTTAAGAGATTATGTTTGAAGTATTATTAAAATTAGGCGGTAGTTGTCTCTAGCGAGCCTCTATCGTATTTCTTCAATCCTCCAATCGACATGGAATTTTTAAGAATTAGAGCACCTCTTTTATAATCGGATTCCCAAGAAAACCCAATCAAGTGCTAAGTCTCTTTAAATCGTGAACTTCTCTTTCATTAAATTTTCGTACTTGCAATTTTCATTTTCAAAAACCAAAACCAACTTTCGTTCGGTAGGATATTAGTAACGGCGTGAGTAGTTGTAATTGTCAACCCCGAGTTTAAATATGACCTTAGTACTACAATTCGATAGGTACACTTGCCTTTTCGGGTTGATAGTAAATTAATCACCAAGTTTTTGGCGCCGTTGCCGGGGACTTTTTGTCAATATTAAGAAAATGTCGTCGCTATTACTTCTACAAAAATCAAAAAAAAAAATTTATTATATATTATAATCCACCTACATCATCATCTTTTCTATCCCACCTAAATTCCTGGAAAGAACGCTTTGGGCTTGAATTCCCATCATAGCCTCTAGTACCGTTGCAAACCCCTCACAGGGCAGATCTCGGGAAGTCCAGGACTAATATAATCCGCCTAAAAAGAAAAAAAATCATTATCATTTTTAATCTTGTTTTTTTTTCTTTACCTTTGTTTATTTTCCCTCTTCCCCTTTTCCTTCTGCTAGTGCATGACCCGCACGAATTCGTCGTTACTTGTTGATTTGGACCCGGAAATCGAAAGCTCCTTTCAGAGAAATTTACGATTCGGAGGTTCCACTTCTCAGGATACGGTTGAGGATTCTAACGGTGATTGTGATCGTAATTCTGAAATTATGGGTGATCCCAATCCAGAAGTTGACCAGCAACGGACCATGTCCTATTATGCTCGGCCTAACTTGGAGGGTACAGAATCCAGTATTGTTCGACCTGCAATAGCGAACAATAATTTTGAGCTTAAGCCCGGCACTATACAAATGGTGCAGCAATATGCGCAGTTCGACGGATCACCAGATGAAGATCCGAACTTGCATATTGCTAGTTTCCTTGAGATTTGTGATACCTTCAAAATTAATGGTGTCTCAGACGATGCGATCAGGCTAAGACTCTTCCCCTTCTCCTTAAGAACAAAAGCCAAACAGTGGTTGAGTTCTCTCCCAAGAGGATCAATCACTACTTGGGACACTTTAACTAAAAAATTTCTTGCTAGGTATTTTCCCCCTGCTAAAACTGCTAAACTTCGAACTAATATTTGTACTTTTAGTCAAATCGATTCTGAGACCCTCTATGACACTTGGGAGAGGTACAAGGAACTTTTGAGACGCTGCCCTCATCATGCTCTGCTTGTATGGATACAGGTCCAGACATTTTATAATGGGCTAAATCCACCAACCAAGCAAATGATAGACGCCGCATCTGGTGGTTCTTTGAACCGAAAAACTCCGGAGGGCGCTCTTGAGCTTATCGAGGATATGGCGATGAACACCTATCAGTGGAATACGCCTAGGTCACTCCCAAATAAACCTGCAGGTATGTACGAAGTGGACTCTGTCCCAACTGGCGCTTCAAGTAGAGATGCTGAATAAGAAAGTAACGGAGATGACTGCTGCCTCCGCCATTTAGGTACATGAACATGCAAATGCTGCTACTGCCGAGTAGGTGGATTATCTGGGGAACATAGCCAGGCCTGCTCAAAACAATTTTAATAATTTTTCTGCTTTTTCTGCTCCTCCTAGTTTTAATGCTGCGTCTAATTCGTATCACCCCGGATGGCGTAACCATCCTAATTTTTCGTGGAGTAATCCCGCAAATGCCGCACGTCCACCATATGATTTCACTCCACCACCACCACAAAATCAAAATCCAAATTTTCCGAATCCTCCCACCATGGAGGAAATGTTTTCAAAATATATTAATGCGAATGAGGCGACGATTTGTAACTTAACAGGATCGGTTAAAAATCTTGAAAATCAAATCGGGCAGCTCGCCAAAATCGTATCCGAGCGACCGCCGGGGACTCTTCCTGCTAATTCCGAGCCCAATCCGAGAGAACAAGCGAACGCTATAACTCTTCGGAGTGGGAAAGAATTATCCGGTCCATCCGTTAGCGAAGAGCCCGAAGCGATTATTGCCCCTATTTTAACTGAACCACCTCTTTCAAATGAAGTTATTGTTTCGCCTCCCGTTCTTAAAAATTCTCCCGCTCCACCGTATCCATCTCAATTAAATAAAGAAAAGTTAGATGATCAATATCATCGGTTTTTGGAAATCTTCAAACAAATTCATATCAATTTACCTTTTTATGAAGCAATTTCACAAATGCCTAAATATGCTAAGTACTTGAAGGATCTTCTAACGAACAAAAAGAAAATGGAAAATTTATCTCATGTTACTTTAAACGCTGAGTGCTCCGCTGTTTTGACAAAGAATTTGCCCCAAAAAATAAATGATCCGGGTAGTTTTCTATTCCATGCGTTTTTGGCGATTTATTTGTAAAACACGCGTTGGCCGATTTAGGAGCGAGCATCAACTTGATGCCTTTTTCTCTATTTAAAAAGCTAGGTTTGGGCACTCTAAGCCCGACTAGGATGAGTATAGAACTTGCTGATAGGTCAATTAAGTATCCGTTAGGAATAGTAGAGGATGTGCTCGTAAAGGTCGACAAGTTTATATTCCCAGTAGACTTTGTCATTTTAGATATCGAAGAGGATGTCGAGGTCCCCTTGATCCTTGGCCGACCTTTTCTTGCCACCTCTCGTGCGGTAATCGATGTAAGTAACGGAAAACTCTTTCTACGAGTAGGCGATGATGAAGTTTCATTTTCCATCACTCCTTCCATGAAAAACACTTTATCAAATGATGATTCATGTTTCTTCTTAGACGTTTCTCATGACGAGCAAAATTTTCCTTTTGAAAATTTTTCTGAAAAAAGTTTTTCTTCTTTTTCTGAACTCCCGCATGATTTTCCACCTAATACAGTCATGGCTATTAGCAATATTTCTGAAAATCAAATGAAATCCAAATCTTTTGAAGAAATTATTTTTGATAAGGACAAGGTTTTAAAATCTTCGTACGAGCAGCCACCTACTTTGGAACTTAAACAACTACCCGACCACCTTAAGTATATTTTTTTGTTGAAAAATTCTAATCTACCAATTATAGTCTCGACATTTCTGACTGAATCGGAAAATGAAAAATTATTAACGATTTTACAAAAGCACCGCCGAGATATAGCTTGGCAAATTTCAGATATCAAGGGTATAAGTCCATCTTTTTGCACACATAAAATCCTTTTAGAAGATAACTCCCGTAATGTCGTTCAACCTTAACGCCGATTAAACCCAAATATGAAAGACGTAGTAAAAGGCGAGGTACTTAAATTATTAGATGCGGGGATTATCTATCCAATTTCGGATAGCAAATGGGTGAGTCCAGTCCAGGTAGTGCCAAAGAAAGGTGGGATTACGGTGGTGGCAAACGAGAATAATGAGTTGATTCCAACTAGGACGGTAACAGGATGGAGGATGTGCATCGACTACCGTAAATTAAATGATGTCACTCGTAAAGATCACTTCCCTCTCCCCTTTATCGATCAAATGTTAGAACGTCTTTCCGGGCATAATTTTTATTGCTTTCTCGATGGCCTCTCGGGATATTTCCAAATCCCTATAGCACCCGAGGATCAAGAGAAGACAACATTTACTTGCCCCTTCGGATCTTTTGCCTATCGTAGAATGCCTTTCGGTCTTTGTAACGCGTCGGCTACATTTCAAAGGTGTATGTTGGCTATCTTTGACAACTACGTAGAAGATTTTATGGAAGTATTCATGGATGACTTTTCGGTGTATGGTGATTCCTTTGATTTATGTTTAGGAAATTTAGAAAAAGTTTTGAAAAGATGCGAAGAAACAAATCTTGTTTTGAACTGGGAGAAGTGCCATTTTATGGTACGAGAGGGACTAGTTCTGGGTCATAAGATTTCTTCTAAGGGTATCGAGGTAGATAAGGCTAAGATAGAAGTAATAGAAAAATTACCTCCACCTACAAGCGTAAAAGCAATTATAAGTTTTCTAGGACATGCCGGTTTTTATCGTCATTTTATAAAAGACTTCTCTAATATCACTAAACCTCTCACTCATCTCTTAGAAAAGGACACTCCATTTCTGTTTGACGATGCTTGTTTATCTGCTTTTAATTTAATTAAAGAAAAACTCATTAACGCACCGATTATGATCGCTCCGGTTTGGAACCTCCCTTTTGAGATTATGTGCGATGCGAGTAGTTTCGCCGTTGGTGCAGTTAGGCCAATGTATTTCTAAAAAATTTCATCATATTTACTATGCGAGAAAGACTCTCACTTCTGCACAACAAAATTACACCACAACGGAAAAAGAGTTGTTGGCCATTATTTTTGCGTTCGATAAGTTTCGCCCTAATTTAACCCTCTCCAAAATCATTGTTTTTACGGACCACTCGGCCCTTAAATACTTACTTTCAAAACCGGATGCCAAGCCGCGCTTAATTCGTTGGATTCTGCTACTTCAAGAGTTCGACTTGCAAATCCGGGATAAGAAAGGAGCCGAAAATTTGGCGTCGGATCACTTATCTCGTTTAGAAAATCCTTATATCGAAGAATAAAATGAACAATCTTTTAACGACTCTTTTTCGGATGAAAAACTTTTGAAAATTAACACTTGATGAGTCCCAAATATATACACATTTATGGACACATCTGGGCCGATTTTATAGTCTATGCACTTCACTTTAGACATGTTTTCACTCATATTTGATACTCCATGCTAAGTGCACCACTAGGCCCGTTTTTGGTGTTATTTCATGTTCTTCTTATTTAGTAGTTTTCATGCATTGTTAAGTGCCACTTTTAGTGGCTGGATTCGTGGTTGTGCTGGAACAGGAGTCGTGCAGGTGTCCCCGGTACAATTCTGTACAGGAACACTGCGCACGATCACTGGTTCTATTGCGCACGACCACCGGTCGTGCGCCGCTGATCGTGTGCACTTAACCCTTTTTTATGAGTTCTATCTCGGATAGTGCGCATGATCACCTACGATAGTGCGCACGACCACCGGTCGTGCGCCACTGTGCGTGCGCACTTAACATCAATTTTATGAGTTATATTTCGACCAGTGCGCACGACCACCTACGATAGTGCGCACGACCACCGGTCGTGCACCACTGGTCGTGCGAACATGGTATTTGATAAATTTCTTACATTGCAGGCTCCACCCAGGCAGGCGCACGATCACAGGATTCCAGCGCGCACGACCACTGGTCGTGCGCCAATGATCGTGCGCACTGTTTATTCCAGCGCCTATAAATATTCCTGCTCGCGATTTAGGTCGGAATCTCCAATTTTCTTCCGCCCGAGTCCGCCGTTTCCTGCTCCGTTCCGCCCGATTTCACCCCTCCATCGCCGCCCACCATCGGGAGGTGCTCCGGGCTTGTTCTTCATGCCATTCTTGATCTGGAGCTTCCTCTCGGCCTCCTCCTTCATCCAAGAGCTTCAAGGAAGGTTTAGCCGCCATCGCCATCAAGCAAGAGGAAGTTTGCAACCTCTACCGGATCGTGACACGAAGAAGACGGGCTCATTGGAGAGTAGTGACAGCTCTCTCTACCCCGGACGTAGTTGCGGACCGAGCTTGGACGCGGATTGACAACCAGGCGATTCCAACCGTGAATCTACAACGAGACTTCGGATTCGGTCGATTTCTTGCCTTATTCTTCTCTTATTGATGTATATGTAGCTGAACTAACATTTTGATGAGGTATACTTTCACTTGTTAACATTAGTATGAAATCATGTCTACGTGATTGAGTAATCTTGTTATATTTTCATTTGAGGTGTGCCCCGTGGTGTGGATTGTTTGTTGTGTTGTGCCGCCCTAACAATTGTTAGTGGTGTGCTTTGCGAAGAGGTGCTTGCGACCCTCATTTCGCCGTTCTCTCCATTCCATTCGTATGCCTACTATTCCATCCGCCCAGCGAAGCGTGGCATAGCGGCCCGTATAATCCACTCGCCCTACGAAGCAGCGCGCTCATGGCCTGCATAGTTCGATTCCGCTTGCCTACTCGTCCATCCGCCCTTGCGACGCAGCGCGCTCAAGGCCTGCCTAGTCTCCATCCCGCCAAGCGAAGCTTTGCATAGCGGCATAGCATAGGAGTAGTTTAAGTTGTTTTCTTTTATTTTCCACAAACCAAATCCCCCATTTCCGCATCCATCCGCTCGAAAGGACTTCAATCTCAAGTCCTTCCTCGAACGTTAACTCCACCTTACTGTGTTCCTTGAGAGATTCGATACTCGAGGATTACTCCTCGTTTTATATTACTTGAATGATCGGTACACTGCCGTTTCGTGCCGCAGTCTTACTACCGCCTGTAGCGGTGTGCTAAGATTTGCGCCATCAAGTTTTTGGCGCCGTTGCCGGGGAACACAGACGTGTGAGTTTTCTTGAGAAGGAGAGCTGAGAGAGAAGTTTCTTCCAGTGTGTATAGCCGCCTTGTTATTTTTGTTTGCTTTTTACTTATTTACTGCTTGTTATTATTTCTTTCCCTCATATTTTAAAAGTTTTAGGCAAGTCTAATCCAAGAAGTTTTATTAGTTTGTGTAAATTTTCTTGCAAAGAATTTTAGTCTCGTTATACCTGCTTCTATTATTGAAAATGTCGTCAAGGGATATTTCACCTAGCTTTAATGACAAGATGGTTTATTATATAGACCAAATGAATGAGTTAAATGCTAGGCAGTGTAGGAACATTGTTTGCTTGTTGTGTCGAGGAGAGGGTCATGAATTGAAGGACTGTCCTAGTCTTTTCAATCCTGACCGCTGCGCCTCCACTCATGACAACATTTTCCCTATCGCTCATTCTTTACCCATGGAGGCAATTGTGCCCTTTACCCCCGAGCTTGTCTCGTGCATGGACTCCTCACTCCCTGTGTATGGCTTCACTCCCAGTGATGATGATCACTCATCTGTTAGCCAACAAGGAGAGGAATGGGAGCTCCTAGATGCACCTGAGTATGATGAGGAAAGTATTCTTTCCATCAGGGAGGCTTTAGCAGATCTTTTTGCGGAGGAACCAAATTTTTGTGTTCCTCCAGTTTCTTTGCAAGATTTTTCTACACACATTCTTTATGATCCTATCAAAGTAAAGGAGCGGGGTGATGCTTCTGACTCGGAGGATGCTCCAAAGTGGGATGAGGATTTTGTTTTCCCCGAAGGGGAGAATGAATACTTTGAACACGATGGTGCACCTCGGTGGGATGAGGAGGATACTCTTTCTGATGAGGAGGTTCGCACTTCCTCATGGGACGAGGAGGTCCAACTCACCACCGAGGCCCTTGAGTTATTGGGTTCCCCTCGCCATGATACTTACGATGATGATAGTGATCTATCCTTGGATCCTACTGGGAGTGAGACCGGGACCACTCCCCCGATTGATGTTTATTTAAGTTTTTCTTCTCTTTTATTTCCTAACCACCCTTCTTCACCCAAGCCTGTGCAGGTTGAATCTTCACAGGTATTTCAAGAGGACTTGGAGCTTTATGCTCAAGTCAATGATGAGTGTGTCCTTATATGCGAGGAGGTTGGTCCCTCCTCCATTAAGGAAGCCTCATTCATTGCCTTCTCCTCCTGCCACCTCCCTGTTGACGACACCTTGCTAGGCAAGGATTTTTTATGTGAGATAAGTGAGGACCAGGCCTCCTCCTCTTCTTACATTCTATTTCCTCTACCTGCAGTTTGTGGGTATTATTATACATGTAGAGGGGTGACTGCTCTGTCTCCGTATCGGTACCCGCTACCGATGCGCATATTAGAACAGTTACCTGTGCATTTTCTTTTTCATAGGCCTATAAGCTAGAACTGTATAAAATCCGAATAAGTCGTGCTGGGATGACAATAACCCCAGTAGTTATCTTACCTTTTCCTGCATTTCTTATTTCATCTTGTTTAGTTTAGTTAGTTGTATTCATTTTAGTTTGTCTATTTTCTTTTGTTTTTGCGGAGCTGACCCCTGCAGGTTCATCTTCGGGATGGAGGAAGCTGCTCTTTATCTTGGTTTTCATGCGTCTTCTGGTATGCTCACTTGCTGAGCATTGGGTACTCTCTTCCCCTAGCCCTATTTTGATTTTCCTGTCATATATTATGCGGATTGTTTAGTTTAAGTCTGGGGGAGAGTAGTTTTGTTTACCCGCTCACGTACACTATTGCACTGCATACTAGAAGATTTCATTTAAAATGTTTTGTTTATTTTCATTGCACACCACAGCACCCACTTGAGCGCGCTTAGCCGTTGGCACGTCGCGTGTTGAATTTGTCTTTTTGTGTGATTTGAAAATCATTGTGCTGGCTTAGGATTATGAGGCGGAGTAAAATGTTGACTCCTGTAGTGCTCCTAGTCGAGTGCTCATGTCTCGTTTAGAAATTCGTGTAGATTCAATTTCTTTTTATGCTTTTAGTTTATATTTTTTCTATTAGCGTAAATATTGTTTGCTACACTCAAAAATTGGTGAATCCGGTGTGAATCAAATGGTGGCATAGGGATGTGTGTAGACGTTCGTTAGCCTCATATTGCCAGAGTCGGGAGGAAGGATTATCTTTCTCGGTGGCTAGAACTTGCCCCAAGCGATTCTTGAAGCATGGGTATACGGTTAGTCAATTGCATGAAAGTGATATAGGCCATCATTTTGGCCCGGTTGAGCCTTTGTGCCATTCCTATCATCATTTCCTCGCTAGCCCTGTTGTGCCTACCCCATTCTTTTGGTTCAGCTCCACTAATGTTCACCAAAGCCCAAAAGCCAATCCTAGTCGCACACCCATATTTGAGCTCTAGTATATTACTTTCTTGATTGGGTTGTTGATGTAGTGATATGTTTGTGAAAATGCGGATATGCATCATTGTTTAAATTGCTGAAAATATGTGAAGAAAAAAAGAAAATAAGAAAAAAAAAGAGAAGTGAGAAGAAAAGAAGAAGGTATGAGCTTTATTGAAAAACCTGTGTATAAATGTATGTTTGGGAGTAGGCGGTGCACACACCCATGTAGTCAAATCCAAGTCTGGGGGTGTGGTGTACCCGCGTATTTGTGTGGTGAATGAGGAGAATTTCTGCACTAGCTCATTTGGGTTTAGTATTTGAGCCATCATTTTTATCATTGTATACCTCACCTAAACCCAAGCCCCATTTAAAACCAAAAGTCCTATTGATTCACGCATTTGAGTCATACCAGTGCCGTGGAGAGAGTGCGAACGGGCAAGCTTATGGTCACTGACATTGATGGATTTCAATGGAGTTGTCCCGAGCCCCGATCTTTGGCAATGCTCGTCTCAGCGTTCAGTCTACTTTCTTCCTACGTACGACCTTATGATTCACCGTGATTCACTTTTTGAGTAAACGTAATATATAAATACACTCCTAGAAAATTATAAACTAATATGTATAATTAGAAAATTTGTCTACTATATTTCTACGCGCATGAGCATGCGACTTCGCATGGTACTCCGCTTGATAATTTCTATTCCAGCTTATGTTTTTCCTGTCCGCGGGAGATGGTTTGCTCGGGACGCGCAAACAGTTAAGTCTGGGGGTGTGATGAGTCCCAAATATATACACATTTATGGATTCATCTGGGCCGATTTTATAGTCAATGCACTTCACTTTAGACATGTTTTCACTCATATTTGATACTCCGTGCTAAGTGCACCTCTAGGCTCGTTTTTGGTGTTATTTCATGTTCTTCTTATTTAGTAGTTTTCATGCATTGTTAAGTGCCACTTTCAGTGGCTGGATTCGTGGTTGTGCTGGAACAGGAGTCGTGCAGGTGTTCCCGGTACAATTATATACAAGAACACTGCGCACGATCACTGATTCTATTGCGCAAGACCACTGGTCGTGCGCCGCTGATCGTGTGCAGTTAACCCTTTTTTATGAGTTATGTCTCGGATAGTTCGCACGATCACCTACGATAGTACGCACGACCACCGGTCGTGCGCCACTGTGCGTGCGCACTTAACATCAATTTTATGAGTTCTGTTTCGACCAGTGCGCACGACCACCTACGATAGTGCGCACGACCACCGGTCGTGCACCACTGGTCGTGCGAACATGGTATTTGATAAATTTCTTACATTGTAGGCTCCACCCAGGCAGGTGCACGATCACAGGATTCCAGCGCGCACGACCACTGGTCGTGTGCCAATGACCGTGCGCACTGTATAATCCAGTGCATATAAATATTCCTGCTCGCGATTTAGGTCGGGATCTCCAATTTTCTTCCGCCCGAGTCCGCCGTTTCCTGCTCCGTTCCGCCCGATTTCGCCCCTCCATCGCCGCCCACCATCGGGAGGTGCTCCGGGCTTGTTCTTCACGCCATTCTTGAGCCGGAGCTTCCTCTCGGCCTCCTCCTTCATCCAAGAGCTTCAAGGAAGGTTTAGCCGCCATCGCCATCAAGCAAGAGGAAGTTTGCAACCTCTACCGGATCGTGACACGAAGAAGACGGGCTCATTGGAGAGTAGTGACAGCTCTCTCTACCCCGGACGTAGTTGCGGACCGAGCTTGGACGCGGATTGACAACCCGGCGATTCCAACCATGAATCTACAACGAGACTTCGGATTCGGTCGATTTCTTGCCTTATTCTTCTCTTATTAATGTATATGTAGCTGAACTAACATTTTGATGAGGTATACTTTCACTTGTTAACATTAGTATGAAATCATGTCTATGTGATTGAGTAATCTTGTTATATTTTCATTTGAGGTGTGCCCCGTGGTGTGGATTGTTTGTTGTGTTTTGCCGCCCTAACAATTGTTAGTGGTGTGCTTTGCGAAGAGGTGCTTGCGACCCTCATTTCGCCGTTCTCTCCATTCCATTCGTATGCGTACTCTTCCATCCGCCTAGCGAAGCATGGCATAGCGGCCCGTATAATCCACTCGCCCTACGAAGCAAAACGCTCAAGGCCTGCATAGTTCGATTCCGCTTGCCTACTCATCTATCCGCCCTTGCGACGCAGCGCGCTCAAGGCCTGCCTAGTCTCCATCCCGCCAAGCGAAGCTTTGCTTAGCGGCATAGCATAGCAGTAGTTTAAGTTGTTTTCTTTTATTTTCCACAAACCAAATCCCCCATTTCCGCATCCATCCGCTCGAAAGGACTTCAATCTCAAGTCCTTCCTCGAACGTTAACTCCACCTTACTGTGTTCCTTGAGAGATTCGATACTTGGGGATTACTCCTCGTTTTATATTACTTGAACGATCGGTACACTGCCATTTCGTATCGCAGTCTTACTACCTCCTAGAGCGGTGTGCTAAGATTTGCGCCATCAACACTTCATCTTCTACCCCTTGGTTTGCCAATTTTGCCAATTATCTAGTGGCCCGTGTTCTCCCAAAAGATTTTTCTTTTCAACAAAAGAAGAAATTCTTTGCCGATTTGAAGAATTACTTTTGGGAGGACCCATTTCTCTTTAGAGTATGTGCAGACCAAGTCATAAGAAGATGTGTGTCGTTTGAAGAAGGACAAAATATTTTGAAACATTTACATGAAGGACCGACCGGTGGCCATTATCAAGACAATCAGACCGCTCATAAAGTTCTTAGTGCAGGCTTTTATTGGCCTAGCCTTTTCAAAGATGCTCAATCTTTGGTGAGTCGGTGCGATAGTTGCCAACGGACCAGAAATATTTCTAGTAAAAACGAAATGACGCAAAATTATTTTCTTGAATGCGAAGTCTTTGACCTTTGGGGCATAGATTTTGTTGGTCCCCTCCCTTCTAGTTGCGGAAATAAGTACATTTTAGTTGCGGTTGATTATGTTTCCCGATGGGTGGAAGCCCAAGCACATCCTACGAATGATTATCGTGTTGTAATTTCATTTCTCAAAAAATTATTTTCTCAATTTGGTACGCCTAGGGCGATCGTTAGTGATAGGGGTGCGCATTTTTGTAACGCCCAGCTTGCAAAGATTTTAACAAAATATGGCGTTACACACAAGCTCTCTACTGCATACCACCCCCAAACTAACAGCCAAGTTGAAGTTGTCAACCGAGAAATCAAACGTATATTGGAAAAAACCGTTTCATCTTCTAGGAAAGATTGGTCTTTCAAACTCGACGATGCTCTTTGGGCTTATCAGACGACTTACAAAACCGCCATCGGTTGTACTCCGTACCGCCTAGTCTATGGAAAATCGTGTCACTTACCGGTAGAACTCAAACACCGTGCATTTTGGGCTTTGAAGTCTTTAAATCTCGATCCTCACTTAGTCGCCGAGCATCGCAAATTTCAACTCAATGAACTCAACGAGTGGCGCTCCAACGCTTATGAAAATAACAAGATTTATAAAGAGCGAACGAAGCACTTGCACGATAAAAATTTAAGGCACCCAAAAACTTTTAAACTGGGCGACCAAGTCTTGCTTTATAACTCTCGCTTGCGCTTATTTCCTGGCAAATTAAAATCGAGTTGGTCTGGTCCTTTTATTGTGAAAGAAGTTTTTCCTTATGGTACTGTGCTGATTTCACACCCGGATAAGGGTGAGTTTAAAGTTAATGGTCAGCGTCACAAACTCTATTTTTCTGGTGACACTATTGCTGAGAACAATGAATCTATGCTCTTACCAAGCACTTAATTATTTTGGTCATACTTTTTCTTTCTTTTTGTACTTTTCTTTTTGCATTTCCTTTTTTTTTGGTTTTTTTTTTTGTTTCGGCGGCTCCCGTGAATTGGACTCCTTGATCGCCTGCTTCAACATTGCTGCTTTCATGATGATTCGAGCCAATACTAAAGATGGTCTAATGCACAAGCATGGTGGAGCGGCAGCAACCTTCAGACTCCCCAATTCGGGGAAGTACTTTTTTTTTAATTATTTTCAATTCTTGTCTTTTCTTTTCCTCTTTCTTCCTCTCTTCTTTTAACATCGAGGACGATGTCTCTCTTAAGTCTGGGGGGAATTAAGAATTGCATTCTGTTCTTTTTGTTTTTATTAAAATTTTAAAAAAAAATTATTTTCATTTTCTTTCTTTTATAAAAAAATAATATTCCAAAAAAAATTGAAAATTAAGAAAACTCAAAAATCTATAGTAATTTGAGTTAATTTTGCTTCATCTTTGGTACCCCACGACTTGGTATTTCCTTGTTTTAATCATTCGTGTATTTGTTAGCTAGAATAAATTTTTCTAACTTTCACTTTGGCTATGTTTCGCGGGTAGTATGTTGACTCGTGTAGTGTTCTAATTAGGGTAGCATGTTATTTATGAAAAATCTTTTGAAAATTTGCTCTTTTTCATGATTTTCTTTTTATGTTTTTCACTTATATAAAATCTATCATCCTTTGTTTTCTCTTTTACAAAATCTTTGCAATGTTGACTTATGTTTAGTGTTGTAGATGTGAACCGGTCTAGACGCTTATTATTTTCACTCTCATGATAAGTCAAGTTTCTTTATTTTCTACCTAGTCTTGCACCTTTTGAATTTTTCAAGATTTTGCTTTAGATAGACATAGGAGCATGAAAATGATTTAGGCCACCTCTTGATTCGGTTGAGCCTTTGCATTCCAAGCCATAAAATATTAACCTTTGCTAGCCACTTTGAGCTTTCCCCGTTTCTTTTGTAGCCCCACTTATTTTCACCAAAGCCAAATAACCTACCTTTGGTGCACGCTTGAAATTTAGAGCTCTATTTGTTGCTAGCTTGTGCCCACGTTTATGAAAATGATGGAGTTTTAATTTTGTTATCCTTTTGCTACAAAAGAAGAAGAAAATTATGAGATGAGTATGAAAAAATGAAATGAAAAAAAAAAATTTATTGAAAAAAAAATTGAAGAATGAATTGTTGACCCCTACCCTTATATTTCAAAATTATTTGGGGTGTCAAAATTTATTTTTGCTAGCATACAAGTTTTTGCACAGCTCTTCTTTTTGTTTAAGTGTGCCTTAACCCTTCACGTTCATCTTTTGATATCCGCACCTTAAACCCAAGCCTTAAACGTTATACCTAATGAAGTCCTTTTGATTCATGCTCCTAGGTTTATTTTTAGTCAAGAATGCGAAAAAGTAGATTGGGTAACCCTTTTGGTAGGAGTTTAGACTCTTGATTTAGATTGAGGTGGTTATAAAATGTCTCTTAGACTGTAGTAGCAACTCAATGCTCTTTTCATTCGTCTCATTTCTTGGTTTTTACTTTTGCTAAAACATGGGATGATTTATTTTTATGTTAGTGAAATCTATAAAATTTTATGTCATGGTTAAGTAAGAACTTTCAGGTTATTTTTCATATTCTCCCTACTTCTAATTTCGCATCGTACTCGTGCACGGCATAGCCAAATTGATTAGTTAGTTCTTTTTTATTTTGCTAGCTCGTATGTCTTTGCTTCGGGACAAGCAAATTGCTAAGTCTGGGGGAATTTGATGACGCATATTTTGACTTAAATATGCTTATCATTATTTTTATATTTCTAATATAAATTATATGTATTTCTCTAAATTTTAGTATAATTATCTACTTATTATTATTTTCATAATTTTTCGCACTAATGTTAATTTATGTGTTATTTGACAGGCCTGGGGGGAATCGTTAGCGCCCGCTGTCAAAACATCATCGCAACACATTTTGGAGACGTGATGCGGCCCGGCCACCAAGAGATTTATCAATTCAAGCTCAATTCATGTCCAAGTTTCAAGTCAAGGCAAGTCAAATTAAATTAAAGTGAAGAATTGGTGCAGCCCATGCAATCCGATCCCCTGTTATGAAGCAAACCGAGCAGCCCCCTAGCTGTCTACATGTCAAAACCGAGCCCCCCTAGCTATGTGCAGCCCGAGCTCAAGCCAAATCAGCCCGTGAGCAGCTCTCCTAGTCCAAACCGCCACCTTTTGCATGAATATTCATGCATGGATCCCATTATTGCTTGGACCGGCCCCCCTCTCTCTCTTTCCCTTTTTTTTATATTATTATTGTCATCTCCATCAATGCCTAGCCGAACACCCCCTATCTTCTCTCTCTCCTATTCTTCTTTTTATATTTCTTTTAAATCATATGCATGCATGAAATCCTTCTCTGTCTCCTCCTATTTAAATCATGCATGTATTTTCCCATGCATGAATCTCTTTCTCCCTCCTCCCATTAAATGAAATTCATCTCCCCTCTCCATGCATGTGGCCGGCCACCCCTTGGTATCCCTCTTCTCTTGTGATTTCTAGAACTTTCCCCCTCCATCTATAAATAGAGCCCATACTTCATGCTTTGGAGGAACTTTTGGCAAGAGAGCAAGTGGGAGATCAAGTGAGGGTTTTAGTTCTTTCTTTTCAAGCTTTTATTTTCCATGCTTTGTACTCCTTTGTCGTGAGAATATTATTGTTATTTCACTTTCATTATTGTACACACTTTATTTAACTAATGAAAATGTTTTCTTTCTACAATATCGTCATTTCCTTCTCTAATATGCGTAGCTAAATTTCCTCTTAGTGCTTGGTGGGTTAGTATTGTGATGAAGATTTATTTATAATTTATCGTCTCAAATTCTTAGATCTCTTCGTGTCAATTTATTTCTGATTAAATTTTGGTCGCGAATTTATATTGCTAGTATATAAATTTCGCCATCCGATTTAGTATTCTAGTTAGCCGAGAGGCTCGTGGATGCTTTAGATCTCTCAGAAATAAAGGGTTTGCTATAAATATCGCTGCTTTTGGATTCGGGATTTACGTTCATGCAATTTTAATTTATTTCAAATTTTAAGAGATTATGTTTGAAGTATTATTAAAATTAGGCGGTAGTTGTCTCTAGCGAGCCTCTATCGTATTTCTTCAATCCTCCAATCGACATGGAATTTTTAAGAATTAGAGCGCCTCTTTTATAATCGGATTCCCAAGAAAACCCAATCAAGTGCTAAGTCTTTTTAAATCGTGAACTTCTCTTTCATTAAATTTTCGTACTTGCAATTTTCATTTTCAAAAACCAAAACCAACTTTCGTTCGGTAGGATATTAGTAACGGCGTGAGTAGTACTAATTGGCAACCCCGAGTTTAAATACGACCTTGGTACTACAATTCGATAGGTACATGTGTTGATAGTAAATTAATCACCATTACTCAACGTTACCCAGAAAGCTCCTAATTGGCACACAGTGGGATGTATTCATATCCTCAATTACCCAGCCATATGATTTATCCAGGAGTTCATGTATGAAAACCCGACAACCTCGGTGTATATCCCAAAAGGTTTTAGATCACCATTTCTCCTTGGTCTACTTCTCCGCATAACCTTCGACCAGAGCGAAGACATAACCAACCTTTAGGTACTCGCCTCTGTTATTCTAGTAGGGGACTCAACGTAATCCAAAACTTGGTGTTTAACCATCCACCTTGCTTAAAATAACTCATTCATCAAGGAGTACCTAATTCTAATATCGTCGACTTGTAACGACTTAGATAAGAAAACCTCATTATAGTAAAGGCTAAGTGAAGCAGTCTATAGAGATTTTTAACTCCCAGTGAAACCTCAGTTGGTCCATTAGCTAGGCCAATAAACGAAGAAATAGGGTTAGCCCCCATACACCTGAGTTATGTTTCTTCGACCATCAGTATGGTACATTCACCCCTTGTATGCACACCAGCCCTATGGGCATGCCGTCCTCGATTAAGAGTTTTACCCTATAAGCACTTGCCACAAGGCACTTGAATAACAGTTCCTGGGACCCATTAAAACGTTCTAGGCCCCCAAAGCTACCATTTTCAACAACCTTTTTAGGGGTCGACATGTTCCCGACTACAAAAAAATTGTCACTTTCTAGACTCGCAGTCTAATTGGATGTAAGCTACAGTGAGGAGCATCACATTGTGGGTAGGAACATCAAACTTAGAAGTTTCTTACTGCCCCAACAGTAAATAATGAGCACTACTTCTAACCGCGATACTAGACACGAGTTGCTCTCACTATAAGGGGGGTCTTAACATTTATCATGTGATTTCACTATATCTACTGTTGATAATTAAAATTTATTTCCCAAAACCGTGAATCTTTCTAAAGGCGATCATGATATTTTTGATTCATGTGTTCTGATTCTCTATATCATCATATTTCTAATAAAAAGGTTCATAAATATAATATACATCTTCCAAATTTAGCAAGTGATCGGCTAACTTTTAACTTTTTGGGGGGTAAGGCTACTTCCAATGTCATGTCATAGCGAAATATTCATGTGTTTAATCATCAAGAATTTTCACGATTTATCTTTTGGTTCATACAACAATCGAGTTCGCATTCACCTCATTTCACTTGCCACGACGATATCCTATCTCAATCCACAAATCCCCAACATGATGTTATTGCCTCAAGAATTTCAGCTTGGACAAATATATATTTTCAATGATTCCCAAAAATCAACATTTGTTCGACCTGTGATGTTTAACAATTTGTCTTAGTGATAATACGAACCATCGTTGCGGGCTTAGAGGAAGGTATATTGATGCAGGCCACCGGAAATGAGGCGATCTCACGCGACTACGAACAACAACTACCAAACGCTCCGCTCTTCCAAACACAACTTAAATCGCATCCCACGACTAAATTTATTAATTAATTATCATACGCGCGCGGCTAGCAACTCCGTGACAAGATCGAATCATCGGCGATAAGCCGGGATCCGTCAAGCTAAAGGGACGAATGTTTGCGTCCGGGCAAGCGATGGTGTTGTACCAAAGAAAATCCACCGAAACAAAATCGATTCGGAAAGGGTGGATGTTTCCCCAACAAGAACAAATGAGGATCGCTACTCCTCGTCGAATAAATGATAAATCCTAGAGCGCCCACTATTCCAAATGAAAATTAACGCGAGCAAATAGCGGCGAGAAAATCCGTCACAACTCTATTCCACCACAATTAACTAGAGAGAAATCTCACACGGAGTAGAATGCGTTACCCTTCCCGGAATCGTAGATCCGGGTGTAGAAAGTCCTAGGCCGTTCACGGTGGTGGTCGCCGGAGGAGAATCCTTGACGTAGAGCACCGTCGCCTTCAAGTCCGGCCGCCACGAGCAAGTCCAACACCGGGCTGTTTTGTGGAGAACGATCTTTGAATGGAGGAGTAAGGAAGGGGGCTGTTGGTGGTGGTCGGCTCTTGAGTCAAGGAGGAGGATGAGAGAGGGAGGGGGGACCAAACTAAGAGAAGAAGGAGAGAGGGGTGGTCGGCCAAGCAAGAGAGGAGGAGGAGAGAGAGAGAGGGGGGACCGAACTTGGAGAGGAAGAGAGAGAGAGAGGGGGGACCGAACTTGGAGAGGAGGAGAGAAGGGTGGTCGGCCAAGCAAGAGAGGAGGAGGAGAGAGAGAGAGGGGGGACCGAACTTGGAGAGGAGATGAGGAAGGGGGTGGGCGGCTGGAAGAGGGAATACGAGAGAGAGAAAGGGAAAGAATTTAGGGTTTTCTTTTTTTTTTAATCCTCCATAATCTGCCCATTTCAATTACAATAGGCCATATATATATAGGCCTTACAAATAAAAGAGCTACATGCAGCCCATAATAAGCTACTAGCACACCAACATTCAAAAGTTCAAAAATACAAAATACAAAGCATAAAATAATACCCAATACTAATTATAATAAAGAGATAATACTAAATATGTTATTTCATGTGCCGCGGGCGGAAGATGTTGCGGCGATAGCGCTCGTCATGGTTGGAGTTGCGCCGTCATCCGCCATCGTCATGAACCACACATGCTCCAACTTGAACCGTGCCGGCTCCAACATAAGCGATCAAGCCGGCTCCAATAATCTCGCGGCATCTTCCATCATAGTCTTCAAAATTGCCGCCGCGATCAAAGTGACGCGTCGACGTGGAATCACGAACACGACCACAACCATCCGGCGGGTCCATGCCTCCATCAATCCTCCCCCACTCAAAAACACTCAACACCGATGAGTGGGAGTGAAGGATCCGGTGGAGCAGGGCAGTAACCTGTAGAAGTACGTCTGAGGGGGTGGGCCGTGAGGGTGGCCCATCCGGCCATGGTGGCCGAAAGCAGCAAGGGGCCCAGCGTTGTCCCAAAGAAATGTCCACCTGTGTCCACCTGTCATGCAAAACGTAGAGCCCAAGGGCCTTGATCATAGCATAGGAAAAAGAAGGAGAAAGTGCTAAAACATCAACAGACATCATACCTCCAGAGATCACCATGAACGTGAACGACATGCTACCCCACTCACCTCTCAACCAATAAGAATTTGTAGTGGAGGGGAACGAGAAGAAAGTTAAATGTAGTGGCTCTAGAAGAAGTGAAGAACATCTCGCAACACTAAAACTGGGGTTGTAGCCCCGCTCAGCAAAAAATTTCGATGGAGTAGCGAAAGTTTCTAGCATTACAAGTATTCGACGAACAGTACCGAAACTACTAACATCGCTCTCTAAGTTACCAAGAGGCAACTGTCCAGGGTAAGGATCCACTAAAACCGAACCGAGCTTAAGGCGGGATGCTCCATGGGGTGCGGTGAACATAGAGTGAATGGACCCAAGCAGGTCGGCTAGCAACGTAACATCAAGTCTAGGTGAGTGAAGACATCGTGGAACATATGTTAAGTCATAATATAAACTTAAATCAATGATCGTCCTAAGGTGTGGTGGGTCCGTGGGTGGAAAAGGACTCCAACAATTCGTGATTTCGTCCCCTAAATGTATTCCCGATATGCTAGCTCTCCTAACGTGAGTGGTGTCATGATCACAAAGCCTAGGGGGTTCATGCATAGTAGGGTCAGCTAGCATAGGACGGATAACCCAACAAAACCACTCAACACGCCCAGCGGGGGTAACGGGCTCCATGCCATACCTCAAGGTTGGGGCTGAAGTTAGGGAGCTCCAGGCAACCTTAAATGGGTGACGGCTCCAGGGGGTAGCTAACACGAGTCTAGAGTCCACAAGTGCGGAATGTAGACTCACACAAGCACTACCAATCGATAAAGAAGTGGGCCGTATGACCTTCCCACTAAGGGGCGCAGAAAACTCAGTAGTCATAATTTCATCGTATTCATCGACCTCCTGAATGACCTCGGGATGTCCAACAGAGGGCTCCTTAAGGATAATGGGAACGTGCATAGGTTGACTAAGCATGGCAACCTCACTCGCAGGCACTAAATCAGACGTGGGGGCCTCCACAGGGACAATATCAAGGGGGATGATGGGACTAATAGGATCAGACTCGGGTCTTATGATCAAGCTCTGTGAGTTGGCCTCAGAGTGGCTAACATAATCTAAGGGCTGAATTTGACCAACGGTGTCATTATCCCCATGTGTGTCAATACCGGGTGGTGTCGACTCGGTCGAGCTACAAGTGTCTCCAGATGAGACCGTGGGCTTCTTAGGTGGAGTGGACCTAAGAGAAATAAGCCGACCTTGATGCATGAAGTCTAATGTGTCATCGCGATCATCGTATATAATATCATGGCTAGCAAGCCAAGGGTGTCCTAACAACACATGAAAGTCTTTCATAGGAAAGACATCACACCAAATACGTTCGGAATAGGCTTTAATGGTGAGGGGCACCAAACATCGTTGGGACACCAAAATAATACTCCCATTAGGACACTCAAGGTGGTATGGGCAAGGATGTGGCTCGGTGGTCACCAACATCCTAGACACCGCGTTCTCCGTTATAGCGTTGGTATGACAGATGCTATCAACGACCAACCTGCACCACTTCTCACCGTGCTTAAAGTTTAAACGAAATTGATGTGTCGGATCACGGATAAGCCTTATCGTCTTTTTAGGGCGGGCTGGTGGTGAAGTGATACGTGAAAGGGGCGGGGGATACCCCGGATTCAGCCTAGTAGACATTACTAATGAAAAGATATGGTGCTGTCCAGCCTAAAAATTACGAGTAATTAATTTTTTTAGCCACCTAAAACTTAACGAAACTGAAATATTTTTTTATTTTAATTCTTAGATCTTGACTAGGGACCTACGGATTTTTTTGTAGTTGATTCCGACGAATTTTACACTTTTGTTATTTGCACACCAAAACTAAAAATTTCAGATTTTGGCAAAACGGTGCACACCCAAGTGAGGGCGAATGGCCTACGGAAAAGAGTAAGGATGGTGTCGATTGAGAAATCAACACAACCTGGCTCTGATACCAAATTGATGCAGGCCACCGGAAATGAGGCGATCTCACGCGACTACGAACAACAACTACCAAACGCTCCGCTCTTCCAAACACAACTTAAATCGCATCCCACGACTAAATTTATTAATTAATTATCATACGCGCGCGGCTAGCAACTCCGTGACAAGATCGAATCATCGGCGATAAGCCGGGATCCGTCAAGCTAAAGGGACGAATGTTTGCGTCCGGGCAAGCGATGGTGTTGTACCAAAGAAAATCCACCGAAACAAAATCGATTCGGAAAGGGTGGATGTTTCCCCAACAAGAACAAATGAGGATCGCTACTCCTCGTCGAATAAATGATAAATCCTAGAGCGCCCACTATTCCAAATGAAAATTAACGCGAGCAAATAGCGGCGAGAAAATCCGTCACAACTCTATTCCACCACAATTAACTAGAGAGAAATCTCACACGGAGTAGAATGCGTTACCCTTCCCGGAATCGTAGATCCGGGTGTAGAAAGTCCTAGGCCGTTCACGGTGGTGGTCGCCGGAGGAGAATCCTTGACGTAGAGCACCGTCGCCTTCAAGTCCGGCCGCCACGAGCAAGTCCAACACCGGGCTGTTTTGTGGAGAACGATCTTTGAATGGAGGAGTAAGGAAGGGGGCTGTTGGTGGTGGTCGGCTCTTGAGTCAAGGAGGAGGATGAGAGAGGGAGGGGGGACCAAACTAAGAGAAGAAGGAGAGAGGGGTGGTCGGCCAAGCAAGAGAGGAGGAGGAGAGAGAGAGAGGGGGGACCGAACTTGGAGAGGAAGAGAGAGAGAGAGGGGGGACCGAACTTGGAGAGGAGGAGAGAAGGGTGGTCGGCCAAGCAAGAGAGGAGGAGGAGAGAGAGAGAGGGGGGACCGAACTTGGAGAGGAGATGAGGAAGGGGGTGGGCGGCTGGAAGAGGGAATACGAGAGAGAGAAAGGGAAAGAATTTAGGGTTTTCTTTTTTTTTTAATCCTCCATAATCTGCCCATTTCAATTACAATAGGCCATATATATATAGGCCTTACAAATAAAAGAGCTACATGCAGCCCATAATAAGCTACTAGCACACCAACATTCAAAAGTTCAAAAATACAAAATACAAAGCATAAAATAATACCCAATACTAATTATAATAAAGAGATAATACTAAATATGTTATTTCATGTGCCGCGGGCGGAAGATGTTGCGGCGATAGCGCTCGTCATGGTTGGAGTTGCGCCGTCATCCGCCATCGTCATAAACCACACATGCTCCAACTTGAACCGTGCCGGCTCCAACATAAGCGATCAAGCCGGCTCCAATAATCTCGCGGCATCTTCCATCATAGTCTTCAAAATTGCCGCCGCGATCAAAGTGACGCGTCGACGTGGAATCACGAACACGACCACAACCATCCGGCGGGTCCATGCCTCCATCATATATCTATCGCTTCCTTCTAAGAGCACAAGGACCCGAGTCAGGTATTACTTTGGTCCAACCTAGATAATAGTTAGACTTGCACCGAATTCAGAATTCGTGCCGAATTTCTTTTGGGATCCAGATAGTTCCATTTAAAGGGGCTCTTATCGTGAACTTAAACCTTGTCTCATTGTAGCGTTATGATACGGAGCCTCTAGAAATATACCTTGCCAAGGCAATAGTATTACACCTGACACTTACTTGTTCGTATATAGCGTATAAATTCCAAAGTTGCCCACAATCGCCGTTAGAGATTGCTAATGACGTTTTTATTCCATGATAAGCATTTGAGATTTTTAAAATCACTCAACAAGTCATACTATCCTTGTCATCTTCATAAATCAAATGTAGTCGAATCAATGAAGCCACATTCAGTTTTGGCCTTTTACTAGTTGACTTGGGTCTATTAATTTTCCCTAACATCCCTTTAACATACAAGTCATTGCACATTTCCTAACTTCCAGGGATGGTTGATCATTAAACCACTCGTACCTATACAAACTTCATTATAACATCATGAGTGTACATAATTTCATCAAGTACCAAGCTATAATGTCATCAAAAGTTAAGTATAGGTCGACTAGGATATTTACCAAAATGTCTAACTTACTACTTTCCTCGTTTTCTTATTCACATAGTCTTACAAAAAATGTAGGGAGCAAATACTCATCCTTGAAGTACTATCATTTGTTATTCTACTAGTAAAATTTCATCGATCCAGACTTGACATTAGTAGTCCACCATGCCAAAGATGAACTACTTCATCAAGTACCATCAATACCAATTGTTGAAATTTTTTGAAGATTCTTAAATCCCAAAGAAACCCCAGTTGGTAACACTGGCCCAATAAACGAAGAGATAAGCCCGCCGTAATTCTTGGGCAGAGTCTCTTTGATCACTAACGTGGTACATCCATCCCCCGTAAGCACACATCCTTAGGGCATAAAATCCTCGACATGGAGTTTAACCTCGAAGATTACTCATACAGTCTTTTCTTTAGGCCTTTCGATCTACCATTCATAACAACTTCTTAGGTTCAACATGTGACGAAGTCAAAAGAGATGAGCCTCTTCTAAGATTTAGATTCTTATTCAACCTCTGGTATTTATCATGGTAATAGTTTCACTATGATCAAGATGGAGAGTATTAAGTTATCAATTAGACTTACGAGTCTCTTACTATTCTAGTTAGTAGATTATAGGTACAAATTCTCCTCTGGATGGTTCTATTAGTTTGGGTGAAATGATGGTATCACTTAATGAACGAAGTAGAAATATCGAAGTATACGCCTTGAGCACATACCCTTGCAATAAACTCTTCCCAGAACCACTTGGGTATTCACATACCTCAACCAAGTCTATACCTGAGATCGATTCTTAGACTAGGAGGCGCCACAAAACATGTTGGTAGGTCAAAATAAGGTGGTGTGCTAGTTAGGTTGGCTATCATTCTAAGGATTAGTGGACATACTTAGAGTGAATCCCATATGGGCACACCACAGCTTCCGCTGCATCAGTTTGTCCTCAAACTGATTGACCGAGCAGGGGTGGTGTCATGGGTTAATTGACTTCTTTAACTCAGGATCGTTGAGCTCTGATACCATTTGTAAGACCCCCTCCCGGAACACAAAACACGGTCGAGGGAAGTCTTATGCCCAGAATAGCCGCCTTGCGGTAGCGTCAACACACGGGCTAACCTGTACCACAAGACGCCTATTCTGCCGGCTATTACCAATATCATTTGCCAACCCATCAATAAATTTATCATTTTCAAGAGTCCATAATTCATAAAGTAAAAATGTCCAAAAGATGTATAAATGACAGGAAGCAAAAGGAGCTCCCAAATATACAATAACAAGGTATAGCGGAAGTCTACAACAAGAACTACAGTCCCTCACAACCGTATCAGAAGGTGTTGTTGCGAAAGCTGCAACAAGTCTCCAAGTCCTATCACTCTGATATGTCCGGTACTGCTCCAGCTTGGTGTGCTTCTAAAAAAAATAGTGGTGTAACAACCGTTAGTCATAAAGACTAAGTGGCTTCACATTCTCTCACCCCGGCGACTCTTAGGCACCGTGTGGAAGGAAAGAAAGAAAACCTGCTATATAATAGTAAGTACAATATGCAGGTGACAAGGAGGTGCTACTAACCTAGCAGTTATATATCAACAACTAATAACATGTATATATACACATCAAGCACCTTTCTAGCAAATCAATTATAATAATTCAAGGGGCTACTATGAAGCCGAGCAGTATATTTATAAACGAGAGTCAAAGTGAGTATACAAACGCGGTTGTAAAAGAGTCTAAGCAGCTGGGAGAGTAAACCAGAGTAGTTATAAAGTAAACTAGATCAAGTAAAGAAACAACTAGAGCAGCTATGGAAGTAACCTCAACTTATGTGTGTACACACAAACACATAAGCTAAGGGATTTGGCAAGAAGTAAACTCATCGTATAAAAGAGCCCATACTAATTTATACGATGAGGTCTCTGTTTTATGCAAGTATGCTATGCCATGATGTGCAATGCAATGATGCAACTCATGCACACGACTCTGTACTTACAGACCTTTTGTAGTTCCCTCTGTTCGAGTGTGTCAACTCAGGTACCCAGTTGAGGCAAACAGGGCAGTCGACCGGGCTGTCCACTTCTAGGCTTGTGTAACACCACCCAACCTAGACCTTTGTATGCCGCTAAGAACACACAGGGTATCCGCGTACTATCTGGTAAGCACCACCTCTAGCCCTTTATTCGAGTCTCCGCTCAGGTACCCAGTTGAGGCAACAGGGCAATGGACCGGGCTATCCAATTCTAGGCTTGTGTAACACCACCTAACCTAGACCTTTGTACACCCCTAAGAACACACAGTGTATCTGCGTACTATCTGGTAAGCACCACCTCTAGCCCTCTATTCGAGTCTCCGCTCAGGTACCCAGTTAAGGCAACAGGGAAGTGGACCGGGCTGTCCACTTCTAGGCTTGTGCAACACCACCCAACCTAGACCTTTGTACGCCCCTAAGAACACACAGGGTATCCACGTACTATCTGGTACAACAATGCCTCTAAGTGAAACACCAAACTCTTGGCTCGGAGGACTCGACCAGTCCTCCTTATATAACATGGAACCTACCTTTTGCAGGACAACCCCAGTCCACCCGATAGGATCTCGAGTCTACCGCTCGCAGGACTAACTCATGCTCTTAAGCAAGCAAGGGCTCCAAACCGAGTCACTTCCCACATTAACTTAGGATGTCAACCCATCCCAATTACTAAACCAAGCCCTCAATACTACCCGTAGGGAGTTAGCATACTCTAAGCAGTGAGACACACAAGTCCTGAGATTTCACTTCCTACGAACCTAACCTAAGGACTACTTGAACACAATATCATGTCCTCAAAAATAAAGATCAATGACTAAGCTCTACTTTTAGTCAAGGGTTATTTCTTACTCAGCCCTGTTAGATTCAACATATATATTTAAATGTTAATTCATTCTACGCCATCAATCGTTCATCACATCCGAACACTTGGGTAAAAAGAGTGGTTTTATACTGTAGTTATTCATCTAACGACACATCACGAACATTATGATCCCCAGGTGCATATCCCGACATCGTATAAATATATTCCTCTACATTAGTGGCAACTCGCATGTCTTATAGTCAACATTAGTTGACTGGTAGGAGTGTATAAAAAGCTGATCATAAACACTGATATTTATAAGTCTCATATCATTGAAGAATCAACCAGGAAGTAGACGGTTAAGTATTCTATTTCTACGAGTACTGTCAAGTTGTGTCTTACCATCATGAGAACATGTACAAACGACCTCCAATTAGCAAGTTTTAGGTTCATTACATAATTTGCCCCAATATTTAGGTCAATCACCTCCAATGTTATATTAGAATCAAAATAATAACCTTTACATATAATGTAAATCGGAGCACTGTTCAAATCACTACTTGCCTAAAGTTTCATGCACATACTTATTGTCCTAGAGCGTCACCAAACAAGTCATTAATCGAGTGGCTATATGAAACCCAAGACCTCTAAAATTTCTATTATATGTCATGGTTAGCATCTTGAGCGTTTATGCCAAATCTCAGTTCATTCGGAATAATCATGATAACTTTTTACGGCACAATAATTTTATAATATAATATTGACAAATCACAGCAAGCCCATATCCGAAAATTATGAAATTTAAGAGGGGTGTCCACATTGTCATCAAATATTTAACTACCACTTCCAAACAGCTTCCGATAAACCAAACAGGGTAAATCGTCAAAATACTATGAATCTGTACGCCTACCTCGCCACGGACTAAACAGGTTATTTACCAATAACTAATAAAAACTACACGGATCTAAGTGTTGATTGAACAACGTCCGGTCATCTTCTTCCTCCAGCCTGGGGCTGTTATTTGCCCGACCTGGAGTCTAATAAAACTCCCACATCAGCCACATTATTTCCCATCCGACCAACCAACACCTCCGCCCCTTTCTCGTATATGAGTTGCATCGACGGGCGGTGAATCGGTAAATAATCAAAACACAGATTTCAGTCATCCCTCCATGACTTGCTCTCAAATCAACTCAATTGAGTTCGACATCTCGCCTAATTTGATCTAAGAAACTAGCACCAAGGGAGAGGGGAGGAAGCTCACCGAGTGTCCATGCATGCTACCCAATAGCCGCGTATGCGGCATTTGCGTGTCGTTCCCGACCATAATCGGATCTTGAAGTCAGAGGCTGGATTTGGTGAGGACGATGTTCGATCTCTTGAAGTCGGAGCGGCTGGATCTTGAATCTTGGAGGTTGTGGTTGGAGTTCGAGTAGCTGTAGGTGGAACATTCGCCGAATAAAATGTCACCGGGGCTAGGAGAGAAAGGGGCTGCTCGGTTTGAGAGGTTGGAGAGCATTTGGAGCTCAGGTAGGAGGAGATGTGGGAGATCTCGTCCAGATCTGGAGTTTGCTGTCGTCAGAGCTTGGAGGAAGAGCTTCAGCTAGATTTAGAAAGAAGAGGGGGGCGAGGTGCTGCTGCTAGAAAGGTCGCCGGAGGAGATCTAGAGGGAGAGAGATGGAGGACTGCCGACCCTAAAGGAGATCGGAGCTTGGTGGTGGAGGGTTTGCTGCGGAGAGCTGCTCGGCCATGGCTGCTTGGAGATAGCTTCGGCCATGGCTGCTTGGAGGTCTCGCCGGCACAGCAACTCGTCGGAGAGGGGAGAGCTGCTCGAAGGAGGAGAAGCGCCAGAGTCGGACTCGCCGGAGGAGGAGGTCGCTGGAGTGGAGCAGCTTGGAGGGGATCTGGATCGGCAAGGGGGAGATGTTGACGGCGCTGGATCGGGCTGCTAGGAGAAGGTAAGCTCTAACCTAAGTTTTATGTTTATATTTATATAATATATTATATAATAATAATAATAATAATAATATTAATAATATGATTATTATTATTATTATCATCTTTTCATTCAAACGTGTGTACATCGCTCTAAACTGGTCGAAATCTATCCTGAAAGGGCTCGTTACGACCGTCTCATTGATACGCACCCACCGGAACGATCCAATGTCGATTCTGATTCTGAGTTCGTTTGCGCAAATTACGCTCTCCGGAGCGTTTACGACCTAATTTACTTATATGTTAAAAACCCTTCAAACGACGCCGGAATTGCAAACAAATAAATCCGCTGAACTCATACTATTGTTACGAGTCTAACAAGACTGATTGGGCTCAAATGCGAGGTCGTTTGGTCAATTTCACCATCGTGGATAAATATGCTATTCGCAGACCACATTATAATTTCGCCGATTCTCATCCGAATCGAGCGCGGGCAGTTTCGTTGAACTCTTATAGGCTTCACGAGTCTAACAAAACTGACTAAGTCCGATTATAAGGTCATTTGCACAATAATCATATTTGAGGCGTCGCGTAGCTAGAGGCGACTGATTTTGGCCAACTTCATATATACGCTATTTGAACACCATGTCATTTGAGCTAACGTGCGCACTATAATTCCTTCAAGGCGGCGCACTTCCTTCGAGTTCTATTGCTCGAATTATGCTCTTCGGATGGCTCGGATCCCGATACAGCAAGCATCGGGACAAGGAATTGAAATGGTACTCGCCGCATTCGTCGAGTGCACTTCACCGGCTCAGGTGCATGCCTGGCCCTCAGTACACCCCGACCCTGAGTCAACTCGCTTGACTCAAAAATGCGCACAAGGGGTCTAGCTCGAATCGGGATGTTACAGTTATTAACTCTCAGAGATTTGCATGTGCCTAGTCGGGTTGGAAGGTTAATCACCAAGGGCAGTCATCGAAAGTAAAGGCTGGGGTGCGTTTAGTAAAACTTTCAGTTCAGGATTTGATAACGGCCTATTGGGAGAGGTGAGGAGTGACCCGATAGGATTTACAAGTTATGACTGAGAGCTAACACAAAGAAATAGCCGGTCACTAGGGAAGGCAGGGTTTAGTGCTCAATTGAACACCGACACTTGTTTGCCTATGTCAATTGGTAATCCATCTTAGGATTTTAGAGCAATTAGAGAGCAAGTGGGCATAGGAGAATGGGTAGCCACCAATAAGAGTAAACATCCTGGAAATGGGCATTTTGGCTTCATCCACCATCGCATCCCCTAGTATCGCTGTGAGCCCTTCACCGGGTAACCCTCGGGAAGTCCGGGATTCACCCTAAATTTCTAGGCATAACTAAAAGGTAGACAAGAGTAGTTTAAATAGAAGAACTGGATAGGACAATCCCCGTCCCAAATTTGGGATGGATTAGTATTGATCAAGTAAGGACAGGTTAAGTCCTACGAGAAGTAGGATTGGTATAGTAAAAGGACGAGTTAAGTCCCACGAGCGGTAGGCTCGGTATTGTAGAAGGATGGGTAAAGTCCTGCGAGCAGTAGGCTCAGCATAGTAGAAGGATGGGTTAAGTCCTGCGAGCGGTAGGCTCGGTATAGTGGAAGGACGAGTTAAGTCATATGAGGGGTAGGCTCGGTATAGTAGAAGGACGGGTTAAGTCCTATGAGCGGTAGGCTCAGAATATTAGAAGGATGGTTTAAGTCCTACGAGCGGTAGGCTCGGTGTTTCACTTAGAGGCATTGTTGTATCAAGTAGTATGCAGATACCCAGTGTGTTCTTAGTGTAGTACGTAAGGTCTAGGTTGGGAGGTGTCATACTGTCCTAGGAGTGGAGGACCAGATCTACTGCCACTATTTTCCTCAACGGGATGTACCTGAGCGGAGTCTCGAAAAGCGGGATAGAGGTGGTGCATACCAGATAGTATGCGGATACCTTGTGTGTTCTTAGGGGCGTATGTAAGGTCTAGACTGAGAGATGTGTGACATAAACCAAGAAGTGGACAGCCCGATCCACTGCCATGTTTGCCTCAACTGGGTACCTAATTTGACGCACTCGAACAGAGGGAACTAACAAAAGGTCTATATGTACAGAGTCATGTGCGATAGTTGCATCATTGCATTGCACATCATAGCATAACATAACATCATTCCACAACCAGACCTCATCATATAAATTAGTATGGACTCTTTTATACGATGAGTTTACTTCTTGTCAGATCCCTTAGCTTATGTATTTGTGTGTGTATACACATAAGTTAAGGTTACTTTCATAGCTGATATAATTGTTTATTTAGTTGCTTTAGTTGTTTCTTTACCTTCTCTGGTTTACTTTTCATAGTTGCTCTTCTTATATGATGTTGCTTCCTTTTATATACTCTAGACATGGATGCCATACTCTTGTACTTTTATTTAGTCCTGAAAATGTCTAGAGAAAAGGTGTTTGATGTGTATATATCTACTTGATAGTTAGACCCATGTCACCTGCTTGGTTTTCTTTTACCCCTTGTTATCCTCCGCTTCTTCCTTCCGCGTGGTGCCTAAGAGTCACTGGGGGAGGGGATGGGGAATTTGGCTTAGTCTTTTGACTAACGGTCGGTGGACCACATCATTTTAGGAATCGATATGCCGGAGTAGCAGGACCCCATTCAGGAGACCCGGACAAGAGAGTGTGACAAGATGAAGCAACTCGTACCAGCAGTAGTCGCAGTAGATATGGATGTAAATGTTTTTGAGGCTTCCGCATGAGCATGAGTGAACCTGTAGTGAGGATTTTGATGTACTGGGAATAAGCCCCCTTTTACTTTAGTTCTTTCTCATCGTGGACATTGTAATCTTGTAATTTATATTTTAATGTGATTTATGGACTTGTTTCTTCTAACGTTTCTATTATTTTGAATTGTTGTTGGCCTGGATGATGTTGATTAGCCGGCAGAATCGGCGTGTTGTGGTGGTGACTAATTCCGTGAGTTGGTGTCACTGCAAGACGACGGATCTGGGCGGTAAGACCCAGGAACGAATACAAAAAACAAAGAGGGTCTTACAAAATGGTATCAGCTTAGCCAACTTTCGATCTAAGTAAAAGAAGTCCACAAACCCTGGGCCACCCCGCTCAACCTTAGTCTGAGGACAAACTAGCAGCGGAAGCAGTGGTGTGCTGATTCGCGAATCTAGTACACCACTATAGGCGGTAGCGAGACTGCGGCACGAAATGGCAGTGTACCAATCCTTCAAGTAATATAAAATGTGGGAGTGAATCCCCAAGTATCGAATCTCTCAAGGAACACAGTAAGGTAGAGTTAACTTTCGAGGAGGGACTTGAGATTGAAGTCCTTTAGGTCGGATGGATTGTGGAAGGCTTGGATTGGATTGTGGAAACTAAAATAAAAGAGCTAAATCAACTACTCCTATGCAGGCCTTGAGCGCACTGCTTCGCTTGGCGGGATGGAAACTACGTAGGCCTTGAACACACTACTTCGCTAGGCGGATGGAAGAGTAGGCACGCTGATGAGGTGGTTCGCACTGGCGGAAAGGTTTTGAGGGCCGTTAGCACCTCTTGGCTAGACATATGGATTACACGGGCTGCTATGCACCGCTTCGCTTGGCGGATGGAAGAGTAGCACACAGAATGGGCGAGTAGGCTAGCGGAATGAAGTGGAGTGTGGAGTGGATTTGGTGGCGCACCTCATACACACATATAAACTTAAAGGAAACTTCACATAGACATGAAATAACATTACAAATCAGAGTTTATAGTGCACATCATCAAAATATAAGAAATCTAGCTTATAGAATCACCAAAATAAAAGGGGAGAAAGCACGGAATCGACCCAATCCGAAGCCTTGTCGAAGATTCACGGTTAGAATCGATGGGTTGTCAATCCACATCCAAACTCGGTCCTCAACTGTGTCCGGGGTAGAGAAGGCTGTCACTACCTTCCAATGGCCCATCTTCTTCGTGTCACGATCCGGACGCACGACCAAGCTTCCTTCGCCTTGGATAACAGTGGATGTAGGGCTAGATCCCTCTCCTTGGAGCTCGAGGATGATGGAGGAGGCCAAAAGGGGCGGAAACCTGCAAAAATGGCGAAAAACGGCAGAGCAGAAGTGTCCTCCCGACCTAAAATCACGCACATCTATTTATAGGCGGAGCAGAAATTAACAGTGCGCACAGTCAGGCACACGACCAGTGGTCATGCGCGAAGAAATGCCTCTGATTGTGCGCGAAGAACCTGTAGCATAGTCCTGAACTGCAAAAATAGCACACGATCAATGGCGCACGACCAGTGGTCGTGCGCGAAGAAGGTCATTGATCGTACGAAGTTCTCTGTTTGGTAAGGGGAATTAACGCACGACCAGTGGTCGTGCACCTGATCGTGCGCGAAGGAAAATGCACGATCAGTGGCTTTTTAGGCAGAAATTGCCCCCAGTCAAACTCCGAGCATCGCACGACCCTTGAACCAGCATGAAAACATCTAGGACCACTAGAATACAAGGAATCACACCAAAATGGGCTAAAATGTGCACCTCATGTGAGAATTGTGAATAAGTGAAATATAAGCATTAATACACAAAAAGTGAAGTGCAAGTGCGTGAAAACTAGCCCAGATGAGTCCTAAAATCACTATAAAAATTGGACTCATCATGTGCCCATATGGGAAATCACATAATTTTGTGCACTTATTTAACGATGAGATTATGCCAACCTGACTAGTACACTGTATGGGTTTGACTTAGAAATCTCGTAAGGTATCCTAGTCTTACATCGACCTCGAGTATATTTTGGCCAAGTAGTAGGATGCCCCAAGTGACTAAAAGGAGTTGAAGGCATGCGTAAGTGTTCGAGGCTTACTCTCCGATATACCCACGTCACTTCCTAAGTGATATTAACACCCCTTACACAAACAAATAGGAAAATCTTACGTAGATTTGGTACTTGTGATTGTACTATTGGATTAGTATGAGAATCGTAAGGTTTAACTTCCGTACTTAGAAGATAATACTCCACGCTTCCACCCTCGGAAAACCGTCACAAAGAAAGGATGTCAAATGTGTAATGAGAATTCCAACTTAGAGATGACCACTTAATAGGCACACGATCCTTGGAAAAGTTTCGATAAATGATAGTTTTGAGGACAGAGAATGATGCAGGGCGTTGGGGCCCCAGCCGCACCCCGTGGCATCACACCAGCTAGTGGACCACGACCAAGCATGACTGCCAGAAGGACTGCAGTCCAGGCACCTCAACCCATCTCTGCGCCTGTTCTCAGCGCAGCGGGTTGTTGAGGCTGGGGCTCGATCCCCAGTCCTCCTTGATAAGAACCACTCCTAACAGGACTTATCACCAACTGACTTGCAGGTCCGTTGGTGATAAGGCCTGTTAGGAGTGGTTCTTGTACAAACCTGTATTCGCCGAGTGGGTCCCTGGGGCCCAAGAAGTCATTATGCCCAATATTTTTTAAGAGGCACCGCCCAAGAAAAGAGGGGCGGGTGAACCTTTGGACAGGTTCAAGTCCGAGGAGCCAGACCAGGTTATTCTGAGAAAAGGGGTGAGTGGGGATGCAGCAGGCCTCCCACTCGCCTGGCTCCAGAAAAAGGGTGAGTGGGGAGGCAGCCGGCCTCCCACTCGCCCAGCTACAAAAGTGGGGGCGAGCGGGGAGGCATCCGGCCTCCCGCTCGCCGATCCCCAAGAGGAGGGGCAAGTGAGGAGGCGGCTTGCTCCCACTCACCGGCTCCAAGGAGGCAAGTGGGGAGGTGGATTGCCCCCAATCACCCGGCTCCAAGGAGGCGAGCGGGGAGGCGGCATGCCCCCACTCGCACGGCTCCAAGGGGGCGAGTCGGGAGGCGTCCTGCCCCCACTCGCCCGGCTCCAAGGAGACGAGAGGGGAGGCATCCTGCCCCCACTCGCCCGGCTCCAAGAAAGCAAGTGGGGAGGCGGCCTGCCCCCACTCACCTAACTCCAAGGGGGTGAGTCGGGAGGCGGCCTGCCCCCACTCGCCCAGCTCCAAGGAGGCGAGTGGGGAGACGGCCTGCCCCCACTCTCCCAGCTCCAAGGAGGCCAGTCGGGAGGCGGCCTGCCCCTACTCGCCTAGCTCCAAGGGGGCGAGTGGGGAGACGACATGCCCCCACTCTCCCGGCTCTAAGGAGGCGAGTGGGGAGGCGGCATGCCCCCACTCGCACTGCTCCAAGGAGGCGAGTGGGGAGGCGGCCTGCCCCCACTCGCCCGGCTCCAAGGGGGCGAATGGGGAGGCAGCCTGACCTCACTCGCCCGGTTCCAAGGAGGCGAGTGGGGAGGCGTCCTGACCCCACTCTGCCGGCTCCAAGGGGCGAGTGGGGAGGCGGCCTGCCCCCACTCGCTCGGCTCTAAGAAGGAGAGTGGGGAGGCGTCCTACCCCCACTCGTCCGGCTCCAAGGAGGCGAGTGGGGAGGCGGCCAGCCCCCAATTGCCCAGCTCCAAGGAGGCGAGTGGGGAGGAGGCCTGCCCCCACTCGCCTGACTCCAAGGAGGCGAGTGGGGAGGCGGCCTGCCCCCACTCGCCCGACTCCAAGGAGGCAAGTGGGGAGGCGACCTACCCCCCACTCGCCCTGCCCCAAAGGGGGGACATCGTGGGCAACAGGGACAAATTTACCAGGATACCCTGATGGTCTGCGTATAACATCTCAGAACAGTGGGATTTGGCTATTAGCAGGCCAAATATGGGGGCATTTTTGTAATCTCTTAGTCCAGAATCTGGCTATTGGCAGACCAAGCTCGAAAATCTATAAATAGGACCAAGGGGCACCTTTTGGGGTATCACACTCTTTGGGATACTCTCTCCCTAGGTTTCTTTGGTAGGGGGAAGAGTGCCTCCAAAGGTGCCCCAAGCTCAGCATTGGCTTGGGAGGGGAAGCACTCTAAGATCTTCCGTGTGTGTGGTGGGACCTCCTCGCTGAGTCCTCGGTCCTATTCCTAGTTCCTTAAGTCTTTGTCCTAGCGCTATCCCTTTAGAGAAGTAAGTATGAGGTCACCCCCTTTTGGGGGGACCCCGAACTCCATAAGAGACCAAGTATTGGTTTCAACAGTTCTTATCAAGTAGGTCTGGGGATTGAGCCCCAGCCTCAACAACCCGCCGCGTTGAGAACAGGCGCGGAGATGGGTTGGGGTGCCTGGTCTCCAGTCCTTCTAGAAGGCGTGCTTGGTCGTGGTCCTCTAACTAGTGTGATGCCATGGGGTGCGGCCGAGGCCCCGGTGTCCTGCATCAGAGAACCTTACCATACCCACAAATCTCAAGGACTGTATACTCATGAGGATTATGTGCATACATGGAATGCCCGCATTTTCGGATATAAGAAACTCAGCACAAGATTTACGGGAGGCTAATCTTGTTTCTTCATTTATTGAGCCAGTATGATGCTAACTTGGGTTATTTTTGAGACACGAGCCTCTCCAACTTAACTCCCTTGACAACACTAAAGCAAGTTTTCCCCCCGAGTCATCATAATCCCTTAATACTAGGTCCGTGAGCCGGAAAAAACTCATCTCCTTTTGAGCGATGAAGATTGTTCCCATCAAGTTAGATCGCGAAGGATCAGGAGAGAAAAACTTTTGGGGAGAAATATCCTCTTCAGCATTAATAACAAATGAGGAGATCAGTGAAACAACTCCTTGACACACACTTGGACGTTCGCTAAGTTCTACCCACTCCACCTTGAAATCAGGAAATTGACCCAAGGTATTAAAAATCTCTCAAACCTTCGGGTAAAATGAAGAAGATAACTACGTAATGCACAACATAAGGAGATCAGGTCTTCATTAATACATGATAACATTGACTATTTAAGGTGTTGTATAAGTCGTTGACAAATCCACAAGGAGTTTTACTAAGTGGTTACAAGGATACAAATGAAACTTGTTCGCATCCCTTGGAGATTTGGTGTGCATTCAATAGATTGGTGTATGATTGTCGCACCCATGCAGTAGGTTTAAGGAATGGTTTAGGTACCTTAGAGCACAATCTAGAGAAGGGTTGCAACATGAAAATGCAGACCTAGGACTTGATTACCCATCGGATTTTATTGCATGTCAGACGGTGCACTACAACTCCCTGGGCACCTCTTTTGGCGCAAGGGGTGCTATGAACACTTGTAAGTGTATTTATTTGAAATTACTCCATGAATATGAATGAAATTTAAACCATAAGTGTAATATAACCAATCACACACCCTATCGAAAAATCAGAATTTTTGGAGAATATTTCTATGATTCTAGGAATAATTTGAATAAATATGCATGATATAATTTTTGGGTTATATGAACTCAAAGGCAACCAAACCTTCTTTGGAAGATTGAATAGGTTATTGTAAGTGCTTAGTAAAATTTTGGGGCCAGTTGGACCCATGAATGTAGATAAATCCACATGCGAAGGGAATCTAGTTCAAAGAATTTTAATAGTGTGACATAGGGTGTATTTTGGTGAATTTTCCAACACAATGGGTGAATAAGTCTAAAATTTTAAACATAGGTATAATATACCCAAATACACCCTCTGACCAAAAATGAATATTTTTGGGAAACATTTCCCCATAGTTTGTATATATATTTGATAACGCGGGTTTGAGTGTCACACATGGTTAGGTAATACCAAGTGACCCCAAACTTTGGTAGATGGTGGTAGGCCCCTATAAGTCTCTAGTAGAAATTTGAGACTATTTGGCCTCAAGCATGTGAGGGAATCCTTTCATGTAAGCTAAGAGGGAAGTGTTGGTGTGCATATAGCACTATTTTGTAGGCCTGAAATTTCATGGTCAAATCAACTTATCTTGACCCAAATTTTGGGTGGCATGATAGTAAGACCACGATTTTGCACTAGTTAAAATTTGAGTCCAATTGGACTCTTACATGTGAGGGAAATTCACATGTCAAGGTCTAGGTGTTGAAAAAGTGTTCTTGAAGATACTTATGCAACAATGTTTTGGGAATTGAAGGGTATTTATTCCCTTGGTCAATTCTTGTGAAACTCAAAACATACACATAGGGTTATGAGAGGATATACCTTAGAGAAAATCCAGGACTTTTGGGTCGATTCACCTAAGAGATTGGGATTTATATGATTTTGTCACAAGGATCTCAAATGATCGCACCAGGGTCAAAACCCTCTGAAAAGTCATGAGACTTAGGGTCTCACTTAGAGGAGTCAGATGACACCTTGTGAAACTTGTTGTATTACAGAAAAAATGGATAGGTTTAAATATTGAGGATGCAATATTATAGAAATGAGTAGATAGACTTGCGATCTCCATTAAACTTCTGAAAATTTTATTAGAGTTAACTATTGATTAGTCGTCATACTTCCTTCACAAAATGGGTTTTGCACCCTTAGCCATATGATTAACCTTCTGGAATTATTGTAAGGAGGAAAGACTATGGACTTTTATTGAACACTATTTCAGATCATAACTAGTCTCTAGAAACTTTATTAAACCTATTGGGCCATGATAAATGATACTTTGTGCACAAATTGGTGGACTCCATAAATATAAAAGGAATAAGAATTAGGCCCAGAAACATGACAGTATGAAGAGTTGAAACCAGTAAATCAACAATTACAAAACTCCTGGAATGAATTAGAGTTGACAACATATCTTATTAATAGTTGATCCGTAAGTGATAAGTCTCTTGCAATATTTGAGCTTGGCCTGAGATTAACAAAAATGAGGACCAATGTTGCACAAGCTATAAACCTATTACAATCTCTGAAGACAAGTTTAGATTTTTTTGATTACAAATACCTTACAGGTATATTAGACCTCTATCCCCATAGCCCTAACTCAAATTTCGGGGACAAAATTGTTTCTTCATTTATTGGGAATTGTAACATCCCCGGAACAACTAGACCCCTAAGATGAATTTTGTAAGGACAAGTCATGACATTGCTCTAGGAGACCAAAATAGCCCTAAGAACTACGGTGAATAGGTGAAAATCACCTTGGTGTGCAAATAGCCTATTTTAGCGCCCAAGCCTAGATTTTGAGGTTTAAGCTTCATAATGACTATTTGACCCCACTATTACATCCCTAACCCTTAGGGAGTCCCATGGTTCACTAAGGACTCATTGGGGTCAACTTAAATTGGTCATTTTGACCAAAGTCAACTCTAGGTTGAAATAGGTCAACCATCCCTATTAAGGGTCAATTAGGATTCAAATGATCAAATTGATCAGGCCCAAGCTCTCCAAGAATACTTAAGGAGTCTAATGGGTCCACATTGGACCCTTGGGATAAACCAATTTTGGGAGATTAGGCCAAATTACCAAATCACCCCAAATTACAATTTTGCCCTATATAGTTCGATTGGCCTTCAATTGGCCAAATTGACCTAGCACCATCTCTACTAAACCCTAAGGGGAGTATATGAGACCTAAATGAACCAAAGTTTACGTTCAATTTTGGAAGATTAAGGGAAAAACACCAAAATCCCCAAATTGCCCCTAAAACCCAAAATGAATAATTTAACCCCATATGACCCCACCATAACCTAATTCCCCTTGGAATAGGTCCATATGGTCTAAGGCACCAATGTAGGTCAACCATATTGGTTGGGGAGAGCTTGGGTCAAGACCGAACTCAAAAATCTCAAATTGGCCTATTTGGGTCAAGTGAGTTCAAACTCAAACCAATTGGACTTAACCTAACCCAAGAGCCCATTAGCAAGCCCACAACTCCCTTGGACTAGTGTGGATTCAAAAATTGAAAGAGAAAGGTATGCCTAAGGGTGGAATTGGAATGTTTCCTAAAAATCCACATAGGCAAACCATGAATTCATGGATTAAGCTCCACTTGGTGTCAATTCCATGAATCCTGGTCTTCTCTCAGCCCAACGAATTAATCCCAGCAGAAATTTGATGAGGTGGCAGCTAGTGGAAGTGGAGAGGAGAGTTTCAAAGGAGGTGGCTGACCACTTTAATGGCAACCCCTCAACCAATGCACTTTGGTTTGAAATTTTCCCACCCTGGGATCAGCTAGCCGCAGACCCAAGCTTTATTTCATTTGATTTGTATTTTTCTATCACATTTAGAACAGTATTTCAAAGAATTTTTTGGAGGCCCTTAGAGGCCCCAAATGAAAATGTCCCCTGAATGAAAAGTGTAGATTATTACCTTAAATAAAATTAGAAATTTGTTTTAGGTCATTTGGTGCAGTGTAGCTCCCTGGGCATTCATTTTTGTGAGACATGTAAATATCGTGCCCTAGGACTTTATAAATTAATTTTGGGAGATATATAACTCTAAATGAGTTGAAATTTGGGGCATGCATGAGTCATGCCCTAAAGCACCCCCTTCAGAAATAATTTTTCTAATGTTTTTTATGAACATTTCATTTTCCTTGAATGGCTTAGATCTAGGGTCATATTGGTCCCAATCCACTCAAAATTTCTCTGGATAATAGACTAGGCCAAATATAGTCTTTGGTAGAAATTTAAGGTCATTTGGAAGACTACATGTTGGGCTAACCCACTTGCATGTCTTGACATGGTTAAGGTGTGGTGTGCATATAGCCCAAATGGGTATTTGTGAACCTAGCTCATTTGGCTTGGTTTTAGTCTTTGAAATTTTAGCCACACTTTTGTTATGGTATAATACATCACCTAACCAGAAATTAGGATTTTTGGAGAACATTTTTTAAGGTTTTTGTAGAAATATAATAAATCATGCATGGTGTAGGGTATTTTGACTCAAATCACACCAAATCTCTTTTGACAGGTTGGTTATGCGTATATTAGTCACTGGTAAAATTTTTGCCTCAATTGGATCCTTGTACATGAGTAGATCCATGTTTTAATGAGCCATTGAAAAACCACCATCAGGTCACACTAAATGTTGTTGTTACCTTAGTGAAATAGACATTTTGTACTCAAATTTGGAGGCCCTTAGAGGCCTTAAAATGAAAAGTAGGCAAAGACAACTTTTGTAGACCTTTGTGTCTAATATTAGAATAAGGTAAGATCACTCCATTTGGAGCCCTACAACTCTCTGTAGGGCAGATTTAGTAAGGTTGGTCCTAGTGAAGGACAGACCTTAAATATGAGTGTAAAATATGGGTGATTTGGACTCAAATCACTCCAAATCTACTTTGGGAGGTTGGTCATGCATGTAGTAGGCTCTGGTTAAAATTTTAGGCCTTTTGGACCTCTGCATGTTAGTTTATTTCACATGCAAGTATAAGAAAAATTTGGTGTGCATATAGCATAACCATGTAATATTAGAATTACATGAGAATTTAAGGGTTTTCCCTTGTTCAAGTTTCATGAAATTTAAAACTTGCCCTTAGGATCATAGGACAATACTCTATAGTGAAAATCATCAACCTTTGAGTTAATTTCCCTAGGAAAGTTGACTTCACATGATTTGGTCACATAGACCCCAAGTGAGTAATTGTAGGGGCAAAGCTCACTGAAATGTTGTGAAATTTTGTATATAGACTTTTAATATCATTAGGAAGCTCTGATTATTTTATTAGAATTAATCATTGAGTATATGACATACTTCCTTCACAAAGTAGAATTTGAGTTTATAACTCTAGAAATTCATACAATGAAATATAGTTGTTCGATTGTTATAGAATTTTGCATATAGACTTTTGCATAGCAGTAGGAAGCTCTGGGAATTTTGTTAGAATTAATCAATGATCATATGACATACTTCATTCACAAAGTAGAATTTGAGTTTATTAATTGAGAAATTCATACCAAGGAATGTAGTTGCTGGATTGTTATAGAATTTTGTATATATACTATTCATATCAGTAGGAAGCTCTGCGAATTTTGTTAGAATTAAATATTGAGTAAATGACATACTTCCTTCACAAAGTAGAAGTTGAGATTATAACTTGAGAAATTCACAACATGAATTATAGTTATTGGATGGATATAGAATTTTGTATATAAACTATCCATATTAGTATGAAGCTCTGAGAATGTTTTTAGAATTAATCATTTAGTAAATGACATACACCCTTCACAAAGTAGAAGATGAGCTTATAACTTGAGAAATTCATACCATGAATTATAGTTACTGGATTGTTATAGAATTTTTTATATAGACTATTCATATCAGTAGGAAGCTCTGAGAATTTTGATAGAATTAATCATTGAGTAAATAACATACTTCCTTCACAAAGTAGAATTTGAGTTTATAACTTGAAAAATTCATACCATGAAATATAGTTGCGGGATTGTTATAGAATTTTGTATATAGAATTTTCATATCAGTAGGAAGCTCTGGGAACTTTGTCAGAATTAATCATTGAGTATATGACACACTTCCTTCACAAATTAGTATTTGGACTCATGACTTAAGAAATTAATTAATGATTTATTATTGAAACTGAAATACTCTAGGAATCTGGACATAAGCTTATAATATCATTATGAAAATATGGAACTAGAATTAACTCATCCTGATTTAGGATTCATATAGTCACTCCGTTGGGACATGAGGATTCGATTAAAGGTCTTCGGTCTGCGAATAGTAAAAACTGAAAACTTACATTTAGACCTCTCCCTCATGGTCACCACCCCTAGAGTTAATAACTCTCATAGATTTGCATGGTCCTAGTCGGGTTGGAAGGTTAATCACCAAGGACAGTCAACGAAAGTAAAGGATGGGGTGCGTTTAGTAAAACTTTTAGTTCAGGAATTGACAACGACCTATTGGGAGAGGTGAGGAGTGACCCAACAGGAGTTACAAGTTGTGACTGAGAGATAACACAAATAAATAGTCGGTCACTAGGGAAGGCAGGGTTCAGTGCTCAATTGAACACTAACACTTGTCTACCCGTGTCAATTGGTAATCCATCTTAGGATTTTAGAGCATTTAGAGAGCAAGTGGGCATAAGAGGATGGGTAGCCACCACTAAGAGTAAATATCATGGAAAGGGAGATTTGGGCTTCAGCCACCATCGCATCCCCTAGTACCGTTGTGAGCCCTTCACCGTGTAACTCACAGGAAGTCCAGGATTCACCCTAAATTTCTAGGCATAACTTAAAGGTAGATAAGAGTGGTTCAAAAAGAAGAACTGGATAGGACAATCCCCATCCCAAATTTGGGACAGATTAGTATTGATCAAGTAAGGAAGGGTTAATTCTTGCGAGCGGTAGGCTTGGTATAGTAGAAGGATGGGTTAAGTACTGTGAGCGGTAGGGTCCGTATAGTAGAAGGATGGGTTAAGTCCTACGAGCGGTAAGCTCGGTATAGTAGAAGGACGTGTTAACTCCTGCGAGTGGTAGGCTCGGTATATTAGAAGGATGGGTTAAGTCCTGCGAGCGGTAGGCTCGGAATATAGAAGGACGGGTTAAGTCCTGCGAGCGGTAGGCTCGGTATAGTAGAAGGACGGGTTGAGTCCTGCGAGCGGTAGGCTCGAAATATTATAAGGATAGGTTAAGTCCTGCGAGGGGTAGGCTTGGTGTTTCACTTAGAGGCATTGTTGTATCAAGTAGTACGTGAATACCCTGTGTGTTCTTAGGGGCGTACGTAAGGTCTAGGCTGGGAGGTGTCATACTGGCCTAGGAGTGGAAGACACGATCCACTGCCCCTATTTGCCTCAATGGGGTGTACCTGAGCGGATACTCAAAAAGTGGGATAGAGGTGGTGCTTACCAGATAGTATGGGGATACCATGTGTGTTCTTAGGGGCGTACGTAATGTCTAGGCTGAGAGATGTGTGACTTAAGCCTAGAAGTGGACAGCATGATCCAGTGCCCTGTTTGCCTCAACTAGGTACCTGAGTTGACACATTCGAATTGAGGGAACTAATAAAAGGTCTGTACGTAAAGAGTCGTGTGTGTGAGTTGCATCATTGCATTGCACATCATAGCATAGAATAACATCATTGCACAGCCATACCTCATCATATAAATTAGTATGGGCTCTTTTATACGATGAGTTTACTTCTTGCCAGATCCCTTAGCTTATGTATTTGTGTGTGTATACATATAAGTTAAGGTTACTTTCATAGCTGCTCAAATTGTTTCTTTACTTGCTTTAGTTGTTTCTTTACCTGCTCTGGTTTACTTTTTATAGCTGCTCTTCTTACATGATGTTGCGTCCTTTTATATACTTTAGACATGGATGCCATACTCTTGTACTTATATTTACTCCTGAAAATGTCTATAGAAAAGGTGCTTGATGTATATATGTATATATATATATATATAAATATATATATACACTTGATAGTTAGACCCATGTGACTTGATTGGTTTTCTTTTACCCCTTGTTATCCTCCGCTTCTTCCTTCCGCCCGGTGCCTAGGAGTCACCGGGGGAGGGGATGGGGAATTTGGCTTAGTCTTTTGACTAACGGTCGGTGGATCATATCATTTTAGGAATCAAAATGTCAGAGTAGCAAGACCCCATTCAGGATACCAGGACAAGAGAGCGTTGATGCGCAAATCTTAGCACACCGCTATAGGCGGTAGCTAGACTGCAGCACGAAACGGCAGTGTACCGATCGTTCAAGTAATATAAAATATGGGAGTAAATCCCCAAGTATCGATCTCGAAGGAACACAGTAAGGTGGAGTTTACTATTGAGAAAGGACTTGAGATTGAAGTCCTTAAGTCAGATAGAATGCGAGAGAGTTGATTTGGCTTTTGGAAAATAAAAGAAAATACTACAACTACTCCTATGCAATGCCGCTATGTAATGCCTCGCTTGGCAGGATGGAGACTAGGCAGGCCTTGAGCGCACTGCCTCACAAGGGTGGATGGACGAGTAGGCAAGCGGAATCGAACTGTGCAGGACTTGAGCGCGTTGCTTCATTAGGCGAATGGATTACACGGGCCGCTAGGCCATGCTTCACTAGGCCGATGGGCGAGTAGGCATGCAGAGTGAGGGTCGCAAGCACCTCGTCGACAAGCACGCCACTAGCAATTGCTAGTGCGGCACACGAACATGACGGTTGAATGGAAAATGGATGGGGGCGCACCTCATACACACATATGAACAAGATAATTTCAATAACATGAAATAAGCATTACATAACTTGGTTCATAGTGTACATCATCAAAGTATAGAGAAATCTAGCTTATACAACTACCAATACAAAGAGAGAGAGAGAGAGAGAGAGAGAGAGAGAGAGAGAGAGAGAGAGAGAGAGAGAGAGAGAGAGAGAGCAAGGAATCGACCCAATCTGAAGGCTCGTTGGGATTCACGGTTGGAATCGTTGGGTTGTCAATCCGCGTCCAAGCTCGGTCCTCAACTGCGTCCGGGGTAGAGAAGGCTCTCACTACCTTCCAATGGCCCGTCTTCTTCGTGTCACGATCCGACCACACGACCTAGCTTCCTTCTCCTTGGATATTGGTGGATGTAGGGCTAAATCCCTATCCTTGGAGCTCGAGGATGATGGAGGAGGCCAAAGGGGGCGGAGAACCTGCGGAAATGGCGGAAACGGCGGAGAGACTGCGCTCGAAATGATCGTCCGACCTAATTTCGCGGGCTGTATATTTATAGAAAACAGGGCGCACGATCAGTGGCACACGACCAGTGGTCATGCGCACTGAAAGTTGGTGATCGTGCGCGCTGTGCCCGAAAACCTGCAAAACAAAACTACAGAAAATAATAAAGCGCACGATCGAACGCAGGCCCGTGCGTAAAAACGCACGACCAAATTCAAAAAGCAGCTTTGGGCTGTAGTTGAACGCGCACGATCGGCGGCGCACGACCAGTGGTAGTGCGCAGTAGAATCAGTGATCGTGCGCAGTGTTCCTGTACATATTTGTACCGAGAACACCTGCACGACCCCTGTTCCAGCATAAACATTAAACAAAACCACAGAAAGTGGCACAAAACACAGCACAAGAATGATAAGCATGAAAATACACAAAAATGGGCCTAGAAGTGCACATAGCATGGAATATCAAATATGAACGAAAACATGCCTAAAGTGTAGTGCAAAGACTAGATAAACGGCCCAGATGAGTCCATAAATGCGTATATAATTGGGACTCATCACACCCCTAGACTTACCTATTTGCGCGTCCCGAGCAAACCATCTCTTACGCGGAAAAGAAAAACATAAGCTGACATAGAAATTGTAAAGTGGAGTACAATGCGAAGTCGCATGCTCATGCGCGTAGAAATACAGTAGACAAAATTCCTAATTATACATATTAGTTTATACTTTTCTAGGGGCGTATTTATATATTAAATTTACTCAAAAAGTGAATCACGGTGAATCATAAGGTCATACATAGGAAGAAAGTAAACTGAACGCTGAGGTGGGCATGGCCAAAGATCGGGGCTCGAGAAAAACTCCACCGAAATCCATCGGTGTCGGAGACCATAAGCTCGCCCGGTCACATTCTCTCCACGACACTAGATTGGTTCATAGTGTGAGTCGGTAGGACTTTTAGGTTTTAAACGAGGCTTGGGTTATGGTGAGGTAAACAAATATAAACATGAAGGCTAAGAGCACAAAAAACCCAAATGAGCAAATGCATAACACTATCCAAGTAGCCACAAAACACGCGGATGCACCACACCCCCAGATTTTGACTTGGAGCATGGGTGTGTGCACCGCCTACTCCCAAATACAAATCTCAAACAGATTTTTCAATTAAACACTTTCATTCTTTCTTTTTTTTTTCTTTTTTTCTTTTCAAATTTTTTTTCTTATTTTCTTTTTCTTTCTTTAGCAATTTCAGCAAATTTTCAAGGATGCCCATCCACATTTTCACATTGTACTTCCACAATCAACACCACCAATTTAAAATTTAAATCAAAATGATTGCATTTAGGTGTGCGACTAGGATTGGAGTTTAGGCTTTTGTGAACAATAGTGGAGCTGAACCAAAAGAATGGGGTAGGCACAACTGGGCTAACGAGGAAAAGATGATAGGAATGGCACAAAGGCTCAACCGGGCCAAAATGATGGCCCACGTCAATCTTGTACAACAGAACTATCCTATGTCAAAGCTTCAAGAATTGCTTGGGGCGAGTTCTTAGACACCGAGAAAGATTATCCTTCCTCCCGACTCAGGCAATACGAGGCTAACGAACGTCTACACACATTCCTATGTTACCGTTTGATTCACACCGGATTCACCAATTTCTGAGTAAAGTAAACAATATCTACGCTAATAGAAAAATATAATCTAAAAGCATAAAAAGAAATTGAATCTACACTAATTTCTATGCGAGACATGAGCACTTGACTAGGTGCACTCCAGGAGTCAACATTTTACTCCGCTTCATAATCCTAAGCCAGCATAATGATTTTTCAAGTCACACGAAGGGACAAATTCGACTCACTACATGCTAACGGATAAGTGCGCGCTCATGTGGGTGTTGTGGTGTGCAATGAGAAATACTAAATAAATGAAATAGAAATACTTCTAGCATGCAGTGCAATAGTGCATGTGAGCGGGCAAACAAAACTACTCTCCCCCAGACTTAAACTAAACAATCTAATGCAAAATATGACTATAAAATTCAGAATAAAGCTAGGGAAAGAGAGTACCCAATGCTCAACAAGTGAGCATACCAGAAGTTTGGCGTTTAAATCTAGACCTAGCTGCAACATCCATCCAGACGAACACCTGCAGGGGTCAGCTCCGCAAAAACAAAAGAAAATATACAAACTAAAATAAAGTAAAACGAACTAAACAAACTAGATAAACTGAGATTGCAAGAAATGTAAGATAACTACTGGGGTTATTGTCTTCCCAGCACGACTTATTGAAATTTAAACAGTTCTAGCTAATGGGTCTATGAAAAGAAAAGTGCACAGGTAACTGTTCTAATATGCGTGTCGGTAGCGGGTACCGATACGGCGATAGAACAGTCACACCTCTACCCAAATATAAATAATACCTGCTCGTCACAGGTAGAGGGAATAAAAAGTAAGAAGAGGAGGAGAGCTGATCCTCACTCGTCTCACCACAAAATAAATCCTTGCCCAGCAAGGTATCATCTCTAGGGAGGAAGCAGGAGGAGAATGCAATGAGTGGAGCTTCCTCTACGGAGCGGGGATCAACCTCCTCACATAAGAGGATGCTCTCATCATTGACTTAAGCATAATGCTCCAAGTCCTCCTGAAGTACCTGTGAAGACTCAACCTGCACAGGCTCAGATGAAGAAAGGGGATCAAGAAATAAAGAATAAGAAGAACATAAATAAAAATCAATCGGGGGAGTGGTCCCGATCTCACTCCCATGAGGTTGGGGAGTAAAATAATGTTTGCATTGTCATGAATGCTACAAGGTTTGGCGGGATCAACAGTAGCCATGCCCAAGATTTGGACTTCCTCCACCGATGCTGAGGAAAGCTCCTCTTCACCTAGAAGGTTGTCCTCCTCCATAGGAGTAGGCATAACACATAGATCGCCAGCCTCATCCTGCAACACATCCTCAACAATGTCGTCAGAGACGAGTATAGTAGTATGCACAACAGGGGGAGGAATAGTGCTTGGATAAATGTCAAGCACCGATTCCTCCCAAAGAATAAAATTCATGCATGGTGATATATGGACAGGGGAGATGGGCTCAGTCATGTCAGAGCCTAGATCATCCACACATCTGGTGACTGTGTCCACATCATACCCTTCAAAGCTTGAAGGTGAAATGGGCACATAACCAGATGTTGAAGGTGTGCTGCCAGAAGTAGGAGTCGGGACGATCCGGATATTCGGCTCATCGTCCTTGTCCAATTGGCGAAGGAATGCAGCACAATCCTTCAAGGCATGATCCGTGCTTTGACAAAACAAGCACTGCCTTGCGGGATTCTTTGGCACAGCGGGAGCTGAAGCCGAAAAGAAGTGTGACGGTAAAGACTCTGCAGAATAGCCATAGGACTTACGCGCATCATATGGAGTACCAGACGAAGTCGGTGCTCCATATGCTGGGCCTTGAGTGCTAGGGCTATTATCACCCTTTGGACATCTATCACTAGCGTGAGAGATATCTCCACACCAACGGCAACGAATATTAAACGAAGCCCACATAGTGTGAAGATAAAAATGATTCAAAATAAAGAGAACTAGTGTGCACAATACTACACCTAACAATATTTACTAAAGCAACCTAATAAAAACAGGAATCCAGAATAAGAAGAAATAAAGCAAAAGAATGCAATACACAAATGGAAGGGCTTTAATCTCAGATTCTCCCTCTCCAGAAAACTCACACGACTGTGTGTAACACCCTGCCAGTACGAATAATATAACAGTAGGTCCGGCCGGGACCCCACGCCATACTAACCACACTAGCTAGGAGTTAAAAGGTGATAAACAGAAAGAAACTACAACAGAGTATACTAAACACTAGCGGAAGCATAACGATTTAACATTACCATTATAATTGTCCACTATTATAGGAATGAAACCAAGAAAGAGAGTTATGACCTTAAGGCCTTACATTTAACAAATGTACCAAAACTCCAAAACATTCATCGGCACGCAGGCCGGCAATACATGAGAAAGCTAAAAAAAAAGAGGCTGGCCTTCAAGGGCCAACTCAGCAAAAGGGGCCACCGCCCGCTATTTCCCGCTAGGCTCACCTGCACCTGCATAAGAACATTCCACCAAACGGTGACAAACAAGGTAATGGTCAGCACAGCTGACCAAATTATAACGACCCCACCCCTTTCCCGGGGTGGCGGAGATTCTACCCTGCAAGCAAGCCACACTAGCACAAGTACTAAAATAAAGAAAGTGCAACAACACAAGGTGAGGTTTCAAGCACATTCAATCTTCTAGGTTGAGCATCAAAAAGGAGGGAACCTAGGTATGCACATGATGTTGGTTGGGTTCACCCGAAGGTTCCCCGCAACCGCCTAAACAACCGCATGAGGCTAACAACATCAATTCCACAAACACTCCACCGTAAGGGCCATCGCCTTATGTGGGAAAAAGAGCTTTTGGTCGGTTTAGGTAAACCACCTTCCACGACCTCTCCCATGATCACACGGCTACATGAGGTAGGGACCTCTTACCGATCTGCATGGAAACGGGTTCGGTTTAGCTTTGCCCGTGCTCTAATCATCGCGATCTGTCGCACGACGCGGGTACGGCTTCGCCTCGGCCCATAAGGGTTTAGCACCTTCAAGTGCTACACAAATATAAGCTACGCACCTAATCCCTTCACAAGGATCTAGGCTTCACAAATACTCAAAAAGGGGAGGTATAATACGCTCCGCATCAATTTCGCGGTGAAGGTTTGCCTTCATCCAATCTCAAAGCATGGGGCTTTCGTTAGGATCTTCACAAGACGCCTACACTTAAATCCCGCACTACCATAGATGATTTCACGGAGTCATTCTCCGGCACACATTCTAGGCTTAACCTAAATGCAACGTCGCAATCCAAGCATCACCGATTCGGGCTCACGGCCACGAATAGGCTTCACACAAAATGCCTAAATCCGCACGACTACCGGATTTTCTACATGCAATATGCCGGGGACGGACACAATCGACCCGGAGTTCCGGAGAACTTGAGGGAATCCTACACTTCACCCATTTGGTGAAAGGGATCCCTCATGCAAGCATAGAGAAACGAAGGAGAGGACAAAAGACAAGTCCAAACAACGGGAGAAGAAATCGTTACCCTAGGAGCGTTCTTTTTCACCATGGATCCGAGATTCTATACGGAGGGAAATGACCACACCGGGCTGCACTCTCCAGATCTGGAAACGGTTCGCGAAACGGAGCTCCGGAGCTCCGTCAATGGCGGAATCTCCCTTCTTCTTCCTTGGCTCCTCCTTCTTTCTCTAGGGTTTGGAGAGAGAATGACTTAGAGAAAATGAGGTTTAACCCCCTCTCATCAGCCCTAAAGGCCTCCCGCAACTAAACCTAGCCGTTGGATCAAATCCCAAAAGATTTGGGTGGTCCGATCTTCTTCTCCGCTCAAAATCGCGGAACAGAATAAACAGGGCGCACGATTGCTGGCGCACGATCACTGGTCGTGCGCGAAGAGGGAAATGGTCGTGCGCACTGTCCGAGACAGAACTCGATTTTCTTCTGAATTAACGCACGATCGCTGGCGCACGATCACTGGTCGTGCGCGAAGAGGACAATGGTCGTGCGCATAAGCCGAGACAGAACTCCGATTCTTTGCGGGTTACGCACGATCATTGGCGCACGCTCACTGGTCGTGCGCTAAGAGGACAATGGTCGTGCGCATTGACCTGATCTGGAATCTTGAGCCTATCCCGAGCGCAACACCACCATTCCGCCTACCTCGCTGAACCACGATCTTTGGGGTGTTACAACTCCACCCCCCTTAAAAGAATTTCGTCCCGAAATTTCGAAAACAGTTATAGCAGGAAATTACAGTTTTTAAAGAAAATTTACCTGAGGGAAATAGCTCGGGGTACTCCGCAAGCATCGCTTGCTCTCTCTCCCAAGTTAGCTCCACTCGGCCGCAATTATCCCACCGGACCTTTACCATCCGAATGGACTTGTTCCGCAACTGCTTTACCTCGGTATCCTCGATGCGTAAGGGTCTGACTTTCGTCGACAACCCACTATCCACCGACACTTTGCCGACCGCAACGATATGAGTAGGCTCTTGCACAGCCTTCCTCAGAACTAAAATGTGAAACACGTCGTGCAGACCGCTCAGCTCTGCAGATAGTGCAAGCCGATAAGCCGCATCACCAACACGTTCCACAATCTCAAACGGTCCTAAGTACCTTGGACTGAGCTTTTTCAAGCGTCGGATCCTCGATACCCCTTTGAACGGTTTGATCTTCAAGTAAACCCGGTCGCCGACGGCGAACTCTAGGTTCCTATGCTTGGCGTTGTAATACTTTGCTTGCCTGTCCTGGGCAATCAATAGCCTTTCCCGAATAGTTCGGATCGTCGAAGTTGCTTCCTCAACATCCTTTCGCTTTAATAGCTTAGTATCGCCCGTTTCTGCCCAAGACAACGGCGTACGACACTTCTTACCATAGAGGGCCTCGAAAGGAGCCATCTTTATACTGGCTTGGTAGTTATTATTGTAGGCGAATTCGATCATATAGAGATGATCTTCCCACTTCTTTCCAAAATCTAGAGCACACATTCGGAGCATATCCTCCGTAGTCCTGTTGGTCCTCTCGGTCTGTCCATCCGTTTGTGGGTGGAAGGTCGTGCTGAATTTCAATTTAGTGCCCAACAGTTCATGGATAAGCCTCCAATCTTTCGATGTGAAACGCCCGTCACGATCACTGACGATGCTACGAGGGACACCGTGCAGCCGCACAATACTATCGACATAGAGCTTCGCTAGCTTTTCTACAGAATCATCCTTCCGGTTCGGAATAAAATGCGATACTTTTGTCAGTCTGTCCACGATCACCCAGATGGCGTCGTTTCCATGCTGCAATCTCGGCAATCCGTGCACGAAATCCATCGAAATATCGTCAAACTTCCATTCCGGAATCGGCAAGGACTTCAAAAATCCACCGGGACGTTGACATTCCACCTTCACCAACGCACAAGTGTTGCACTTGGCCACGTAGAGGGCAATGTCCTTCTTCATACCCGGCCACCAGAAAAGTTTCTTCATGTCCATGTACATTTTCGTGCTCCCCGGGTGGATAGAGTACTTGGTATGATGAGCCTCATACATCAATTCCTCCCGTAGAGTACCAACGTTTGGGACGCACAATCTGCCATTCTTCCACATAAGGCCATCTTCGAAAGAGAAATCAGCGTTCAACCCGTCAACGGTTTCCGCTTTGTAGCGTTTCATGCTCTCATCCAGCTCCAATGCCTGTCGAACTCGGTCGGCAAGGTGGTATTGAACCTCCGTCCAGTTCAAGCATGCTGAAGTAGACGCTCTTCGATCAACGCAAATGATCTCCATTTCTTCCAGCTCACGGATCAGATGCTCATCGTGCATCAAAATCCAATTTGCTTGAGCGGGAGCCCGACGACTCAACGCGTCCGCAACTACATTTCCCTTTCCAGGAGTATATTTGATGTCGAAGGTGTAGTCCCCAAGGAACTCCAACCACCTCCTCTGTCGCATATTCAACTCCCTTTGATCTAGCAAGTACTTGAGGCTCTTGTGGTCGGTAAAGATGTCGATCTTCACGCCATACAAATAATGCCTCCAAAGCTTAAGAGCAAATACCACGGCGCTAGCTCCAAATCATGGACCGGGTAATTCCTCTCATGAACTTTCAACTGACGGGAGCCGTAGGCAATTACCTTACCGAACTGCACTAGGACACAACCCAAACCACTCCCCGAGGCGTCGCTATAGATTTCGTAGCCTTCCGTACCACATGGCGAGCATAGAATGGGCGCCGTGGTCAGACGACTCTTCAGTTCTTCAAAAGCTCGTGCGCACTCGGGCGACCAAACGAACTTATGATCCTTACTAGTCAGTTTTGTGAGAGGAAGTGCGATCCTCGAGAAGTTTTCCACAAAGCGCCTATAATAGCCGGCAAGCCTAAGAAACTTCGGACTTCCGCTACGTTTTTCAACAAAGGCCACGCTCGGATCGCTTATATCTTTGACGGATCTACCGCAATTCCATCTCCACTAACGACGTGACCAAGGAATGCTACTGACGGTAGCCAAAACTCGCACTTGGAGAACTTGGCATATAACTGACTCTTCCTCAAGGTGCCCAGAACTGCGTGCAGATGTCCTACATGCTCCTCTTCTGATTGAGAGTATACCAAAATGTCGTCAATAAAGACGATCACAAATTGATCCAAATACTCACGGAACGTCCTGTTCATTAAGTCCATGAATACCGACGGTGCATTGGACAGACCGAACGGCATCACCGTGAACTCATAGTGCCCAAAGCGGGTACTGAACACTATTTTTGGAATGTCACATTCCCTAATTCGCAGTTGGTAATAGCCGGACCTTAGGTCCAGTTTGGAGTATACCGTCGACCCAACCAGCTGGTCGAAGAGATCATCGATTCTTGGAATCGGATATCGGTTCTTCTCGGTCAACTTGTTTAGCTCTCGATAATCGATACATAGACGCAAGCTCCCGTCCTTCTTTTTCACAAAGAGGACCGGTGCACTCCAAGGCGAAGAACTTGGACGTACGTAGCCTTGCTCTAACAGCTCTTGCAATTGAACCTTCAGCTCTGCCAATTCCTTTGGCGCTATCCGGTACGGTGAGCGGGCCACAGGTTTGGCACCTGGCACCAACTCGATACAGAAATTGATCTCTCGCTGAGGCGGAGCCCCAGGGAGTTCGTTAGGAAACACGTCGGAGTACTCCGCTACTACTGGGACATCACATAACCTGGGCTTTGGCTCCGAAGCCTCCAACAAGGTGAAGAACAACTCGGCGCCTTTTCTCACCGCCTTAACCACTTGGAGAGCAGACATCAGCGTCTTGCTCGCTCCTCGCATACCGACGAACATGGTTTCTCCTTCGGTGTCCCTTCCCAGAGTGATCTCCTTTGTATTGCAATCTATGCATGCCCGCTGCTCCGAGAGCCAGTCCATGCCGAAGATCACATCAAATTCAGCTAACGGTAATAACGACGCTTCCAAGTCGAAATCCTGACTTCCGATCCGCACCTTCACACGGCTCTTCCTATCCGCACTCATTCGAGATCCATTGGGTAGCACTACTTCCAATCTATCCTCTACGAAGGTAGACGGCACTCCGATTCGCACAACAAAGTCCTCGGACAGAAAAGAGTGCGATGCACCCGTATCAAATAGAGCTCTCGCCGGATAGTTGAAAATTAGGACGAAACCTAATTGCACACAAATAAAGCATATAGTCGTACCACAGTATGAATTATATATATAGCTGTAAAAGCTAACTTCTAATTCGTACCTGTGACAACATCAGTTTGTCGTATGGCTTCTTGCTGGCCAAGCGAGTAGACTCTCGGCTGAGTCGGAGTAATGTGTTGGGAAGCCGAAGACTCCGCAGCTTTACCCTTTTCCGCAGCTCGAGCATAATCCACCGCCCGATTACCAGTCTTCGGGGGACCACTTCGACACACCGCAGCTTTGTGTCCCACCTTCCTGCAGGTGAAACACGTAATAGGAGTCCGCGCGGTCGTGGCTCCCGAAACATTTGAAGGAGCTGGTTCCGCCTGTTTGAACTTCCTTTTGTTCCTTCTGAAAACCGACTTGGACTGAGAGGCCGGCGCATGAAACTCAGGTTTCATTACAACACCCGTTGCTTGTACCCTCTTCATGTCCAACTCCAAAGATCTGGCAGTTTGCACCATCACTTGGAAGCCGAACGTCATAGGGCCTGCAAGGAGCAGCCTCAACTCGTCCCGAAGCCCTTCATAGAACTTATTTGACTTTGTCTCCTCATCCTCCACCAAGGACCCCGCATAGCGACTCAGTCTGGTAAACTCATGCAAGTAATCGTCAACGGAGCGATCACCTTGTGTCAACCTCAAGAACTGGTTTTGTAACACAATGCGCTGGGCAGAGGGGATAAACCTTTGGAGGAACGACTTTGAAAACTCAGCCATTGTGATTTCAGTAATATCTCTACCGCAGAACTTATGCAACTCCTGCTCTTCCCACCACAGCACAGCCTCTCCATCAAGAAGGAAGGTGGCTAAGGTGACCATCATGGCTTCGTCCGTCGCTGTCGCCCTCAGAGTTCTTCTAACTCTTGACAACCAGTCTTCTGCCTCCGCTGGGGACTCAGATCCCGAGAAGGTAGGAGGATTAAAGCTCAGGAAATGCTTTAATTGCTGGTCACGCGCTCGCCCCGCCACTACTTGCGCAACTTGAGGTTCCACCCTCGGCGATACCGCAGGTTCCACTGCAGCAACAACCTCAGGGGCCACATATGGAGTAGGAGTAGCAGGATGGACCAGCCTTTGGGGTTGAGCGTTGATCATCGCGAAGACCGCTTCTGCGACTAATTTGATCATTTCAGCAGAAGGAGTGGTCGCTGGCACTTCAGCCGACCCACTACTTTCAGCGGTGTTACGGGGTCGAGACTGCCCCGCAGCACTTCTAGTCACCTATAATCATGCAAAGCACAATTTAGTGACCCAAAACATATCAAACATCAATCATGGAACGCTCAGGTTCCGCAAACAAGTATGTTTTCTTTTCATTCCTAAGTGGACATTCTTATTAGTTTTTGTCATTTTAGGTGAATGCACAACCCGTGCGCACCACCCCTTAAAAGGAATTCGTCCCGAATTCGCTAAACTACGGATCGACGCCTTAAGTCCGATACCAAATTGTAACACCCTGCCAGTACGAATAATATAACAGTAGGTCCGGCCGGGACCCCACGCCATACTAACCACACTAGCTAGGAGTTAAAAGGTGATAAACAGAAAGAAACTACAACAGAGTATACTAAACACTAGCGGAAGCATAACGATTTAACATTACCATTAGAATTGTCCACTATTATAGGAATGAAACCAAGAAAGAGAGTTATGGCCTTAAGGCCTTACATTTAACAAATGTACCAAAACTCCAAAACATTCATCGGCACGCAGGCCGGCAATACATGAGAAAGCTAAAAAAAAGAGGCTGGCCTTCAAGGTCCATCTCAGCAAAAGGGGCCACCGCCCGCTATTTCCCGCTAGGCTCACCTGCACCTGCATAAGAACATTCCACCAAACGGTGGCAAACAAGGTAACGGTCAGCACAGCTGACCAAATTATAACGACCCCACCCCTTTCCCGGGGTGGCGGAGATTCTACCCTGCAAGCAAGCCACACTAGCACAAGTACTAAAATAAAGAAAGTGCAACAACACAAGGTGAGGTTTCAAGCACATTCAATCTTCTAGGTTGAGCATCAAAAAGGAGGGAACCTAGGTATGCACATGATGTTGGTTGGGTTCACCTGAAGGTTCCCCGCAACCGCCTAAACAACCGCATGAGGCTAACAACATCAATTCCACAAACACTCCACCGTAAGGGCCATCGCCTTATGTGGTAAAAAGAGCTTTTGGTCGGTCTAGGTAAACCACCTTCCACGACCTCTCCCATGATCACACGGCTACATGAGGTAGGGACCTCTTACCGATCTGCATGGAAACGGGTTCGGTTTAGCTTTGCCCGTGCTCTAATCGTCGCGATCTGTCGCACGACGCGGGTACGGCTTCGCCTCGGCCCGTAAGGGTTTAGCACCTTCAAGTGCTACACAAATATAAGCTATGCACCTAATCCCTTCACAAGGATCTAGGCTTCACAAATACTCAAAAAGGGGAGGTATAATACGCTCCGCATCAATTTCGCGGTGAAGGTTTGCCTTCATCCAATCTCAAAGCATGGGGCTTTCATTAGGATCTTCACAAGACGCCTACACTTAAATCCCGCACTACCATAGATGATTTCACGGAGTCATTCTCCGGCACGCATTCTAGGCTTAACCTAAATGCAACGTCGCAATCCAAGCATCACCGATTCGGGCTCACGGCCACGAATAGGCTTCACACAAAATGCCTAAATCCGCACGACTACCGGATTTTCTACATGCAATATGCCGGGGACGGACACAATCGACCCGGAGTTCCGGAGAACTTGAGGGAATCCTACACTTCACCCATTTGGTGAACGGGATCCCTCATGCAAGCATAGAGAAACGAAGGAGAGGACAAAAGACAAGTCCAAACAACGGGAGAAGAAATCGTTACCCTAGGAGCGTTCTTTTTCGCCATGGATCCGAGATTCTAGACGGAGGGAAATGACCGCACCGGGCTGCACTCTCCAAATCTGGAAACGGTTCGCGAAACGGAGCTCCGGAGCTCCGTCAATGGCGGAATCTCCCTTCTTCTTCCTTGGCTCCTCCTTCTTTCTCTAGGGTTTGGAGAGAGAATGACTTAGAGAAAATGAGGTTTAACCCCCTCTCATCAGCCCTAAAGGCCTCCCGCAACTAAACCTAGCCGTTGGATCAAATCCCAAAAGATTTGGACGGTCCGATCTTCTTCTCCGCTCAAAATCGCGGAACAGAATAAACAGGGCGCACGATCGCTGGCGCACGATCACTGGTCATGCGCGAAGAGGGAAATGGTCGTGCGCAATGTCCGAGACAGAACTCGATTCTCTTCTGAATTAACGCACGATCGCTGGCGCACGAGCACTGGTCGTGCGCGAAGAGGACAATGGTCGTGCGCATAAGCTGAGACAGAACTCCGATTCTTTGCGGGTTACGCACGATCATTGGCGCACGCTCACTGGTCGTGCGCTAAGAGGACAATGGTCGTGCGCATTGACTTGATCTGGAATCTTGAGCCTATCCCGAGCGCAACACCACCATTCCGCCTACCTCGCTGAACCACGATCTTTGGGGTGTTACACTGTGTTCCCCGGCAACGGCGTAAAAACATGATGCGCAAATCTTAGCACACCGCTATAGGCGGTAGCTAGACTGCAGTACGAAACGGCAGTGTACCGATCGTTCAAGTAATATAAAATGTGGGAGTGAATCCCCAAGTATCGATCTCTAAGGAACACAGTAAGGTGGAGTTTACTATTGAGAAAGGACTTGAGATTGAAGTCCTTAAGTCGGATGGAATGCGGGAGAGTTGATTTGGCTTTTGGAAAATAAAAGAAAATACTACAACTACTCCTATGCAATGCCGCTATGCAATGCTTCGCTTGGCGAGATGGAGACTAGGCAGGCCTTGTGCGCACTGCGTCGCAAGGGCGGATGGACGAGTAGGCAAGCGGAATCAAACTGTGCAGGCCTTGTGCTCGCTGCTTCGTTAGGCGAATGGATTACACGGGCCGCTATGCCACGCTTCACTAGGCGGATGGGCGAGTAGGCATGCAGAGGGAGGGTCGCAAGCACCTCGTCGACAAGCACGCCACTAGCAATTGCTAGTGCGGCACACGAACATGACGGTGGAATGGAAAATGGATGGGGGCGCACCTCATACACATATATGAACAAGATAATTTCAATAAAATGAAATAAGCATTACATAACATGGTTTATAGTGTACATCATCAAAGTATAGAGAAATCTAGCTTATACAACTACCAATACAGAGAGAGAGAGCAAGGAATCGACCGAATCCGAAGGCTCGTTGGGATTCACGGTTGGAATCGCTGGGTTGTCAATCCGCGTCCAAGCTCGGTCCTAACTGCGTCCGGGGTAGAGAAGGCTGTCACTACCTTCCAATGGTCCGTCTTCTTCGTGTCACGATCCGGCCGCACGACCTAGCTTCCTTCTCCTTGGATATTGGTGGATGTAGGGCTACATCCCTCTCCTTGGAGCACGAGGATGATGGAGGAGGCCAAAGGGGGCGGAGAACCTGCGGAAATGGCGGAAACGGCGGAGAGACTGCGCTCGAAATGATCGTCCAACCTAAGTTCGCGGGCTGTATATTTATAGAAAATAGGGGGCACGATCAGTGGCGCACGACCAGTGGTTGTGCGCACTGAAAGTTGGTGATCGTGCGCACTGTGCCCGAAAACCTGCAAAACAAAACTACCGAAAATAATAAAGCGCACGATCGAACGCACGACCGTGCGTAAAAATGCACGACCAAATTCAGAAAGCAGATTTGGGCTGCAGTTGAACGCGCACAATCGGCGGCGCACGACCAGCGGTCGTGCACAGTAGAATCAATGATCGTGCGCAGTGTTCCTGTACAGATTTGTACCGGGAACACCTGCACGACCCCTGTTCCAGCATAAACATTAAACAAATCACAGAAAGTGGCACAAAACACAGCACAAGAATGAAAAGCATGAAAATACACAAAAATGGGCCTAGAAGTGCACATAGCATGGAATATCAAATATGAACGAAAACATGCCTAAAGTGTAGTGCAAAGACTAGATAAATGTCCCAGATGAGTCCATAAATGCGTATATAATTGGGACTCATCAAGCGTGACAATATGGAGCATCTCGTGCCAACAGTAGCCACAATAGATATGGATGTAAATGTTTTTTAGGCTTCCGCATGAGCATGTGTGAACCTGTAGTGAGGATTTTGATGTATTGGGCATAAGCCCCCTTTTACTTTAGTTCTTTCTCATCATGGACATTGTAATCATGTGATTTATTTTTTAATGTGATTTGTGGATTTGCTTCTTCTAACGCTTCTATTACTATGAATTGTGGTTGGCCTGGATGATGTTGATTATCAGGCAGAATCGACGTGTTGTGGTGGAGACCAATCCCGTGAGTTGCTATCAAAACTTCAATGGGAGGGAGGATTGCATCAATATTTCATCCTTAAGCACTGAGGGACGCCATTACCAGAATTATAGTATCCATACCATCTCTCTTTCATAATTCTTCCAATGTTTCCAACAATATTTTCTACATATTTACACCATCAAATTGTAGTTTGAACCCAAGAAGAGAACATATATGTTGTTGGGTATGGAGTGCATACCATCTTTGTAAGCGAAGGAGAAGCACCGTAGAAGAATTTATTCATTAGAGTTTCTCACCTTTGTTGTAGTTCCAAAAAATCAGAGATTTCTCCAGCGACCTGCAGAAGTGATGACAGGAATTATTTGCGGCGGCGTGAATAGATTACTGCGGCGTTACTAGATTGCTACGACGTGAGTAGATTGTTGTGGTGATTTAAACTGTCAGATTCAGGCGGAGGCGTCGGGCGAAGGCGTCAGGCGGAGGCGTCGGGCGGAGGCATCAGGCGGAGGATATGGGCGCGGGCTATCTGACAGGTGGAAATTGAAAAAAGGAATGAGAGATTTTTTTTGTATAAGGGGTATGTCGTGCAAAATTTATGGGACCATATTTTAGGAGGAGAAAATTTGAAAGGATGAGATGACGACATTAGCGCCAAGATTGTTATTTTAAGGTTGTAAATTTAATTATAGGAAATGAACCTATAATTACGTGATTAATTTTGAATTTTTAAGACTCTTTATATATGAAGTTTTTTCTGAGATTTCCACACGCTAACTTTTCTGCCTGCTACGAATTATTTTCTATTTTTAGTTTACTACATCAAATGAAAGCTTAGGTGTTATGTGTTTCTTCGGCGGCTGCGCGTATCAAAGTGTTATACCTTGAAGAAGTAGGAATCAGTTGAAATCTCTGTTGGAGATGGTTCAACTTATGTAGAGAAGCAATTATATGCATTACCTGGACTCAATTTTTAACTCAGTTTCATTGTTGCATTTTCAATTTTAGAAGAAGAAAATATATCAAGTTTTATGTTTGTTTTCTCTTACAGTGTGTGTTTCAATGTTATACTATCCACAAGCACTTCTTAATTATGCTTAATTATAATATTGTGTTAGTCATCATTGGGATTTTTGTTAAACAAAATGAATCATATGCATATAGCTGTCCAAAAAAATCGGGCCCGGAGGGCCGAACTGGGCCCGGCCCGGAAAAAGTCCGCCTAGGCCCGGTATCAAGCTAGCCCGCACCGGGCCTAGGCCGGGCTCGGGGGCCTTACAAGCCCCCATATAAACCAACAGCCTGGCCCGGTGCCTGACCAGGGATGGGCCGGGCAAAGCCTGAATTTTCAGGCCATCCCGGGACCGGGCCCAGGCAAGGCCTGACCTAGGCAAATTTATGAGTCGTTGAGCCCAGGCAAATCTTTGTGTCGTTGATCCTAACGGCTCGCTGGCCGCTGGCATGGCAGCATTGTTGCTGCCATGCCAGTACTAGTAGGCTGCCAAATTTTGGCAGCCTACTAGTACTATGCCTAGGGCCTAGAATACGTAGCCTAGGCCCTAGGCTTATTAAAAAAAAGATAAAAAAAATAAAAATTCCCCTTACACAACCGATCCCCCTCTCTCTCTCTTCTCAGCACTCTCTCTCTCTCCAACTCATTCCCTCTCTCACTCTCTCTTCTCATCACTCACTCTCTCCCTCTCTTCAACTCATTCAATCTCTCACTCTTTCTCTCACGCGTCGAACATGGCATCATCATCCTCTGCGCCAGCGTCGTCTACTCAAACTGCGCATGAAGTGGTGGAGCACAAGCATACGACGCCAATTTGGGAGCATTTTGATAAAGTTAAAGTCGGCGACGAATATAACGCGAGGTGCAAATTATGCTCAAAGTTGCTGAGTATTACTGCAACTCGACACTAGTAAGACACTTCAAGTCTTGCGTTTCGAAACAAGCTCCCGAGTCTAGTCAGGCACAAATATCGGGAGCAGAGCAAATTTGGACGTACGATCAACTTCGGCAATGGGAGCTGCAGATGAAGAACGTCATCAGACGTGGGTTGCGGCTCCGTGAAGAAATATCGCAACCCAGAATAAAAGATACTTTTAAAAATAAAATTTTAAAATTAGTTTCTAGGGAAAAAATGCGCACATCTAGTTCTAGTAGTTTAAATGAATTAGGATTGTATACTAAACACAATTTCGTGATTTTATGAGTACGGAGGAGATTGAAAACTTCGATCTCTCAAAATGGTGGAAAGGTGAGGTTAATACATATTCTATTTTGGCTTGTATGGCCTGTGATTTACTAACAATCCAAGCTAGTATGGTAGCTTCGGAGTCTGTTTTTTTCTCTTAGTGGCAGGGTTTTGAACGAGGGGAGGAGTCGCCTCAACGAAGAATCACTAGAAATCTGCATATGCTTCAAGGATCACTTGGATGCTACGAAGAGGAAACAACACATTTCATCGATAGAGGATAGCTCATCGGACGTAGAAGACGAGATGGACACAATAAATTTATGAGATGATTAAGCGCGTCGCACATTCGCCAGTCACACCCGATAAAACATGTATTTTGTTAAATTAGTGAGTTTTTTTAACTTTCTTTATTTAAAATTAATAATAATAATAAATTTGATTTCAGTACTTTTTTTAAATTTGATGTAAATGTGTAATTTATCTTTTTCAATATTAATACAAATTAGTTTTTCTTGTCCATCTCAAATTCTCAATTCATTTCATTTATTGTATATTTTTTTAAAATAAAGAAATTATTTAAAAAATTAAAAATAAATTAAAAATAAATGGTCGGGCCCGGCCTGGGCCTGGCACGGCCCTAGGAGCCTTAACAGGCCCCCTACCGGGGTTGGTGCTCGAGCCCAGCCTAAGCTCGGCTAAAGCAAGGCTCGGGCCCGAGCCCGGTTGGCAAAAGCCTGGGCCCAGCAGGCCCGGTACCGGCCCGGCCCGGTCGTGCTTTTTGGACAGGGCTATATGCATATAAAGCATGCTTCTGAAAAATTAAACAGAGAGAGGGGATGAAACAGATGAGATATGCATAAATGAAGAATAAATAAATAAATCCACAGTAAATATGATTTCTGCCCAAGCTGAAATCAATAAAATATTCAGAGAGATATGATCTATGAATGAGAGAAACTTGCAAATTGGTTTAAAGAAAAGATCATGTTGCAATCTCTTGTTGGAAGAGTTTTCTTTCTCCTTTGGTTTGAGAAAGGGCTCCTATCATCGATGCTTGAGATTTTTTATGTTGTCGGTGCATTGAACTAAGGTGGTCTGAGGAGAAGGTTTGGATACTGGAGACTTATGCGTTAGCGAACCTTGCATATGTGAGGAGATTTAGGCAGAAGTTAGAAGAGAGAGGAGCGATGGAGAGAGAATGGGTGGGGAACTTGGGCTACCTTTAGAATTGTGGAAGTTAAGGTTGCAATATGTGGCATAAGTTTGGATGAGTACAGTTGGCTGTAAGACATGGAATGATAAGGGCGGGGTGTAACGACCCACCCCCACCCCCGATAATTAGTCACGGCTGAGGTGATCGTTATGCCGAGAGCAGTTGTCATACGGTAGTGTTAGCTAAAGTGCTAACCTCCACTGTATGACACTTGCTCGGTAAGGCAAGCTATCATTACATCACAATAATATCAATCTATAATAGAAGGAAAAGCAGGGATAAAGTCAGGATGAAGTCCAAAACACATTTTTCATATATATATCAAGGTTGGGATACAGCGGAAGACTTGAGCTAACACCTACCCGAATAACTAGGGCTAACAGACGCCCTTAACTCAAAATTGGGGCTACTATATGCCTATATGAACTACAACATGTTCTAACTAGAACATGTTGAGATACAAGGAACAGAGGCACGAACTCACTTCTGGCAGTACTTCCTCTACTGTTGGAGCTGGGGTTGGGTCCATAACGTCGGGTAACTCCATCTCCATCTCTAGTTGATGTTGGTACTGCGGAAGCTGCTACGGCGGGGGTTCCTAGAGGGGGTTGTCACAAACTGTTAGCCGAATTGACTAAGTGGATTTCCTTCGTTTCCCCAACTACATCTTAGGGAATTGGGTAGGGAGAAGGGGGTAAAAGATCACAAATGGTAAAATGAGTGAACCGAGTGATGGGAGACGAGAGAGTTGTGTTATAAATCAGGTAGTATGGGAAGCATAAATGACTCGGCTTATAAGAATGCTCATATAAACTTATAACTTGAGGGTCTTGTTATGACATAATAAATCTAACAGATAATTTGATAAAATATATAGTACGAGTATGAAACAGTTATGGTACAAAAATAACTTAACTTATTTGAATGCTCATACAAACTTATAAGTTAAGGGTCTTAAAATTATCGTAACACAGACTTATCTTACAAGAATATCCATACAAACTTCTAGTATAAGGTTAAAAGATGCAATGTATGCTAAAGTAAGATGATATGATGAATTACTAATTTATATGTCTAAGGACTACCTTGTCCACTTGTTAAGTTGGAAGATAACTACACGGACCTTATCACGTGTCAATTGGTAATCCATCTTAGGATTTCAGAGCAATTAGAGAGCAAGTGGGCAAAAGAGGATGGGTAGCCACCACTAAGAGTAAATATCATGGAAAGGGGGATTTGGGCTTCAGCAACCATCGCATCCCCTAGTACCGTTGTGAGCCCTTCACCGGGTAACCCACAGGAAGTCCGGGATTCACCCTAAATTTCTAGGCATAACTTAAAGGTAGATAAGAGTAGTTCAAATAGAAGAACTGGATAGGACAATCCCCATCCCAAATTTGAGACGGATTAGTATTGATCAAGTAAGGATGGGTTTATTCTTGCGAGCGGTAGGCTTGGTATAGTAGAAGGACGGGTTAAGTACTGTGAGCGGTAGGGTCCGTATAGTAGAAGGATGGGTTAAGTCCTACGAGCGGTAAGCTCGGTATAGTAGAAGGACATGTTAACTCCTGCGAGGGGTAGGCTCGGTATATTAGAAGGATGGGTTAAGTCATGCGAGCGGTAGGCTCGGTATATAGAAGGACAGGTTAAGTCCTGCGAGTGGTTGGCTCGGTATAGTAGAAGGACGGGTTGAGGTGGTGCTTACCAGATAATATGGGGATACCATGTGTGTTCTTAGGGGCGTACGTAAGGTCTAGGCTGAGAGATGCGTGACTTAAGCCTAGAAGTGGACAGCATGATCCAGTGCCCTATTTTCCTCAACTGGGTACCTGAGTTGACACACTCGAACGGAGGGAACTAATAAAAGGTCTGTACGTACAGAGTCGTGTGCGTGAGTTGCATCATTGCATTGCACATCATAGCATAGCATAACATCATTGCACAGTCATACCTCATCATATAAATTAGTATGGGCTCTTTTATACAATGAGCTTACTTCTTGGCAGATCCCTTAGCTTATGTATTTGTGTGTGTATACATATAAGTTAAGGTTACTTTCATAGCTGCTCAAATTGTTTCTTTACTTGCTTTAGTTGTTTCTTTACCTGCACTGGTTTACTTTTTATAGCTGCTCTTCTTACATGATGTTGTGTCCTTTTATATACTTTAGACATGGATGCCATACTCTTGTACTTATATTTACTCCTGAAAAAGTCTATAGAAAAGGTGCTTGATGTATATATGTATATATATAGATATATATATATAAATATATATATACACTTGATAGTTAGACCAATGTCACTTGATTGGTTTTCTTTTACCCCTTATTTTCCTCCGCTTCTTCCTTCCGCCTGGTGCCTAGGAGTCACCGGGGGAGGGGATGGGGAATTTGGCTTAGTCTTTTGACTAACGGTCGGTGGACCATATCATTTTAGGAATCGAAATGTCAGAGTAGCAAGACCCCATTTAGGAGACTAGGACAAGAGAGCGTGATAAGATGGAGCAGCTCGTGCCAACAGTAGCCACAGTAGATATGGATGTAAATGTTTTTGAGGCTTCTGCATGAGCATGAGTGAACCTGTAGTGAGTATTTTGATGTATTGGGAATAAGCCCCCTTTTACTTTAGTTCTTTCTCATCATGGACATTGTAATCATGTAATTTATATTTTAATGTGATTTGTGGATTTGCTTCTTCTAACGCTTCTATTACTATGAATTGTGGTTGGCCTGGATGATGTTGATTAGCAGGCAGAATCGACGTGTTGTGGTGGCGACCAATCCCGTGAGTTGGTATCAAAACTTCAATGGGAGTGAGGATTGCGTCAATATTTCATCCTTAAGCACTGAGGGACGCCATTACCAGAATTATAGTATCCATACCATCTCTCTTTCATAATTGTTCCAATGTTTCCACCAATATTTTTTACATATTTACACCATCAAATTGTAGTTTGAACCCAAGAAGAGAACATAGATGTTGTTGGGTATGGAGTGCATACCATCTTTGTAAGTGAAGGAGAAGCACCGTAGAAGAATTTATTCATTAGAGTTTCTCATCTTTGTTGTAGTTCCAAAAAAACAGAGATTTCTCCAGCGACCTGTAGAAGTGATGACAGGAATTATTTGCGGCGGCGTGAATAGATTACTGCGACGTTAATTGATTGCTACGACGTGAGTAGATTGTTGTGGTGATTTAAACTGTCAGATTCAGGCGGAGACGTCGGGCGAAGGCGTCAGGCGGAGGCGTCGGGCGGAGGCATCGGGCAAAGGATATGGGAGCGGGCTATCTGACAGGTGGAAATTGAAAAAAGGATTGAGAGATTTTTTTTGTATAAGGGGTATGTCGTGCAAAATTTATGGGACCATATTTTAGGAGGAGAAAATTTGAAATGATGAGATTGAACCGACGACATTAGCGCCAAGATTGTTATTTTAAGGTTGTAAGTTTAATTATAGGAAATGAACATATAATTACGTGATTAATTTTGAATTTTTATGAGACTCTTTATATATGAAGTTTTTTTTGAGATTTCCACACGCTAACTTTTCTACCTGCTACGAATTATTTTCTATTTTTAGTTTACTACATCAAATGAAAGCTTAGGTGTTATGTGTTTCTTCTGCGTCTGCGCGTATCAAAGTGTTATACCTTGAAGAAGTACGAATCGGTTGAAATCTCTGTTGGAGATGGTTCAACTTATGTAGAGAAGCAATTATATGCATTACCCGGACTCAATTTTTAACTCAGTTTCATTGTTGCATTTTCAATTTTAGAAGAAGAAAATATATCAAGTTTTATGTTTGTTTTCTCTTACAGTGTGTATTTCAATGTTATACCATCCACAAGCACTTCTTAATTATGCTTAATTATAATATTGTGTTAGTCATCATTGGGATTTTTGTTAAACAAAATGAATTATATGCATATAGCTGTCCAAAAAAATCGGGCCCGGAGGGCCGGCCTGGGCCCGGCCCGAAAAAAGTCCATCTAGACCCGGTATCGAGCTAGCCCGCACCGGGCCTAGGCCGGGCTCGGGGGCCTTACAAGCCCCCATATAAACCAACAGCCTGGCCCGGTGCCTGACCAGGGATGGGCCGGGCAAAGCCTGAATTTTCAGGCCATCCCGAGACCGGGCCCAGGCAAGGCCTGACCTAGGTAAATTTATGAGTCGTTGAGCCCAGGCAAATCTTTGAGTCGTTGATCCTAATGGCTCGCTGGCCGCTGGCATGGCAGCATTGTTGCTGCCATGCCAGTACTAGTAGGCTGCCAAATTTTGGCAGCCTACTAGTACTATGCCTAGGGCCTAGGATACGTAGCCTAGGCCCTAGGCTTATTAAAAAAAAGATAAAAAAAATAAAAATCCCCATTACACAACCGATCCCCCTCTTTCTCTCTTCTCAGCACTCTCTCTCTCTCTCCAACTCATTCTCTCTCTCACTCTCTCTCTCTCTCTTCTCATCACTCACACTCTCTCTCTCTCTTCGACTAATTCTATCTCTCACTCTTTCTCTCACGCGTCGAACAAGGCATCGTCATCCTCTGCGCCAGCGTCATCTACTCAAACTGCGCATGAAGTGGTGGAGCACAAGCATACGACGCCAATTTGGGAGCATTTTGATAAAGTTAAAGTCGGCGACGAATATAAGCCGAGGTGCAAATTATGCTCAAAGTTGCTGAGTATTACTGCAACTCGACACTAGCAAGACACTTCAAGTCTTGCGTTTCGAAACAAGCTCCCGAGTCTAGTCAGACACAAATATCTGTAGCAGAGCAAATTTGGACGTACGATCAACTTCGAAAATGGGAACTACAGATGAAGAACGTCATCAGACGTGGGTTGCGGCTCCGTGAAGAAATATCGCAACCCAGAATAAAAGATACTTTTAAAAATAAAATTTTAAAATTAGTTTCTAGGAAAATAATGCGCACATCTAGTTCTATTAGTTTAAATGTATTAGGATTGTATACTAAACACAATTTCGTGATTTTATGAGTACGGAGGAGATTGAAAACTTCGATCTCTCAAAATGGTGGAAAGAAAAGGTTAATACATATTCTATTTTGGCTTGTATGGCCTGTGATTTACTAACAATCCAAGCTAGTATGGTAGCTTCGGAGTCTGCTTTTTCTCTTAGTGGCAGGGTTTTGAACGAGAGGAGGAGTCGCCTCAACGAAGAATCACTAGAAATCTGCATCTACTACAAGGATCACTTGGATGCTACGAAGAGGAAACAACACATTTCATCGATAGAGGATAGCTCATCAGACGTAGAAGACGAGATGGACACAATAAATTTATGAGATGATTAAGCGCGTCGCACATTCGCCAGTCAAACCCGATAAAACGTGTATTTTGTTAAATTAGTGAGTTTTTTAATTTTCTTTATTTAAAATTAATAATAATAATAATAATAAATTTGATTTCAGTACTTTTTTTAAATTTGATGTAAATGTGTAATTTATCTTTTTTTAATATTAATACAAATTAGTTTTTCTTGTCCATCTCAAATTCTCAATTCATTTCATTTATTGTATATTTTTCTAAAATAAAGAAATTATTAAAAAAATTAAAAATAAATTAAAAATAAAAGGTCGGGCCCGGCCTGGGCCCGGCACGGCCCTAGGGGCCTTAACAGGCCCCCTACCGGGGTTGGTGCCCGAGCCCGGCCTAAGCTCGGCTAAAGCAAGGCTCGGGCCCGAGCCCGGTTGGCAAAAGCCTGGGCCCATCAGGCCCGGTACCGGCCCGGCCCGGTCGTGCTTTTTGGACAGGGCTATATGCATATAAAGCATGCTTCTGAAAAATTAAACAGAGAGAAGGGATGAAACAGATGAGATATGCATAAATGAAGAATAAATAAATAAATCCACAGTAAATGTGATTTCTGCCCAAGCTGAAATCAATAAAATATTCAGAGAGATATGATCTATGAATGAGAGAAACTTGCAAATTGGTTTAAAGAAAAGATCATGTTGCAATCTCTTGTTGGAAGAGTTTTCTTTCTCCTTTGGTTTGAGAAAGGGCTCCTATCATCGATGCTTGAGATTTTTGATGTTGTCGGTGCATTGAACTAAGGTGGTCTGAGGAGAAGGTTTGGATACTGGAGACTTATGCGTTAGCGAACCTTGCATATGTGAGGATATTTAGGCAGAAGTTAAAAGAGAGAGGAGCGATGGAGAGAGAATGGGTGGGGAACTTGGGCTACCTTTAGAATTATGGAAGTTAAGGTTGCAATATGTGGCATAAGTTTGGAGGAGTACAATTGGCTTTAAGACATCGAATGATAAGGGTGGGGTGTAACGACCCACCCCACCCCCGATAATTAGTCACGGCTGAGGGGATCGTTATGCCGAGGGCAGTTGTCATACGGTAGTGTTAGCTAAAGTGCTAACCTCCATTGTATGACACTTGCTCGGTAAGGCAAGCTATCATTACATCACAATAATATCAATCTATAATAGAAGGAAAAGCAGGGTTAAAGTCAGGATGTAGTCCAAAACACATTTTTCATATATATATCAAGGTTGGAATACAGCGGAAGACTTGAGCAAACACCTACCCAAATAACTAGGGCTAACAAACGCCCTTAACTCAAAATTTGGGCTACTATATGCCCAGATGAACTACAACATGTTCTAACTAGAACATGTTGAGATACAAGGAACTGAGGCATGAACTCACTTCTGGCAGTACTTCCTCTACTGTTGGAGCTGGGGTTGGGTCCATACGTCGGGTAACTCCATCTCCATCTCTAGTTGATGTTGGTACTGCGGAAGCTGCTACGGCGGGGGTTCCTAGAGGGGGTTGTCACAAACTGTTAGCCGAATTGACTAAGTGGATTTCCCTCGTTTCCCCAACTACATCTTAGGGATTTGGGTAGGGAGAAGGGGGTAAAAGATCACAAATTGTAAAATGAGTGATCCGAGTGACGGGAGACGAGAGAGTTGTGTTATACATCAGGTAGTATGGGAAACATAAATGACTCGGCTTATAAGAATGCTCATATAAACTTATAACTTGAGGGTCTTGTTATGACATAATAAATCTAACAGATAATTTGATAAAATATATAGTACGAGTATGAAACAGTTATGGTACAGAAATAACTTAACTTATTTGAATGCTCATACAAACTTATAAGTTAAGGGTCTTGAAATTATCGTAACACAGACTTATCTTACAAGAATGTCCATACAAACTTCTAGTATAAGGATAAAAGATGCAATGTATGTTAAAGTAAGATGATATGATGAATTACTAATTTATATGTCTAAGGACTACCTTGTCCACTTGTTAAGTTGGAAGATAACCACACGGGCCTTATCACCATGGCGGATGATAACAGTGGATCAGACATCTCCACTTCTAGGTAGGTGACACGCAACCATCATAGGCCTTAATGTACAATATGGGTTATACCTGCACTACTATCCGAGGTCTCACCAACGATATAGAGCAGATACCAAACTCTGGGGACTTTCCCACCGAGATTTGTTCCACAGGACAAATTGCCCCATAAGCTAATTGGATCTAACACTTTAGTCCCTCTGATCGTGTGTGTTGTACGGTAGAGTGGTTAGACCAACCACAGTTTTATAGGATTAGACATTACACCAATGTCGTTCCCACACAAGACCAAGGATTAGTTTCTACGCCTGACAAGCTTACGACAAGTGCACCATTCGTACAAGTAATAAAAGTTGGGAGAGACTCCCCAAATATCGTTCTCAGAGGATTGCAAGTTGGGGTGTATGATTTCTTGTCGGGGAAATTGATTATAAAGATTGATATGCTAATAATAAAAAGGGGGATTTAATCTTGGGTTTCCTAAATTAACAATAGTGAAAGAAAATGCGGGCCTAAAGCACCGCTTCGCTTGGCGGGATGGAATGCAGGACGCAATGTCGTGCTTCGGTAAGCGGGTGGACGAGAAGGCTAGCGGATGGATGATTCGTAACCGACAGAGTGAGGGTCATAGGCACCTCGTCAGGGAACAGGCAACTAGCAATTGCTAGTGCGATGCACAATAGAGCGGTGGAGTGGATGGTGGAATGGGGCGCTCCTCAACTCACATAAACCACAACAAATTTCATAAGCATGAACTTATATTAGCTTAATCAAAAGGTTTATGAACATCATCCAAATGTTACACACATACAATGGAAAGATCCTTAAACCATACACAAGGGGAAAGAGGTAACTAAAGCTCGAAGACTTTGCTGAAGGTTCTCGGTCGGAATCATAGGTTTGTCAAGCCTCGTCCGTGCTCGGTCTTCAGTTGCCGTCCGGAGTCCAGAGGAGCTGTCACCTTCCTCTACTTTACCCATCTTCTTCGTGGTTTAACTCAAGCTAACTCTTGTTAGACATACCTTGAATGCAGCAGAGACTTTCTGTCGATGGCGTTCTTGAGCTCGTGGATGATGGAGGAGGCCGAGGAGGAAGCTTTGGCGGAAGATTTGCAAGAAAATGGTTGCCCGAGCTTCTCCTAGGTCAAACGGTGGCGGAGAGGCTAAATGGGCAGATTGGAGCAGAAATGGCGGGCTCCCAAGTGTTTTTCCGGTTCCCCCTCAAGCCAGCAGATTTCCTAGCTTATATACTAAGACAGCAAAAATTAAGTCATGCATGGTCGAACGCACAGCCGTGCGTAGACTATGCGTTATTAACGAAAAAGAAATGTCTTGAGGAAGAAGCAGCAGCGCCCGTGCATATTACTCACGCACGGTCGAAGCCGCCCGTGCGTAACAATGCACGACCAATTCCAGATGGCCTAAAAACCAGGCTTAACAACCTTAAAAATGCACAATCAAAGACAGAACATCATTTTCCACCCCAGAGCGCGCACGATCGCAGCCATCCGTGTGTCAAGGAAATGCACGATCGTGTGATTCATGCAGACATGAATTTTGGGTAAAATAGGATGATCCATCCACGTGCATAATCATCAACACAGTTGGGAATACCCTTCTAGCTCAATACAAATACAAAATAAAAGGTTAGGGAGCACCATGTGCTTACCCCCAACAACAAGAAGCACAAAATCAAACCAAGACGGGCCTAAATAGTGCGCATATCACGAAAGTGATTATAAGAGAAATACAAGCAATTATAGCTCGAATAGGACGTGCACAAGAGTGAAAACAAGCCCGGATGAGTCCATAAAATCATATAAATATTGGACTCATCACACCCCGGACTTAACCATTTGCTCGTCCCGAGAAAATAATCCCTTATGCGGACGGGAAAAAGGATTAGCTGGCTTAACAATTGTAGATGCGGAGTACCATGCGAAGTCGCATGCTTGCGTGCATAGAAATGCAATAGATGAAATTTTTAATTATACAAATACTTTGTAATAATCTAAGAGCGTAATTATATATTATTTCTACTCAAAAGTTAAATCTCGAAGAATCGTCTGGTCTCGCGTAAGAAGAAAGTAAATTGATCGTTGAGGCTAGTATTGCTCAAGATCGATGCTCGGAACAACCTCCATTACAATCCATCAATGTCGGTGACCATAAGCTCACCTGGTCACAATCTCTCCATGACACTAGTTCAATTCATTGCGTGAGTCAATAGGACTTTAGGATAAATACGGGGCTTGGGATTCGGTAGGGTTTACAATGATAAACATGAAGGTTTTCGCACCTAACCCACAATAGCTCTCGTTAAGGAAATTATCCAAGCATCACAATAAAAACTCGGGTGCACCACACCCCCCAGACTTGAACTTGAAAACATGGGTGTGTGCACCGCCAACTCCCAAAAACAAATCTTAAAAGATTTTCAATTAAACTCTTTTCGTGATCACAAATTTTTTTTCTTTTTTTTTTCTTTTATTCTCGCACTTTATTCAGCGAATAACTGACGAAGCACAAACCACACTTTCACAAAATTTTCACCGCATCAACACCCTCAATTGAAGATGATGAAACACTAGAGCTCGAATTGGGTGTGCGACTAGGATTAGCTTGTAGGCTTTGGTGAAATATGAGTGGAGCTAAATCAAAGGACGGGGTAGGCACAACGGGGCTAGCGAGGATTATGATAGGGTCGGTAAACAAAGCTCAACCTGGCCAAAACGAAGGCATTCATCATGCTCACGCTTTGAACTAACTTCTGCCAATGCTTCGAAAGTCGCTTGGGGCAAGTTCTTAGCCACCGATAAAGATAATTCTTCCTCCTGACATGAGTAATACAAACCTAACAACCGTCTACAAACATTCCTACTCTACCGTCGGATTCACACCGGATTCACCACATTTGAGTAGAATAAACAATTATTACGCAAATAGACAAAACTACAAAACTATAAGCATAAAGAAAAACTTATTCTACACACAATTCTATGCAAGGCGTGAGTACTCTACTAGAGCACTACGGGAGTCAAAATTTTACTCCGTCTTACAACCCTAAGCCAGCACAACAATTTTCCCAATCCCACAAAAGAAACGAGCTAGACTCGTCACGCGCATATGATTAAGTGCGCTCTCTAGTGGGTGTTGTGGTGTGCAATAAGAATGAAAATAAAAATCATATTGTAACTTCTAGTATGTTGTGCTTATATGCTGATAGCTAAAATTTAGGATGTAAATACTATTCTCCAAATTCTACGAACTATAGGCAAGAGCACCTATCGGTCATAGCATAGGATATTTAAAACAAATAAATATCAAGTGTCGTATTCCACGGGTCTGTTGATTACTTCTACTCACGCAAATTAATATTATTTTATCGAAAGTAAAATAGAGTTTTGTAAATAATTAAAAGAAGAAAAACATTTGATCGGGAATCCTTCTTAAGTAAAATATTTCATAAATCTAGAATTCGGAAGAAATCAATTTAGACAAACTTGACCGTGGAGGTTCCCAAAATATGATAGAACCTCTCTCGAGAGAACTACCACCTAACCTTAGGTTGATCGATTAAGACCCCTCAGCCAGTCGAAACCCCTAAGCTTGCTTTATGATGTGAGCCCCACTATTGGATTTGACTCTAATCCGGAAGATTTGCGACACCCTCTCTCGAGGTGTGCGAACAATTCTTTCTACCGATGAGCGATCTACCGTATTTAAGGATCTCTCGATACACTAAAATATGGATCAAACTTGATTATCATACCCTAGAAATATGAAACCAAAAATTGCAAATCAACGGTAAATCTTAGTTTTCAAAATCCAAACAATGAATAAAAGATTATGAAATATAAAAGCTTGGGAATTCATCCGATCAAATGCTACAAAAGTAGCTACTCATGATTAAAGAAAAAGAACATTTTATAACTAAGAAAGAAGAATTACAATTGTTGGGAAAGTAAATCTAAAATAGGAAATAAAAGGACAAGACATAAAATAAAGTTACACTAAAAATGCAGGAAAACTATACTAGAAATGATCCAATCGAAGCATGGACTGGATGCCCATCACTTTGGCAGCAGCTGGCTTTTATAGGCAGAAAATTGGTGAGTCACGCCCTTGGTCACGCCCGTGTCAGAGGGCGTGTAAGCTGCGTAACTGCGTATTGAAAGCCCGGGAACGTTGAGGAAGAGAAACCGCCAAAAATCAATTGCATGGCGGGTCACGGCCTCGGTCACGCCCGTGACCAAGGGCGTGTCTTGAACGGGTCTGGAAACGGCGGGAAACGCTGCGATCTGGAGTTAATCCGGCGGTTGCAGAAGAGTCATGGCCTCGGTCACGCCCGTGACCGAGGGCGTGTAAGCTAGAAATGGCGGGAATTGATTGCTGGCTGAAATGAATGCATTTCGGGAAAGTCACGCCCGTGACATTGAGGTCACGCCCTCTGTCACGCCCGTGTCAGAGGGCGTGTAATTTTAATCTGACGTGGCGGCTAACATCTTCAACTGGAATACACGGGGCTGGTTCACGACCGTGACATAAAGTCACGCCCTTGGTCACACCCGTGACCAAGGGCGTGTACTTTGCGATTTCGGCTGAAATTCTCCAAATATTCTCCTGATTACTCTTATGAGCTTGAAATTGCATTTAACAGCCCCAGATTACCTGAAAACACAAAACAAAGTGAATTAGACATATATTAAACTAAAATTATATAAAAAACTAATTAATTACTACTAAAATATTATATAAAAATAACAATAAATAATGTACTATCAAATACCCCCATACTTAAGCTTTTGCTATTCCAGAGCAAAACTAATTTATAAGCATGAGAAGAATTTATAGGACATTCCAAAAAGATTTACTTCCAATTATGTATTCCAAATTTTATAAGACTCATATCAAATTAAGTTAAGAAATTAAAATTTAGATTTATTAGAAATAATTTATAATTCATAAATTGAAATGAGTAGAATAAATATTAGTTTCAAAATTCTCTAACTAAATCTTCATAAACAAAATTGCATTGAATTAAGTAAAATAATCCAAGATTAAAATTATATAAACTTTACAATCATGAGAAACTTTTAGAAAACTACAAAAAATTAACTATGCTCTCTCAAAAATATCTTGGATAAGCAAATAAACTTGGCTAATTGGGGTAAAATTGGCATTGAAGAAGTTACTTTGAATATAGGAAATGATGAATTTTATCCTCTCATTTCCATCTTTTTTTAAATTCCTTCTTCTTTAATATCCCAAATGTATATGTTTAGGAGTGATGAATTTTATCCTCTCATCTCCATACCATAGAATCTTTTAAAAATTTGGGTGCATATGTTTAGGAATGATGAATTTTATCCTCTCATTCCATGACATATGATCTTTTCAAACCTTTTTTTTATGCCAAATAAAGGGTCAAATAAAAAGGTAGGGGAAGGGATAGGGTTTAAAGGCTACAAAAATTCCAAAGATACATTTTAAGAGCATAGAAAACAAATTGAGCAATCTATAAGAAACTATGAGTTCAAGTTAATATAAGTAAAATCTAAAGATATTTAACACAATTACTACAAAATTGAATTATGATATTTTAAAGAGAGAAAGTAAAACTAAGAAATATTCTAAACAAATCAAGATAATGAAAAACTCATTAAATCAAATTCATCTAAAAATTAAATCTAACATATTTTGAAGAGAAATATAAGATTAAAACTACATAAAAAGAAAACTCTTTAAAAAGCCTATAAAGAAAACTCATAATTAAAATCAATTTTGCATAAATGAAGTTTGGAGAAATTTAGTATTACAAAATTTATTTTATTGGAAATTAAAATAGTTTTTTAAATGAAAACATTTTTTTTTGAATTTTGTAAATTTTTATAACAAAATTGAAAATAAAGAAAAAAAAATCAATTTTTTTATGAGTTTTGAAAAAGATTTTCTAATTTTTTTGGATTTTTAATAAAAACTGAATATAGGAGAATACACCCCCATACTTAAAAATAAACATTGTCCCCAATGTTTATAAGCCAAGTAGGAGGGAAAAGAAAATAAAATGCGGAAAAAGTAAAGTGCAAGAAAAATAAAGATAAGCAAGGGGTGCCTCCCAAGAGCGCTTTCTTTTTCCCGTCTTTAAGCTAGACGGTTATTGTTAGGAAAAAGGAAAATAAAAAGAAAGGTACACAGGCAACTCCCTTAATTCATGCTCAGGTGAGCATGCTGAAATCCGCTGCCCGACTACTCCTCCGCTATAGTCGTGATTCTTTGGTTGTCCGTTAGCTTGAAATTGTGAATCCAAATTACCTATACATACCTTAGGTAATTTGGATTGCTGGAGATGAGCGGCAAATGGATCGGTGAAAACGTTTGGTTGCAACGGCTCATCATCTACAAGAAAATTATTAGTATAAAAAGAATCAAGATTAAGCGAGTCAGAAAATTTTTCACAAGGGGGAGTTTCTTGCGAAAATACATGATTAAGCGTCGGTTGTTTATTTTCAAAAATAAAAGAATTATCAGAAAAATCAATATAAAGGGGAGAAAATTCATGAGACACAATTTCTTCATGAATTATAATTTCATGAGAATGAGAAGAAAGGGCGGGCGAAGGAGAAGAAGAAAAATTTTCATTTTCTAATTCGTCCGGTGTCTCCATGACTTTGCGAAATTCTTGGTACAATTGTTCTTCTTGATCTTGAGAATAAACATTTAAAGTGGGAGAAATAACATTCGGAAAAATTTCAAGATCAGAAGAAGAACAAATTTGTGGAAAAGGCGAGGAATGCAAATCATAATTGAAGGAATTTCCATTTTTGCACTGAAAACTATCCGGGTGACCTTGCCACCATGAATAATCAACATCAGAGTAAGAAGGAAATTCATTCAAATCATTATTTAAAGAAAAATTATTTTCATCATAAAAATTATTATTTTCATTATAAAAATTATAATTTTCATTAGAAAAATTAATTTGATTGTCATTAGAAAAATGTTGAAATGAAAAATAGCATTCCTCACAAGAATGATGACCCCCACAAAAAGGACAAAAAATTTGGCGCATTCGTGCGGCTTCCAAAAGAATGACTTTATTTTGAAGCTCGGCAACTTTTGCGGCCAATTGCGATAACATCATGTTTGAAGAAAGAAAAATTTACAACCGTCACTTAATAGAATGAAATTTAAAAATAAAGCAAAAATAGAAATGGGGGTGGAGAAAGAGAATGATAAAAGTAATAAAATCTACGCATTCAAAATATCAACAAAAATACTTCCCCGGCAACGGCGCCAAAAACTTGATAGCTAAAATTTAGGATGTAAATACTATTCTCCAAATTCTACGAACTATAGGCAAGAGCACCTATCGGTCATAGCATAGGATATTTAAAACAAATAAATATCAAGTGTCGTATTCCACGGGTCTGTTGATTACTTCTACTCACGCAAATTAATATTATTTTATCGAAAGTAAAATAGAGTTTTGTAAATAATTAAAAGAAGAAAAACATTTGATCGGGAATCCTTCTTAAGTAAAATATTTCATAAATCTAGAATTCGGAAGAAATCAATTTAGACAAACTTGACCGTGGAGGTTCCCAAATTATGATAGAACCTCTCTCGAGAGAACTACCACCTAACCTTAGGTTGATCGATTAAGACCCCTCGGCCAGTCGAAACCCCTATGCTTGCTTTATGATGTGAGCCCCACTATTGGATTTGACTCCAATCCGGAAGATTTGCGACACCCTCTCTCGAGGAGTGCGAACAATTCTTTCTACCGATGAGCGATCTACCGTATTTAAGGATCTCTCGATACACTAAAATATGGATCAAACTTGATTATCATACCCTAGAAATATGAAACCAAAAATTGCAAATCAACGGTAAATCTTAGTTTTCAAAATCCAAACAATGAATAAAAGATTATGAAATATAAAATCTTAGGAATTCATCCGATCAAATGCTACAAAAGTAGCTACTCATGATTAAAGAAAAAGAACATTTTATAACTAAGAAAGAAGAATTACAATTGCTGGGAAAGTAAATCTAAAATAGGAAATAAAAGGACAAGACATAAAATAAAGTTACACTAAAAATGCAGGAAAACTATACTAGAAATGATCCAATCGAAGCATGGACTGGATGCCCATCACTTTGGCAGCAGCTGGCTTTTATAGGCAGAAAATTGGTGAGTCACGCCCTTGGTCACGCCCGTGTCAGAGGGCGTGTAAGCTGCGTAACTGCGTATTGAAAGCCCGGGAACGTTGAGGAAGAGAAACCGCCAAAAATCAATTGCATGGCGGGTCACGGCCTCGGTCACGCCCGTGACCAAGGGCGGTCTTGAACGGGTCTGGAAACGGCGGGAAACGCTGCGATCTGGAGTTAATCTGGCGGTTGCAGAAGAGTCACGGCCTCGGTCACGCCCGTGACCGAGGGCGTGTAAGCTAGAAATGGCGAGAATTGATTGCTGGCTGAAATGAATGCATTTCGGGAAAGTCACGCCCGTGACATTGAGGTCACGCCCTCTGTCACGCCCGTGTCAGAGGGCGTGTAATTTTAATCTGACGTGGCGGCTAACATCTTCAACTGGAATACACGGGGCTGGTTCACGGCCGTGACATAAAGTCACGCCCTTGGTCACGCCCGTGACCAAGGGCGTGTACTTTGCGATTTCGGCTGAAATTCTCCAAATATTCTCCTGATTACTCTTATGAGCTTGAAATTGCATTTAACAGCCCCAGATTACCTGAAAACACAAAACAAAGTGAATTAGACATATATTAAACTAAAATTATATAAAAACTAATTAATTACTACTAAAATATTATATAAAAATAACAATAAATAATGTACTATCATATGCACGTGCAAGTGTGTAACGACAAACTACTCTCCCCCAAATTTAAATCTAAACATCACAGAATGCAATACCATATTCATAACAAGATGTAGGAGGAGAGGTTACCTCATGCTCAGAAATGAGCATACCGGAAGATTGGCGTTAAACTGTAAACTTGCTCACCACGTCCGCCATCGAATTCGCCCAACCTGCAGAACAAAATCTCCAACAACCACAGAAACATAAACAAAACAGCAAGATTGGGTCATCTCCCATGAGTCCTTTTGTTTACCCTCCTTAAGGTGGACTAAATACCTGTATTAGCATTGTAAAAATAGAGAAGAATTCTAGCAATTGTCCATAATATCACCAAAATAGATACACAAGCAAACAAACTAAGGACTAAAACAAAAGCAGAAAGAAGAACGAGAAGCAACCAAAAGCCCGGAGACTCGGTCACGACTCAGCTATATGCTGATTTGTGATGGTTCTCCCTTGCCACACGAGATGGGAAAGAGGTGAAGGCTTTAGGGCTCAAAGGAGATTTCTCTCCCTTGCCCCTAACCTCTTCCTTCTCGTGTCGAAAGGCTGCAAAACGAGCAGCGGGAAGTAGTCTCTCTTGTTTAAGTTTTTCCACAGAAGGGGAGCGCCATCGGGCACAATGTGCCATATCAGAATCAACGTATAGTAGTCCCGGAGCAGCCAGGGCTACATTTCTTCACCCACCATGGGTGACAGATCCGCCCAACGAACCTGTTTTAACTGTTTATATTTTACTTTAGTTTTAACAAAATCAATCAAAAGGTTTATAGCCATGTCGACCATGGTAACTTCAGACTTCGCGACCTCGCCGCCTTTTTTCTCAGCTTCCTCTTCATCCCTCACATCTTTCTTTACTAGCTTCTTTTCTTCCTCCTCTAACTCAGTATTTGTTTCTTCGCTTTGCTTCTCCACAACTACACTTAACTCATTAGCAAATTTATCAGAAATGACAGGTAAAGAATTTAGATCCTTGGTTGTTGTAGAGGGGAAGGTGTGGTGTGCCACTTTGGGTGACAAAGTGACACACCCCTTAGCGATGTGAAGAGTGGCGCCACTCTCCTTCAATAATGGGATACCCAAAAGAGGCATGGAAGTGTTTTTTATGGGTCCCAGAACCTGAAAGTTAGTGACAACCGCTGCTCCATCTACAACAACCTTAACATCTTTAATTTCTCCCACTGTTTCCAGCACCGTTCCATTTGCGAGGACAAGAATTGTCCAATCGTCGACATTGATTTTTAAGTTCAGCTTTTCAACATCTTGTAGTGCAAGAACGTTGCGTGATGATCCTGTGTCGCAAAGAGTGGTGGTTTCAACATTATTTATCTCACATTTCAATATTAAATCGCTCTCATTGCAACCATCTGCCTCAACTAGGCTCTTTCCCTGCTCACGTGGATATTTTTTCGTCGTTCTCGGGAGGGCACCTTGAGTTCGCTCAGAAAGCACTTGAGCCAATTGACCCAGTTGCTCGGGATTGGCCATGTTTGCTTGGGCCACATCAACAAATTTTTCCATCATCTCTTCTAACGCACTCTTGCACTGCACCGGAGCGCCTTGATTATATCTGGGTTGAGGTGGCCTTTGTTGGCTTCCAGATGCTTGAGCATCAAATGGATGCTGGACCGGTTGCCAACGTTGGCCCGTATTATTTTGATTCCATGAGAAATTTGGGTGATTTCTCACACCCGGATTATAAGTATTTGAAAATGGTGCAGTGCGATTTTGATTTTGAACAAAATTAACATTTTATTCTATATTGAGATTAGAGAATTCAGAGGAGATTTCACCTGAGGGGCATTCATAAGTATGATGACCGGAGTTCCCGCATGCTTGACAATATATAGCCATCACCGGAGCTGGAGAAGAGGCAGGCTTCTTCAACAACGCTATGTTCTCATATGGTGATGGAGCTGGACCAGAGGTGTTCACATCTAATAGTCCTCTTGCGTTCTGCGGGGTGTTCCGCCCTGCAGTCCAAAAAGAACTATGAGTTGCGGTATCCTACAAAATTCACAAAGCTTCATCAGGAGTATGATTTAAGAGGGTTCTGTCGGCGGCAGCATCAATCATGGCACTGCAATTTGGTTCTATTGCAAAATAGAAATACTCCACAAGGTTCCAGGGTTGCAGCTCATGGTGAGGACACTTCCGGAGGAGTTCCATAAATCTCTCCCAAGCTTCCGCGAGGATCTCCTGAGTGTGCTGCTGGAAGGTAGCAATCTCGCTCCTTAGGTTCACCGTTTTGTCCACAGGGTGGAACTTCACTAAGAATTTGGAGGAAAGAAGTTCCCATGTGGTTGCTGTGCTCGGTGGGATCGTATGGAGACACACTTTGGCTTTATCACGGAGGGAGAATGGGAATAATCTTAATTTTACTGTGTCGTCCGCTATACCGGTGTACCGGAACGTTCCACGGATTTCTGAGAACTCGGCCAAGTGAATATGGGGATCTTCACTTGCCATCCCAGAGAACTGGGCATTGTTGTGGATGATGTTCAAGATCGACGGCTTGATCTCAACTGGTTGTTTGTGATGGCTGGGCCAAAACCAGGGTACACACTCCCCACAGTGGGAGTGGTGTAATCACGCATCATTCTGGGCCTCTCCCAGGCCACCTCTTTCTCATCAGCCACATGACCAGCAGTGGGCAAATTCTCACCCCCGGGGTTAATTTCATTTCTGTTGATATTGAGGACCATGGCAGCAGCAGCATGGTGACGCGCGTGCAGCATCTTCTCTATCTCAGGGTCGTACTCTACTAACTCTTCAGGGCCTTGCTCCTGCATAAACTTACACACAACAAAAAGAAAAATCAAAAACAACAAAGAACCTTTATAAGAGCTTCCTGGAAGAAAAACTCATACAACGCTTGCAATCCCCGACAATGGTGCCAAAACTTGACACGCTTATGGCAAGTGCACCGGTCGTACAAGTAATAAAAGTTGGGAGAGACTCCCCGAATATCGTTCTCAAAGGATTTCAAGTTGGGGTGTATGATTTCTCGTCAGGGAAATTGATTATAAAGATTGTTATGCTAATAATAAAAAGGGGGATTTAATCTTGGGTTTCCTAAATTAACAAAAATGAAAGACAATGCGGGCCTAAAGCACCACTTCGCTTGGCGGGATGGAATGCAGGCTGCAATGTCGTGCTTCGGAAAGAGGGTGGACGAGAAGGCTAGCGGATGGACGATTCGTAACTAGTGGAGTGAGGGTCGTAGGCACCTCGTCATGGAACACGCAACTAGCAATTGCTAGTGTGGTGCACAACGGAGCGGTGGAGTGGATGGTGGAATGGGGCGCTCCTCAACTCACATAAACCACAACAAATTTCATAAGCATGGACTTATATTAGCTTAAACAAAAGGTTTATGAACATCAACCAAATGTTACACACATACAATGGAAAGATCCTTAAACCATACACAAGGGGAAAGAGGTAACCGAAGCTCGAAGACTTTGCTGAAGGTTCTTGGTGGGAATCATAGGTTTGTCAAGCCTCGTCCGTGCTCAGTCTTCAGTTGCCTTCCGGGGTCCAGAGGAGCTGTCACCTTCCTCTACATTACCCGTCTTATTCGTGCGTTAGCTCAAGCTAACTCTTGTTGGACACACCTTGAATGCATTGGAGACTTTTCGTCGATGGCGTTCTTGAGATCTTGGATGATGGAGGAGGCCGAGGAGGAAGATTTGGCGGAAGATTTGCAAGAAAATGATTGTCGGTGCTTCTCCTAGGTCAAACGGTGGTGGAGAGGCAAAATGGGCGGACTGGAGCAGAAATGGCGGGTTCCCAAGTGTTTTTCCGGATCCCCCTCAAGCCAGCAGATTTCCTGGATTATATACTAAGACAGCAGAAATTAAGTCACGCACGGTCGAATGCACGACCGTGCGTAGACCGTGCATTATTAACAAAAAAGAAATTCCTTGAGGAAGAAGCAGCAGCGCCCGTGCATTTTGCTCACACACGGTCGAAGCCGCCCGTGCGTAATAACGCACGACAAATTCCAGATGGCCTACAAACCAGGCCTAACATGCGATCGTGTGTTTCCTTCGTGCTCGGGCAACTACCCGTGCGTAAAAACACACGATCAAAGATAGAACATCATTTTCCGCCCCAGATGAGGGCGCACGACCACAGCCGTCCGTGCGTCAAGGAAACGCACAACCGTGCGATTCATGCAGACATGAATTCTGGGTAAAATAGGATGATCCATCCACCTGTATAAACATCAACACAGCTGGGAATACCCTTCCAGCTCAATATAAATACTGTATAAAAGGTTAGAGAGCACCATGTGCTTACCCCCAACAACAAGAAGCACAAAAGCAAACCAAGATGGGCCTAAATAGTGCACATAGCGCGGAAGTGATTATAAGAGAAATACAAGCAATTATAGCTCGAATAGGACGTGCACAAGAGTGAAAACTAACCCGAATGAGTCCATAAAATCGTATAAATATTGGACTCATCAATGCCCCTCGATCATAATAGACTTCAGGGATGGTAAGAAAGTAACCTGGAAAGGCCCCTAAATAACTTGTTAGCCATATATTGTGAAATCAAGTTTAAGTGGTCCACAGGCCAGGTAAGAGTGAGGTAGATGGTCGCACCGCGTACCATTATACACCACCTTCCTTGCGAGGGATACTAGCTCACCCCTAACCTCTTTCCTAAACACTAGTCAAATGACTTAAAATGTGGGTCTCATAGATATATTTAAGGTTAAATCTAGTCTCTATTCAAAATGAAGCTATAGCAAATGATCTATCAACGATGCACAGTTTATTCAGATATAAATAATTGATGAGATACTCTTGACAGAGCTTTCTCAAATCTTAAATCAAGAGTTAAGTATGACAAAAATGTAAGAGCAAGAATGAACTTTGAGAATTAAGAATAAGTATTTAAGGTTACGACGCTTTGTCAATATATGAGTGCGATTAGTAGTTAACCGAGCTAAAGTTTTGAATACGTACAATTTCATAAAGTAGTTAAAAGAAGTTCAAACCTTTTGAAAACATAAACCAAGATTAATCATGACATTATTAGGGTGATATAACAATTTGAGAATTTATTGAAGAGCTTAAGACTTATTTATTTCATTTATATGAAAGTGTGACATATTAAATAATATCCTTTTAAAGGCATAAATTTAAAAAGTGATCAAATGAAGTACAAACCTTTTGAAAACTTAAACCAAGGTCCATAATGACATTATTAGGGCTCTATAAAAATTTGGGAATTTATTGAAGTGTTTAATACTTATTTATTTTATTTATATGAAAGTGTGACATTAAATAATATCTTTTTAAAGGCATAAATTCAAATAGAGGTCAAATGAAGCCCAAATCATTTGAAAACTTAAAAAAAGATCATTCATGACATCATTTGGGTTCTATAACAATTTGGGAATTTATTTAAGGGTTTGTGACTTATTTATTTCATTTATATGAAAGTGTGACATATTAAATAATATCCTTTTAAAGGCATAAATTCATAAAGTGATCAAATGAAGTCCAAACCTTTTGAAAACTTAAACCAAGGTCAGTTATGACATTATTAGGGTTTTATAAAAACTTAAACCTTGGTTCATGACACATTTATTTCATTTATATGGAAGTGTGACATATTTAATAATTTAACTCATAGCTTTTGGATACAAAATTCATAGAGTGATCAAATCAAGTCCAAATGACTTAAACTTTTAAACCAAGGTCAGTCAAGACATTATAAGTGTGCTATAAAATTTTGAAAATTTATTAATGTTTTTAGGACCGAAAGATTCATTAACACAGAAGTGTGGCAATTGAGTGTATTTTAATTTAACCATAGTAAAAAATGTGTTCCATAAATTACAAGCTTTTGCATATGAATTAGTAACCTTATAAGGAACCTACATATAAATGTTCAAGTTCAAATTAGGTCTTATGAATGAAAAATATATAAAATATGGAAAGCCCCAAGGTTTATGTCACCTAAACTTTGAAAATAAATTCAGGGAGTTTCACACCTCCTCAGAAAAGTTATGACCAAGCCCTACAACTTCCATGTTGATCACTTGGCTTGGTTTAGCCATTATGGCACCTAAAATCACTTTGAATGACTCTACTATGGGGTGCACATAGAAATTTTATATTTAAAAGCTCTGGATTTAAATAATAAGGAAGAGGCACAGATCTTGATGCATATCTAGTGGTTGGCGAAAGCAGCAGACGGCGAAATTACCTTCCCCCACAGCAGATCCATTGTCAATCCATTGTGGGGATCAGCCCAATCATTATTTAAGGATATGGACAACTATGATTTCCTCTTCAACCTTTAGCCGGCGGTGGAGATTGATCCTGCCTGGGAGGAGATATTGGGACTCCACCACCGCTGTCCGGCCATCACTACTCATCGCCACCACCACCAATAGTTTCATCGTGGTGAGGGCTACCTCTAGGCGGTGGTCCGGCGGCCTAACATCGTCACCGCCAGCTGAAATTTTGGGGACATTACGATGACAATTATCTACTAAATTACATGAAATCTTGGCCCAATTGAGCTCGATTTTGATTCGAAAACATTCTAAGATAATTTTTGAAGGGGAGGGGGAAGGAATCTCACCTGATTTTGCCTTGCTCTTCTTGATCGGGTTCGGGCATCCATGGTTTGGTCGTTTAAGTTGGCTATACTCCTCTAGAGGGATTCCACTCAATCTCTTTGCTTAAAACTATTGCTTGGGGCTGGTGTGAGGTTTCTAAAGGGTGTAGGGGGCTTTTATAGGCTTGGGTTAGGATTGCTAAAATCCCCTTGAGCTCACTATGGCCGGCCATGGCTATGGTCTAGCTTGTACATCCAGCTACCTTGCAGTCCTCTAAGGCTTTGCATAGGATCAGAAGTGTTGAAACCATCAACCGGTATCTAGAGGAGTTCGGACCCACAGGAGGTTGTAGCCTACACCTACTTCTCCCTCACTAGCACACTTGACTATTGGTGATGAAAATGAACAGACTCAATGCTACAGCTAGGAGGTTCTGCCACACACTCGGAAGATCTTAGAGAGCTTCCCCTCCCAAACCAATGCGGAATTGGGCACCTTGGAGGGCACTAGGAGCCAACTAAAACTAACCAGAGGAGGAGAAAGCCCAAAGATCTGATCACTTCCAAAGGTGCCCTTAAGGGTCTATTTATAGTTTTTCTAGTCTGGTCTGCAAATAGCTTTATTCTGCCTTTTGGTTTTACTAAACGCATCCCAAACTTGTCTATTAACAGCCAAACTCCACTATTCTGAAGGGATATTGGCAGTCCCCCAAAGGTATCTAGGTAAAATCACCTCCAGACCCTACTGCGCGAGTGGTCCGTGGAGGCACCACTTTCCAGACTTCCCGCACACCAGATTCTATAGATCCTACTATGTGAGTGGTCTGTTAAGGCACCACTCGCCAGATTCTAGGCCCTCTGGGAGAGTGGGGTCAAACCTTTCACTCGCCTGGTGGTCTGCGCATCCGAACACCTAAGCAGGCGAGTGCTTAATGAATGAGGATTACACTCGCCCTGAAGCCTGCTCGCCTCTCCTGACCTAGGCAAATGCCCCTCTGTTCTGTTCAGCCTTTAGAATCTGGGGCCTGGGGGCCCACTCGACGAATACATGGTGGCACACAATCCCTGATCTTTGCGAGCTAGTTCTATGCCCAGAAAGAAAAGTCCAATCCCTAGTATTCGGTGAGTGCTTCCTGACCTGGAGGGAATCTTTTGGTGGGCCCCTCCACTATGTTATATATATCTTGGGCCACAGCGTTGGGAGTGCCCATTTTCCCGTTACTATTTTTCCCTCTTTTCCCTTCCGAGCTCTCACTATCTCAATGGCGTTCTTGAGGCCATTGCCGAAACTGCTCTCGCAAGGGCTATTGTACCACTTTGATGCAGCGTAAGAAAAGAACACCTCCAAGTCCACTAGGTACGCTCCCTGGCTTTCGTCGAAGAGGTATCCCAACTCATCCTATCGGTCGAAGAAGGCCAAGGCGATTCGGCGGGACCCAATGGTAACTGAGTCCACGTCAAGGACTCTACGCCCTTCTTGCAATCCTCCCGATAACCTCACCAAGGTAATCTGATCTTTCTTGTTTTATAGCTACTTCTGGCTACATGATACCCCAATGATTATGACCACTCGTAGGAGTCGTTGGGGATGGGGAACAGGCCCGAGACCAACCCAACGGATACCGACGCGCTCCTGCCTGTTGTTAAGGATGTCCCGCCAGCTCAGGAGTCCATCATTGTGACTACTCTTGGCGGAACCCGCTTGAGCCTGGTAAGCATACTATTGCTTTCTCGCATACCTCTATCTTTCGTCATCTCTTTCTTACCATGTCTCCCGCAGCCCACACCTTTGGAACTACGGGACTATCCCTAATCCTGCGAGACTCTCCAGCTCACAAGATCACAACTCCCCTCGCGCTAGAGCTGGAGCACTCATTAGGAAGGGACCCAGCCACACTTCTCCTATCGCCGATCTAGCCGCCACTTCAGGTGCCAACCAGGGACCCTCTCGCCCTGGAAGGGGGAATCGCTTCATCCCCCCCGATAGGCTGTTCAAAGGAAACCTATCCCATATCGCCAACGCCAAGGCAACTATCATGTGCCAGGTTAGTCACTTCATTCGCTTCGACCCTATCTCTTAAGCTACTAAATAAGACCAGCCAACATTCGCACCCGCGGGCTATCAAGAGACCTCGCCGATGGAACCTCACTTTGAGGAGGGGGGGAAGTGATCTCGCTGCCCCCTCTCCCAGCGATCTTTCAGACTTTCTCGGCGATCCCGTAGACTCTAAGATGATGAAGGAGCGAGTGATGGAAGTTCTTGGGAAGATCATCTGGATGTGGTGAGACCTCATTAGTCAAGCAGACGGACACCGGGTAGCTTCTGAGTGTAGGCTGAGCACTCTCAAAAGGGACTACTCGCACCTCATCCATGAGATGGAGCGACAGGGAGTCGGGTACGAGGGGACTTATCCTGGGAGGCATATCACGCGGGCAAGGGACAAAATATGCTTGGTTAATCAACAGCTTACTGTTGTAAGCCCATACTACTACCCGCGAGTGCCACCGAGTATGGGGAGGCGAGGTCGTGGTCGATGACAATGGATCCAATACTGAGCCTACTGGAACTCGCCCCCTGTATCCCCCATACCCTAATTTTATACTGTAATGAATGCTGAGATCGGCTTATGTTGTGAACAATCTCATTATTTTAGATAACCATATTTCTATTCTGCATGATTTCTTTTATGTTTTGCCGAATGCTGGTGTCTCGCATAACGTTTTGGTTTTGCCTTGTGCTTTATCCTGATACTCCCGCTTTCTTGCGGAGGGCTTTGTGCGAGGCGCTCGCCACCTACAGGCAAGTGGGTTAGAAGGTGGGGCTGGCTCGAGTCCCAAGGTGTCGGGGCAGCGTGGTCACTACCCGCACTCCTGCGCCTAGGAAACTTCTCGATTTTCCCATTTTTCTATAAATATCCAGGCCCACCCACCGCATTTATTACTATTTCATTCATGCTTGCTTCTTTTCTTTCCCTCACTCGCACTCGCACTCGCATCTCTCTCTAGACTTTTCGTGTGAATCAATTTCCACCCCCTACTCCTACACGATGGTGGCCGAGACTGATGTTAGGGCTAGGTGTGCCCAAGCATTTGCTAGCCACGACTTCGCTTCCTACGGTTTTTCAGAGGATGAGTTCTTGATGGCGGTCGTGGATTACGTCCCTCCCGAGTTCGTCACATGACACCCCAGAAATCATGATTGCATCAACCATTTCTTGCCCGACACGCTCGTCATTCCATTGGATCATTTTGAAGTGGGATCCGCCTCCCTCTCTGGCCGGAGCTACTCCAGACTTTTCGCTACTTCGGTGTCATTCCCGCGTAACCCCAACTCCATAGCCTTGCTGGTAGCTTCGCATGTTATCTGTGCGGGGAGAGGATCAAATTCAACCTCCCTATCTTCCACAAACTGTTCAACTTCCGGGAAAAAAGTAGGGTTGCATTCCTCTTCGGTCAGCACCCGCTTAAGGTTGTTGGTCTCGCCAACAAGAACCACAACTTGGTTTGATGCATCGTCTTCGTCACCGGTAACTTCAGCAACACCCTTTCTGTGCATGTGCAGGGGGATGAATCGACCTTCAAGCCTCCGTCGTTGGGAGGTCATGAGGCCAAGCTCCACTAGTACATCATGGGGCACGGCATGGACGTTGTCCACCTGTGGAAGAATGTCGACTCGTTCTCCCTAGTTCTTTCGAGATATGGTAAGGAGGACTGCTTCAGCCCTAGCTCTCGCTTATCTTTTTGTCTACCCTTTCTTAATTAGTCAAACCTGATGCAGGAGTGCAGGATCTTCCCCTAAACCCGCCACATGCGAATGAGGGAGCTCCCAACACATCCCTAGCTCTCGCGTGATCTGCCGATGAAGCCTGCCAGAAATATTCGAGTTCCTCCAAGGCCAGGGCCAGAAGCGGAAGCTCGAAGCATCTCCCGCTTCGTCTCCCCAAGCGGTCTAAATATTCAGGTCTCGCCAAATATAAGGCAGTTGATGTCGAGACCCCCTGCCGCGACGGGGTCTACGGGTACTGTAGCGGATGGGGCCGCCGGGACTTTAAACGCACCGATGGAGGCCTCCGCGAGACCGGTACTGGCGCATGCCTCCTTGTTCCTCGCGGTGAGAAGTATAGTGAGACCGGTACCGAGAGAGCACCAGAATTTTGGCTTAGGCGAGCCCATACTTCAGTGAGATCAAAAGGTGATAGTTTATAAGAATGTAATCTTAATCACCTAGAGGGGGGGTGAATAGGTCTCTTTTATTTTATGCTTTAGCCTAGCTGTTTACTGAGTTAGTATTAGTAATAAATCAAGCACACGGAAAACACACAAGCATTTATAGAGGTTCCTCAACACAGGATGTCTTAAGTAGTCTTCTTTCCCCTTAACCTGTCTAACAATGAGTTATACAATGCCAACACCTCCAGTCTCAGCTCCAAGAGCTTACAACACAGATCCCTTAGGATCTCTCAGGTTTTCCCAAACCCTACCTCAGGCTCAACAGCCCTACCTCAGGCACAGTTGCCCTACAAGCTCAGATCTATAAAGAAGTCATACCTCAGATCTCCACTAAGACCCTACACTCAAGCTGAACTCTCAGCTCTACACTCAGGCACAAACAGCCCTACACCCTCAGGCAAAAGCCCTACAAACTCAGAACAAATGATGTTCCTACAGAAGGTAATGAAGGTAATGCTTACAACAGAAGACAAAATAGTTACTCTTTTAAGCCTTATTCTTCTGTTGCTGACTTGAAGCTGGAAAGAGAACAACAACTTCAATCTTGCCTTTCTCTGATCTTTATCTTCAGTAGATGAGTATGGATCAACTTGCTCTACTTCAGTCACATAGGAAGAGCAATCTTTCTCTCCTTTACAGCTTCAGGAATCAGGAGGAGAGAACTTCTTAGCAGCCGTTAATGTAACAGTAGAACTATATTCTTTTTCGCAAAAGCTCTCTCTTTAAGAGACACAGAATGTTCTTTTATACTTATCCAATCTTCAACGGCTATAAGATGGCCCCTGACACAGCATGGAGGAGATTGGAGTACCATATCTTGCTTTTCTGCAGCTTGCGCCAAAAGCAAACCCGCCAGCACATTTGAATCTGTCTCAGCGATTGGGCTGAGATAGATTTCGGTCTCAACGGCTACTTCTGTCCCATCCCAGCGGATCTACTGAGACAGACAGTTGTCTCAGCAGTTTTCCTCTATTTGCAGCTCAGCTGGCCCAGACACCTTCTCAGCGGCTCCTTGCCTTGTCTCAGCGGTTCAGCTGAGACTGAGAACTTGTCTCAGCGGTTTTGGCAGTAAACCACTGAGCTTACTCACCACCATGGAATAACCTAACCATGCATAGTCATGAGATGAAATAGGGTTTATCAAATACAACGTGTACTTAGCTTTGATTGTGATGCTTCTTCAAATCAAGGGAACATTGAGGGTAATATTCCCAACAATCTCCCCTATTTGAAGAAGACAGAACACCACCAATGCAAAGGTACATATCAAAATAATTATTTATCATGTATCATCACTACAAGGCATTCATCATAACATACACATGTAAACATCAATATTACATCAAAGATGATATCATAACAGATAATATTCATGAGAGGCATAGTACCAATAGAGTTTACCAACCCAATACTATGATTAGATAATCGTGTCAATGAATCACAGGTTAACTTAAACAATGAAACAGAGTAAAATTAAGTTATGGCTCATATTAGCTTACAACATAAAGTAATCAATTCAACAATTCATTCATTTGCATTTCAGATTAAGTAATGAGACATTGTTCAATATACATTTAGAAATCCATAACACTTAGATACATTCATTTAAATTTTTCTCTTCTTACAAGAAGTTGAGCACTCAACAATGTCAACAGCAACTTCTTTTCCTTTAGCTGAGGCCTCTTGGTCTACTGCATCAGCCACATCCATGTTTTCAGGAAGATTGGTGGCAGTGTCTTTTTCAGCATTAGTTGCCTCTATTTCATCTATCTTCCTCATATTTTCTTGTCTTTTGAAATATAGGAATGGCTTAGGAATGTACTTTGAAGGAATCCTTCTTGGGTTGTCCTTCCTTACCAGATTGGCTTTGAATATCCTATCTCTTTTAGTGTTTCTTTCTAAGTGCTTTATCCACTCTTCAGATGGATAGACCTTACCAATATCTTTGCAGATTTGACCATGGCTTAGCCAGGCATTTAATATTGTACTTTTGGACTCTTCACTCCAATACTCAAAATCTGGATCCTTAGATTGCTCATCCCTTTGCGTTGCCATAAATTCTTTTACTAGCATTATGTGCTCTCTTTCTCTTCTTTTTGCTAGTCTGACATTTTGAGCAATCTTCTCCTGTCTTGGGAAGTTCCAATCTTCTTCCCTATATCTGTCCAAGAGAGGAAGGTTTAAGGCTAACTTAGTTCCTTGCAGAACCTTGAGGGCTAGTTCAGAATTTGTTACAGCATTGTTATCCTCCCCCTTTCTGGCTTCTTCAAATATTCTTTGACTTATATCCTGATGAGCAACAGTTATTTTGCCAGAAATTGTTTGGAAAATATTTTCCATATCATCTTTTAGCTCATCCTTGTTCCTCTCAATATCAGCATTGAGCTCATCCTTGTTTTTGTCAACCTCACTATTCAACTGCATAGTAGTGGAGTATACATATTCTTGGATATGATTTGAGGATTTTTCAATCACCTCATCTATCTTGCTGACATAATTCTTGGCATATGTCATATCCTATTCAGAGAGTTGGAGGTGTTTGTCCCTTGATCTGAGAATAGTATTTTGATAGACCACTGATTTCTCTGCCAGATTAAACCACTTGGTCGTTTGTTTGTTTAGGATGGCATTGTCTTCCTTAATTTCCTTGACCTCAGCCATTACTTCAAATTTTATATTGAAAATGGACTGATCAACGTATGCTTTAACTATAGAAGCTGGCTTGTCTACATAGTCCTTCATAAATGTTAGGTGAGTCTCTAACATAAGTTGAATAGCATTTAGAATGCTCTCATTGGACTGTGAGGAAGTGGAGGTTTGCTAATCAGCAATCATTTGTGCTTTGAGTCTTTGTGGAGAACTAAGAGGAGGGACTGATTTCTGAGGAGGTATAATCTGCTCTTGTGCTGCAGGTATCACCTATTCTGGATTAATGACTGGAGCATTATCTCTTTTGCCTTGATCAACCACCAGACCAGCAAAGGATGCTAGATCATCAATGTCATCACGGTGGACTCCATCATTATCCTGATCATCTCTAGCACCATCATTTGCATCAGCATTATCATCATTAGATTTTTTGGCTCCTCCCCCTCAGATAGATCATCTTGATTTGATGAGTCCAAGAAATCTGGGACAATTATTTGGAGTTAGATTTAATGACTTAGCAATACTAAGGATGGGTTTTTTAGTCTTACCAAGAACATCATCTTGACCAATTGATGGCTCTTTTGGCTTCTCCCCCTTAGATGGGGCATCCGATTATCCTGGTGTAGGTAAATACCAGAGAGCTGGTTCATTATCAGGATTAAGCCTAATTCTTTCTTCATGATTGAAAATAAATCTGTCAATCTGACCTTGCAAATCCTATGGTGAAGGCACTTTGTCCTCATTAATCTTGTGAGAGACAGACTCACCATTATCATTGATATTAGCAACATCCAAGGAGGATGGTTCTTGGTGTTGCTCCCCTCAGATAGAGCATTCATCTGGTCTTGAGGAGCAGTGGTCCACATTATTTAAGTGTCATTAGTGACTAACTAGTTGATTGGCTATGACTAAATAACATTATGTGTAATATGGAGTTTTAGAATTAATTACCAGGAGTGATATCTATGTCCAGGTCATGTGGATGGACAGTGTTAGTAGGCATGTTATCTAGTGGAGCATCCTAGTCAGGAATACTATGTGATCCAAGATCAGCACCAGCATCTTCATTCTTATCTGAATGGTCTGACTCAGAGCATGATATGATCATTCTGGGATTCTTTACTGATTTGGATTTCTTTTTCCCTTTCTCCTTTGCCTCAGTGGGATGGCTCATGGGGAGCATCTTGGTGAACCTCTCTAAGGTCTTTATATCCATCCTTTTCAGGTAATGGATATTTGCTCCTTTTAACCCTTTAAACTTCTCATGATAGGTCTGAATTAGATATAGGGATATAATTCTACCCATATTTGGTGATTGCAGACATTACTTAAGTCTCTGAAATATGACTTCTCCCCAGGAGGTTTTCTTAGTCAGAATGATCCTTGTCATAATGTCAAACATAGATTGGGAAATTGTATCCTGAGACCCAGGCTTGCTTAGGATTGCTTTTCCCACAAAGTCTGATAGAAGCTTGCCTCTTTGATTGAAGAATTTCCTTTTCAAAGATCCAATCTTGTTATCACAATAGTCAGCCCACTTCAGAGATTTATTCTTATCCTTATCATAAATTTCTTCCTCCTCATCCTGGCTGCATGAGGGAATGTGGAAAGCTTGTTCAATTCTTGCTAAGGAGATTTTCACTCTGTCTCCTCCTATTTTAGACTTCAAAGAGGACTTGGAGGAGGACAATTTGGCATTACTGAACCATTCCAGAACTTCAGTTCTGAGAATGACGGTGGGTTCAGATAGAATGTACTCCAGACCATGTGCTTCCAGGAGTTGAATCAATCCCTTTATGTCTTCTGGAGCATGGGCAAATCCATTTCTCACAATTTCATACCCCTCCAGAAAATCCTTTGAACTCTTGGGTGCCATTGTTGTTGTAGAAGAAGGCGCTGGGATAGAAGAGAATATGATTCGTCTCAGCGGCTAGGAGGGAAAGGTTGTGTAGCTTTTATTAATTAACAATTGTCTATTTATATGGATTAAATCTGTGTTTTGATTAGCCTTAATAATTAGAGTTAAGTGAACTTATAGTTGTAAGGAGAATTAGGTCAATTGGGGTTGCATTTAGACAAAATGTAATGGGACCAAACCATCTCAGCAGAACCGCTGAGACGACCACCTAAACCGCTGGGACAGAGCACTGTCAACTGCTGGGACAGTTTAGCAGTCTTAGCGGTTTAGCTGAACTTTTTCCCAGCTGTCTCAGCGGCACAGCTGAAACAGACTTTTTCTATTTTAGCTAACCTTACTATCTCAACATTAATCCTTTTGAGATCTGATTGAGTTATGCCTTAACCATGTCTCTAGGAGTATTGATAGGACAACATTTTGAATCATAACATATCATGCATAAAATCATATATGATTGAAAGAAGGAAATATGTGACACTATTCAATATTTAACATTCCTAGTTCAATCTTGAAAGCATTAAATTTGGCCTCATCCAATGGCTTTGTTAAAATATCAGCAACTTGATTGTCAGTGGGGACAAATGCAAGGCAGATGTCCTTACATTCAACATGTTCTCTTATAAAATGATATATTATCTCTATGTGCTTAGTCCTGTTATGAGAGACAGGATTATTAGCAATAGAGATAGCACTGGATGAGTCACAATAAAGAGGAGACTCACTTACCTTGAGGTTTTAGTCCTATAACTAATGTTGTATCCACAAGAGTTGTGCACAACAACTTCCTGCTGCAATATATTCAGACTCAGCAGTGGATATTTCCACACTTGTTTGCTTTTTGCTACTCCAAGATATCAACCTCTTTCCTAGGAATTAACAAGTACCACTTGTGCTTTTCCTGTCTTCTTTGCATCCTACAAAATCTGTATCTGTTAATCTAGTTAGTTCAAAGTCATTTTTCTTATGGTACCAAAGGCCAAGATGTAGGCTGCCTTTAAGGTATCTCAAAATCCTCTTTGCAGCTGAATAGTGAGATTCCTTAGGGCATGCCTGGTACCTAACACAAACAAATGTAGCATACATAATGTCTGGTCTACTAATAGTTAGATATAATAGGGATTTAATAATGCACATGTACATGGATTCATCAAAGGCCTTGTCCTTCTCATCCTTGTACAGGGAAATGTTGGACCACATGGGAGTTTTCATGGTGGAAGCTGATTCCATCCCAAATTTTGTTATAAGTTCCCTAGTGTACTTGGTCTGAGAGATGAATATCCCCTCATCAGACGGTTTCACTTGGAGGCCTAAAAAGTACTTGAGCTCTCCCATACTGCGCATCTCAAACTCCCCCTGCATAAGGTTGGCAAACCTTTTGAAGAGGTTGATGATAAAAATTTAAGTTTTGCAAAAACCTTCCTGCGATGCAATTAGAATTCGACGGGCACATTCGAGGCGTCTCGCGAGTACTCCTACTTCGAGAAACTAACCATTATCCTACTTCGATGAATAGAAGTAATGGTCTTTCCTTTTTTCGGAATATCGACAAAAATTACGCCGCGGCGGCGGCGCCGAATTCTCTAGATATGTAAAAAGAAAAGGAGAAAGTTTTACAAGTTTTTGTAATTATATATCCAAACTACTCATTCGGTAAAGGCAAGTATACCTTATTCGCGTATAGTATATGATATTTTTAGAAAATTACCAATGTCGTATTAAACTCGGGTCTGTCGAGTACTTGTACTTCGAGAAAGCTAACTATTATTTTATCGGAGAATAAATTAGAGAGAGGTAATTAAAACTAACTAAAAAGCGAACAAAATAAAATAAAGAAAACAAGACTAAATTAAGAGGAAGAAAGAGATTTTGCAAAAATTAAAGGAAGCTTAAATTTTCATACATAAAAAGAGAGATACATGAAATTAAACAAAGTTACATTGCATTGAATTAAAACTAGGCTAACTTGCATGAAATAAAATTACAAGAAATTAAACAAAGAAAATTGCATTAATTAAAAACTAAACATAAACATGGAAATAAGAAAAATCTGTACAAGAACAGCCCAAATGGGCAGGGGGAAGGGAGGAGAGGAGGAACTGTAGTGGAGCCTCTGAATTTATAGGAAAATTTTCCAGGTTACACGCCCTGGGTCACGGGCGTGACCCTGGGGCATGTAATCACTGTGCTGCATCGGCTGGGACGGCGGCGTGGAGCTTGCATGATGGTGGGAGAAAGTTGGACATTACACGCCCGTGTAACTTGGGTCACGAGCGTGTACCTGGCTGGCTGCAATCAATGCAGCGTGGGCTTTAATTCGGCGCGGCAGCGAGCAGGAATCATGCGCGAAAGTCACAGGCGTGACCTATGGGTCACAGACGTGATTTCGGTCAACTTCTCGATGGCTGTTCCTCGTCTCGACGGCAGAGAGAGCTTTCATCGAACTCAGGGGCAGAGCGCATTCGTCGAACTCAACTCGGGTTTCGTCGAACGCAGGGGCAGAGAGCGTTCGTCGAACTCAGGGGCAGAGCACATTCATCGAACTCTGCTCGGGTTTCATCGAACACAGGGGCAGAGAGCGTTCGTCGAACTCAGGGGCAGAGTTCATCGAACTCAGGGGCAGAGCGCGTTCGCCGAACTCAGCTCAGGTTTCGTCGAACGCAGGGGCAGAGAGCGTTCGTCGAACTCAGGGGCAGAGCGCGTTCGTCAAACTTAGCTCGGGTTTCGTCAAACGCAGAGGCAGAGAGCGTTCGTCGAACTCAGCTCGGGTTTCGTCAAACGCAGGGGCAGAGAGCGTTCGTCGAACTCAGCTCTTTAGGTCACACGCCCTTGGTCACGGGCGTGATTAAGGGCGTGACTTGTAATTTTCTCCAATTTTTCCCAAAATTCTGCAAAAATTGAAATTAAGCTAAGTTAGAAACAAAATTACAAAATCACTACTTATGACCTAAAATTGACATGAAAAAGAAAAATACCTATTAAATATTTACAAAAATTTCTATTAAAAAGTTATACAAATACTACTTATCAAATACCCCCACACTTGAGCTTTTACTATTCCAGAGCAAAAGTGTGAGACATAATTTATAAGACATCCTCAAAATTTTTGATTTTAAACTAAAAATTCATTTAAACTAAAAGTTAAGTTAAAAATAAATTCTAGGAGGAGTTAAGTCCTAAATTATGATGACGATTTGAAGAGAGAGAAAATTGTTTAGGCAAGGACTTCTCAAGATAATTAATTAGTTTACCAAAATTGTAGAAATTATAAAACTAGATTAAATTAAAATTATAATAACTCTATCATAAAAGAAACTTAAGGAAAAGTAACCTACTAAATCTTGCTCTCTCCAAAACTTAAGTTAAACCTAGATCAAAGATATTGGCTAAGGGGGGTTTATAAAGCTTGGCATAAGAAGAGATTTTTGATTTGAGGTGATGAATTTTATCCTCTCACCTCTATAAATATTTTTTTTTCTTTAAATTCTCTTCTAATAAAAACCCAAAATGTATATGTTTAGGAGTAATGAATTTTATCCTCTTACTCCATGCCATATGATCTTGTAAATGATTTTGGGTGCATATGTTTAGGGAATAATGAATTTTATCCTCTTATTCCCATGCATATGATCTTTTATAATACTTTTTTTATGCCATCAAAAGGGGTAGGGTAGGAAAGATTTGTTAAAATTTTTGATTTGACTCGTTTAGGAGTAAGCAGGAGTTGCATCAACAGAGTTATAGCCAAACAACCACAATATGCCACACAGCAACACAAAGCTTTATTGAATCACAATACTTGATTACAGTGTGAGACATACATGGCGAGACATGATTCATAAGAATCACGAATGAGAGAAAAACAAAACACACCAAAACAAATCTGGCGGCTTGACAAGCAGAGACCGCACAGACCGCTCGACTCCAGAACTCGCCCGGCTTGACCTGAGACCGCTTGAACAGAAAATAGGCATGACCGCAGCTCACACCTGGCTTGACCTGAACTGCCAGACCGCCACCTCAGACCGTATGAATTGGAGCTTATTGCACTGAACAAAGAACAGAAGCTGTCACCAGACCGCAACTCTGATCGCCTAACCGCTGAAGGTCGCCTGATCGCTGAGCTCGCTATGAACAGCACAAGAACAACATAAACCAGTTCGTAGATAGACCGCTGCTGAACTCTTTATTCAAGCCACTGGGAAATCACCAAGGAAGGAGACCGCAAGCTGCTGACCGCAAACCTGCTAACACAACAAACAGTCAACTCGCTTCTGAGACCGCCCGACCTCAAAGTGAGACCGCACGAAACAACCCAGGCTCTAGTTCTTAAAGTTCTCGTTATAAATGATGGGCCATGCACCCCTATTTATAGGCGACATGACGGATGTCGTCACCGCCGCAAGAGGGATACAATCACCACCCGCCAGATCGCTAGCAGTCTCACAGATAGATCGCGCGATCACACCACTTGGACAGCATCCTGTCCAAGACCGCAGATCAGCAGCAGACCGCGCACAAGGCACGCGAACACAAGACCACGCATAAGCCGCGCAGACATAAGAATGCTCCTTCCTTAGATCACCAAGAGCAAGCCAAGAACATCAGGCCGACTTAACACAATTTGCCAGATCGCCCTGCAAAAGCCGCCCGGTCACGGTTACACAGAACAGACCGCCCGGTCATCCAACAAAGAAGACAGGCCAACAAACTGAACAACTCTAGAACAGACCGCAGCAAATAAGAACAGACCGGCCGGTCACACTAGATCACCAGGGACAGACCGGCAGAGCCAGACCGGCAGAGCACCAGTGCAGACCGCGCGGTCTCTACGGTCTCCAATAATCAGACCGCCGGCCACCTTCCACTCCACTTCAACAATTTCAACACTCCCCCTTGAAGTGGGAAGTGGAAACTAGCCCGAGCAAACTCTGCAACCGAGTAAACGGTCCCTTCGCCAGCGGCTTTGTGAAGATGTCTGCAACAATGCTCGCACTCCGAACATGCTCGACCATAAGAGATCCCCCCCCAACACCTTTTCACGAATGAAATGGTGCTCAATCTCAATATGTTTGGTCCTCGCATGACAGACTGGATTATTAACCATCTTGAGAGCACTCTCATTGTCCCCGTGTAGCATAGTGGGACCTCGAACCTCCTCATGAACGTCCTCCACCAACCTCCTAAGCCAAACGGCTTCCTGAGCTGCCAAGGCTGAAGCCTTGAATTCCTCTTCTGTGGTAGATACGGACACCGAGTCCTGCTTTTTGCTGCACCAAGAAATAGCTGTGGGGCCTGTCATAAAGACAGAACCAGACGTTGATCTCCGATCTTCCATGTCTCCCCCGTAATCAGCATCCATGTATCCAAGCAACTCCAAGCTTGACCCTCTCCTATATAGGAGACCCAAATCAGAGGTCGACTTTACATATTTCAGAATTACTTTTGCCGCCAAAAGATGAGGCTTCCGTGGCTCCGCCATGTACCGACTCACTTTGCCAACTGCATAAGCAATATTTGGCCTCGTGATGGTCAAGTAGATCAAGCTCCCAACCAGAGCTCGGAAAACCAACGGATCAGATAGAACTCTCCCTCATCCTTCCAAAGTTTATGATGTTGTTCCAAAGGTATAGAGCTGCTCTTCCCTTCCTCCATGCCGAATCGTTGAACGATCCGCTCCGCATATCCAGCCTAAGAAATGAGCACTTTGCTCTCCCGCCTCTGAACCTCGAGTCCAAGGAAATGGTGAAGCTCACCCAGATCCTTCATCTCAAATCTAATAGCGAGCTCGACTCTCAGCCTTGCTACCGCCTCCTTCGAGTTCCTGGTAACAATCATGTCATCCACATACAGCAGAACAATAACACAAAGCGCCCCTTCCTTCTTGACAAACAAGCTAGAATCAAAGTCTGAAGCAAAGAACCTGCAGAATATAAGATATTCCGCGATCTTCCCATACCACGCCCGAGGCGCTTGCTTCAACCCATACAGGCCCTTCTTCAGTTTGCAGACGTAGTCCAAACACTCCTCCGAGATGAATCCTGGAGGTTGGATCATAAAGATATCCTTGTCGATCTCTCTGTATAAGAAAGCATTCTTAACGTCGAGCTGTCAAATCTCTCATCCACTGGATGCCGCCAAAGCAATAACAAATCGAACTGAAGTCATCTTTGCCACTGGACTGAACGTCTCATCATAATCTTCTCCATACTGCTGTGAGAACCCGCGAGCCACAAGGCGAGCCTTATATCGCTCGATCATACCGCCAGCTTTCTTTTTGAGCTTATAAACCCATTTGCATGTCACAGGGGTAATGCCCTTGGGCCTGGGCACTAGAGACCAAGTCTCATTCTTCTTGAGAGCATCCATCTCCTCTTGCATAGCAATGTCCCACTGTTTCACACCTTTAGCCTTCTCAAAGATCGATGGCTCCCTCTCATCCAAGGGACCAGCAAAGAAACATGAGACGAAACTCACCATGTTTCCTCCTGTGTATCGATCAGGTGGCTTGATAGTCCTCTTCGACCTCCTAAGAGGTTGCTCCTGACTAACCACCTCCTCAGCTGCTTCTTCTGTGCTAGCTCCTCTTCCAAGCGAACTTGGAGCATCGCTCCCCCTACTTCTAGAACCTGAAGCCTCCATCTCAGAGCTTGACACAGCTGGAGCCTCTAGTGAAACAGGCAACTCTGTTGGAACATGGTCTTCCGCATCTCCTAGGTTTGAGAATAACAAATCCTATGTGTATTTGATCTTGTGTGTTTAAGCGTGCAGGAAATCAAAGTCCACATGACTCAAGGATGGTTGTCCCCAAAATTGAGGCCAGAATTCCAACATGGCCACTAGCGCCGGCGGTAGCGTTAGCGCCCGGCGCTAGCGATGATTAGCGCGATTCCGGTAGTGTTTTTAGAAGGAGTTAGCGCCCGGCGGTAGCTACTAGCGTTGGCGGTAGCATGGCGCACAAGAGGCATAGAGCAAATTGTTGCCGCGGATTGAAGATCCTGCCGTGCAAAATGTTACTTAATCAGGGGTAGCACCGGCGGTAGCTACTAGCGCTGGCGGTAGCATGGCGCACAAGAGGCATAGAGCAACATGTTTTCGCGGATTGAAGATCCTGCCGCGCAAATCATTACTTAATCCGGGCTAGCGCCGGCGGTAGTGCTAGCGCTGGCGGTAGCGCTAGCGCCGGCGGTAGCGCTTTGGCTATAAAAGGACCCCCTCTCCTCTTGTTTTTGAGACACCTATTGCATACAGCTTAGAGAGAGAGTGCTAGAATTCCAGAGGCTTGTCTTGGCTGAAATTTGAGGTCCCAGCGAAGCTCTGCCAATTTCTGAAGGAGAATTCCATCACGCCGAATCCAGACGAAGTCCGCTTCGACAAACGCTGATTCTACAGCGGATCTTCTCCTCCATCTTCAGAAGTTCATCTTAAGGGAATTTTTTATTATTTGATTTATCTTTCTTTGTAAACGGTAGTGAAATCGTCTCGTGTTGGCGACTAGGTTTGGGGTAGGACTTAGGGCTGAAATTCGCCTCGTGTTGGCGACTAGATCTAGGCTAGATCTAGGGGGTGCTAGAGGCCACATCAGGGGAAGGATTGGCTAGAGCGGCTTGAGGCCGAATCCGGGAAGGAGAAGGCTAGGGCCACCAGTTCGTGGGGAAGCTAATCGGGATAGAAAATAAAAAGAGCTTTTATTATTCGCCCCCGATCTCTAGCGTCATTGAGATCAAGTTTTGTAAAACTTATTTAATATCAATAAAGCTTGTCTCTCTTTTTGTTTTACTTGACTTCTTGTTTTAATACTGCAATATTCCAAAGTTTTTCTAAATATATCTAAAGTTTTTTGAAAACCCTTATTCACCCCCCTCTAAGGGCGCCGACCGATCCAACAAGTGGTATCAGAGCCAGGTTATTCCAATCGGCTTAACAACCGGGAATAATGGCGTCTCATGATCTCGCTTCAACTAGTGGGGCAAATTTATGTGAAGATGAAATATCACATAAACCACCCTTGTTGGAAGGAACAAATTATAAAGGATGGAAAATCTTAATTGAAAAATTTATTAAAACTTTAGACATTGAAGTATGGAACTTAGCAATTATAAGACCTGCGAATGAATCAAATAAAAAAGAATGTCAGCTAAATGCCAAAGCCAAACACTATCTATTTTGTGCACTATCTAATGAAATTTTCAAATTCATATATTGCTTTACTGGTGCATACAAAATATGGCACTTTATTGAAGAAATGTATAATCTTCCTCTCGCAGGTGTGGAACAAATGCAGGATGAAAAGAACGTACAAGCATCCATTATCATTCAAGAAGATCTCTCTCGAAGCAAAGCCATGGAGAATATTGAAATAGAGAAAGAGAATAATACATCAAAAGAAGATGAAAACTCATCTGTGATCGAGGAAGGACTAAAAGATGACGAAGGAACTTCATGCTCATATTTTGCCTCCTCCAAAAGCGCTGTAAGAAAGACTAAATCTTCGTCTTGTGTAATAACCTCTATCTCTAGTTTCAACATATTCAAAATAGCTAAACGAAAGATCAAAAAATTCAAAATTGATAATAAAAATTTACGTTTAGAAAATAAGAGGCTAAAGGCTAATGAATCAAATTGTGATGTGTCTTCATCATCTTGTTTTTTACTTGAAAATACAAAATCTTATTTTGATTGTAATAATATTAAAGAAAAAGTCAAAGAACATGAAAAAGAAATTATTTGTGTGAAAGAACATAATGAAAAATTTTGTTTAGAAAATTCATCGTCAAAGAATGATTGTGCTAAATGTAAAAACTACGAGATTGAAATTAAAGAGATGGACGAAACATTTGATGAATATAGGGATGAATATGAAAAACATATTGAATCAATTGCTACCACTCTTAAAAATAGCACAATCGCTTATAATAAAGCCAGACATAATTTACAAACTAAGAATGATGAATTAAATGCTAAAATCAACTTGCTCAAGGAAATCATAAAGAAAAACACTCATTCACAATACCAAGATATATCTAAAAGCAAGTTAAATATAAATTCTCAAAATATTAATAAATCAAGCAATGGAAATAAAAGAAATCAACAAATTAAAAATGAAATTCCAAAGTACAATTATTATTATCATCAAACTTCTCCCAACATAAAACTTCACAAATTTCCTATGAAAAATGCTTTCTATAATCACTACAATTATAATCCTAAAGATAAAGATTATCACAATATAAATTTGACTCATAATAATAATATTAAACCACAGTTTGAATGGAGGCCCAAAACCAAACATGAAACACAAACACCACAAAAAGGGGCCCATTCATTTCCATCTCCCCAAAAGCAAATACGTTGTATTTGGGTACCCAAAGGAACCATCACACCCGGTCCTCTTTTGATACCTAAATCTCTCTTTCATTAGGTACCACCAAATGCATGAAGTAGAATATTTTCAAAAGGGAAATATACAATTTTTCTACTTCATGATGTGCTTTAATGTCTTTCAATTTTCTTTGTTTTCTTATTTCTTTGAAATTATCATGTTATGGTCATCTTGTATAGGAAACATGATCAAAAATTTTAATGAGCCTATAACCTTAATCAAAACTCAAAATCTTATTAAGATGACCTACTTATTATTCATATATTCATTATACAACAATTAAATTCAAAATCTTCTGTGTGGTGGTAAAATATTTAAGATTTCAAAAAGGTATACCATATAAAACAAGTTTCCTAAATATCACCACTTCATAACATGAAATTATAAATGAAACATTCTAGTCAAACATCCAAAAGATAACAAAATAAACATAATTCAAAGAACAACAACATCCAATACATAGGTTCAAATTCCTAAATTATTACATAAAAATTGTTCCTCTCACAACTACTCCTCCTCATTTATGTCCTCCACACTAGGACTCGGGGAGCGTCTCCTGCGAATCCTCCGGATCGAGTGGCGGGGCGGATCTAAAACTGGACTCTCCCACCCCCTCTGCTCTGGTGTAGATGGGTTTAACTTTAAAGCTTTCATCATAAACTTCATCATTTTTTTGATCCCTGAGACATCCTTCCTTATCACAGAAACATCCTCCTCCACCCGTGTCATCCGCTCACCTATCTCCTCTCGAAAGGACCCATATGGAGCATCTCGAGCCCCTCGAGAAGACGCTCCTCGCCAGAGTGGTGGTTGAGTTGATGAGGATGGCTCATTCGAGACGAAGGATGCTCGCAAATGCGAGCTACTATAAATAGGAGGATAGCAATCTATCAAGTAGAAACCCAATTCAATAGAAGGATACATCATCTGCATCACCCGCTGTATGATGCCACCCAGGGGCAAGTTTTTGTATCTATGATGAGATGCTTGCCGCAACTTGTAGGAATAACCAATCAGAGAAAGTAATAAGTCAGCCACGTCGAACTTCTCCTCCTCCAAAATAAAATAAGTAACATAACTGAGTTGTGTTGTGACCTTTGCTGTGTCACCTAACTTCAGCATAATTGTGTGACGTAATACATCCTGATCAACTAGCGCATCCACGATGAGCGTCGACACAGATGAGATCAGACTTTTGCATTCCCTATTATGTAGCACCATGTTCACCTGAGTCCAATCTCTGTCCACCCTGAACCTCTCCACAATCTCCAACCGATTAGAATGCTGGGACAATCCAAACACGAGCCTCAATAGTTCATTGGTTATCGTCACCACTTGTCCTTGCACCTGTGACTGCACTCCTCCATCCAGCCTGGTCTGTGATGGGTCTTCCAAGTGTGTATAAAAATCTCGCACAAACTCCGAAGAAAATCCATCAGAACTAAATAAATTCGACACCTCGGAAGTAGCAAATAACTGTATGATATGATGGTGGCGTGGCAAGTCGAACTCCACGACATATGGAACACCTACTACAGCTGCTTCCACGGCCAACTCTGTGCTCTTCTTTCCCTTAGGAGCCATCTGCTAAAAAAAATTATTAAAACAAGAATAACAAAATTTTAATCTAAAAACAAAAAATTTATATCTCCTTAAAATTAAGATATTCTCCATCTTGGTAGATCTAAGAAATTAACATCAAAAATCAAGTTAGAAATAAATATAATATTGTCATTTAAACTAAGCAAGTTAGATCCAAAAAATATTTCACATGATACTCTCAAAATCAAAATCAAGTTAGATCTGAAAATTAATGTTCTCATATTCAAAACCAAAAACCTCATCAAAACCACAAACCTTGGAGAAAATCTAAATGGTGTAGATCTAGTTCCTAAATCTACCTAAAAACTGCAAATATCTTCATCTCTAACATCACAATCAAGCTTTAAAACAAAAATCATGAGAAAAGATGAAGATTTACCTCAGATCTGGGCGGAGGAACGCGTCTTCTTCTAGGTTTCTCGGGAGGAAAAGCAAGGAAATGATGGATCTGAAAGAAGCACTCGCAGTTAACAAAAGCCTCGATAGCGCTAGCGCGGCGGTATCGGACCCTTTTGAGTTTTTAATATAACAAAATTCTATTAAATACCTAAATTTATTCTCTACTATATGTACTAGTTGGTGATGCAAGATTTTGTTTATTTTAACTTGTGTTAGGTGTCCTAGATCTTTCAAATTAACACAAATTCAAAAATGCTATTTTTTTGGTGTTTAACCATCAAAAACATCTCCTTAAATTCTACAATTTCAGCATGAAACTCCTAATGGGACACCTAATCAAGACCACCAATCAAAATTTCCAAAATCCTAAAAAAATTGTTCACTGTCTCCCGCGCTAGCGCTACCGCAGGCACTCGCGTCCATGTTCATTTTTCTGTATTTTTTAAATTTCTAAAAATACCTACAAATATATAAATCTATATTTTCTACTTAGTTTTGCACTTCTGTGTTTCTTTATTTTTTTGAAAAATCAAATACAAAACTACAAAACCCAAATTACAAAAAATATGTTTTTCTTTTTCGCTTGTGTTGTTTCCTTTGTTTAAAGTTCATCTTTATGCAAAAATCAAATATAAAAATTACAAAAGCAAAAATTACAAAAATATGCTTTTATTTGCTAAAATCAAATACAAAAATATAAAACTTTAAAACTATCAAAAAAACTGTATGATTTTTGTGAAAAATCAACCATGATTTAATCTATTAATTAGAAATTCTACAATGTTGCAATTTATCTTTTCAAACTACTTTGGACATTGTCTTTCTTCATGCTCTGATATATCTATTCAAATGTGCATCAATTATAGTTTAAAAGTTGTGTAGGATCAAGCTTAGCATGCCTCTAAGTATGAGAAATGTTTTATGTTTGATAATGATATTTATTCACTCACCTTTTTGGCATTGTCTACATATGTATTAAAACTAAGAATGCTTGTGTATGTTTTGTATTACTACAATGGATTAAAATTGCACAAGTATCTTACCTACACTCCTTATTTTGCACTCTTAAAAATTAAGAAAAGTGGTTATGGTTTTCATAAATTTTATTGATTTGCAAAACAAGTGTATTCGGAGAACTTTGTACAAAACAAAATTATAAAATAAATGACAAAGATAACTCCACCAAGCACTACTTGAACCTCCTGATAAGTCTTAATAAGCATTGTGAGGTTGAGCACCTTGGAAAGAATAGTAAAGTGTCTTGTGCAAATCAAATCTTTCTTTCAAAAATAAGAAAAACCACTTACTCTTAAGTACACCGGATCACTAGTCTCAAAATTTAAAATAAAATATGTGATCCCCCAAGCACTACTTTGCACCATGATAAGTCTTGATGAGCATTGTGTGTGCAGAGCACCTTGGTTGTTGTACTTTTTATTGTGCATTAAAGTGTGTGGAAGTAATCTTATTTGTGTTTTATTGTGCTCGTACTTTACATATATCTTGTATTTTTGATTAAAACATTTGTTTACATTACTCAAAAATACACTTGTGTGCACATCATTATCTTCCATAACACTTCTTCTCATGAGCATTGGATCCTAATGCTAATTCTATATTACTTTTTATTTATGAAATGTAATAGATAACCTAGCATGTGTTCTACAATGTTTTGTATGTTTTTGCAATTATGAATTAAAGTAACATTGTGGTAATCTCTTTTTGATAAACATTATTTCATGCTTGGTTATTATCAAATTTAAAGATCTAATTAAAAAATGATTTACAAAAACATCATCTTTTGTGAACTTTAACTCATATTTTTTTGGATTATCATTACTATTTGATATTTTTGTATTGCTATAAGTATTCCGCATCTTAACCATATAAGTGTTTTACCTTGCGCTTTCATGATTACTTAATATCTTGTATTCTTTGCATCATCACTTATTCTTAAAAATTCCTATCCTTCATTAAGTGATAGATTTATTTGGAACACTTTTTATTGGTTACTTCAAACATAAAAATCTTTTATGCTCAAAACTCTAAAAATTTTGCAATGCTTATAACTCTGATCTATTTAAATGAAAAACAATTCTAAACTCCTTATCATATACTTAAAAAGCTCGATCATGCCTTTCTCTTTTATTTACACATTTTTAGTGCTTTGTTTCCCTACCAACTTTTGCTAATAACAAAGGGGGAGAACTAACATGATAAATATAACCCGCTATCAAAAACCCAACATGACAAATTAAGATGATAGCTTACATATTAGGGGAGCATTCACTTAGGGGGAGCATGTATTTAGGGGGAGCAATTCTAAATGCTAAAATCAATAATTATCCTAAGTCATCACTCACACACACACACAAGTATAGTTTCATCATGCTTATTTATTAATGCTTTGATTTATCATTAATGGATTTGTTATTATCAAAAGGGGGAGTTTGTTGGAACATGGTCTTCCGCATCTCCTAGGTTTGAGAATAACAAATCCTATGTGTATTTGATCTTGTGTGTTTAAGTGTGCAGGAAATCAAAGTCCACATGACTCAAGGATGGTTGTCCCCAAAATTGAGGCCAGAATTCCAACATGGCCACTAGCGCCGGCAGTAGCGATAGAGCCCGGCGCTAGCGATGATTAGCGTAATTCTGGCAGTGTTTTTAGAAGGAGCTAGCGCCCGGCGGTAGCTACTAGCGCTGGCAGTAGCATGGCGCACAAGAGGCATAGAGCAAATTGCTGTCGCGGATTGAAGATCCTGCCGCGCAAAATGTTACTTAATCAGGGATAGCGCCGGCGGTAGCTACTAGCGCTGGCGGTTGCATGGCGCACAAGAGGCATAAAGCAACATGTTGCCGCGGATTGAAGATCCTATCGCGCAAAACATTACTTAATCCGGGCTAGCGTCGGCGGTAGCGCTAGCGCCGGCGATAGCGATTTGGCTATAAAAGGACCCCCTCTCCTCTTGTTTTCGAGACACCTATTGCATACACCTCAGAGAGAGAGTGCTAGAATTCCAGAGGCTTGTCTTGGCCGAAATTTGAGGTCCCAGCGAAGCTCTGCCAATTTCTGAAGGAGAATTCCATCACGCCGAATCCAGACGAAGTCCGCTTCGACAAACGCTGATTCTACAGCGGATCTTCGCCTCCATCTTCAGAAGTTCATCTTAAGGGAAGTTTTTATTATTTGATTTATCTTTCTTTGTAAACGGTAGTGAAATCGTCTCGTGTTGGCGACTAGGTCTGTGGTAGGACTTAGGGCTGAAATTCGCCTCGTGTTGGCGACTAGATCTAGGCTAGATCTAGGGGGTGCTAGAGGCCACATCCGGGGAAGGATTGGCTAGAGCGGCTTGAGGCCGAATCCGGGAAGGAGAAGGCTAGGGCCACCGGTTCGTGGGGAAGCGAGGCGGGATAGAAAACGAAAAGAGCTTTTATTATTCGCCCTCGATCTCTAGCGTCATTGAGATCGAGTTTTGTAAAACTTATTTAATATCAATAAAGCTTGTCTCTCTTTTTGTTTTACTTGACTTCTTGTTTTAATATTGCAATATTCCAAAGTTTTTCTAAATAAATCTAAAGTTTTTTGAAAACCCTTATTCACCCCCCTCTAAGGGCGCCGACCGATCCAACAAGTGGTATCAGAGTCAGGTTATTACAATCGGCTTAACAACCGGGAATAATGGCGTCTCATGATCTCACTTCAACTAGTGGGGCAAATTTCTGTGAAGATGAAATATCACATAAACCACCCTTGTTGGAAGGAACAAATTATAAAGGATGGAAAATCTTAATTGAAAAATTTATTAAAACTTTAGACATTGAAGTATGGAACTTAGCAATTATAAGACCTGCGAATGAATCAAATAAAAAAGAATGTCAGCTAAATGCCAAAGCCAAACACTATCTATTTTGTGCACTATCTAATGAAATTTTCAAATTCATATATTGCTTTACTGGTGCATACAAAATATGGCACTTTATTGAAGAAATGTATAATCTTCCTCTCGCAGGTGTGGAACAAACGCAGGATGAAAAGAACGTACAAGCATCCATTATCATTCAAGAAGATCTCTCTCGAAGCAAAGCCATGGAGAATATTGAAATAGAGAAAGAGTATAATACATCAAAAGAAGATGAAAACTCATCTGTGATCGAGGAAGGACTAAAAGATGACGAAGGAACTTCATGCTCATATTTTGCCTCCTCCAAAAGCGCTGTAAGAAAGACTAAATCTTCGTCTTGTGTAATAACCTCTATCTCTAGTTTCAACATATTCAAAATAGCTAAACGAAAGATCAAAAAATAGAAAATTGCTAATAAAAATTTACGTTTAGAAAATAAGAGGCTAAAGGCTAATGAATCAAATTGTGATGTGTCTTCATCATCTTGTTTTTTACTTGAAAATACAAAATCTTATTTTGATTGTAATAATATTAAAGAAAAAGTCAAAGAACATGAAAAAGAAATTATTTGTGTGAAAGAACATAATGAAAAATTTTGTTTAGAAAATTCATCGTCAAAGAATGATTGTGCTAAATGTAAAAACTACGAGATTGAAATTAAAGAGATGGACGAAACATTTGATGAATATAGGGATGAATATGAAAAACATATTAAATCAATTGCTACCACTCTTAAAAATAGCACAATCGCTTACAATAAAGCCAGACACAATTTACAAACTAAGAATGATGAATTAAATGCTAAAATCAATTTGCTCAAGGAAATCATAAAGAAAAACACTCATTCACAATACCAAGATATATCTAAAAGCAAGTTAAATATAAATTCTCAAAATATTAATAAATCAAGCAATGGAAATAAAAGACATCAACAAATTAAAAATGAAATTTCAAAGTACAATTATTATTATCATCAAACTTCTCCCAACATAAAACTTCACAAATTTCCTATGAAAAATGCTTTCTATAATCACTACAATTATAATCCTAAAGATAAAGATTATCACAATATAAATTTGACACATAATAATAATATTAAACCACAGTTTGAATGGAGGCCCAAAACCAAACACGAAACACAAACACCACAAAAAGGGGCCCATTCATTTCCATCTCCCCAAAAGCAAATACGTTGTATTTGGGTACCCAAAGGAACCATCACACCCGGTCCTCTTTGGATACCTAAATCTCTCTTTCATTAGGTACCACCAAATGCATGAAGTAGAATATTTTCAAAAGAGAAATATACAATTTTTCTACTTCATGATGTGCTTTAATGTCTTTCAATTTTCTTTATTTTCTTATTTCTTTGAAATTATCATGTTATGGTCATCTTGTATAGGAAACATGATCAAAAATTTTAATGAGCCTATAACATTAATCAAAACTCAAAATCTTATTTAGATGACCTACTTATTATTCATATATTCATTATACAACAATTAAATTCAAAATCTTCTATGTGGTGGTAAAATATTTAAGATTTCAAAAAGGTATACCATATAAAACAAGTTTCCTAAATATCACCACTTCATAACATCAAATTATAAATGAAACATTCTTGTCAAACATCCAAAAGATAACACAATAAACATAATTCAAAGAACAACAACATCCAATACATAGGTTCAAATTCCTAAATTATTACATAAAAATTGTTTCTCTCACAACTACTCCTCCTCATTTATGTCCTCCACACTAGGACTCAGGGAGCGTCTCCTGCGAATCCTCCGGATCGAGTGGCGGGGCGGATCTGAAACTGGACTCTCCCACCCCCTCCGCTCTGGTGTAGATGGGTTTAACTTTAAAGCTTTCATCATAAACTTCATCATTTTTTTGATCCCTGAGACATCCTTCCTTATCACAGAAACATCCTCCTCCACCCGTGTCATCCGCTCACCCATCTCCTCTCGAAAGGGCCCATATGGACCATCTCGAGCCCCTCGATAAGACGCTCCTCGCCAGAGTGGTGGTTGAGTTGATGAGGATGGCTCATTCGAGACGAAGGATGCTCGCAAATGCGAGGTACTATAAATAGGAGGATAGCAATCTATCAATTAGAAACCCAATTCAATAGAAGGATACATCATCTGCATCACCCGCTGTATGATGCCACCCAAGGGCAAGTTTTTGTATCTATGACGAGATGGTTGCCGCAAATTGTAGGAATAACCAATTAGAGAAAGTAATAAGTCAGCCACGTCGAACTTCTCCTCCTCCAAAATAAAATAAGTAACATAACTGAGCTATGCTGTGACCTTTGCTGTGTCACCCAACTTCAGCATAATTGTGTGAGGTAATACATCCTGAACAACTAGGGCATCCACAGTGAGCGTCAACACAGACGAGATCAGACTTTTGCATTCCCTATTATGTAGCACCATGTTCACCTGAGTCCAATCTCTGTCCACCCTGAACCTCTCCACAATCTCCAACCGATTAGAATGCTGGGACAATCCAAACACGAGCCTCAGTAGTTCATTGGTTATGGTCACCACTTGTCCTTGAACCTGTGACTGCACTCCTCCATCCAGCCTGGTCTGTGATGGGTCTTCCAAGTGTGTATAAAAATCCTGCACAAACTCTGAAGAAAATCCATCAGAACTAAATAAATTCGACACCTCGGAAGTAGCAAATAACTGCATGATATGATAGTGGCGTGGCAAGTCGAACTCCATGACATATGGAACACCTACTACAGCTGCTTCCACGGCCAACTCTGTGCACTTCTTTCCCTTAGGAGCCATCTGCTACAAAAAAATTATTAAAACAAGAATAACAAAATTTTAATCTAAAAACAAAAATTTTATATCTCCTTAAAATTAAGATATTCTCCATCTTGGTAGATCTAAGAAATTAACATCAAAAATCAAGTTAGAAATAAATATAATATTGTCATTTAAACTAAGCAAGTTAGATCCAAAAAATATTTCACATGATACTCTCAAAATCAAAATCAAGTTAGATCTAAAAATTAATGTTCTCATATTCAAAACCAAAAACCTCATCAAAACCACAAACCTTGGAGAAAATCTAAACAGTGTAGATCTAGTTCCTAAATCTACCTAAAAACTGTAAATATCTTCATCTCTAACATCACAATCAAGCTTTAAAACAAAAATCATGAGAAAAGATGAAGATTTACCTCAGATCTGGGCGGAGGAACGCGTCTTCTTCTAGGTTTCTCGGGAGGAAAAGCAAGGAAATGACGGATCTGAAAGAAGCACTTGCATTTAACAAAAGCCTCGATAGGGCTAGCGTCGGCGGTATCGGACCCTTTTGAGTTTTTAATATAACAAAATTCTATTAAATACCTAAATTTTTTCTCTACTATATGTGCTAGTTGGTGATGCAAGATTTCGTTTATTTTAACTTGTGTTAGGTGTCCTAGATCTTTCAAATTAACACAAATTCAAAAATGCTATTTTTTTGGTGTTTAACCATCAAAAACATCTCCTTAAATTCTGCAATTTCAGCATGAAACTCCTAATGGGACACCTAATCAAGACCACCAATCAAAATTTCCAAAATCCTAAAAAAATCGTTCACTGTCTCCCGCGCTAGCGCTACCGCAGGCGCTAACATCCATGTTCATTTTTCTGTATTTTTTAAATTTCTAAAAATACCTACAAATATATAAATCTATATTTTCTACTTAGTTTTGCACTTCTATGTTTCTTTATTTTTTTGAAAAATCAAATACAAAACTACAAAACCCAAATTACAAAAAATATGTTTTTCTTTTTCGCTTGTGTTGTTTCCTTTATTTAAAGTTCTCTTTATGCAAAAATCAAATATAAAAATTACAAAAGCAAAAATTACAAAAATATGCTTTTATTTGCTAAAATCAAATACAAAAATATAAAACTTTAAAACTATCAAACAAACTGTATGATTTTTCTGAAAAAGCAACCATGATTTAATCTATTAATTAGAAATTCTACAATGTTGCAATTTATCTTTTCAAACTACTTTGGACATTGTCTTTCTTCATGCTCTGATATATCTATTTAAATGTGCATCAATTATAGTTTAAAAGTTGTGTAGGATCAAGCTTAGCATGCATCAAAGTATGAGAAATGTTTTATGTTTGATAATGATATTTATTCACTCAACTTTTTGGCATTGTCTACATATGTATTTAAACTAAGAATGCTTGTGTATGTTTTGTATTAGTACAATGGGTTAAAATTGCACAAGTATCTTACCTACACTCCTTATTTTGCAATCTTAAAAATTAAGAAAAGTGGTTATGGTTTTCATAAATTTTATTGATTTGCAAAACAAGTGTATTCGGAGAACTTTGTACAAAACAAAATTATAAAATAAATGACAAAGATAACTCCACCAAGCACTACTTGAACCTCCTGATAAGTCTTAATAAGCATTGTGAGGTTGAGCACCTTGGAAAGAATAGTAAAGTGTCTTGTGCAAATCAAATCTTTCTTTCAAAAATAAGAAAAACCACTTACTCTTAAGTACACCGGATCACTAGTCTCAAAATTCAAAATAAAATATGTGATCCCCCAAGCACTACTTTGCACCATGATAAGTCTTGATGAGCATTGTGTGTGCAGAGCACCTTGGTTGTTGTATTTTTTATTGTGCATTAAAGTGTGTGGAAGTAATCTTATTTGTGTTTTATTGTGCTCGTACTTTACATATATCTTGTATTTTTGATTAAAACATTTGTTTACATTACTAAAAAATACACTTATGTGCACATCATTATCTTCCATAACACTTCTTCTCATGAGCATTGGATCTTAATGCTAATTCTATATTACTTTTTATTTATGAAATGTAATAGATAACCTAGCATGTGTTCTACAATGTTTTGTATGTTTTTGCAATTATGAATTAAAGTAACATTGTGGTAATCTCTTTTTGATAAACATTATTTCATGCTTGGTTATTATCAAATTTAAAGATCTAATTAAAAAATGATTTACAAAAACATCATCTTTTGTGAACTTTAACTCATATTTTTTTGGATTATCATTACTATTTGATATTTTTGTATTGATATAAGTCTTCCGCATCTTAACCATATATGTGTTTTACCTTGCACTTTCATGATTACTTAATATCTTGTATTCTTTGCATCATCACTTATTCTTAAAAATTCATATCCTTCATTAAGTGATAGATTTACTTGGAACACTTTTTATTGGTTACTTCAAACATAAAAATCTTTTATGCTCAAAACTTTGAAAATTTTGCAATGCTTATAACTCTGATCTATTTAAATGAAAAATAATTCTAAACTCCTTATCATTTACTTAAAAAGCTCGATCATGCCTTTCTCTTTTATTTACACATTTTTAGTGCTTTGTTTCCCTACCCACATTTGCTAATAACAAAGGGGGAGAACTAACACGATAAATATAACCCGCTATCAAAAACCCAACATGACAAATTAAGATGATAGCTTACATATTAGGGGAGCATTCACTTAGGGGGAGCATGTATTTAGGGGGAGCAATTCTAAATGCTAAAATCAATAATTATCCTAAGTCATCACTCACACACACACACAAGTATAGTTTCATCATGCTTATTTATTAATGCTTTGATTTATCATTAATGGATTTGTTATTATCAAAAGGGGGAGTTTGTTGGAACATGGTCTTCCGCATCTCCTAGGTTTGAGAATAACAAATCCTATGTGTATTTGATCTTGTGTGTTTAAGTGTGTAGGAAATCAAAGTCCACATGACTCAAGGATGGTTGTCCCCAAAATTGAGGCCAGAATTCCAACATGGCCACTAGCGCCGGCGGTAGCGATAGCGCCCGGCGCTAGCGATGATTAGCGCAATTCTGGCAGTGTTTTTAGAAGGAGCTAGCGCCCGGCGGTAGCTACTAGCGCTGGCAGTAGCATGGCGCACAAGAGGCATAGAGCAAATTGTTGTCGCGGATTGAAGATCCTGCCGCGCAAAATGTTACTTAATCAGGGATAGCGCCGGCGGTAGCTACTAGCGCTGGCGGTTGCATGGCGCACAAGAGGCATAAAGCAACATGTTGCCGCGGATTGAAGATCCTGTCGCGCAAAACATTACTTAATCCGGGCTAGCGCCGGCGGTAGCGCTAGCGCCGGCGGTAGCGCTTGCGCCGGCGGTAGCGCTAGCGCCGGCGGTAGCGATTTGGCTATAAAAGGACCCCCTCTCCTCTTGTTTTCGAGACACCTATTGCATACACCTCAGAGAGAGAGTGCTAGAATTCCAGAGGCTTGTCTTGGCCGAAATTTGAGTTCCGAGCGAAGCTCTGCCAATTTCTGAAGGAGAATTCCATCACGCCGAATCCAGACGAAGTCCGCTTCGACAAACGCTGATTCTACAGCGGATCTTCGCCTCCATCTTCAGAAGTTCATCTTAAGGGAAGTTTTATTATTTGATTTATCTTTCTTTGTAAACGGTAGTGAAATCGCCTCGTCTTGGCGACTAGGTCTGGGGTAGGACTTAGGGCTGAAATTTGCCTCGTGTTGGCGACTAGATCTAGGCTAGGTCTAGGGGGTGCTCGAGGCCACATCCGGGGAAGGATTGGCTAGAGCGGCTTGAGGCAGAATCCGGGAAGGATAAGGCTAGGGCCACCGGTTCGTGGGGAAGCGAGTCGGGATAGAAAACAAAAAGAGCTTTTATTATTCGCCGTCGATCTCTAGCGTCATTGAGATCAAGTTTTGTAAAACTTATTTAATATCAATAAAGCTTGTCTCTCTTTTTATTTTACTTGACTTCTTGTTTTAATATTGCAATATTCCAAAGTTTCTCTAAATAAATCTAAAGTTTTTTGAAAACCCTTATTCACCCCCCCCCCCCCCTCTAAGGGCGCCGACCGATCCAACAAACTCCACTTGAAGATTTTTCGCAGCCTTTCCTTCTTCATCAACCCTGCTCTCCGGTAGTTCAACTCCTGAACTCCCCTTGTAGGAAGTCACCTCATCGAACACCACATCTTGAGATACAATTGATCTCTGTGTCTCAGGATCCATGCATCTCCATCCCTTCTTCCGCTCATCATATCCAACAAAGACTAGCTTCCTTGCTTTCGCATCTAGCTTTGTCCGAAGAGCATCAGGAATATGCACATAACAGGTTGACCCAAACACCCGAAGGTGTGCAACACTTGGCTTCTCCTTGAACATCAGTTCGTGAGGGGTCTTCATGTTGATAGGACTTAGAGGCATCCTGTTGATGACGTATGCTGCACAAGACATTCCCTCCGCCCAAAAGGACTTTGGGATACTCTTGGCATGAAGCCAGCATTTGCAGGTTTCCGTCAGATGATGGATCTTCCTCTCTGCAACGCCATTTTGCTGTGGAGTATGGGCACAAGTGAACTCTCTTCGAACGTCGTGCTTCCTGCAAAAACTTGAGAACTCACCAGAGGTGAACTCCCCACCATTGTCAGTTCTAAATTTTTTCACCCGCAGGCCTAACCGACCTTCCACCAGCTCCTTGAACTCCATGAACTTCGCAAAGGCTTCCGACTTCTCTTTCAGAAAATACACCCAGACATATCTGGTGTAATCGTCAATCAACACCAACATATGTTTGTTGCCTCCAAGCCTTGGGGTGGCAGTCGGTCCCATCAAATCACTGTGAATGCACTCCAACAGTGCTTTGCATCTTGTTTGCGATTTATCAAATGGAAGTCGATGAGACTTACCAAACTGACATCGCGCACAAACATGACCGCCTCCATAAGAGGACAAGCTAGGCAAGCCCTTGACAAGGCCCCTTACCGCCATAGCCTTCAATTTGTCCATGCCAACATGCCCCAACCTTTCATGCCAGATAGTCGCGCTATCGTTGGTCTTCATCTTATCAACATAGGTACTTGTTGATAGAACGAACACGTCCTTCACCCGCTTTCCAGCATGAATAACATCTCCCTTTATCTCCGGTTGAGTTTTAAGAAACTTCACTTCTGTTGGGCCAAACAGAACGTGATAACCGGCATCGACCGCATTGGTTACAGAGAAGAGATTCTTCTTCATACCAGGCACGTGATAAACACTCCTCAAAGTGAGTGGACCCTTATCACTGCTCAAAGAGACCACACCTTCTTGTTCTACTGCATGAATAGAATTATCAGCCGTAATGATAGCATCGTTACCTGAGTAAGGCGCCAAAGAAGAGATCTTTGATTCATCTCCGGTGAGGTGATGCCCACACCCTGAATCCACAATCCAATCCTCTTTGAAGTTGATGGCATCCAAGGCCTTAACGGATATCGTCGTCATATTAGCCGCAAAGGCTCCTCCCCATCCAGCTTCATCAGACTTTGGCTTTTCCTTCTCTGCTACATGTCCCGACTGAAGATTAACCCGGCAATCCTTCTTGAAGTTGCCGGTCTTATTACACCTGAAGCACCTTGGTCCCTCTCCCTTCTTCTTCCCATCAGACTTAGAAGCATAACCTCTATCCTGCTGACCTAAAGTAGAAGGTCCATCCTGACCTAGATTCTTCTTCTCCCACTTCTTCTTCTTCTTCCTAGAGAACAACACATCACTATCTCCCCCAGAGATAGAAGTCCCCACCATCTGTCTCACCTAACTTTCCTGCGAAGCAATTAAGTTCTCCAGCTCCAACAGAGATGGTTGATTTGCCCAACCTTGAACTGAAGTCACAAAGGCAAGATACTCCTTCCGCAACCCGCGGATGATATGCCTCTTCAGTTTTGCCTCTGAGATGGGCTCATCAGGGTCCAATGCAGAAATCTCTGCTGTAAGGTTCTTCATCTTGAGAAAGAAGGTAGAAATAAAAAGATCACCTTGAGAGGCCTTCGCCAACTCATTTTAAAGAAACTGTAGCCGATCTACATTCTTCTTATTAAACAACTCGTCCAAAGACATCCAAATCTCAGTAGCAGATTTACATCCAATGAAGTGATCGAATAGCTCTGGTGAGGTAGCCCTCTTGAGTGTGAACTCTGCCTTTGCATTAGTCCTCCTCCAAAGTCTCACCTCTGCCATATTATCTCCTGCTAGAAACACATCTTGTGTGTCTTCTCCTCCAACTATCTCCCATAGATCCTCGCCAAGTAAGTAACTCTCCATACACGAACTCCATTTCTTATAGTTAGTCGATGTAATGAGTTCAATACCAAGCCCTCTTGCGTATCCAGCTTCCATGGCAAACTATGTGGTCTCTTCTTCACAAAGACGATGGCAACTCAAGTTGATCGCTGCTTATCCACTCCAACAACCTACCTCTGATACCATGTTAAAATTTTTGATTTGAATCATTTAGGAGTAAGTAGGAGTTGCATCAACAGAGTAATAGCCAAATAACCACAATATGCCACACAGCAACACAAAGCTTTATTGAATCACAATACTTGATTACAGTGCGATACATACATGGCGAGACATGATTCATAAGAATCACGAAGGAGAGAAGAACAAAACACACCAAAACAAATCTGGCGGCTTGACATGCAGAGACCGCACAGACCGATTAACTCCAGAACCCGCCCGGCTTGACCTGAGACCGCTTGAACAAAAAACAGGCAAGACTATAGCTCACACCCGGCTTGACCTGAACTGCCACACCGCCACCTCAGACCACATGAACTGGTGCTTATTGCACTGAACAAAGAACTGAAGCTGTCGCCAGACTGCAACTCTGATCGCCTAACCACTGAAGGTCGCCTGATCGTTGAGCTCGCTGTGAACAGCACAAGAACAACATAAACCAGTTCGCAGACAGACCGCTGCCGAACTGTTTATTCAAGCCGCTGGGAAATCACCAAGGAAGGAGACCACAACATGCTGACCGCAAACCTGCGAATGCAACAAACAGTCAACTCACTTCCGAGACCGCCCGACCTCAAAGTGAGACCGCACGAAACAACCCAGGCTCTAGTTCTTACAGTTCTCGTTATAAATGATGGGCCATGCACCCCTATTTATAGGCAACAAGACGGATGTCGTCACCGCCGCAAGAGTGATACAATCACCACCCGCCAGATCGCCAGTGGTCTCATAGACAGACCGCGCGATCACACCACTTGGACAGCATCCTATCCAAGACCACAGATCAGCAGCAGACCGCGCACAAGCCACGCGTACACAAGACCGCACATAAGCCGCGCGGACACAAGAATGCTCCTTCCTTAGATCACCAAGAGCAAGCCAAGAACATTTGGCCGACTTTAGACAATTCGCCAGATCGCCCTACAAAAGCAGCCCGGTCACAGCGGTTATACAGAATAGACCGCCCAGTCTTCCAACAAAGAAGACAGACCAACCAAGCAGAACAACTCGGGAATAGACTGCAGTAAATTAGAACAGACCGGCCGGTCACACCAGATCGCCAGGGACAGACCGATAGAGCACCAACGCAGACCGTGCGGTCTCTGCGGTCTCCAATAATCAGACCTCCGGCCACCTTCTGTTGGATCGGTAGGCGCCTTAGAGGGGGGTGAATAAGGGTTTTCAAAAACTTATATTATATTTTGTAATACTTGAAATAATAAGAGATCAAAATAGTGATTTTGAATAAAGATCTAAATTGTTTTATAATAAAAGAAATGACAATAAATAATTTAGAGAAATGAAGAACAAATCATTTTTATTACAAAAGGAGAGACATGATTACTATTAATAAAAATGATTACAAAATTTTGATTTCAATGATGCTAGAAATTAAAGCGAAATATGAAAGACTCTTTTGGTTTTCTATACCGACTCGTATACCCACGAACCGGTTGGCTTTAGCCGATCCTTCCCCGGATACGGCCTCAAGCCGCTCTAGCCAGCCCTTCCCCAGATATGGCCTCGAGCACCCCCTAAACCTACACCCGAGACCTAGTCGCCAACACGAGGCGAATTTCTGCCCTAAGTCCTACCCAGACCTAGTCGTCAATACGAGGCGAGTTTACTAAACGATTGCAAGAAAGGTATTTGAAATAAAAAGACAATAATATAAAAACCCCCCTCAATGTGGATCTCTTGGAGAAGTAGACGAAGACGCAGAGTATGATCGTAGTTGATGCGGTCTTTCGTCATGATGATGACGCGTGTTGAAATCTTCTCCACGGATCTCCTTTAGCCTTTATAGATTTGTGGGAGTATATCTCTGAAACTTCCTCTCTATGTTGTGGCACGAAGCTCTGGAATTCTGGATCTCTAGAGGATGAAGAAGACGGAGCCAAGATGTCCTTTTTATAGACTTAGCGCTAGTGCTACTGCCAGCGCTATCCCATATTAGGACATATTCTGCGAGGCAGAATCTTCAATCAGAGGAAACAATTCTCTCTTGCCTACTGTGCTCCTCGCTATCTCCTGCGCTATCGGATATCACCTGGCGCTATCTCCTTCTTTAAGTACTCCCGACATTTACGCTTAAGCCAACATTTCGTCGAACGAAATTTCGTAGAACGCAGCAAAGAGTTTGTCGAGCGAATTTTCGTCGAACGCCGTTACGAGCATTTCGTCGAGCGCCGCTAACAGTTCGTCGAACGATAGCTAGCACCTGCGCTAGTACTACCGCCAGCGCTAGTAGGTGTTTTGGATTTGTTGGCTCAGCTTTGGGAGCAACCTTCTTATGTAATCTTTGAGTCATGTGGACTTGGTTATCCTGCACACTTAAACACACAAGATCAAATACACATAGGATTTGTTATTCTCAAACCTAGGAGTTGCAGAAGACCATGTTCCAATAAACTCCCCCTTTTGATAATAACAAATCCATTAATGATAAATCAGAGCATTAATATATAAGCATGAAGAAACATACTTGTGTGTGTGTGAGAGTGATGACTTAGGATAATTTACGATTTTTGCATTTAAAATTGCTCCCCCTAAATACATGCTCCCCCTAAGTGAATGCTCCCCTAATATGTAAGCTATCATCTTAATTAAGCATTATATTTTGATAGCAGATTATATTTATCATGTTAGTTCTCCCCCTTTTGTTATTAGCAAAAGCGGGTAAGGAGACACCACTTAAAAATTTATAATAAGATAAAAGCATGATCGAGCTTGTAGAGAAGGAAATGATAAGGAGTTTTAGAATACTTTTCATTTAAATAGATCAGAGTTTGAGTATTACAACATTTTCATAAATCAGAATTTGTAGCATAAACAAAATGTAATGATTTCCAAGTAACTAAACTACCCAGACAATATGTCTACACCCTAGCCCCGTACTAAGTGACGGATGGGCATGAGGAGCTGCATACATGTCGTAGGTTGGGGTGTTAGTCCCATATGCAAACACTAGACATAACGCAATCTAGCACTCTTTCCCCCAGTGCCTCGCAAGGCCCCACTGGAACCCTCCCCGGTTAAGGACAAGACATGACTAGAGATAAAGGTTATCTATTCTCTACAACCCTACGCCCTCGCTATGGTGAGAAATGAAGTCATGGATAATAATTATTGGAAACATTTAAGTGTTTTAAATCAAAGTATAATTTCATAGCCAATGGATTTTTATATTTGAATTTATGAAAACACTCACATAGCTATTTTGAAATCCATTAATGAATCAGAGTTAACAATATTTTCATAGAAATGAATCAGAGTTTTTAATAAAAAATATTCATGTTTAGAGTAACCAATATAAAGTTTACCAAGCAAGTCTACCACTTGTTGAAAGAAAGGAATTTTAAGATTCAAGTGATGATGCACACAAAAATAAAAGACTTTAAGTAAGCATGAAAGCGTAAGGTAAAACAATTATATGGTTATGATGCGGAAGATTTATAGAAATACAAGTAACATCTTATTGTAATTAATGATGATCCATAAAAAGATATATGAGTTAAATTTCAAAAAGAAGATGTTTTTGTGAATCATTTTTCAATTAAAATCTTTAAGTTTGACAATAAAGTAACCAAGCATGAAATAATGTTATCAAAAAGAGATTACTACAATGTTATTTTAAATCACAATTTCAAAAACATACCAATCATTGTAGAGAGCATGCTAGGTTATCTAGTGCATTTCATAAATAAAGAGTAGTATAGAATTTGCATGAGGATCCAATACTCATGAGAAGAAGTGTTATGGAAGATAATGATGTGCACATAAGTGTATTTTGAATAGAGTAAACAAATGTTTTAATCAAAAATACAAGAGATATGTAAAGTGAAGAGCACAATAAAACACAAATAATTTTACTTCCGCACACTTCAATGCACAAACAAAAATGTACAACTACCAAGGTGCTTTGCACACACAATGCTCATTAAGACTTATCAGGGTGCAAAGTAGTGCTTAGGGGATCACATATTTTATTTTTAATGTTGAGATTAGTGATCCGGTGTACTTTAAGAGTAAGTGGTTTTTATTTTGAAAGAAAGATTTGATTTGCACAAGATACTTTACTATTCTTTCCAAGGTGCTCAACCTCACAACGCTTATTAAGACTTATCAGGAGGTTCAAGTAGTGCTTGGTGGAGTTATCTTTATCACTTGATTTTATGATTTTTGTTTTGTACAAAGTTCTCCGAATACACTTGTTTTGCAAACCAATATAATTTATGAAAAACATAACCACTTTTCTTAACTTTTAAAAGTGCAAGTAAAGGAGTGTAGGTAAGATACTTGTACAATTTTAATTCATTGTACTAATACATAACATACACAAGCATTCTTAGATTAAACACATATGTAGACAATGCCAAAATAAGTGAGTGAATAAAGATCATTATCAAACATAAAACATTTACTCATACTTAGAGGCATGCTAAGCAAAGTTCTACACAACTTTTAAACAATACTTGATGCACATATTAATAGATATATCAAAGCATGATGAAAACAATGTTCAAAGTAGTTTGAAAAGATAAATTGCAACATTATAGAAATTATAAAGAATAGATTAAATCATGCTTGAACTTCAATGAAGTCCATATAGTATTTTTGATATTTTGAAGAAAGATTTGATTTAAAGTTTGAACTCATAATATTGATCTTGGACTTCCCGGGGACTACCTTGTGAGAGGTTCGCCCGGTACTAGGTGATGTGATGCGATGATAGCCCAAATCACCCTTTCGCAAGATACATGTAAATAGAAAAGTTAAGTTCAAAATAACAATTTTTTATATTTTGTAATACTTGAAATAATAAGAGATCAAAAACTTAGAGGGGGGTGAATAAGGGTTTTCAAAAACTTATATTATATTTTGTAATACTTGAAATAATAAGAGATCAAAATAGTGATTTTGAATAAAGATCTAAATTGTTTTATAATAAAAGAGATGACAATAAATAATTTAGAGAAATGAAGAACAAATCATTTTTATTACAAAAGGAGAGACATGATTACTATTAATAAAAATGATTACAAAATTTTGATTTCAATGACGCTAGAAATCAAAGCGAAATATGAAAGACTCGTTTTGTTTTCTATACCGACTCGTATCACCATGAATCGGTTGGCTTTAGCCGATCCTTCCCCGGATACGGCCTCAAGCCGCTCTAGCCAACTCTTCCCCGGATATGGCCTCGAGCACCCCCTAGACCTACACCCGAGACCTAGTCGCCAACACGAGGCGAATTTCTTCCCTAAGTCCTACCCAGACCTAGTCGCCAACACGAGGCGAGTTTACTAAACAATTACAAGAAAGGATGTGAAATAAATAGACAATAATATTAAAACTCCCTCAATGTGGATCTCTTGGAGAAGTAGACGAAGACGCAGAGTATGATCGTAGTTGATGCGGTCTTTCATCACGATGATGACGCGTGTTGAAATCTTCTCCATGGATCTCCTTTAGCCTTTATAGATTTGTGGGAGTATCTCTCTGAAACTTCCTCTCTATGATGTGACACGAAGCTCTGGAATTTTGGATCTCTAGAGGATGAAGAAGACGGATCCAAGATGTCCTTTTTATAGACTTAGCGCTAGCTCCTTCTATAAGTACTCCCGACATTTGTGCTTAAGCCAACATTTCATCGAACAAAATTTCGTCGAACGCAACAAAGAGTTTGTCGAGCGAATTTTTGTCGAACGCCGTTATGAGCATTTCGTCGAGCGCCGCTAACAGTTTGGTGAACGACAGCTAGCGCCTGCGCTAGTACTACCCCCAGCGCTAGTAGGTGTTTTGGATTTGTTGGCTCAACTTTGGGAGCAACCTTCTTATGTAATCTTTGAGTCATGTGGACTTTGTTATCCTGCACACTTAAACAGACAAGATCAAATACACATAGGATTTGTTATTCTCAAACCTAGGAGATGCGTAAGACCATGTTCCAACACCTTCCACTCCACTTCAACAATTTTAACAAGATTTCTAGTTTATAAATTAAATTATATTGAGAGCAAATTCTAGTCAATTTAAATTTCCTAATATCTAAAAAGCTAGAAGAAAATATAATTGAAATTTAAAGAGGTTTAGCAAATTCACTACAAAATGAAGTCATTTAAAAATAAAAAGAGAAGTCATGCTAACAAAAATTCTCTAATCAAACTCAAATCATAAGATGGTTTTTAAAACAAGATTACCTAAAATTTAAAATTAACAAACTATGATAAACAAAATTTTAGCCAATTAAAAACCTAAAAATGCTTATAAACATTCTCAACTAGATTTCTAAGAAATCACAAAACAACAAGTAAGAGGGGTATAATAATTTTTTTGAATTTTTGATATTATCCTTTTTGGGGGGGATTTTGATATTATCTTTTTTTTTCGAATTTTTGATAAGAAATAAACAAAAAATGTTAAACATAAACTAAAAAGCCTAAATTTTTTTGTTAATTCTTGGACTTCCCGGGGTATACCCCATGAAGGGTTCTCAACGGTACTAGGAGGTGTGATGGGGTGTGGTCACAAACGCCCCTTTCCAAGAAATTAATTTTTTACTTTCTAATTTTTTTGAATATTTTGGGTTTTCTAATTTTTTTGAAAAAGCTAATTTTTCTTTTGTAAAAGACAATAAAAAGGAAATAAACTATGTACAAAAAGAAAATAACTATGTACAAACAAAATATTTTTGGAATTTTTGGATTCTTAACTTTTTTTTTGGAAATTTTCTACGATTTTATAATTTAAAAGAAAGAGAAATACACCCCCATACTTAAAATTCAACATTATCCCTAATGTTGAAAACTAAGTATGAGGAACAAATAAAATATAAACACAATATTATGAAAGAAAAAGAATAAGGAGGGGGGAAAGAAGCACGTCCCTGATTTGGAGACGGACGATTACCACGATCACCTGCAAAATTATTTTTAAAAAAAAAAACAAAACACAAAATAAATAAAAACATAAAAGTTATTAAAAAAAATTTTTGAATTTTTGATAAAAGAATTTGTTGAAACCGATATCTCGATCTCTGTGGAGTTCGGGGCCCCCAACAAGTTGAGGGGTGGCCAACTCTTACTCCCCCCGAGGGAGAGCTCTAGGTTGAAGGTGTTGGAACTATGAACAGGACTAAGGGCTCGGCATGGAGGTCCCACCACATACCCGGAAGATCTTTAGAGCGCTTCCCCTCCCAAGCCAATGTCGAGCTTGGGCACCACTGGAGACTCTCCTCACACCTTAGAGAGAGAAAATGGGGGGAGAGAGAGAGAGAGAGAGTTAGCATGGGACAAGCTTGCCTCCAAATGGTGCCCCCTTGGTCCTATTTATAGAATTTCAGGGTTTGAGTTGCAGATAACCAAACTCTGGCCTATCAGATTACCAAAATACCCTCGGATTTGGCTGCGGATAGCCAAATCCCGCTGTTCTGCTGCGCTAAACGCGGACCAAACCCTCCCCCGGGAACTGGGCGAGAGGAGGTACCACGCGGGGCTCAGCGAGCCCACTAATTGGGGTGGGGCGAGACCCGGGGATCGGCCCCCTGCTGGTCTCGCCCCCCTACTGGGGCTGGGCGAGACCCAGCCAGGGTCGGCCCTCTTCTGGTCTCACCCCTCTGCTGGGGCGGGGGCGAGGGGGGTCTGAGGCCTCCTCCCCTCACCCCCTGCTGGGGATGGGCGAGACCCAGCCAGGGTAGGCCCTCTGCTGGTCTCGCCCCTCTGCTGGGGCGGGGGAGAGGGGGGGTCGGAGGCCTCCTCCCCTCGCCCCCTGATGAGTCCCTATTATATATATATTTTCGGACTCATTTAGGCTAGTTTTCTTGCTTTTGTGCTTCAGTTTTTGTTCATATTTCCCTTATACATGCTTTTTGTTGTAGTACTTAGTATGCCTGTTTTTGTGTGCAATTGCGCACTTTGTTGTTGGGGGTAAGCACTGCGTGCTCCCCATTGTATCCTCTTTATCTCTGTGCTGCTGGTAGTACTTTCCCAGCTTGTGTCTCTTGTTTGCAGGTGACCTGATCGTCCCGTTTTCCCCAATGTAATCTCTGTGGATATCGCACGGTCGTGCGTTTCCTTGACGCATGGTCTGTGCGGTCGTGCGTTTGTGTCTGGGAAGAAAATGGAGCATCGGAGTTTACTCGTGTGTTTGGACGCACGGGCGGTGTTGGTCATGCGTGAGCAAAATGCACGGGCGCTGGCCTTCTTCCCCTGCACGCCTGCTGACCTTAAGTATCGCACGGTCCACGCACGGTCGTGCATTCGACCGTGCGTGACCAAATTTCTAATGTTTTTCTATAAAAGCTGCAGCGTCGACCTAAAACGAGAGTTCCGTGCGCACTGTACAGCTACGCCGATTTCGCCATCTCCACCAGGGTTTCCTCCCTTTGGCCTCCTCCTTCATCCTAGAGCTTCAAGGGAGATCTAGCCACCATTTCCTTCAAGCATGAGGAAGTTTGCAACCTCCACCGGATCGTGAGACGAAGAAGACGGGTCCATTGGAGAGTAGTGACAGCTCTCTCTACCCCGGACGCAGTTGCTGACCAAGCTTGGACGCGGACTGACAACCCAGCGATTCCAACCGTGAATCTCCAACGAGCCTTCGGATTCGGTCGATTTCTTGCTTTGTTCTCCTCTTATTGATGTATATGTAGTTAGATCCTTACATTTTGATGAAGTAGAGTACATAAACTTGTTTGTATTTCTTTACATTTCATGTCTATATGAAATGCTTTGTGGTTTATGTTGCTTGAGGTGCGCCCCAATCCATCCTCCATCACGCCGTCACGTTCGTGTGTCGCACTAGCAATTGCTAGTGGCGTGCTTGTCGAAGAGGTGCTTATGACCCTCACTCTGTTTGCCTACTCGTCCATCCGCCTAACGAAGCATGGCATACCGGCCCGTGTAATCCACTCGCCCTACGAAGCAGCGCGCTCAAGGCCTGCATAGTTCGATTCCGCGTGCCTACTCATCCATCCGCCCTTACGACGCAGTGCGCTCAAGGCCTGCCTAGTCTCCATCCCGCCAAGCAAAGCATTGCATAGCGGCATTGCATAGGATTAGTTTAATATTTTCTCTTTATTTTCCACAAACCAAATCCCCCGTTCCGCATCCATCCGACCAAAGGACTTCAATCTCAAGTCCTGCCTCAATAGTAAACTCCACCTTACTGTGTTCCTTGAGAGATTCGATACTCGGGGATTACTCCTCGTTTTATATTACTTGAACGATCGGTACACTGCCGTTTCGTGTCGCAGTCTTACTACCGCCTATAGCGGTGTGCTAAGATTTGCGCATCACCCCCACTGCTGGGGATGGGCGAGACCCAGCCAGGGTCGGCCCCCTGCTGGTTCCACCCCTCTGCTGGTGGGGGTGCGGGGGGCGAGTGGAGCTCGCCCCCCTACCTTGGGGCGGGGTGAGTGGAGCTCGCCCCCCTACCTTGGGGCGGGGCGAGTGGAGCTCTCCCACCCTACCTTAGGGCGGGGCGAGTGGAGCTCACCCCCCTACCTTGGGGCGGGGCGAGTGGAGCTCGCCCCCTACATTAGGGCGGGGCGATTGGAGCTCGGCACCCCTACCTGGGGCGGGGCGAGTGGAGCTCGCCCCCCTACCTTGGGGCGGGTTGAGTGGAGCTAGCGCCCCCTACCTGGGGAAGGGGGCGTGAGGAGCTCGCCACCCCCTGCTGCTGGGCCTCGCCCCCTCCTGCTGGGGGTGCGGGGGGCGAGGGGAGCTCGCCTCCCCTTTATACAGGCTGGGCGAGCGGGAGGTCTCTACCTCCACCGCTCGCCCTCCTCTTTCCTTTCCCTGTATCATACTGAACAACAATGCTATAAAATATCTCTTGCCTCGAGAACCTACTCGGTTAATACAAGGTTGTACATAATCCCTGCTCTTTTCGAGTGAGGTACACGTTCGGAAAGAAATGTCCAACCATGCATATTCGACGAGTGTCGCTGGAAATACGGCCAATGGAGCTACTTCGAGAAAAAACATAGCCTCCCTGAGAGTTCCTCCAACCCTGCCGGCTAGCGAGACCATCTCGGGGGAAAAAGACTTTGCCTCCCTAGGAGGTCAACCTGCACCTGCCGGCTAGTGAGAGCCCAGTCAGCGAAACCATCCAAGGGGAAAAGAACATAGCCTCCCTGGGAGGTCAACCTGCACCTGCCGGCTAGTGAGATCCCGGTCAGCGGAACCATCCGAGGGGTGAAGAACATAGCCTACCTGGGAGGTCAACCTGCACCCGCCGGCTAGTGAAAGCCCGGTCAGCGGAACCATCCGAGGGGTGAAGAATATAGCCTCCCTGGGAGGTCAACCTACACCTGCCGGCTAGTGAGAGCCCGGTCAGCGAAACCATCCGAGGGGTGAAGAACATTGCCTCCCTGGGAGGTCAACCTGCACCTACCGGCTAGTGAGAGCCCGGTAAGCGGAACTATCCGAGGGTGAAGAACATTGCCTCCCTGGGAGGTCAACCTGCACCTGCTGGATAGTGAGAGCCCGGTCAGCGGAACCATCCGAGGGGTGAAGAACATAGCCTCCCTGGTAGGTCAACCAGCACCTGCCGGCTAGTGAGAGCCCGGTCAGTGGAACCATCCGAGGGGTGAAGAACATTGCCTCCCTGGGAGGTCAACCTGCACTTGCCGGCTAGTGAGAGCCCAGTTAGCGGAACCATCCGAGGGGAAAAGAACATTGCCTCTGAAAGTGCATAGTTAACCACGCTAGAATTCTCTAGAGGGGGGTGAATAGAGATTTAAATAAATTTTGTGCAAAGTTAACAAATATATATATATGTGTAATAATCACAGAATTAAGCTTCCCGCACACACCAACAAGAATTAAGTAAATAGAGAAAGAAATAGCAAAATGAAAATCACAGCACAACACAAAGAAATATAGTGGTTCCCCAAACTTTGGGTAGACCACTCTTCTACCCACTTGGTAGGAATTCACTATCTTGCACTGAGTCTTTTGATAAGGAGACTCTTAGAACCAGCCTAAGTCTTTTGATAAGGAGACTCTTAGAACCAGCCTGAGTCTTTTGATAAGGAGACTCTTAGAACCAGTATAACTGAATTTTTGGAAGAGAGATTCTAAAAACTCTTTTACACAATTAAAGTTGAAATAAGAATGAGAAGAAGAATTAGTAGAAACAATTAAAACAAGAAAGAATCTTCTTTCTAGCAAGAAGATTAGAAGCACAAGAATAGTAAATGTAATCTCTCTTCTATAGTGAGAAGGAGATTGTAAGCTTTTCTCTCTTTTGTGAGAGCTTTCAGAATTTGCAGCAGAATGGCTTCAGAAGGAGGAGAAGATGAAGGCTTTTTCTTTGCTGCAGCACACTATCTCTTTTCTTAGCCTTCTCACACTTCACTTGGGAGCTCTTCCTCTTTTTCAAATGTATATGGTGGATCACTAGTCATTATTGTTTGCCGACCTCCTCTTTATTTATAGCTCTGTTTCAAAAGATGTTGCTAAAGGGGAATAATCAATGAGCAATTAGAGAGAAAAAGTTTCCATAATAATTAAATCTGTAGAAGGAAAGAATTCATTCTGATTTCAAATAATATCCATAATAATCTTAATCAAATTAGCCAAGAATCAAATAGAAGGAAAGACTGATTCAGAACGGCTATAAAAGAATAATATCATTCCATAAAAATCAGATCAACAGAAAGAAGGAAGGAGATCTGGCGTGTTTTTGAATTTCTTATAGAAATCGACGTGCGTCGATTACTATTCGACGTAAACGTCGATTTCATCCTGGCTGGACGTCGAGAGGAGAATAAGGAAGGTGCGTCGACTAAGGTGCGTCGACTTTATTAAATGCGTCGACTAGAAGTCATAGGTACGTCGACAAAGATTACGTCGAATTCTTCTTAGAGTTACTTCGACTCATTCTGAGAGAAACGTCGACTACATTTCGACGTTGTGTCGAATACAATTAGACGCATATTTACTTAGCCTAATTTTTCATTCTTAGAATTTATATTCTACTCAATTCTAGGGGTTAAGATAAATCATTTCCCCAATAGCCTCCCTAGGAGGTCAACCTGCAACTCCGGGCTAGTGAGAGCCCGGTCAGCGGAACCATCCGAGGGGGAAAGAACATAGCATCCCTAGGAGGTCAACCTGCACCTGCCGGCTAGTGAGAGCCCGGTCAGCGGAACCACCCGAGGGGTGAAGAACATTGCCTCCCTGGGATGTCAACCTGCACCTACCAGCTAGTGAAAGCCCGATCAGCGGAACCATCCGAGGGGAAAAGAACATTGCCTCCCTGGGAGGTCAACCTGCACCTGCCGGCTAGTGAGAGCCCGGTCAGCGGAACCATCCGAGGGGAAAAGAACATAGCCTCCCTGGAGGTCAACCTGCACCTGCCCGCTAGTGAGAGCCCGGTCAGCGGAACCATCTGAGGGGTGAAGAACATTGCCTCCCTGGGAGGTCAACCAGCACCTGCCGACTAGTGAGATCCCGGTGAGCGGAACCATCCGAGGGGAAAAGAACATTGCCTCCCTTGGAGGTCAACCTGCACCTGCCGGCTAGTGAGAGCCCGGTCAGTGGAACCATCCGAGGGGAAAAGAACATTGCCTCCCTGGGAGGTCAACTTGCACCTGCCGGCTAGTGAGAGCCCAGTCAGCGGAACCATCCGAGGGGAAAAGAACATTGCCTCCCTGGGAGGTCAACCTGCACCTGCTGGATAATGAGAGCCCGGTCAGCGGAACCATCCGAGGGGTGAAGAACATAGCCTCCTTGGGAGGTCAACCTGCACCTGCCAGCTAGTGAGAGCCCGGTCAGCGGAACCATCCGAGGGGAAAAGAACATTGCCTCCCTGGGAGGTCAACCTACACCTCTCGTCTAGTGAGAGCCCGGTCAGCGGAACCATCCGAGGGAAAAAGAACATTGCCTCCCTGGGAGGTCAACCTGCTCCTGCCGGCTAGTGAGAGCCCGGTCAGCAGAACCTTCCGAGGGGAAAAGAACATTGCTTCCCTGGGAGGTCAACCTGCTACTGCGGGCTAGTGAGAGCCCGGTCAGCGGAACCATCCGAGGGTAAAAGAACATAGCCTCCCTGGGAGGTCAACCTGCACCTGGCGGCTAGTGAGAGCCCGGTCAGCGGAACCATCCGAGTGGTGAAGAACATTGCCTCCCTGGGATGTCAACCTGCACCTGCCGGCTAGTGAGAGCCCGGTCAGTGGAACCATCTGAGGGGAAAAGAACATTGCCTCCCTGGAGGTCAACCTGCACCTGCCAGCTAGTGAGAGCCCGGTCAGCGGAACCATCCGAGGGGAAAAGAGCATAGCCTCCCTGGAGGTCAACCTGCAACTGCCGGCTAGTGAGAGCCCGGTCAGCGGAACCATCTGAGGGGTGAAGAACATTGCCTTCCTGGGAGGTCAACCTGAACTTGCCGACTAGTGAGAGTCCGGTCAGCGGAACCATCCGAGGGGAAAAGAACATTGCCACCCTTGGAGATCAACCTACACCTTCCGGCTAGTGAGAGCCCGGTCAGTGGAACCATCCGAGGGGAAAAGAACATTGCCTCCCTTGGAGGTCAACACGCACCTCCCGGCTAGTGAGAGCCCGGTCAGCGGAACCATCCGAGGGGAAAAGAACATTGCCTCCCTGGGAGGTCAACCTGCACCTGCTGGCTAATGAGAGCCCGGTCAGCGGAACCATCCGAGGGGTGAAGAACATAGCCTCCCTGGGAGGTCAACCTGCACCTGCCAGCTATTGAGAGCCTGGTCAGCGGAACCATCCGAGAGAAAAAGAACATTGCCTCCCTGGGAGGTCAACCTGCACCTGCCGGCTAGTGAGAACCCGGTCAGCGGAACCATCCGAGGAGAAAAGAACATTGCCTCCCTGGGAGGACAACCTCCACCTGCCGACTAGTGAGAGCTCGGTCAGCGGAACCATCCGAGGGGAAAAGAACATTGCCTCCCTGGGAGGTCATCCTGCACCTGCCGGCTAGTGAGAGCCCGGTCAACGGAACCATCCAAGGGCTGAAGAACATAGCCTCCCTGGGAGGTCAACCTGCACCTGCCAGCTAGTGAGAGCCCGATCAGCGGAACCATCCGAGGGGTGAAGAACATAGCCTCCCTGGGAGGTCAACCTGCACCTGCCGGCTAGTGAGAGCCCGGTCAGCAGAACCATCTGAGGGGTGAAGAACATTGCCTCCCTGGGAGGTCAACCTGCACCTGTCGGCTAGTGAGAGCCCGGTCAGCGGAACCATCAGAGGGATGAAGAACATTGCCTCCCTGGGAGGTCAACCTGCACCTGTCGGCTAGTGATAGCCCAGTCAGCAGAACCATCCGAGGGGAAAAGAACATTGCCTCCCTAGGAGGTCAACCTGCACCTGCCGGCTAGTGAGAGCCCAGTCAGCGGAACCTCTGAGGGGAAAAGAACGTTGCCTCCCTTGGAGGTCAACCTGCACCTGCCGGCTAGTGAGAGCCCGGTCAGCGGAACCATCTAAGGGGTGAAGAACATTGCCTCCCTGGGAGGTCAACCTGCACCTGCCGGCTAGTGAGAGCCCAGTCAGCGGAACCATCCGAGGGGTGAAGAACATTGCCTCCCTGGGAGGTCAACCTGCACCTGTCGGCTAGTGAGAGCCTGGTCAGCGGAACCATCCAAGGGGAAAAGGACATTGCCTCCCTGGGAGGTCAACCTGCACCTGCCGGCTAGTGAGAGCCCGGTCAGCGGAACCATCCGAGGGGAAACGAACATTGCCTCCCGGAGAGGTCAACCTGCACCTGCCGGCTAGTGAGAGCCCGGTCAGCGGAACCATCCGAGGGGTGAAGAACATAGCCTACTTGGGAGTTCAACCTGCATCTGCCGGCTAGTGAGAGCCCGATCAGCGGAACCATCCGAGGGGAAAAGAACATTGCCTCCCTAGGAGGTCAACCTGCACCTGTCGGCTAGTGAGAGCCCGGTCAGCGGAACCATCCGAGGGGAAAAGAACATTGCCTCCCTGGGAGTTCAACCTGCACCTGCGGCTAGTGAGAGCCCGGTCAGCGAAACCATCCGAGGGGTGAAGAACACTTGGAAAAACTTTTATTACATTAGTCATCCGGTTACACGCAAGAAAATCTAAGGATGGAAACACACCATCATACTACAAGGACTTAAAGAAAAAACCAAGCTTGAAGGTCGGGACTCGGACTTCTACTCCCAGGCATGATCCTCCTCGACCTCCTCTGGTTGTTGAAGTTGCGACTACGGACGCCTTGCCTCCCTTATTTCCAAGAACTCGGGGCAGGTGGATGTCGCGTGACCCTCCTCATCGTTGAAGTCACAGTAAGGTAACTCCGCCTGGACTCCTCTTTTTCCTCCCTTACGATTACTTCTTCTTCTTTGGCCGATCGCCATGGTTTGCTGAGGTGGTCGAGAGGGTGCTTTCGTTACCTGCCTCCACCTCGGTCGGTTGGCCCCTTCTTCCTGGAAGGTGCCTTCCTCCTAGTCAAACTTCCTCTTGGGAGCCTCTACCCTCCCCCCATGCTGCCTTGCCTCCGGCTCGCTCAGCCTGGCCAACCTTTTCGCGAACTCCGGATTGGCCTCCTCACTCTCGCTTTCTTCCGCCACCATTTCCATCAGCTCTTCGAAAGATATAGAGGACCTCCGTTTCAAGCTCATCTTGAAGAACCCCTCCCGTAGCCCCACCCTAAAGGCGAGCTGGAGGGTGAACCCTGGTACCTCTTGGACAAGTAAAACCTCTTCCCGGAACCTATCCATGTAGTGAGCCAGTGACTCCCCTGGCACTTGCTTGATTTGGAAAAGTGCTTCGACATGTTTCTTTCTCTTCCTTGATGTCAAGAAGCGTAGCAGGAAGACTTGACGCAAGTCATCGAAGGCATAGATGGATCCCACAGGGAGCTGGTGGATCCAATCTCTAGCCTTCTCCTTCAGGGTTGTCGCAAAGAGTCGACATTTGAAAGAGTCCGACATGGGCATGATGGAGACCATGTCCTCAAACCACTGCAGGTGCATGACTGGATCATTCCTGCCAGATTAGTGGGATGTCTCTGCCCCCCTGAACCCCTCTGGAACCGGGGCTGAGAGGATCTGTTCACAAAAAGGACTTCCCTTGCTCGCCCCCCTTTGGGGCTGGGCGAGTGGGGGTATGGGACCTCCCCACTCGCCCCCTTGGGTCTCGGCGAGTGGGGGTCTGGGACCTCCCCACTCGCCCCCTTGGACCTCGGTGAGTGGGGGTCTGGGACCTCCCCACTCGCCCCCTCCTGGCACCACCTTCCCGGATGGCTGGTCGAGGGTGTTCTCGCCAACCTGCTGAGGCGAGGCCTCCGGACCACTTTCTCTCCTGCCTTCCCTTATCGAGGAGAAAGCTACCTCCAAGGTCTGCATGACCTCCCGCTTGAGATTTTTGAACATCTCCAACGTCACCCCAGCCACCGGGGGTTGCGAGTGACCTGGGTCGGATCTTCCTCCACCTCCGTCCATGGAGCTCATCTTGAGAGTTTCCTGAGTTAGTCACACTCCACGCTCACCGCACCATAATGTTGAAACCAATTTCTCGATCTCTGTAGAGTTCGGGGCCCCCAACAAGTTGAGGGGTGGCCAACTCCTACCCCCCCCCCCCCCCCGAGGGAGAGCTCTAGGTTGAAGGTGTTGGAACTATGAACAGGACTAAGGGTTCGACGGGGAGGTCACACCACATACCCGGAAGATCTTTAGAGCGCTTCCCCTCCCAAGCCAATGCCAGGCTTGGGCACCACTGGAGACTCTCCTCACCCCTTAGAGAGAAAAAATGGGGAGAGAGAGTTAGCCTGGGACAAGCTTGCCTCCAAATGGTTCCCCCTTGGTCCTTCTTATAGGATTTCTGGGTTTGGACTGCAGATAACCAAACTCTGGCCTAACAGATTACCAAAATACCCTCAAATTTGGCTGCGGATAGCCAAATCCCGTTGTTCTGCAGCGCTAAACGCAGACCAAACCCTCCCCCCTGAATTGGGCGAGAGGAGGTACCACGCGAGGCTCGGCGAGCCCACTAACTGGGGTGGGGCGAGACCCGGGGTTCGGCCCCCTACTGGTCTCGCCCCCCTGCTAGGGCTGGGCGAGACCCAGCCAGGGTCAGCCCCTTGCTGGTCTCGCCCCTCTGCTGGGGCGGGGGCGAGGGGGGGTCGGAGTGTTGTAGTTTCTGAGGTGATCTCAAAGCAATCAATAGTTAGTCTTGCTGCCAACGCAATATGAGCTTATAGGGTCGCACATAAAAGCATTTGGAGAAGTTGGAGAAAGGATTGTGTTGGCCTTACTTATATTGGATATGAGTGGAGGACCAATCCTGTGACTGCTTGGAATTAAGTTGAGAATGTCTCAATGGGAAATCGTTTAAAGGGTTTAAACGATTGGGTTTATACCTGACAAATTCGGCTAAAGGGTTTAACCGAATTGTGTCAAATTCGGCTAATGTGATTAACCGAATTAAGTTCATTCGACTAATAAAATTCGACTAATATGATTAAACCGAATTTATTACAGATTCGACTAAAGGGTTTAGCCGAATCAGGATAGTTCGACGAAAGGGTTTCGCCGAATTTATATAGCCGAATTTATATAGCCGAATTCGTCGAAAAGGTTTCGCCGAATTCGGTTATAGTGATTAGTCGAATTCGGTTATATCGATTAGTCGAATTCGGCGAATGTAAATCTGGACAGAATTGTTCTGGTCTGCGGATAGCCGGATTTATGCGTTCTAGTATAAAAGGGCTTGCAATTCTAGGTTTAAAGTGGACTTAATCATTTCGCGATTTTGGACGAACGGCCGACCGGAACTGTTCCGCACGAAGGCTTCTCGTTCTTCCCGTCCGCCGATAGTCCTTCCGCCGCCGCTGGTCGCCACCGTCGTGGTCGCCGCCTCCCCTGTATCGGATCTAGCAGTCCGTGGGGACGTTGAGAGCTTCCTTCTCCGACCTAGTTCTTGTACGACAAGAAGATAGGGTTATCCATCGTTCGTGTGGATCACTATAGAGGAGTCGATACATTTCGGTTCTTGGAACTCAGATTTTGGATTTCCTTTTGGAGCACCTTGGTTGAGTATTGACTCAATCCCGCGAAGGTATATTGTATTTGCTTTCTTATTCTCTTGAATCATGTAAACCGCAAGATCCGTTGATCTCTTTTTGGGTTGTTCTTATCATTTCCTCTGCGCATATTTGATATGTCATCCCTTATGAAGGGGTATAGAAAACCCAACACGGAGGCCTCCTCCCCTCGCCCCCCTGCTGGGGCTAGGCGAGACCCAGCCAGGGTCGGCCCCCTGCTGGTCTCGCCCCTCTGCTGGGGCGGGGGCGAGGGGGGTCGGAGGCCTCCTCCCCTCGCCCCCCTGCTGGGGTTGGGCGAGACCCAGCCAGGGTCGGCCCCCTGCTGGTCCCGCCCCTCTACTGGTGGGGGTGCAGGGCCGAGTGGAGCTCGCCCCCTACCTTGGGGCGGTGCGAGTAGAGCTCGCCCCCTACCTTGGGGCAGGACGAGTGGAGCTCGCCCCCCTACCTTGGGGAAGGGCGAGTGGAGCTCGCCCCTACCTTGGGGAGGGGCGAGTGGAGCTCGCCCGCCCCCTACCTGGGGCGGGGCGAGTGGAGCTCTCCCCCCTACCTGGGGAGGGGGCGAGAGGAGCTCGCCCCCCCCCCCCCCCCTGCTGCTAGGTCTCTCCCCCTCCTGCTGGGGGCGCGGGGGGGCGAGGGGAGCTCGCCCCCACTTTACACGGGCTGTGCGAGCGGGAGTTCTCTACCTCCCCCGCTCGCCCTCCTCTTTCCTTTCCCTGGATCATACTGAACAACAATGTTATAAATTATCTCTTGCCTCGAGAACCTACTCGGCGAATACAGGGTTGTACATAAATAGCGCTTATTCTTTTCAAAATATCGACAAAATATCCCCGGCAACGGCGCCAAAAACTTGATGATAAAAATTTAAGTTTTGCAAAAACCTTTCTGCGATGCGATTAGAATTCGACGGGCACGTTCGAGGCGTCTCGCGAGTACTCCTACTTCGAGAAACTAACCATTATCCTACTTCGATGAATAGAAGTAATGGTCTTTCCTTTTTTCGGAATATCGATGAAAATTACGCCGCGGCGGCGTCGCCGAATTCTCTAGATATGTAAAAAGAAAAGGAGAAAGTTTTGTAAGTTTTTGTAATTATATATCCAAACTACTCATTCGATAAAGGCAAGTATACCTTATCGCGTATAGTATAGGATATTTTTAGAAAATTATCAAGGTCGTATTAAACTTGGGTCTGTCGAGTACTTGTACTTCGAGAAAGCTAACTATTATTTTATCGGAGAATAAATTAGAGAGAGGTAATTAAAACTAACTAAAAAGCGAACAAAAATAAAATAAAGAAAACAAGACTAAATTCAGAGGAAGAAAGAGATTTTTTAAAAATTAAAGGAAGCTTAAATTTTCATTACATAAAAAGAGAGATACATGAAATTAAACTAAGTTACATTGCATTGAATTAAAACTAGGCTAACTTGCATGAAATGAAATTACAAGAAATTAAACAAAGCAAATTGCATTAATTAAAAACTAAACATAAACATGGAAATAAGAAAAATCTGTACAAGAACAGCCCAAATGGGCATGGGGAAGGGAGGAGAGGAGGAACTGGAGTGGAGCCTCTGAATTTATAGGAAAATTTTCCATGTTACACGCCCTGGGTCACGGGTGTGACCCTGGGGCGTGTAATCACTATTCTGCATCGACTGGGACGGCGGCGTGGAGCTTGCGTGATGGCGGGAGAATGTTGGACATTACACGCCCGTGTAACTTGGGTCTCGGGCATGTACCTGGGTGGCTGCAATCAATGCAGCGTGGGCTTTAATTCAGTGCGGCAACGAGCAGGAATCATGCGCGAAAGTCACGGGCATGACCTATGGTCACAGGGGTAATTTGGGTCAACTTCTCGACGGCTACTCCTCGTCTCGACGGCAGAGAGAGCTTTCGTCGAACTCAGGGGCAGAGCGCGTTCGTCAAACTCAGCTCGGGTTTCGTCGAATGCAGGGGCAGAGAGCGTTCGTCGAACTCAGGGGCAGAGCGCGTTCGTCGAACTCAGCTCGGGTTTCATCGAACGCAGGGGAAGAGAGCGTTAGTCGAACTCAGGGGCAAAGCGCGTTCGTCGAACTCAGGGGTAGAGCGCGTTCGTCGAACTCAGCTCGGGTTTCGTCGAACGCAGGCACAGAGAGCATTCGTCGAACTCAGCTCGGGTTTCGTCGAACTCAGCTCGGGTTTCGTCGAGCACAGGGGTAGAGAGCGTTCGTCGAACTCAACTCTTTAGGTCACACGCCCTTGGTCACGGGCGTGACTGAGGGTGTGACTTGTAATTTTCTCCAATTTTTCCCAAAATTCTGTAAAAATTGAAATTAAGCTATGTTAGAAACAAAATTACAAAATCACTACTTATGACCTAAAATTGTCATGACAAAGAAAAATACCTATTAAATATTTACAAAATTTTCTATTAAAAGTTATATAAATACTACTTATCAGAGGTTGTCATCAGTAGACCCAAATATTATGTCCTCAACATATATTTGGACTAGGATACACTCGCCCCTTGTTTCCCTAAGAAACAATGTGTTATCTATCTTTCCCCTCAAGAACTTGTTCTTGATGAGAAAGCTAGACGAAATCTCATATCAAGCCCTAGGGGCTTGATTTATACCATATAGAGCTTTCCTTAGTAAATACACATGAGAAGAGAGGGTTGGATATACAAAACCTGATGGTTGTTCAACATATACCTCTTCCTTCACGTCACCATTGAGGAAGGTTGATTTGACATCCATTTGATATACTTTGAACCCCTTGTGGGCAGCATAGGCAAGGAATAGCCTAATTTCTTCAAACCTTGCAACAGGGGCAAAGGTTTGATCAAAGTATATTCCCTCTTCTTGTCTATAGCCCTTGGCTACCAATCTAGTCTTATTTTTGATGATTAGTCCATTTTCATCCAACTTGTTCCTATAAATCCATTTGGTGCCAATAATGTTGTGTCCTTGAGGTTTTGGCACCAACTTCCATACCTTGCATCTTTTGAATTGAAGAAGTTCTTCTTGCATGGCTTGAATCCAAAATGTGTCTTGGTTGGCTTCTTCAAACTTCTTATTCTCCATTTGTGATAGGAAACTTAAGAAAAGGGATTCATTGTGAGCCCTACTTCTGGTTAGTATACCTTGGTTATGATCTCCAATGATTTGTTCTCTTGGATGATATCTTAGGTGTCTTGTAGTTGCAGGCAATTTATCCTCAATTGGCTGTATTTCTTCTACTAGTTCAGCAGTATCTTTAGCACCATGCACCTCTTCATCTTCTAGAATTGCAGCATCTTTATAGGCTTTGCTACAGCTGGGTATGTCTTGTACAGACATCTTTTCCATTTCCTTTTCACTTCCTGTCAAAATAGAAGAACTAGACCAGCCTTTATAGATTAGGCTGGTCTCATCAAGTACCACATGCATAGACTCATCTACAACATGAGTTTTCTTGTTATAAACTCTATAAGCGTTACTATGTGAGCTATAGCCAATAAGAACCCCCCACATTGCATTTCCCTACAAACTTTGTTAATTGAGATTCCATTATTTAAAATGTAGCATTTTGAACCACAGATTCTAAAGTTTGAAATTGTTGGTTGTTTGCCTTTCAGAATCTAATAAGGGGTAATTCCATGAACCTTATTGATGGATGCCCTATTGAGAACATAACATGCAGTATTGACTACCTCAGCCCAGAAGTATTCAGGGAGTGAGGAGTCACTAAGCAGTGTTCTCCCAGCTTCAATCAGGGTCATATTCCTCCTCTCAGCCACACCATTTTGTTGTGGAGTCCTTGGGGAGGAAAACTCTTGGGTGATACCAAATTCTTGACAAAACCTTGTCATGTCTTCAGATTGAAAGTATGTGCCTTGGTCAGTCCTAGTCCTGAACACAGTACATTGTAAGTCATTCTGAATTGCCTTGACATGGTTTGTAAGGACATTTAAGGTATCTGATTTCATCTTTAGGAAGAAAACCCATGTATATTTGAGTGATCATCAACAATCACCAGAGTATACAACTTTCCACCTAGGCTCTGAATTGGCAAAGGATGAAACAAGTCCATGTGCAATATATATAGACATCTTTCAGTGTCTTTGGATCTAATACTTTTAAAGGTGGTCCTTGTTTTGTTACCCATTTGGCAAGCATGACAGGGACCACTTTTAATACATTTCAAGTTTGGACTATTCCTAACAAGGTTTTTAGAGAATAGTCTATACATTGTCATGTAGTTAATGTGGGCAAGTCTCTTGCGCCATTGAACACAAAGAGACTCATTTTCATTAGCTACAAGACATACAAATGAGAGAGAATTACTGCATATAAAATCTGAGCAATAAACATTCCCACTCCTAGTGCCTGAGAGAATGGTCTCTAAGTCATTAGACTTTTTGATCAAGCACTTGTCATTGTGGAATTCAATGACATAGCCTAAATCACATAATTGACTTATGCTTACTAGGTTGTGTTGCAAACCTTCAACATAAGCTACCCTTGTGATTGAAACTATGCCATTGGAGATCATTCCATATCCATTGGTGATTCCCCTTTCAAATCCACGAAAGATGACTTTAGGTCCATTCTTCACAGCTGTGTAGTCCTGTAGAAGACTCCTGGTACCTATCATGTTCCTTGAGCACCCACTGTCCAAGTACCATATTTGTTTAAGACTGGTACTTGAACTCACCTGCAAGAAGGAATTTAGTTACCCTTAGGAGCCCAAATGATTTTGGGTCCTAGGTCCTTGTTAGCATGATAAAATGATCTCACACTTGCTGCACTCTTTACAGGAAGGCTCTTCTTTGCACTTGGCACATTGGGATTGTGCCAACAGTCTATGGCAACGTGTCCCACTTTACCACAATACTAAAATTCATGAATATTGTATCTCCTCTTCAGAACAAATCTTGAGGAGAGAGCATTAATGTGCTTGTGTTCAGGAGGGGAGACGGCATCATTTTTCTTGTTTCTCTCAGCAATGATCTGGCTAAATGTTAACTTGTGAACAGTCTTTGCACTCTTTGTCTTAATGGCATCAGCTTGCTTTGGGTTGGAATCCAGGAAAGACTGGATGACATCAAACACTGAGCATCAGGACTTGTCTACAGATTTGACAGCAGACAAGTTCTTTGCTGGATAGAACTTGGAAGGGTTATCTTCCTTACTCTTGAATGAAGGAATTGAAGTGCCAAATACAAATGGTCCAGGTTGGGCCATTTGAATTTCTTCATGGGGAGCCTTCATAGCACTCATTCCCATGCCCTTTCTTCCACTATGGGAAGGAGTGTTCTCCTTCCTATAGGAGCTTCCATTCTACCAGTGATCATACATATTGTCATGGTCATACCTATTAGAAGGAAGTAATACATTTTTAAAGGTGGTATGAGGCTTAGCCTTGCCCTTGCTCTTTTCTCCACTCCCTTATCCTACTTCCATTTTATTGAACCCTAGTCCTCTTCTATTGGTTTGAGAAGAAAAGGTGTCAATAATTAGAAGCACGGATTTGGGCTTGGAGAATTGATCCACTATGCTCTTTTCTTTCAGAAGCTTCACCTCAAGGTCCTTGATGACCTTGCTCTTTTGGGGTATGGTGCTCAATTGAACAATTGTTATCCCCTTTAGATGGCTTATTTCTCTACACATCTGAGCCACCATGGTAGGTGACTCAGTGCACTCTTTCTTATCCATCTTAAGGGAAGCAATTTTTTGGGCTTGCCTCTTGGTCAGCTTCTTGCTCTTTTTTAGAGCTTCCAAGAGAGCACCATACTTGTTAATCAATTGATTGACATCTTCCTCAGATTCTGAATCACTTCCACCAATTGATGAAGGTGCTTCGGATTCTAGGTTTGTCTCATAATCAGAAGAAGAGATGCAATGAATCAGTACCTGTTCACTGTCAGAATTGTTATGACTTGCTTCCTCATCAGTGATAGTCATAAGGCCTGGCTAATCTTTGTCCTCCTCATCCTCTTCAATATCACTTTCTGAATGTGATAGAGGGGCCCTGATTCCAATCTAGGCAGCAGGAAAATCATCATCCTTTTCTGCTACAAACAGCCAATATAGGCTTCCTCTCATCATCTGAATCTGAAGTTGAGGATTCAGATACACTCCAGCTCTTTCCTTTCTTTGCTAGGAAGGATTTTTCCCCCTTCCTATCCTTTTGGTGATGATATTTCTAATCACCCTTTTCCTTTCTCTTGACTGGACAGTCAACAATGACATGTCCAGGCTTGCTATAGCAATAGCATATGATGTTATTTGAAATATGTTTACCAGGTTTAGATTCATACATGTCACCTTTGGTGTGCTGTCTTTCAGATCTGTTGTGGTCCTTCTTGGAATGTGAGGAGGAGGAGGAGGTCTTGTTCTTCCACCGCTTCCTCCTCATAATTTTCTTGAACTGTCTAGAGAAGGCAGCAAATTCCTCATCAGATGAAAAGATGTCTGAGGTGCTGTTCTCAGATTTCTCAGATTCAGCAGTCCTCCTTGCAGGACACACCATCCAAGCTTTGCTCTTTTTGGAGCAGTCAGCTTTGAGAGCAACAGCTCTCTACCTTGCATAAGCCCTGGTGGAAGTGTCATATTCCTTCTTTGCAGACAACTGCATATCATAAGAGAGCATCTTCCCAAACAGTGTATGGGTGGGAGTTTCACCTAGCTTGGCAACTTCCCTAATGGCACATATCTTTGTGTCCCAGTCTCTAGTTAGAGATCTTAGGAACTTGTCATTAAGCTCATAGTCACTAAATACCCTATCATAGGTTCTTAGTTCATTGACTATTCTAAAGAACCTTTCATAGTATATGGAAATGCATTCCTGGCTCAGCTGCCAGAAAGCTTCATATTCTTGATTGAGGAGTGATTTTCTATCATCCCTCACCTCAGCTATCCCTTCCATATACACCACTAGTGTATCCCACATTTCCTTGGTTGTTGTGCAGTGCACCAAGTTCTGAAATGTGGAGTCATCAATTGCATTAACAATGATGTTTTGGGCTCTTTTGTCCATAGTGAATAATGCAAGTTCATCCTTGGTCAAGTCATTAAAAGCCTTGGCCACTCTCCTTGTTGGATATATGGTGGAGGCAGTTTGAAAAGCGAAAGGGCCTTGCTTTATAGTGATGTAGATCCTTGGGTCAGATGCTTACATAAACAACCTAACCCTTTGCTTCCAAATGCCAAAGTTTTCTTTGTTGCATATGGGCAACTTCATAGATCCCATCTCCTTCTGCAATCCAGTGGAAGCCATTGGATTCAGATATGACTACTCCTTTGTAGGATCTGATGAGACAATTAAGTCCTTCTTGTTCAACCTGCCTCTGATACCACTTGATAGTTTATAAGGATGTAGTCTCAATCACCTAGAGGGGGGTGAATAGGTCTCTTTTATTTTATGCTTTAGCCTAGCTATTTTCTGAGTTAGTATTAGTAATAAATCAAGCACACAGAAAACACACAAACATTTATAGGAGTTCATCAAGATAGGGTGTCTTGAGTAGTCCTCTTTCCCCCTTCACCTTTCTAACAATGAGTTAGACAAGGCCAACACCTCCAATATCAGCTATCGCAAGGTGCAACCCCGATATAAATGACCCAATATGATACGATTCCTATACAAATATCGCGAAGGATGGCATCTCAAAATAGGCATGGAAATGACATGAGTTGCTATGAAAGAAAAGAACTACTGATGGTGAGAGCTACCTGGTTAATATATGTTGTACTTCTTATTTTAATTTACACTTTCAAGAAGCTTCATTACATTGTTCTTTGCATATGATCGCATGAATTTATTGTATGTCACTGATACTTATTGTCGCTATATTGTATGGCCTTGACAAATGCAAACAGATGATTCATTTCTGAGGGGATTAATAAATAAACAACTCCTAAGTCTAAATTAGAATTGTATATGGTTAACATAAATGAAAATGCATCGATGCATGGCTATGTTAAGGGTACGACTGAATATAAATGCGCATGAAAAATACTGATGATTGTCAAACCAGTCGGCTGAAAGGCATAGACGCATGTTGAACGTACTATTTTGGATACTGATAACCCCGAGGGGTCGGGCCCAAGGACTGAAATACTGAAAATGAATATTGATGTTACAATAGTTTCCCTTAACATAACCCAACTGAAAGAGGAAAACTGAAACCCAAGATGAGAATTGATATAGAAATACCGATACATTGATTTCTTGCATATACTGATACATTGATACATTCATTTATTGCATACACTGCTATATTGCTACCTTGCTACAAACACAGATATGATAACTTGTTCATAGTTGCTTACTTGTACAGTTGTACTGGTATACAGATATAAAGGTTGCATAGCTTTCTTACTTACACTGTCTCTATGATATAGATACTGTTATGATCCTATAACTGCTTCTACTGTTTTATTGCTACTAATATGTTCATACAGTTATATGCTTCATAAGTTTACTACGGATATAGAAAAATGGTTTGTATGAAAAATACGTTATGCTATGTGTAAGTTTTCCTGTTTGTATACAACAATGAAAGAGGTATATCCTCACTTAGTCATATTTTTATGATGAAGCCCATCATCAATTTTGTAGGTACCGGACGTGACTTTGGATACGCACAACCAAATGAACTGATTATGGTAGGACAGAAAAGCGTCGGCGAATAATGCAAGGTATGATAGTAAATTCATATTATGCGTTTTTATTTTGTATTCACTAGCCTTACTTCAACCTAGAACACATGTTATGAACATAGCTTAGATACATAATTATGTGGGGTCGAAATGATGGCCTCATAATTTGGTATCAGAGCCAGGTTTCGAAGAAGTTCGGTTGTAGTGGTACTGAATAAGTATACATGATATGACGGTGAGAAGATCGCTCATAGAAAATGAGTTATTTGAAATCTGTCTAAATCGAATTACGTCAAAGGGTGTTAGAAGGAGTGCAGGAAAGGATAGAAATCAAATGAATTTCATACGAACATAAAGCGAAATGAATTCAAGTAGAAATTGATATTGTTCCAATTGCACGAGTCAACCTAAATGTTTCCAAAGAGAAATGTCCTCGTATTGTTTGTGATAGATATGTTGGAACAACCCTATGACTGATTTGGGCGAGGATCACTATCTGCTGACTAGGATCAAGTTGACCCCAATGTATAGTCAATGGGTCAAGAGTTTAGGCTGTTAGAACTCAAGAAATCATTCAAGTTCTGCGTTCGACGAACACCTAACTGCGTTCGACGAACATCTTGCATTCTGCATTCGACAAACGGCATGCTCTCTGCGTTCGACGAACTGCTCTCTGCGTTCGACGAACGGCATGTTCTCTGCGGTCGACGATCCCGTCTCAGCGGCCTATGAACATATTGTTTCAGCAGTCGACGAATAGACCCCGGCTCAGTGGTTGACGAAATTTGCTCAGCTCAGCGGTCGATGATTTTGCTCAGGCTCAACGATTGACAAATTTATCCAGGCTCAGTGGTCGACGAATCCTTCCGTTCGACGAACTCCAGTCTATGTTCGACGAATACCTTCAGATCGATGAAAGTTCTCCACAGCTCAACAAAATTAATTCTTCCAGCAAGATTCATTTGAGGTCGACGAACTAAATTTTGTGTTCGACGAAATTTATTGAGATCGACGAATTTTACTTAGATCGAAGAATTCTTATTTAAGTTCAGAAAGTTCAGAAAGTTTCAGATAGATTATAGTATTCCATTCTCTGAACTCAGATCGACTACAGCAACAGATCTATTCTTCCAGATAAGTAAGGATAATATATTTCCTTTCATTATTCCAAGATTATAGCCGTTGACATTCCTCGAAAAAAGGACATTTCATGGAAAAGGAAAGAGATATACGGCGTAGCAAATTTGCAGTTTCAAAATATCTCTTCAGAATATCATATTCCTTAATATAAGGGATTTGCATTTAATATCTGTCAGAGATTTTCAAAAGAGAATAAGGAAGAAGATACAAAAGATTATCACTCTCAGTCTTCTCGACAAAAATCAATACAGAACATATTACATACAACTATATAGAGAAAAAGAAAAAGGAGAGAAATACAGGAAGAACAAGAAGAACAAAAAGCTAACAGATCTTCTTCTTCCTTTAGCAGCATTCATTTTTCTGAGAACATCTTCAACAATACTCTCTCAGTCTTTGCTGCAAGTTTAGATCTTCAAAAGAGCAACAACAAACTGAAGAAATCATTCTCTCAGTTTAATCAGCTACACAGGAAGATCATTCATTCAAAAGAAAGCTTCCAGCCAATCTACTGCCAAATAATTTCATATCAGACAGAGGAAGCCTTTTCTACATCAACATCCACTAGAGTCTTCTCTCAGCATATTGACAGAGAAGAATAATCTAAACTCCTCTTTATCCCATTCTGTAACGGGTTAAAACTCCCTTCAAAAGTTTACCTATTGGTGGCAAGACACCTGATCAAAAAACCCAGCTTGCTTTTTGGGCACCTTATCAAAAGCTCATTGGTGTCAGGGCACCTTATCAAAAATCCTAGTGGATTCCTACCAAGGGTGGTAGAAGAGTAGACGTACCTAGGTTTATTGGGGAACTACTATAGCTCCTTGTGTCCTCTGTGATTGCATTACTTTTCTGTGCTTATGCTGTGCTGATTTGTTTCTATTTAGTTTTCATAAATCACTCTATACATATATATATATATATCACTATTTTAATTCCGCTATAAAACTAAGGGAAAAATTGTAATACTCTATTCACCCCCCCCTCCCTCTAGAGTTATTTAAGATCTAACCTCTACTTTCAATTGGTATCAGAGGCATATCAATTGACTTTCAATTGGTATCGGAGGCATATCAATTGACTTTCAATTGGTATCAGAGGTAGGTTGATTCTTTACAGGCTAACACCTGAATCACAAAGATCAATTAGATCTTAAATTCTTTCAGAGTTTTTATTTTATTTATTTTTGTTTAAAAACACATGGCACAAAATAAAGAGTATTCAAGCACAAGACCTCCTATGTGCAATCTCAATAAGTTTGCACTATGGAAAGCAAGGATTAGGTTATATATGAACTCTATTGATGAAGAAATATTCAATGTTATTTTGACAGAGCCTCCAACACCCACAGCAACAACTAGTGCTGAAACCACCACTACCAACAATGATGTTCCACCTCCTGAATGGACTGAAGCTCAGAAAAAGCAAAGGAGTGCTGATGCAAACGCCATGAACATTCTGGCTCAAACAATGTCTGATGACATCTTTCAGAGAGTAGTGGAATGCACCTCAGCAAAAGAGATATGGACTTCTCTCAACAATATGGTTGAAGGATCTGCTGATGAAAGAAAGGACAGAAGATCCCATCAAATTTCTCAATATGAGAATTTCAAAAAGGGAGAATCTGAAAGTGTTGTTGATATGTATAATAGGCTCAGTCTCATAATTAATGAGCTGAAATCTTTGGACAAAGTGATTTCTATCACTGAGATAAATGACAAGATCCTAATGTGCTTCCCCAATACATGGGACTTTAGGATCTGGCCAATCAAGGAAGCCAGAAGCCTCAATGAGATTACTACTGAAACATTATTGGGCAAGCTCAAATCCTATGAGCAGCTCATCAAATCCAGGGAAGCTGAACAATCAACTTCATCTCCAGCAATAAAGAGAGAAAAGAACATAGCTTTCAAAGCGGCTGAAGAAGAAGAAAAAGCTCCAAGAGATGAGGAGTTCATGAACCTTCTAGCCAAAAGGTTCTACAAGATGGCCAAGAAGGATTTTAGAAAGAAGGACTCCAGATCAAGGGAAAAGCCAAGGTATGACAAGTCAAATTCTAAAGAAATTGTTTGTTATGGCTGCAGGAAACCTGGACATATTCTGCCAGATTGTCCAGAAAATCAGAAGAAGGAGAAGAAAATTGAAAAAGAGGAAAGAAGACACTCCAGCAAGTCTTCCTCCCACAAGCACAAAAAGAAGGGAAGAGGATTTGTAGCAGAAACCTGGAGTGAAACAGAATCAGAACAGTCATCCAGTTCTTCAGATGATGAAGAAGAATCAAAAGAAAATGACCAATGTTTGATGGCCATTTATGACTCAAGCATATCTCCCCCTATTTGGGTTAGGACACTATTTGACAAAAAATTAAAACAAACATAAATAACAGAGCATATATATATGATATATTTTAAATATTTCATCAGATATAAAATAAATAGTACTCTGAGTTTTGAAACATTTCAATGAAAACAGAAATGATAAAAACCTATTGACATTCTGAAATCTACTTTCTGAAATCTGAAATCTGATTAGCTGAGCTTGTATCTGCTATATTTCAGCCTTCTGAATTGTTGATCTGAACACCTGTTCTTCTCTGAATTTGATATCTGTTCTAACCTAATTTGCTTTAACATCTTCCTAAATCTGTCATAATCTGAATCTGATTTTGTATTGAATCTGTTGCTTCTTCATGCATCATTTGTCTCTTTCATAAGATATGTTAGCCTAAGAAAATATCTCCCCCTAAGACTGGAGGTTCTTCAGTTTTCTTTCTTTGCTTAGTTCATAGAACAACTAATTGAAAACATGCTTCTTCATCAGCATTTTCCTCTGAGAGCATCTCCTCCTGAGAGTATCTCCCCCTGACACACAGGAGCTTCTTCAATACATCTCCCCCTGCCTAGTTTCAGGAAGACCTGGAGCTAGCCCCCTAGAAGAAGGGACATTAGAGGAGGTAGGGAAGGATGCCATCTTTATATTTCTATTGTTCCTGCAAAATGAAATAGAGATCAAGTGCAAAAGGAACTAGAAAGAGAATCAATTATGTAGGCATTTAGCTATAATGAAAAAGATTTTGATTATGAGAACATGGTCAGAAATAAAAAGCTTCATCATAACTGGGTTCGACGAAAAATGAGTTTTCGTCGATCTCGGTTCGACGAACTTGATGACTTCGTCGATCTTCGTTCGACGAAAAACTTGATTTAGTCGATCTCAGTTAGATGAAGAGATGGGATAAGTAGAAAACTTAATTTTTATCAGATTGAGTCTCCATCTATCATTCCTAGCTGATTTATAAAGAAAATATGTTTCTTTTCATCCAAGGGTTTGGTGAAAATATCAGCTCTTTGCAAATCAGTAGAGATGAATTGTAGGCAAATTTTATTTTTATCCACATTATCCCTAAGGAAATGGTGCTTAATTTCAATGTGTTTAGTCCTACTATGGAGAACTGGATTTTTTGCTATAGATATTGCACTAGTATTGTCACAAAATATAATTGAATTATTTAAGTTGACACCATAGTCTAGGAGCTGATTTTATATCCACAATATCTGTGAGCAGCAACTGCCTACAGCTATGTATTCAGCTTCAGCTGTTGATGCAGACACAGATGTTTGTTTCTTACAAAACCAACACACAAGCCTATCACCAAGAAACTGGCAAGTTCATGATGTGCTTTTCCTGTCTACTCTACATCCAGCATAATCTGAATCTGAGAATCCAGTTAATTCAAATTCAGATGTTGTTGGATACCAAAGTCCTAGATTAGGGCAACCCTTTATATATCTCAAAATTCTTTTTAATAAAATTAGATGAGATTCTTTGGGGTTAACTTGAAACCTAGCACAAATACAAGTAGCAAACATTATATCAGGCCTACTTGCTGTTAAATAAAGTAATGAGCCAACAATTGCTCTATATACCTTCTGATCAATAGGTTTCCCTGATTCACCAATATCAACAACAACATTAGAGGGCATGGGTGTTTTCATGTTGGAAGAATCAGACATACCAAATCTTTTCACTAATTCCTTAGCATACTTAGATTGGGATATGAAGATTCCATTTGGAGTTTGCTTCACTTGTAGACCAAGGAAGTATGATAATTCACCCATACTACTCATTTCAAATTTAGATTGCCTTAGATTAGAAAATATTTTGCATAAGTTTGAATCAGTAGAGCCAAAGAAAATGTCATCTACATATATTTGAACTAGTAGAGTTTGATTTTTATGTATCCTGAAAAATAAGGTTTTATCTACTATGCCTCTACAGAATTTATTCTCTAAAAGAAAACTAGCTAAGGTCTCATACCATACACTGGGAGGTTGTTTAAGACCATAGAGAGCTTTATTAAGCTTAAATACAAAAGAGGAGTGGGTTGGAGAGATGAAACCTGGTGGTTGTTCCACATAGACTTCTTCTTTGATTTCTCCATTGAGAAAAGCACTCTTTACATCCATTTGATAAACCTTGAATTCCTTGTATGCAGCAAATGCAAGGAAGATCCTGATTGCTTCTAACCTTGCAACTGGTGCAAAAGTCTGGTCATAATCTATTCCTTCTTCCTGTGAGTATCCTTGAGCCACTATTCTAGCTTTGTTTCTCACAATATGGCCATCTGCATCTAGCTTGTTCCTGTAGACCCATTTAGTTCCAATGACTGGATGATTCTTTGGTCTAAGAACCAATTCCCAAACTTTGTTTGTCTCAAACTGATTGAGCTCCTCTTGCATAGCAATGATCCAGTTGGGATCTTGTTCTGCATCTTGTAGGGATTGAGGTTCAATCTGAGAGAGAAAACAAGTGTGCATCAGATTCTGATTAGCTTGATGCCTTGTTTGGACACCAGTTGATATGTCACCAATTATTTGAGATCTGGGGTGATCTTTAATATTGACATAATTAATAGGCATAGTGGGATCAGCATTATTTGTAATTAATTCCTCTTGCGTAATGTTACTTAATGCTTCCTTTTCAGTCACAGTTCCACTGATTTCTTCATCACTTTCTTCACTATCCTGCTGCAAGGGATTTAGAGATCCTTCCTTCTGTAGAGCTAATTGATCTAGCTGCTCACAGAGTGTAGGTACCTATAGGTTTTCTTTAGTAGAAGTATTCTTCTGCTTATAAAACATATTAGTTTCATCAAAGGAAACATGCATAGATTCTTCAATTTTAAGAGAGGATTTGTTAAATATCCTATATGCTTTGTTGATTAATGAATAGCCTAAGAAAATTCCTTCTTCATATTTTGGTTCAAATTTCCTAAGGTATTTTTTTTCATTATTATGAACAAAACATTTACAACCAAATGTTCTAAAATAGTTAACTTTAGGTTTCTTCCCTTTAAGTAACTCATAGGGAGTCTTACCCTTAAGTTTGTGTATCAAACTCCTATTCAACATATAATTTGATGTGCTAACAGCCTCTGCCCAAAAAGATAGGGGCAAATTAGCATCTGCAAGTAATGTTGTTGCTGATTCAATTAGGGTTCTATTTTTCCTTTCAACTACCCTATTTTGTTGAGGAGTTCTAGGAGCTGAGAAGCAATGCCCGATACCTTCCTTCTCACAGAATTCTTGCATGAGAAGAGACTCAAACTCAGTTCCATGCACTTCTGATCAATGCAACTATAGTAGAGTACTCAATCTGAATGCTCTTAAGAAAGTCTGTAAGAACTTTAAAGTTATCTGACTTTTCTCTCAAAAAGAACACCCAAGTGAATCTAGAGAAGTCATCTACAATAACTAGAGTGTATGACTTCCCCCCCCCCCCTAAACTCTTTGTTTCTATAGGTCCAAAAAGGTCCATATGTAGCAAATATAAGATTCTAGGTGAATCACTTTTAGATAATGATTTAAAACTACTTTTAGTTTGCTTGCCTAGTTGACATGCCCTGCAAAGACCTTCTTTCTTGTATGAACCAGATGGTAATCCTCTAACAATATTGTCCTTAGATAATTTAGCAATGGTCCTAAGGTTTACATGTCCTAATCTCTTATGCCAAAGTTCACTAGGTTTGCTTAATTCATTAAATAAACAGATTTCTGATTTAGATGAATTGAAATTTACTAAATAAATATTACCTTGCCTAATACCTGATAAAACAATAGTATTATCAGAAGATTTAATAAGGCATTTTAATTTATTAAAAGTTACCTGATACCCTTCATCACATAATTGACTTATGCTGATGAGGTTATGCTTCAGTCCCTTGACATAAGCTACCTCTTTAAGGGTGACTTCTCCAACCTTGACTTTTCCATAGCCTTTTGTTTGTCCACAATTGGAGTCTCCAAATATTACTTTTGGTCCAAGCTTTGCCTTGTAGTTGTTCAGGTTGGCCTTGTTTCCTGTCATATGCTTTGAACAACCACTATCCAAATACCATTTTTCATTTATTCTTGGACAGCTGGGTACCTGCAAAAACAAAAAAAAAATCTATTTGTTCCTGACCCAGACTACCTTGGGTCTTTTTGAATTTCCACAAAAATCAGAAATAAAAGACATTTCAGTTTGGTCCTTATAACCTTGTGGATGAAATCTCCTTGGAGGTATTATCCATTCAGTGAAAGGATTGATAGTATGTGAAGAATAAGAATTGTTCAGATTTGCTGTATATTTTCTGTTCGACGAACTGGGCTGAGTTCGTCGATCGCCGTTCTACGACTGGATGTGCTTTCGTCGAGCGTCGTGCGAATAATAACTATACAAAAATCTGTATTCAGAGTTCGGCGAGCTCCGTTCGACGAAGTAAATTCATTTCGTCGAGCTTCGTTCGACGAATTCTGCTGAATTCTATTATTCTTAATAGCCTTACTTGAAATGTTTTTATTTACATCTACAACCTCTTTGCTCTTAGCAGAGATGACTTTTATAGGTGTAGATAATATGTTCTTCTTAATCAAATATGGCTCACTTGATGAAGCACCCAAGCCTAGTTTGCTATTAAGTCTAGTATTTACTGTGCTTGTAATGTCCATCAGTTTGATGCTTCTCCAATTTAGGGATTCTTCAAATTTCTTGGCCTCAGAAAGTTTATTCTCAATGAGAATAATTTGTTCTCTAGAGGCAGCCAAATCTTTCTTAAGATTAGCATTCTCTTCACTTAAATTATTCATTTCAGCTAGCTTACGTCTGAGTGAGATTATTTCTTTCTCAGATTTTATTAAGTCTAAGCAAAGAACCTTGAATTCATCTTTGAATCCAACTGAATTGAAATCAAAGTTAGATATTACCTGATCAGCATCATCTTCTTCTTCTGATTCTGATTCTTCTTCATCAGAATTGTTGGCTGAGGCATTGATTGCCATCATGCAGAAGTTCTTCTCTTCTTCATTATCTTCATCATCACTGGATGATGATGCATTTCCTGACTCACTTCCTGAGTCATAAATGGCCATCAAACATTGGTCATTTTCTTTTGATTCTTCTTCATCATCTGAAGAACTGGATGACTGTTCTGATTCTGTTTCACTCTAGGTTTCTGCTACAAATCCTCCTCCCTTCTTTTTGTGCTTGTGGGAGGAAGACTTGCTGGAGTGTCTTCTGTCCTCTTTTTCAATTCTCTTCTCCTTCTTCTGATTTTCTGGACAATCTAGCAGAATATGACCAGGTTTCCTGCAGCCATAACAAACAATATCTTTAGAATTTGACTTGTCATACCTTGGCTTTTCCCTTGATCTGTAGTCCTTCTTTCTGAAATCCTTCTTGGCCATCTTGTAGAACCTTTTGGCTAGAAGGTTCATGAACTCCTCATCTCTTGGAGCTTTTTCTTCTTCTTCAGCTGCTTTGAAAGCTTTGTTCTTTTCTCTCTTTATTGCTTGAGATGAAGTTAATTGTTCAGCTTCCCTGGATTGATGAGCTGTTCATAGGATTTGAGCTTGCCCAATAATGTTTCAGTAGTAATCTCATTGAGGCTTCTGGCTTCCTTGATTGGCCAGATCATAGAGTCCCATGTGCTGGGGAAGCAGATTAGGATCTTGTCATTTATCTCAGTGATAGAAATCACTTTGTCCAAAGATTTCAGCTCTAATTATGAGAATGGGCCTATTATACATATCAGTAACACTTTCAGATTCTCCCTTTTTGAAATTCTCATATTGAGAAATGAGATGGGATCTTCTGTCCTTTCTTTCATCAGCAGATCCTTCAACCATATTGTTGAGAGAAGTCCAGATCTCTTTTGCTGGGGTGCATTCCACTACTTTCTGAAAGATGTCATCAGACATTGTTTGATCCAGAATGTTCATGGCTTTTGCGTCAGCACCCTTTGTTTTTTCTGAGCTTCAGTCCATTCAGGAGGTGGAACAGCATTGTTGGTAGTGGTGGTTTCAGCACTAGTTGTTGTTGTGGGTGTTGGAGGCCCTGTCAAAATAACATTGAATATTTCTTCATCAATAGAGTTCATATATAACCTAATCCTTACTTTCCATAGTGCAAACTTATTGAGATTGCACATAGGAGGTCTTGTGCTTGAATACTCTTTGTTTTGTGCCATGAGTTTTTAAACAAAAATAAATAAAATAAAAACTCTAGAGTTAATTTAAGATCTAACCTCCACTTTCAATTGGTATCAGAGGCATATCAATTGACTTTCAAGATAGACTAATATGAAAAATATGGAATAGTTGAAAGATGAATATGTTTAGAAATGGAAGAAAGATCATATGTACATCGTTGTATCTTTATAGAGTGGGAAGACGGAGATATGTAAAATGGTTGAACACGTAACGAAGGGGGTACAAATAATGAGCTCTAATATTCTACAAGAGACAAATATTTATTTTCCATGTAGACATTGCTTAACATCCGCAGGAAAGTTAAATACTGATATTCACTATTACAGCTTTGAGAATATTTCCAATGGAGAGACTAAGTAAAAGGTAATGAAATGATTATGCATACCTTCATCTTACATGATATACATGGTTTTGAACAAAATGTTACACAATTAAGTAAAAAGAAAACGAAATAAGGTTACAAATGAAATTGTTTAAAAACTGCGTCTTTTTATAACGATATGTAAGGACTTCAATGAATGTGAGAATAAGTGACACTTTATAAGTTATAAATGAAACTGAAACTGAGGTAAAGTATAAACGATGAAAGTAATTAGCAAAAAAAATAGGGAGCGAGAAATGAAGATAAGTCGTGGAGGTGAAATCTGATAATAAAGGGAATATGGGAAGACGGTGATAATGCAAAGAAAGTCCACTAACACTCGATATATTGTAGGTCATTCTGAAAGATATGTTACAAAGAGGAAATTGATAGATAATATGTAAATAAGATACAAATCTGAATCAACGATTTAGGAATTTGACCTTAGGATAGTACTCTGAATAACGAAAGTTGGACTGGTCTAAGATTGGAAGGAAGTGAAACTGCTAAATGAACATGAAAATATGATAATCATATTAGGTAAAGAAGACAAGGTAAAAGCCAATTTGATTACACAGAAAATTTTAAAATCCACAATGATGCAATGAATTAGAATAATGCGTGCTGACATGTGCGTTGGTGTAAAACTAATGTGAGAGATCGCACCGTGCATAGATAGGACAATGTAGTTTACTAGCGGATATAAATATTAAGGTAAACCATCAAGGTTCTTTTAATGAAAAAAGTGGGATAGAATATGAAATATGTATAGGTTGGGAATTTATAACGTGTCCTATTTTCGAGGATGAAATTCTTTATAAGAGGGGAAGAGTTTGTAACGGCCCAAAATGTGAAGTGATGTACAAAGATAATAAAACTCAATTTAAAATGTTATATATCCCCTATGATGAAAATAAAGATAATCAGTGTCGATTCATCGTTGCTTTGAAACTTTGAGTTCGTACTCTTCTAAATGTAGCGGCACTCAGAATTGTTTTGGTAGAATGTGTAGCTATCTATTTTATTGTATATCTTTAAGAATATCATATTGGTACATCCTTGTGAATAAGGAGGTTGCTGGATTAGTGGGCCAACTGTACAGGTGATGTGCTTAATTAACAAATTTTAGGCACAGTTGAGGTGAAGAATTACATCTTAATGAGTAGCAAAAACTTGATTTATTGGGCTTTAAAGAGAGGCGGTGGGGGAAGAAATAAAATAAGAAGAGTTGATTTTCTTTTCTGGTATTCGTTGCTGCTGCAGACTCGCCAACTTGCGCTCACATTCCCTCCTCAGCTAGGGTTCACTGAGATTTCTTTCTCTCCCTCCTTTTCTTCTCTCCCGCTCTGAAATTTTAACGATATCAGGTGGGATTTTTCTTCCTGCTACTGGAATTGGAGTTTGGCACAGTTTTGCTGGAGTTGGGGTTCATTTGAGCTCATGTGTTTGTATTGAATTGGTGCCCAGATCGTCTTATCTGCACTGTGAGCCCCTCCTTTCTCTTTCTCACATATATTTAATTACTGATTTATAGGATGGGTATGGCTTTTTTTATTCCTGGTTTGGGGGAATTTCATGAATTGTGACCTAGAAATCTGCACTGTTTTCCTTGGCCTTGGTCGGCTAGGGTTCTGGTAAGGTTGATATGGTGATATGCTCTGCTTGTGTTGTTTAGTTGTGTTATCAGGGAAATCAAAGGACTGATGTTACTTGTTTTTTTATTTCGGAATATTGGGAGATTCCTGTAGTGTTGTTATCATTTTCATTTGTGAAGGGAATTCTTCTTACTGTAAACTGCTATTAGTATGGTTTTGTTGGGGGGATTCATTGTTGTTGTGGCTAGCTATTGTTGTGCCTCTTTCTAGTTAAATTTGCTTTAATTCCTGACCAGTTGCTGTGATTTGAATAATGAGTATATATATTGGGAGTTAATTGGTTAAAACCGTGGGTTGAATTGAGTTTTATCATTGATTTGAACTTATCTCTTTTATGGTTATGTGAACTAGAGGGTTGGGTAAGTAGCTTCCAAATGATGTCATCAGATAGTCAATATTGTCTCTATTGCAAGGTGCAACCCAGATATAAATGACCCTGTATGATATAATTCGTATACAGATATCGCAAAGGATGACATCTCAAATTGGTGTGGCATCGGCATGAATTGCTATAAAAGAAAAGAACGACTAATGGTGAGAGCTGCCTGATTAATATATGATGTACTTCTTATTTTAATTTACACTTTCAAGAAGCTTCATTACAGAGTTCTTTTCATATGATCGCATTAATTTATTGTATGTCACTGATACTTATTGTCGCTATATTGTATGGCCTTGACAAAGGAAAACAGACGATTCATTTCTGAGGGATTAATAAATAAACAACTCCTAAGTCTAAATAAGAACTGCATGTGGCTAACATAAATGAAAATGCATCGATGCATGGCTATGTTAAGGGTACGACTTAAAGTAAATGCGCATGACAAATGCTGATGATTGCCAAACCAGCCGGCCGAAAGGCATGAACGCGTGTTAAATGTACTGGTTTTGGATACGGATGACCCCGAGCGGTCGGGCCCAAGGACTAAAATAGTGAAAATGAATATTGATGTCACAACAGTTACCCTTAACATTACCCAACTAAAAGATGAAAACTGAAACCCAAGATGAGAATTGATATAGAAATACTGATACATTGATTTCCTGCATATACTGATACATTGATACATTCATTTATTGCATACACTACTATATTGCTACCTTGTTACAAACACAGATATGATAACTGGTTCATAGTTGCTTACTTGTACTGGTATACGGATATAAAGGCTGCATAGCTTTCTTACCTATACTACCTCAATGGTATAGATATGTTATGATCATATAATTGCTTCTACTGTTTTATTGCTACTAACATGTTGATACAATTATATGCTTTATAAGTTCACTATGGATACAGAAAATGGTTAGTATGAAAAATATGTTATGCTATGTGTAAGTTAATCCTATTTGTATACATCAATAAAAGAGGTATATCCTCACTTTGTCATATTCTTATGACTAAGCCCGTCATCAATTTTGTAGGCACCCGACGTGACTTTGGATACGAACAACCAAATGAACTGATTATGGTAGGACAGAAAAGAGTCGGCGAATAATGCAAGGTATGAGAGTAAATTCATATTATGTGTTTTTATTTTGTATTCACTAGACTTACTTCAACCTGGAACACATGTTATGAACATAGGTTAGATACAGAATCATGTGGGGTCGAAATGGGGGCCTCACAATTTGATATCAGAGCCAGGTTTCGAAGAAGTTCGGTTGTAGTGAGTACTGAATAAGTATACATGATATGGCGGTGAGAAGATCGCTCATAAAAAATGAGTTATTCAAAATCTGTCTAAATCGAATTACGTCAAAGGGTGTTAGAAGGAGTGCAGGAAAGGATAGAAATAAAATGAATCACACGAACATAAAGCGAAATGAATTCAAGTAGAAATTGATATTGTTCCGATTGCACGAGTCAACCTAAATGTTTCCAAAGAGAAATGTCCTCATATTATTTGCGATAGATAGACTAATATGATAAACATGGAATAGTTGAAAGATGAATATGTTTAGAAATGGAAGAAAGATCATATGTACATCGTTGTATCTTTATAGAGTGGGAAGATGGAGATATGTAAAATGGTTGAACAGTAACGAAGGGGGTACAAATAATGGGCACTAATATCTAAAAGAGACAATTATTTATTTTCCATGTAGACACTGCTTAACATTCGTAGGAAAGTTAAATACCGATATTCACTGTTACAACTTTGAGATTATTTCCAATGGAGAGACTAAGTAAAAGGTAATGAAATGAATATGCATACCTTCATCTTACATGGCATACATGGTTTTGAACAAAATGTTACACAATTAAGTAAAAAGAAAATGAAATAAGGTCACAAATAAAATTGTTTACAAAGTGCGTCGTTTTAAAACGATATGTAAGGACTTCAATGAATGTGAGAATAAGTGACACTTTATAAGTTATAAATGAAACTGGGATTGAGGTAAAGAATAAACGATGAAAGGAATTAGCAAACGAAATAGGGAGTGAGAAATGAAGATAAATCGTGGAGTGAAATCCGATAATAAATGGAATATGGGAAGACGATGATAATGCAAAGAAAGTCCGCTAACACTCGATATGTTGTAGGTCATTCTGAAAGAAATGTTACAAAGAGGAAATTGATAGATAATATGTAAATGAGATACAAATCTGAATCAACGATTTAGGAATTTGACCTTAGGATAGTACTCTGAATAGCGAAAGTTAGACTGGTATAAGATTGGAAGGAAGTGAAACTGCTAAATGAACATGAAAATATGATAATCATATTATGTAAAGAAGACAAGATAAAAGCCAATTTGATTCCACGAAAAATTTTAAAATCCACTTTGATGCAAGGATTGGGAATAATGATGTGTGCTGACATGTGCGTTGGTGTAAAACTAATGTGAGAGATCGCACCGTGCATAGATAGTACAATGTAGTTTACTAGCGGATATAAATATTAAGGTAAACCATCAAGGTTCATTTAATGAAAAAAGTGGGATAGAATATGAAATACGTATAGGTTGGGAATTTATAGCGTGTCTTATTTTCAAGGACGAATTTATTTATAAGAGGGGAAGAGTTTGTAACGGCCCAAAATGTGAAGTGATGTACAAAGATAATAAAACTCAATTTAAAATGTTATATATCCCCTATGATGAAAATAAAGATAATCAGTGTCGATTAGGCGTCGCTTTGAAAATTTGAGTTCGAACTCTTCTAAATGTAGCGGCACTCAGAATTGTTTTGGTGGAATGTGTAGCTATCTATTTTTTGTATATCTTTAAGAATATCATATTGGTACATCCTTGTGAATAAGGAGGTTACTGGATTAGTGGGCCGACTGTATAGGTGATATGCTTAATTAACAAATTTTAGGCACAATTGAGGTGATGAATTTCATCTTAATGAGTTGTAAAAACTTGATTTATTGGGCTTTAAAGAGAGGCGGTGGGGGAAGAAATAAAATAAGAAGAGTTGATTTTCTTTTCTGGAATCCGCGGCTACTGCCGACTCTCCAGCTTGCGCTCTCATTCCCGTTTCATCTAGGGTTCACTAAGATTTCTTTCTCTCCCTCCTCTTCTGTTGGGTTTTCTTTATACCATTCATAATGATATGAACACATCAAAATGTGCGCAGCGGAATAAATAACTAGAACAACCCAAAGAGTAAGGAACTTGCAGATTTCATGAATCAAGAGATTAGGAAAGCAAAACGCGATATACCTTTGCGGGATGGAGTCAATACTCAACCAAAATGCTCCAAGAAGGAATCTGGTAGACGAAATTTGAGTTCCAAGCACCGAAATGTATCAACCCTCTACAAAGATCCACATAAGGAAGGAGAACCCCAATGCCTTGTCGCACAAGGTATGGGTCAGAGAAGAACAGCCCTCTGCGTCCGCACGAACTGCTAGGTCCGTTGGAGGGGAGGTGGCGATGATCAGCGTACGAGGCGACGTCTGTGGACGGGGATGACGGAACACTTCGAGTCAGCTCTTCACAAATCGTGAAAAGGATTGATCTTATTTTAGATGACCTAATCTCGTTCCTTTTATACGCAAGGCATAAAACAGGCTATCTATAGACCAGAGGAAAAATAGAACATTTCTGCCATGATTTAAATTTGTCGAATACATAATAATTCGACTAAACGCTTTAGACGAATTATCATATTCGACTATATACATTCGACGAATTGTCTCAAATTCGACTAAACGCTTTAGACAAATTCGAACAGATAGTTTCGACTAAACAGTTTAGACGAATTATCATATTCGACTAAATACATTTGACGAATTGTCATATTCGACTAAACCCTTTCGACGAATACGAATAGACGAATTGACATAGTTTTTTCTAAACCCTTTAAATGAATTCGACGATATAAATCCATTCATCGAAACACTTTCGCCGAATCGGCCAAGTCTTAAAGAATTCGTTGAAACCATTTTGACGATTCTTCAAGAGTACTTGTTTCTCAATTCAATTCTGAACAGTCATAGGATTGTTCCTTCACTCATATCCAATATGAGTGAGGCTAACACTATCTTTTCTCCAACTTCTCCAAACACTTTTATGTGCGACCCTATAGGCTCATATTGCGTTGGCAGTAAGACTAACTGTTGATTGCTTTGAGATCACCTCAGAAACTCCAACATCTTCTTCTCTCCCTCTCTGAAATTTTTACGATATCGTGTGGTATTTTTCTTCCTGCTACTAGAATTGGAGTTTGGCACAGTTTTGCTGGAGTTGGGGTTCATTTGAGCTCGTGTGTTCGTACTGAATTGGTGTCCAGATCGACTTATCTGCACTGTGAGCCCCTCCTTTCTCTTTCTCTCTTATATTTAATTACTGATTATATGATGGTTATGGCTATATCACTTCCTGGTTTGGGGGAATTTCATGAATCGTGACCTAGACTTCTGCACTATTTTCCTTGGCCTTGGTCGGATACGTTTCAGGTAAGTTTGATATGGAGCTCTGCTCTGCTTGTGTTGTTTAGTTGTGTTATCAGGGAAATCAAAGGATTCATGTTACTTGTTTTTCAATTTCAGAATATTGGGGGATTCCTGTAGTGTTGTTATCATTTTCATTTGTGAAAGGAATTCTTCTTACTGTTAACTGCTATTAGTATGGTTTTGTTGGGGGGATTCATTGTTGTTGTGGCCGGCTGTTGCTGTGTCTCTTTCTAGTTTAAATTGCTGGTAGGAAATTTTGGGCTTTGCTTTAATTCCTGACCAGCTGATGTGATTTGAATAGTGAGTATATATATTGGGTGTTAATTGGTTACAAAAGTGGGTTGAATTTAGTTTTATCATTGATTTGAACTTGTCTCTTTTATGGTTATGTGAACTAGAGGGCAGGGTAAGTAGCTTCCAAATGATGTCATCAGATAGTCAATATTGTCGCTATCGCAAGGTGCAACCCCGATATAAATGACCATATATGATACGATTCCTAAACAGATATCTCGAAGGATGGCATCTCAAAATAGGCGTGGCAACTACATGAATTGCTATAAAAGAAAAGGACTGATGGTGAGAGCTACCTGTTTAATATATATTGTACTTCTTATTTTAATTTACACTTTCAAGAATTTCATTACATAGTTCTTTGCATATGATCGCATGAATTTATTGTATGTCACTGATACTTATTATCACTATACTGTATGGCCTTGACAAAGGCAAACAGGCAATTCATTTCTAAGGGGATTAATAAATAAACAACTCCTAAGTCTAAATAAGAACTGTATATGGCTAACATAAATGAAAATGCATCGATGCATGGTTATGTTAAGGGTACGACTGAATGTAAGTATGCATGAAAAATTCTGATGATTGCCAAACCATTCCGTCGAAAGGAATAGACGTGTGTTGAACGTACTGGTTTTGGATACTGAAGACCCCTAGGGGTCGGGCCCAAGGACTGAAATACTAAAAATGAATATTGATGTTACAACAGTTACCCTTAACATAACCCATCTGAAAGATGAAAACTGAAACCCAAGATGAGAATTGATATAGAAATACCGATACATTGATTTCTTACATATACCGATACATTGATACATTCATTTATTGCATACACTGCAATATTGCTACCTTGCTACAAACACAGATATGATAACTAGTTCATAGTTGCTTACTTGTACTGGTATACGGATATAAAGGTTGCATAGCTTTCTTACTTACACTGCCTCAATGATATAGATGTTGTTATGATCCTATAACTTCTTCTACTATTTTATTGCTACTAACATGTTCATACAGTTATATGCTTTATAAGTTCACTACGGATATAGAAAAATGGTTAGTATGAAAAATATGTTATGTTATGTGTAAGTTTTTCCTATTTGTATACAACAATGAAAGAGGTATATCCTCACTTAGTCATATTTTTTTTACTAAGCCCGTCGTCAATTTTGTAGGTACCCGACGTGAATTTGGATATGCACAACCAAATGAACTGATTATGGTAGGACAGAAAAGAGTCGGTGAATAATGCAAGGTATGAGAGTAAATTCATATTATGTGTTTTTGTTTTGTATTCATTAGCCTTACTTCAACCTGGAACACATGTTATGAACATAGCTTAGATACAGAATTATATGGGGTCGAAATGGGCCCCTCACAATTTGGTATCAGAGCCAGGTTTAGAAGAAGTTCGATTGTAGTGAGTACTGAATAAGTACACATGATATGGTGGTGAGAAGATCGCACATAAAAAATGAGTTATTCGAAATCTGTCTAAATCGAATTACGTCAAAGGGTGTTAGAAGGAGTGCAGGAAAGGATAGAAATCAAAAGAATTTCACACGAACATAAAGCGAAATGAATTCAAGTAAAAATTGATAATGTTCCGATTGCACGAGTCAACCTAAATGTTTCCAAAGAGAAATGTCCTTGTATTGTTTGCGACAGATAGACTAATATGATAAACATGGAATAGTTGAAAGATGAATATGTTTAGAAATGGAAGAAAGATCATATGTACATCGTTGTATCTTTATAGAGTGGGAAGATGGAGATATGTAAAATGGTTGAACACGTAAAGAAGGGGGTACAAATAACGGGCTCTAATATTCTAAAAGAGACAATTATTTGTTTTCCATGTAGACACTCCTTAACATCCGTAGGAAAGTTAAATATTGATATTCACTGTTACAGCTTTGAGATTATTTCCAATGGAGAGACTAAGTAAAAGGTAATGAAATGAATATGCATACCTTCATCTTACATGGCATGCATGGTTTTGAGCAAAATGTTACACAATTAAGTAACAAGAAAATGAAATAAGGTTACAAATGAAATTGTTTACAAAGTGCGTCATTTTAAAACGATGTGTAAGGACTTCAATGAATGTCAGAATTAGTGACACTTTATAAGTTATAAATGAAACTGAGATTGAGGTAAAGAATAAATGATGAAAGGAATTAGCAAACGAAATAGGGAGTGAGAAATGAAGATAAGTCGTGGAGGTGAAATACGATAATAAAGGGAATATGGGAAGATGATGATAATGCAAAGAAAGTCCACTAACACTCGATATATTGTAGGTCATTCTGAAAGAAATGTTACAAAGAGGAAATTGATAGATAATATGTAAATGAGATATAAATCTGAATCAACGATTTAGGAATTTGACCTTAGGATAGTACTCTGAATAACGAAAGTTAGACTGGTCTATGATTGGAAGGAAGTGAAACTGCTAAATGAACACGAAAATACGATAATCATATTAGGTAAAGAAGACAAGATAAAAGCCAATTTGATCACACGAAAAATTTTAAAATCCACAATGATGCAAGGAATGAGAATAATGATGCGTGCTAACATGTGCGTTGGTGTAAAACTAATGTGAGAGATCGCACTGTGCATAGATAGTACAATGTAGTTTACTAGCGGATATAAATATTAAGATAAACCATCAAGGTTCTTTTAATGAAAAAAGTGGGATAAAATATGAAATACGTATAGGTTGGGAATTTATAATGTGTCATATTTTCGAGGACGAAATTCTTTATAAGAGGGGAAGAGTTTGTAACGGCCCAAAATGTGAATTGATGTACAAAGATAATAAAACTCAATTTAAAATGTTATATATCCCCTATGATGAAAATAAAGATAATCAGTGTCGATTCAGCGTCACTTTGAAAATTTGAGTTTGAACTCTTCTAAATGTAGTGGCACTCAGAATTGTTTTGGTGGAATGTGTAGCTATCTATTTTATTGTATATCTTTAAGAATATCATATTGGTACATCCTTGTGAATAAGGATATTGCTGGATTAGTGGGCCGACTGTATAGGTGATGTGCTTAATTAACAAATTTTAGGCATAGTTGAGGTGATGAATTACATCTTAATGAGTTACAAAAACTTGATTTATTGGGCTTTAAAGAGAGGCGGTGGGGGAAGAAAAAAAATAAGAAGAGTTGATTTTCTTTTCTGGTATTCGCGGCTACTGCCGACTATCCAGCTTGCGCTCTCATTCCCATCACAGCTAGGATTCTTTGAGATTTCTTTCTCTCCCTCCTCTTCTTCTCTCCCTCTCTAAAATTTTTACGATATCGGGTGGGATTTTTCTTCCTGCTGCTGGAATTGGAGTTTGGCAAAGTTTTGCTGGAGATGGGGTTAATTTGAGCTCGTGTGTTCGTACTGAATTGGTGCCCAGATAATCTTATCTGCACTGTGAGCCCCTCCTTTCTCTTTCTCTCTTATATTTAATTACTGATTTATAGGATGGTTATGGCTTTATCGATTCCTGGTTTGGGGGAATTTCATGATTCGTGAACTAGACATCTGCACTATTTTCCTTGGCCTTGGCCGGCTAGGGTTCTAGTAAGGTTGATATGGGGATCTGCTCTGCTTGTGTTGTTTAGTTGTGTTATCAGGGAAATCAAAGGACTCATGTTACTTGTTTTTCTATTTTGGAATATTGGGGGATTCCTGTAGTGTTGTTATTATTTTCATTTGTGAAGGGAATTCTTCTTACTGTTAACTGCTATTAGTATGGTTTTGTTGGGGGGATTCATTGTTGTTGTGTCCGACTGTTGCTGTGTCTCTTTCTAGTTAAAATTGTTGTTAGGAAATTTTGGGCTTTGCTTTAATTCCTGACCAGCTGCTGTGATTTGAATAGTGAGTATATATATTGGGTGTTAATTGGTTAAAATAGTGGGTTGAATTGAGTTTTATCATTGATTTGAACTTGTCTCTTATATGGTTATGTGAACTAGAGGGCTAGGTAAGTAGCTTGCAAATGATGTCATCGGATAGTCAATATTGTCGCTATCACAAGGTGCAACCCCCGATATAAATGACCATATATGATACGATTCATATACAGATATCGAGATGGATGACATCTCAAAATAGGCATGGCAACGACATGAATTGCTATAAAAGAAAAGAACGACTGATGGTGAGAGCTACCGGTTTAATATATGATGCACTTCTTATTTTAATTTACACTTTCAAGAAGCTTCATTACATAGTTCTTTGCATATGATCACATGAATTTATTGTATGTCACTAATACTTATTGTCGCTATATTGTATGGCCTTGACAAAGGAAAACAAACGATTCATTTCTGAGGGGATTAAAAAATAAACAACTCCTAAGTCTAAATAAGTATTGTATATGGCTAACATAAATGTGTTGGAGCATGCGTTTCGCACTCTTCCGGTTTGATAATAACAAAATCCCGTTTGTATTTGATTCTATTTTTATTGATGGTGTGCAGGTAACAGGTATGAGATGTTCACAATTCTGATTGGAGCTCAATTTAACTGTATGGAGAATTTTGATGTCGGAATTTTCCGACATCTACTGTCACCCAGGCGACAGGACAGAAGTTACAGCAGCAGCCCGCACGACAGCACGACGAGCAGTATTTTGGCGCTGTCGGAATTCCGATAGCGATGTTGCCCAGGCGACAGGACAGAAGTTAGAAAAACAGCCCGCACGATAGCACGACGAGCGGTAGTTTGGCGCTGTCATAATTCCGACAGCGATGTCGCCCAAGAGACAGTGAAAAACTATAAATTAGTTCATTTTGTTCGTGCATTCTAAGCATTGAGAATTCTAAGTCCTTTCCTGAGTTCATACGAACCAGAGAGCTCCAGAACCGCATAAACTCCCATTTGTGCTTAGAAGGTTTGAGATTGAAGACGAGATTGGACGCGCTTCTACATCAACGATCATCTCGAGGCTTCAACCTTCCTTTCAGAGATCCGAATTTCTAGGGAGTTCTTCATTTCATTTTGTATTTTCATTTATATACATTTCACTTTGTATTGGTAGGGAAATTGTCTCCTTGTGTGTGACGTCTAAGTCCTTGCGTGGCTTAGGGGAAAATCGCTTCCTTGTGCGGAGCGTCCAAGTCCTTGCGTGGCTTGGTAGGAAATCATGGCCTTGTGTGCTACATCTAGATCTTGGGAAGATCTAGAAGATAGGCTTGGGCTTGGTCTAGGGAGAGACAAGTGATAGCCTTCCGATCCTTGGGAGAAGGATTGGTAAACTCAAATTGTTAAAAGTTTATTATCATATTTGTGCCTTGATCTTAAGCATTGTTAAGATCATTTTTATTATATGTGAATTTCATGATTAAAAAATTATGACTTTTCTTTAATTGCAAATTTGGTTGTTTAATCTTTAACTTAGAAATTTGTGTTTGAACTAATTTAAAAATTACATTGGTTTGAAAATTTTTATAAGGGATTTTTTAGAAAAGCAAAATTTGTTTTAAAAATTCTTAAGTAAAAAATCATAATTTTAAAAGGCCCTTATTCACCCCCCCCCCCCCACCCATCTAAGGGCGCCACAAGATCCAACACGTGGTATCAGAACGAGGTTACTCCAAAATGGTTTTACCACCGGGAGTAATGGCGCACAACGATCACGCGTTCGTTGAGGGGCAAGGAATTAGTAGGCCACCACTTTTTACCGGCACAGACTATAACTATTGGAAAACCCGAATGCGGTGTTTTCTAATAGCTCTCGACATGGAAGTTTGGAATATGGTCGAGACGAGTTATACTTCCCCGACAATTGTTGTAGGAAATGTAACTATGGACAAATCCAAAGACAAGTGGGATGACAATGATAAATTAAAATGTAAGAACAATGCAAAAGCCATGAATGCTTTATTTTGCGCACTAGATCGCACTGAATTTAATAGAGTTTGTGCTTGTGATACTGCATTTGAAATTTGGAATCTTTTAGAAATTACTCATGAAGGTACTTTGCAGGTAAAGGATTCAAAGCTATTTCAACTGGAGTCAGAGTTCGAAAGATTCAAAATGGAGGTGGATGAAGAAATTGATACAATGTACACACGATTCACTAAAATCGTGAACGATTCAAAGGTGCTGGGTAAGGTTTTCTCTTATGGAGATTTAGTAAGGAAAATCTTAAGATCACTTCCCCCGAAGTTCAATCCTAAAGTGACTGCAATTTCTGAGTCACATGATCTTAAGACCCTACAATTGGAGAGCCTTATTTGGAATCTAAAAACCCATGAAGTGGAGTTGAAGATTCAAAGCCAAGAGTACAATTTGGAGCCCAAAAAGAAGAGCTTGGCATTGAAATCAAGAAGGGAAATTGAGACTGAATCTGAAGAAAGTGAGGAAGATGAGGAAGGACTGTTTGTGAGGAACTTTAGAAAGTTTATGAGAAATCCGGAGAGGAGAAATTCATTTAAAAGAGTTTTCAAAAAGAACGATTTTGTCTACCAAAAAGGCAAAGGAAAAATGGAGAATGAAGAGGAGAGTCCGCTACCGGAGTGCTACCATTGCAAGAAGATTGGTCATATCAGAAGCAAGTGCCCAAAGTATCTGAAAGAGCAAAAAGCAAAGAGGCACGATAAAAGTTACAAGAAGAAAGTGTTAAAGGCAGAGACTTGGGATGATTCTTCGTCTGGTGAAGAAAGTGATTCCTCAACACAGGAGGAAGAGGAGGCTAATGTATGCTTGATGTCAAAAGGCAACATTACATCTGATGACGACAGTAGTGTCCAAAGCGACACTGAGGTAACGTCTCCATCTTATGATGATTTATATTCTGAATTTATGAAAACATGCAAATTTTTGGATAAAAGCCTAAAGGAAATTGATTTTTTAAAGTCTAAAAATAAAGGTCTTTTAAAAGTGAATAAAAAATTATCAAATGAGTTGAAAACTATTGGGAAAGAGAAGGTAATTTGTCAAGAGTGTGATCACTCTTCGACAAGGATAAAAGAACTTGAAAACACCGATCAAAAAATTGATCAACTTCTAAAAGAGAAAAAGGACTTAGAAAAAGTGGTCAAAACTTCTCATTCTCAATTAGAGAATTACAAGAAAAAGTTTGCAAATCGATGTGGCATGATAGTAAAAGAAAATTCAATTTTAAAGTCCAAAGTAAATGAATTGAACATGGCAATTGGAAAATTTGGTGTTGGGAAAAAATCTCTGGATATGATTTTAGGCAACCAATGTCATGGGTCAGCTAAATTTGGACTAGGATGCGTTTCTAGAAGCTCTGGAAGCTGTCGAAAATTTTCGACAGCTGATATCAGAAACAGCGACAGCGCCAAGTTCAGAAAACCTGTTTCCCAAAATAAAAATTCTTCTAAGTGCACATATAAAGATGTTTCCTCCAGCAAGAGTCCGGAGAAACCATTGAAAAATGGTTCCTCACTATTCATTGTATGTGCCAAATGTCATCGATTTGGTCACATCTCGGGCTCATGTTGGAAGAACGGAAAAGTTCACGTTAACCAAATCTGGGTACCTAAGGCGTCCACCTATACCATGGGAGGGACCACTTGGGTAACCAGATCTTTACTCTCATCATCTTTTTAGGTGTGCGTGCAGGCTAGGAACAAGGAAGACGTGTTGTATTTGGACTCTGGCTGTTCAAAACACATGACGGGCGATAAATCAAAGTTCCTAAGCCTGGAGATGAAAAATGGAGAAACAGTGACCTTTGGAGATAATGGCAAGGGTAAAGTCAAAGGCATTGGAGTAGTAGGTAACAAAGAGTTTAAAATTTCAAATGTTTTATATGATAAAGGTTTGAAACATAATCTAATCTCTATTAGTCAACTATGTGATAAAAATCTAAATGTTTTATTTGACTCAAGCTCAAACCTTTGCAAAATTATTGATTCCAAAACAAATGAAATTGCACTTACTGCACCAAGAATAAACAATGTCTATACAATAACTTTTCATGATTTATCTCATACTACACTTAAATGTTTTATTTCAAAGAATGATGAACTTGAATTATGGCATAGGAGACAAGGACATTCTAGTGCTAAACGCATAGTAAAGCTTTCTAAAAATAAAATAATAAAAGGTTTACCAAATTTGAATGGAAAGCTTTCTTCATTATGTTCACCATGCCAAAAAGGAAAGTTTACAAAATCTTCTTTTAAAAGCAAAAATGTTATTTCTACTACTAAACCTTTACAATTATTACATATGGACTTGTTTGGTCCAATTACTACACAAAGTCTAGGAGGTAGAAAATATACGTTTGTTATTATTGATGATTATTCTAGATTTTGTTGGACATTATTTTGAAATTCAAAATCTGATGCTTTTGATGAATTTGTAAAACTGATTTCACGTATTCAAAATGAGCTTGATTTAAAAGTAAAATGCATTAGATCAGATCATGGAGGAGAATTTGTTAATGAAAAATTTATTTCATATTGTAATGAATTTGGGATAAGACACGAATTTTCCGCTCCTCGCACACCACAACAAAATGGTGTAGTGGAGAGGAAAAATAGAACATTTCAAGAATTAGCACGTACTATGCTTTGTGAATTTAAATTGCCAAAATATTTTTGGGCCGAAGCCGTTAGTACTGCATGCTATATTATTAATCGTGTCATGATTCGTCCTACATTACAATTAACTCCTTATGAAATTTATTTTCAAAGAAAACCAAATGTATCTTACTTTAAAGTTTTTGGTTGTAAATGCTTTATTTTGAATACAAAATATAACTTAGGTAAATTTGATGAAAATGTGATGAAGGAATTTTCATTGGTTATTCTTCAACTAGCAAGGCCTATAGAGTTAATAATAAATGTACTAAAGTGGTTGAAGAAACTATTCATGTAAAATTTGATGAAAACATTTCTTGTGTAGAAAATACTAAAGTTGCAGGTAATGAGAAAAATGAAGAAGATGTGGAACAAAATCTGAGGAAAAATGATGATGATGATGAAGAAATAGTAGAGAAAGAAGACGAAAAAGAAGGTGAAGAAGAAGAAGAACAAGGATATGTACCTCCAACCGAGCTAAGGTTCTCAAAAGATCATCCACAAGAATTTGTTATTGGATAACCATCAAGTGGGGTACGTACACGTTCTAGTTTACATGAAAGTTTTTCAAATTTATGTTGTCTCTAATATAGAACCAAAAGATGTTGCCACCGCTTTAAATGATGAATCTTGGTTTTTAGCTATGAATGAAGAACTTAACCAATTTGAAAGAAAAAAAAGTTTGGATTCTTGTTGATAGACCTAGTGATCATCCAGTGGTAGGAGTCAAATGGGTTTTCAAAAATAAATTAGATAGTGACTCTAGGGTCACTAGAAACAAAGCTAGGCTTGTAGCGAAAGGATATAATCAAATTGAAGGGGTAGATTTTGATGAAACATTTGCACCCGTAGCACGATTGGAAGCAGTTAGAATTTTTGTTGCATTTGCTAGTCATAAAAGATTTAAATTATTGCAAATGGATATTAAATCTGCATTTTTAAACGGACTGATTAAAGAAGAACTTTATGTTGAACAACCCCCAGGCTTTATAAATGAAAAATTTCCTAATCGCATGCATAGATTACTAAAAGCTTTGTATGGTTTAAAACAAGCACCACGAGCATGGTATGATATATTGACTTTATATTTATTACAAAATGGTTTTAAAATGGGTGGTGTTGATTGTACACTCTTCATTAAGCAAGTTGATGATGATTTAATTGTTTTACAAATTTATGTTGATGATATTATTTTTGGAGCCACTAATGAAGAGTTGTGTAATTATGTTGTAAAAATGATGGAAAGTGAATTTGAGATGAGTATGGTAGGACAATTAAAATATTTCTTAGGATTTCAAATTGTTCAAAAACATGATGGAATTTGTATAAACCAATCAAAATATATACATGATGTTTTGAAAAGATTTGGATTTGAAAATATTAAACAAGCTAGTACTCCTATGAGTGTCTCTTTAAAATTAGGAAAAGATAAAGTGGAATATCCATAGATCAAACTTTATATAAAGGCATGATAGGTTCACTTTTATACTTAACCGCTTCTAGACCAGATATTATAATTTCAGTTTGTTTATGTGCTAGATTTCAAGCCGATCCCAAAGAATCACATTTAAAAGCGGTAAAAAAAATTTAGATATTTAATTGGCACATCTAAACTTGGTTTGTGGTATCCGCATAGCGATGATTTCACTCTTTCTGGCTATTCTGATTCTGATTATGCCGGTTGTTCACTAGATAGGAAAAGCACTAGTGGCACTTGTCACTTTTTAGGCCCTTCACTCATTTCATGGTCGAGTAGGAAAATAGAATTCTGTTGCCCTCTCAACCACCGAGGCCAAATACATCGCACTTGGTAGTTGTTGTGCACAAGCTCTTTGGATGAAACAAACTTTAGAAGACTTTAACATTAAACAACAAACTATACAGCTATGGTGCGATAACAAAAGTGCAATTGATTTAACTTACAACCCGGTTCATCACTCTAGGTCTAAACATATTGACGTTTGGCATCATTTTATAAGAGACCACATTAAAAATAATCAGATTAAAATTTCCTTCATAGGAACGGATAATCAACTAGCCGATATATTCACAAAACCATTGCCGGATTCTCGGTTTTCAATGCTAAGGCTTGAATTAGGAATCCTAGATATTTCAAACTAAGCATATCCAATATGACAAATCAAGTTTAATAAGTAAAAAACAATGGAAAAAACATCATTTTAAATCAAAACATAGAATTTGAATGACTCATATCATTAATAATTCATACAAATTGTTCCAGAAAAATAGTAGAAATAAACATAAGATTAAGTTCAGTAAATAAAAAATGAAATCTGGGTAAGTTCACTGTCGCCCAGGCGACCGTGAGTGTCGGAAAATTCCGACATCAGTTAGAAGCAGCAACCTGCTGGAAACTACTCAGAATCATCATATCCAGCCCCGCTACTTTCTGGACAGTCTTCTGAAGATCCACGTCTTACAGCCTTTCCACGTCGAGTCGGCCTAACCGATTGAGAAACACAATCATGCCTGAAATATACTCTTCAATTTTGGTCTCTCTGATACTCTACACTAGTTATATGTCATTATTAATGCTACAACTCATGAATTGATGCCAAACCATGTGCTTTTTTAAAAAATGGCTATTTACATGATTATATGATTTCATTTCCACTCTATCATAGTATTGACACTCCTGCTAAGTGGTTTAGACTATTGGAAATTGTTTTCGCATGCCTCTAAGTATGAGAAATTGTTTATATATAATAATGAGCTATCACGTTCACTTATTTTGATCCATACAAATGTCTTTCTATTTAATATATACATGAATCATGTTTGCTTTAACATAATACACTAGCATTTCATAAAAACTACTTTTGTAAGACCCCCCTCCCGAAACACAAAACACGGCCGAGGGAAGTCTTATGCCCAGAACAGCCGCCTTGCGGTAGTGTCAGCACACGGGCTAACCTGTACCGCAAGACGCCTATTCTACCGGCTATTACCAATATCATCTGCCAACCCATCAATAAATTTAATATTTTCAAGAGTCCATAATTCACAAAGTAAAAAAACCTCCGCAAAATATATAAATGACAGGAAGCAAAAAAGCTCCCATATATACAAGAACAAGGTATAAGCGGAAGTCTACAACAAGAACTACAATCCCTCACAACCGTATCAGAAGGTGTTGTTGCAAAAGCTGCAACAAGGCTCCAAGTCCTATCACTCTGATCTGTCCGGTACTGCTCCAGCTGGGTGTGCTCCTAAAAATAGTGGTGTAACAACCGTTAGTCATAAAGACTAAGTGGCTTCCCATCCTCTCACCCCGGCGACTCTTAGGCACCATGTGGGAGGAAAGAAAGAGAAGCTGCAATATAACAGTATGTACAATATGCAGGTGACAAGGAGGTACTACTAACCTAGTAGTTATATATCAACAACTAACAACATGTATAAATATACATCAAGCACCTTTCTAGCAAATCTATTATAATAATTCAAGGGGCAACTATGAAGCCGAGCAGTATATATATAAACGAGCGTCAAAGTGAGTATACACACGCAGTTATAAAAGAGTCTAAGCAGCTGAGAGAGTAAATCAGAGTAGTTATAAAGTAAACTAGATCAAGTAAATAAACAACTAGAGCAGCTATGGAAGTAACCTCAACTTATGTGTGTACACACAAACACATAAGCTAAGGGATCTGGCAAGAAGTAAACTCATCGTATAAAAGAGCCCATACTAATTTATACGATGAGGTCTCTGTTTTAGGCAAGTATGCTATGTCATGATGTGTAATGCAATGATGCAACTCATGCACACGACTCTGTATGTACAAACCTTTTGTAGTTCCCTCTGTTCGAGTGTGTCAACTCAGGTACCCAGTTGAGGCAAACAGGGCAGTGGACCGGGCTGTCCACTTCTAGGCTTGTGTAACACCACCCAACCTAGACCTTTGTACGCCCCTGAGAACACAAAGGGTATCCGCGTACTATCTGGTAAGCACCACCTCTAGCCCTCTATTCGAGTCTCCGCTCAGGTACCCAGTTGAGGCAACAGGGCAGTGGATCGGGTTGTCCACTTCTAGGCTTGTGTAACACCACCCAACCTAGACCATTGTACGCCCCTAAGAACACACAGGGTATCCACGTACTACTTGATACAAGAATGCCTCTAAGTGAAACACCAAACTCTTATCTTGGAGGACTCGACCTGTCCTCCTTATATAACATGGAACCTACCTTTTGCAGGACAACCCTAGCCTTCCCAATAGGATCTCGAGTCTACCGTTCGTCAGAACATCCCAGTCCTTCCTTATATCCCGAGCCTACCGCTCACAGGACTAACTCAAGCTCTTAAGCAAGCAAGGGCTCCAAACCGAGTCCCTTCCCACATTAACTTAGGATGTCGACCCATCCCAATCACTAAACCAAGCCCTCAATGCTACCTGTAAGGAGTTAGCATACTCTAAGCAGTGAGACTCACAAATCCTGAGATTTCACTTCCTACGAACCTAACCTAAGGACTACTTGAGCACAATATCATGTCCTTAAAACAAAAGATCAATGACTAAGCTCTACTTTTAGTCAAGGGTTATTTATTACTCAACCCTGTTAGATTCAACATATATATTTAAATGCTAATTCATTTTACGCCATCAATCGTTCATCACATCCGAACACTTGGGTAAAAAGAGTGGTTTTACAATGTAGTTATTCATCTAACGACACATCACGAACAGTATGATCCCCAGGCGCATATCCCAACATCGTATAAATATAATCCTCTACATTAGTGGCAACTCGTATGTCTTATAAGTCAGCATTAGTTGACTGGTATGAGTGTATAAAAAGCTGATCATAACATTGATATTTACAAGTCCCATATCATGGAAGAGTCAACCATGAAGTTGACGGTTAAGTATTCTATTTCTACGAGTACAGTCAAGTCGTGTCTTACCATCATGAGAACATGTATAAACGACCTCCAATTAGCAAGTTTTAGGTTCATTACATGATTTGCCCCAATATTTAGATCAATCACCTCCAATATCGTATTAGAATCATAATAATAACCTTTACATACAATGTAAATCGGAGCACTGTTCAAATCACTACTTGCCTAAAGTTTCATGCACATACTTATTGTACTAGAGCGTCACCAAACAAGTGATTAATCGAGTGGCTATAACAAACCCAAGACCTCTAAAATTTCTACTATATGTCACGGTTAGCATCTGAGCGTTTACACCAAATCTCAGTTCATTCGGAATAATCATGATAATTTTTTACGGCACGATAATTTTATAACATAATATTGACAAATCACAGCAAGCCCATATCCGAAAATTATGAAATTTAAGAGGGGTGTCCACATTGCCATCAAATATTTAACTACCACTTCCAAACAGCTTCCGATAAACCGAACAGGGTAAATCACCAAAATACTATGAATCTGTACGCCTACCTCACCACGCACTAAACAGGTTATTTACCAACAACTAATAAAAAAACTACACGGATCTAAGTATTTATCAAACAACGTCCGGTCATCTTCTTCCTCCAGCCTGGGGCTGTTATTTGCCCGACCTGGAATCTAATAAAAACTCTCACATCAGCCACCTTATTTCCCGTCCGACCAACCAAGACCACCGCCCCTTCCTCGTATATGAGGTGCATCGACAGGCGGCGAATCGGTGACCGGAGGTGACCGGAATAAATAATCAAAACATAGATTTCAGTCATCCCTCCATGACTTGCTCTCAAATCAACTCAATTGAGTTCGACATCTCGCCTAATTTGATCTAAGAAAACTAGCACCAAGGGAGAAGGGAGGAAGCTCAAATTATGCTCTCCAAATGGCTCGGATCCCGATACAACAAACATCGGGACAAAGAATAGAAATGGTACTCGTCGCATTTGTCGAGTGCATTTCCCTGGCTCAGGTGCAAGCCTGGCCCTCAGTACACCCCGAGCCTGAGTCAACTCGCGTGACTCAAAAACTCGCACAAGGGGTCTAGCTCGAATCGGGATGTTACAAATCCAATAAACGAAGAAATAATTTCGTCCCCGAAATATTAGGTTGAGGTTATGAGGATTTTTTGGATGAGAGTAAAATATACTCATCATATTCATTCATGGGCACTTCAGCCATAATAATTTCAAGCTTATATATGCATTCTCACTTGTTGCGATTTATACATAGAAACTAGATGGCTTGCGCACTCTTGCCTTGTGAAGTCATACGAACTAATAATGACACACACTATTTCAAAAATCACTACATCAGTCTAACTGATTATGTTGTGATTTAATCTCAAGCACACAACATACAAGGGAACATTTAGCAAGGACTTGGTGTGAACGACATCAAGCAGGCTATTTATTTATAAAACCACGATGCAACAGGCTACCACTACCAACATCTATCGTTGTACAGGTTCTATGAACCAACAAGGCTGCCGAGCCACCAGCTCGTTTACACCTTGCAGGACTAGATCTCAAAACACTATATCTCTATAGCAAGTATCATCAACAGTTGTCTTGCATCAATATCATATCTGCCTGCCATGAGTCGCCAACACACATCCTCAGTAATTTTATTTAATTTACAATATCATCACATTATGTACGCAAGCCAGTGCACAGACACCACTGATGTGAATTTGTTAACTTAACAACCACGTTGCAAGACCTTGGCGCTAAGAGTGCTATGATTTAAACCAGTTATCCTAAATAAGTCACTTTTAAAAAAAACACCTCTTTGATCAACAATCAATACAACTCCAACTCAACAAATTTTAAGGCGTCCCCCAAAATTTGTCACGCGGTCGTCTAACCGACCATTGATCACTGAGAGGCACTACAACACTATCAAGAGGATTCAAGTTTTCACTTAACTACACCCATGAGGTTCTAATGATGGAACTCATGCTATCAGAACCCAAGGACTACCACCAAGTACTTATGTCATCCAAGCACTTGCCAGAATCTGACTAGCGCATAGCAGCACTTAAGGACTACCATCTGAAGTCCTTACCATCACATCAGGATATCATCGCATCCTTCACATAGTATTGACATCCATCTAAAACCATGCTAAATTTTACTCAACGTTACCCACAAAGGTCCTAATTGGCAGACAGCATGATGTATGCATGTCCTCCATTACCCAGCTATATGATTTATCTAGGCGTTCATGTATGAAAACTCGACAAGCTCGGTGTATTTCCCAAAAGGTTTTAGATCACCATTTCTCCTTGGTCTACTTATCCGCATAACCTTCGATCAGAGTGAAGACATAACCATCCTTTAGGTACTCACCTCCGTTATTCTGGTAGGGGACTCAACGTAACCCAAAACTTGGTGTTTAACCATCCACCTTGCTTAAAATGCTCATTCATCAAGGAGTACCTAATTCTAATATCGTCGACTTGTAATGACTTAGATAAGAAAACCTCATTATAGCATAAGCTAAGTGAAGCAGTCTACAGAGATTTTTAACTCCCAGTGAAACCTCAGTTGGTCCATTAGCTAGGCCAATAAACGAAGAAATAGGGTTAGCCCCCATACACCTGAGTTATGTTTCTTCGACCACCAGTATGGTACATTCACCCCATGTATGCACACCGGCCCTATGGGCATTCCTTCCTCGATTAGGAGTCCTACCATATAAGCACTTGAATAACAGTTCCTGGGACATATTAAAGTGTTCTAGGCCCTCAAAGCTACCATTTTCAACAACCTTTTTAGGGGTCGACATGTTCCCGACTACAAAATGGTCACTTTCTAGACTCGCAGTCTTATTGGATGCAAACTACAGAGAGGAGCACCACATTGTGGGTACGAACATCAAACTTAGAAGTCTCTTACTGCCCCAACAGTAGACAATAAGCACTACTTCTAACCGCGATACTAGTCACGAGTTGCTCTCACTATAAGGGGGGTCTTAACATTTATCATGTGGTTTCACTATATCTACTGTTGATAATTAAAATTTATTTCCCAAAATCATGAATCTTTCTAAAGGCGATCATGATATTTTCGATTTATGTGTTTGGACTCTCCATATCATCATATTTATAGTAAAGAGATTCATACATATAGTATACATCTTCCAAATTTAGCAAGTGACTGACTAACTTTTAACTTTTGGGAGGCAAGGATACTTCCAATGTCATGTCATGGCAAAATATTCATGTGTTTAATCATCAAGAATTTCCACCATTTATCTTTTGGTTCATAAAACAATCAAGTTCGCATTCACCTCATTTCACTTACCATGATGATATCCTATCTCAAACCACAAATCCCCAACATGATGTTATTGCCTCAAGAATTTAAGCTTGGACAAATTTATATTTTCAATGATTCCCAAAAATCAACAATTGTTCGACTTGTGATGTTTTAACAATTTATCTTAGTGATATTACAAACCATCGTTGCAGACTTAGAGGAAGGTATATCTATCGCTTCCTTCTAAGAGCACAAGGACCCGAGTCAGGTATTACTTTGGTCCAACCTAGATCATAGTTACACTTGCACCGAGTTCCATTTAAAGGGCATCTTATCGTGAACTTAAACCTTGTCTCATTGTAGGGTTATGATACCGAGACTCTAGAAATCTACCTTGCCGAGGCAATAATATTACACATAAACCTTACTTGTTCGTATATAGCGTATAAATTCCAAAGTTGCCCACAATCGCCGCTAGAGATTGCTAATGACATGTTTATTCCGTGATAAACATTTGAGATTTTTAAAAACACTCAACAAGTCATACTATCCTTGTCATCTTCATAAATCAAACGTAGCCGAATCAATGAAGTCACATTCATTTTTGGCCTTTTACTAGTCGATTTGGATCTATTAATTTTCCCTAACATCCCTTTAACATACAAGTCACTGCAAATTTCCTAACTTCCTGGGATGGTTGATCATTAAACCACTCGTACTTATACAAACTTTATTATATCATCATGAGGGTACATATTTTCATCAAGTACTAAGCTATAATGTCATCAAAAGTTAAGTATAGATCGATACGGATATTTACCAAAAGGGTTAACTTACTACTTTCCTCGTTTTCTTATTCACGTAGTCTTAAAATAGTGTAGGGAGCAAATACTCATCCTTGAAGTACTATCATTTTTTATTCTGCTAGTAAAATATCATCGATCCAGACTTGACATTAGTAGTCCACCTTGCCAAAGATGAACTACTTCATCAAGTACCAACAATACCAATTGCTGAAATTTTTTGAAGATTCTTAAATCCCAAAGAAACCCCAGTTGGTAACACTGGCCCAATAAACGAAGAGATAAGCCCACCGTAATTCTTGGGCAGAGTCTCTTTGATCACTAACCTAGTACATCCATCCCCCATAAGCACACATCCTTAGGGCATAAAATCCTCGACATGGAGTTTCACTTCGACGATTACTCATACAATCTTTTCTTTAGGCCTTTAGATCTACCATTTATAACAACTTTTTAGGGTCAACATGTGACGAAGTCAAAAGAGATGGGTCTCTTCTAAGATTTAGATTCTTATTCAACCTCTGGTATTTATCATGGTAATAGCTTCACTATGATCAAGATGGAGAGTATTAAGTTATCAATTAGACTTACGAGTCTCTTACTACAATAGTTAGTAGATTATAGGCACAAATTCTCCTCTGGATGGTTCTATTAGTTTGGGTGAAATGATGGTATCACTTAATGAACGAAGTAGGAATATCGAAGTATAAGCCTTGAGCACACACCCTTGCAATAAACTCTTCCCTGAACCACTTGGGTATTCACATACCTCAACCAAGTTTATACCTGAGGTCGATTCTTAGACTAGGATGCGCCACAAAACATGTTGGTAGGTCAAAATAAGGTGGTGTCCTAGTTAGGTTGGCTATCGTTCTAAGAATTAGTGGACATACTTAGAGTGAATCCCATATGGGCACACCACAGCTTCCGCTGCATCAGTTTGTCCTCAAACTGATTGACCGGGCACGGTTGGTGTCATGGGTTAATGGACTTCTTTATCTCAGGATCGTCTAGCTCTGATACCATTTGTAAGGCCCCCCTCCCGGAACACAAAACACGACCGAGGGAAGTCTTATGCCCAGAACAGCCGCCTTACAGTAGCGTCAGCACACGGGCTAACCTGTACCGCAAGACGCCTATTCTGCCAGCTATTACCAATATCATCTGTCAACCCATCAATAAATTTAATATTTTCAAGAGACCATAATTGACAAAGTAAAAAAATGTCTGCAAAATATATAAATGACAGGAAGAAAAAGAGCTCCCATATATACAAGAACAAGGTATAAGCGGAAGTCTACAACAAGAACTACAATCCCTCACAACCGTATCAGAAGGTGTTGTTGCAAAAGCTGCAACAAGGCTCCAAGTCCTATCACTCTGATCTGTCCGGTACTGCTCCAGCTGGGTGTGCTCCTAAAAATAGTGGTGTAACAACCGTTAGTCATAAAGACTAAGTGGCTTCCCATCTTCTCACCCCGGCGACTCTTAGGCACCGTGTGGGAGGAAAGAAAGAGAAGCTGCAATATAACAGTATGTACAATATGCAGGTGACAAGGAGGTACTACTAACCTAGCAGTTATATATCAGCGACTAACAACATGTATAAATATACATCAAGCACCTTTCTAGCAAATCTATTATAATAATTCAAGGGGCTACTATGAAGCCGAGCAGTATATATATAAACGAGCGTCAAAGTGAGTATACACATGCAGTTATAAAAGAGTCTAAGCAGCTGAGAGAGTAAATCATAGTAGTTATAAAGTAAACTAGATCAAGTAAAGAAACAACTAGAGCAGCTATGGAAGTAACCTCAACTTATGTGTGTACACACAAACACATAAGCTAAGGGATCTGGCAAGAAGTAAACTCATCGTATAAAAGAGCCCATACTAATTTATACGATGAGGTCTCTGTTTTATGCAAGTATGCTATGTCATGATGTGTAATGCAATGATGCAACTCACGCACATGACTCTGTACGTACAAACCTTTTATAGTTCCCTCTGTTCGAGTGTGTCAACTCAGGTACCCAGTTGAGGCAAACAGGGAAGTGGACCGGGCTGTCCACTTCTAGGCTTGTGTAACACCACCCAACCTAGACCTTTGTACGCCACTAAGAACACACAGGGTATCCGCGTACTATCTGGTAAGCACCACCTCTAGCCCTCTATTCGAGTCTCCGCTCAAGTACCTAGTTGAGGCAATAGGGCAGTGGACCGGGCTGTCCACTTCTAGGCTTGTGTAACACCGCCCAACCTAGACCTTTGTATGCCCCTAAGAACACACAGGGTATCCGCGTACTATCTGGTAAGCACCACCTCTAGCCCTCTATTCGAGTCTCCGCTCAGGTACCCAGTTGAGGCAACAGGGCAGTGAACCGGGCTGTCCACTTATAAGCTTGTGTAACACCACCCAACCTAGACCTTTGTACGCCCCTAACAACACACAGGGTATCCGCGTACTACTTGATACAAGAATGCCTCTAAGTGAAACACCAAACTCTTGGCTCGGAGGACTCGACCTGTCCTCCTTATATAACATGGAACCTACCTTTTGCAGGACAACCCCAGTCCTCCCAATAGGATCTTGAGTGGACCGTTCGTCAGAACATCCCAGTCCTTCCTTATATCCCGAGCCTACCGCTCATAGGACTAACTCAAGCTCTTAAGCAAGCAAGGGCACCAAACCGAGTCTCTTCGCACATTAACTTAGGATGTCGACCCATCCCAATCACTACACTAAGCCCTCAATGCTACCCGTAGCGAGTTAGCATACTCTAAGCAGTGAGATTCACAAATCCTGAGATTTCACTTCCTACGAACCTAACCTAAGGACTACTTGAGCACCATATCATGTCCTCAAAACAAAAGATCAATGACTAAGCTCTACTTTTAGTCAAGGGTTATTTCTTACTCAACCCTGTTAGATTCAACATATATATTTAAATGCTAATTCATTCTATGCCATCAATCGTTCATCACATCCGAACACTTGGGTAAAAAGAGTGGTTTTACAATGTAGTTATTCATCTAACGACACATCACGAACAGTATGATCCCCAGGCGCATATCCCGACATCGTATAAATATAATCCTCTACATTAGTGGCAACTAGTATGTCTTATAAGTCATCATTTGTTGACTGGTATGAGTGTATAAAAAGCTGATCATAACATTGATATTTACAAGTCCCATATCATGGAAGAGTCAACCATGAAGTAGACGGTTAAGTATTCTATTTCTACGAGTACAGTCAAGTCGTGTCTTACCATCATGAGAACATGTATAAACGACCTCCAATTAGCAAGTTTTAGGTTCATTACATGATTTGCCCCAATATTTAGATCAATCACCTCCAATATCGTATTAGAATCATAATAATAACCTTTACATACAATGTAAATCGGAGCACTATTCAAATCACTACTTGCCTAAAGTTTCATGCACATACTTATTGTCCTAGAGCATCACCAAACAAGTGATTAATCGAGTGGCTATAACAAACCCAAGACCTCTAAAATTTCTACTATATGTCACGGTTAGCATCTAAGCGTTTACACCAAATCTCAGTTCATTCGGAATAATCATGATAACTTTTTAGGGCACGATAATTTTATAACATAATATTGACAAATCACAGCAAGCCCATATCCGAAAATTATGAAATTTAAGAGGGGTGTCCACATTGTCATCAAATATTTAACTACCACTTCCAAACAGCTTCCGATAAACCAAACAGGGTAAATCACCAAAATACCATGAATCTGTACGCCTACCTCACCACGCACTAAACAGGTTATTTACCAACAACTAATAAAAAAAACTATACGGATCTAAGTATTTAATAAACAACATCTGGTCATCTTCTTCCTCCAGCCTGGGGCTGTTATTTTCCCGACCTGTAATCTAATAAAAACTCTCACATCAGCCACCTTATTTCCCGTCCGACCAACCAAGACCACCGCCCCTTCCTCGTATATGAGGTGCATCGACGGGCGGCGAATCGGTGACCGGAGGTGACCGGAATAAATAATCAAAACACAGATTTCAGTCATCCCTCCATGACTTGCTCTCAAATCAACTCAATTGAGTTTGACATCTCGCCTAATTTGATCTAAGAAAACTAGCACCAAGGGAGAGGGGAGGAAGCTCAAATTATGCTCTCCGGATGGCTCGGATCCCGATACAGCAAACATCGGGACAAAGAATAGAAATGGTACTCGTCGCATTTGTCCAGTGCATTTCCCCGGCTTAGGTGCAAGCATGGCCCTCAGTACACCCCGAGCCCGAGTCAACTCGCGTGACTCAAAAACGCGCACAAGGGGTCTAGCTCGAATCGGGATGTTACAACTTTCAAGCTTGATTTGTTAGCACAACCAAATATACACCATCTTTTGCGATTCAAGTGAATTCGGAGATCCTTGGTCAATTAAAATAAAACTATATACAAACTACAAAGTTAAGATATCACAAAATATGTGATCAAGAAAAAGTTTAAATTGAGGACAAGGATACTCCACCAAGCACTGCTTACCCTCCTGATAAGTCTTAATAAGCATTGTGAGGTAGAGCACCTTGGAAAGAATTGTAAAGTGTCTTGTGCAAAATAAAAAATGGTATTCTATTCTTATTGTGCTATATCTTCAAGGTCAAAGTTTTTTTTTATGCTTATGTTATGTTTTTTATTCCAATGATCATGTAAATTAAATAATTTCATATGTTTGATCAAAGCAACACTTGTACACATCATTATGTTATATAAACCTTCATCTCATGAGAATTGGACCGAAAAGATTCCAAATTTCTATACACAATTGTGTCTTTCTATGATACTTTAAAATGACATTAATCATGTTTAAGTTATTTTTTTATTCTACTACTTCATATGGCTATACCATCTCTTCATGAGTTTATTCAATACTATGGCATATTACTATTATTTCAAGACTTTCAATCATTTTCAACACAAGTGCTTCCGCCTACTCTTATTTTCTACATCCTATCTCTTCCCTTAAGAACTACTCATTCATTTCAAATTAACATTTTCTAATACCAAAAGGGGGAGAATTATAAGTATATTCAAGAAATCAAAGAACAATAAGAACAATTCCACCTAAATCTTCCACCTAAACAATACATCATTTCAATTTACTATAACATTTAGGGGGAGCATTCATTTAGGGGGAGCATTCATCTAGGGGGAGCATACATTTAAGAGGAATATATCATGTTCTTTTTTGTGCACACACCATATGTTAAACACAACAACCTAAATAGACATGATTTCTTTTTATACGGATTTGTTATTATCAAAAGGGGGAGATTGTTGGAGCATGCATTTCGCACTCTTCCGGTTTGATATTAACAAAATCTCGTTTGTATTTGATTCTATTTTTATTGATGGTGTGCAGGTAACAGGTATGAGATTTTCACAATTCTGATTGGAGCTCAATTTAACTGTATGGAGAATTTCAATCTCAGAATTTTCCGACATCTACTGTCGCCCAGGTGACAGGACAGAAGTTACAGCAGCAGCCCGCACGACAGCATGACAAGCAGTATTTTGGTGCTGTCGGAATTGCGACAGCGATGGCGCCCAGGCGATAGGACAGAAGTTAGAAAATCTGCCCGCACGACACCACGACGAGCGGTAGTTTGGCGCTGTCGTAATTCCGACAGCGATGTCGCCCAGGCGACAGTAAAAAACTATAAATTAGTTCGTTTTGTTCGTGCATTCAAAGCATTGAGAATTCTAAGTCCTTTCCTGAGTGCATATGAACCAGAGAGCTCCAGAACCGCATCAACTCCCATTTGTGCTTAGAAGGTTTGAGATTGAAGACGAGATCGGACGCGCTTCTACATCAACGATCATCTCGAGGCTTCAACCTTCCTTTCAGAGATCTGAATTTCTAGGGAGTTCTTCATTTCGTTTTGTATTTTCATTTATATACATTTCACTTTGTATTGGTAGGGAAATCATCTCCTTGTGCGTGACGTCTAAGTCCTTGCGTGGCTTAGGGGAAAATCGCTTCCTTGTGCAGAGCGTCAAAGTCCTTGCGTGGCTTGGTAGGAAATCGTGGCCTTGTGTGCTACGTATAGATCTTGGGAAGATCTAGAGGATAGGCTTGGGCTTGGTCTAGGGAGAGAAAAGTGATAGCCTTCCGATCCTTGGGAGAAGGATTGGTAAACTCAAATTGTTAAAAGTTTATTAGCACATTTGTGCCTTGATCTTAAGCATTGTTAAGATCATTTTTATTATATGTGAATTTCATGATTAAAAAATTATGACTTTTCTTTAATTGCAAATTTGGTTGCTTAATCTTTAACTTAGAAATTTGTGTTTGAACTAATTTAAAAATTACATTGGTTTGAAAATTTTTATAAGTGATTTTTTAGAAAAGCAAAATTTGTTTTAAAAATTCTTAAGTAAAAAATCATAATTTAAAAAGGCCCTTATTCACCCCCCCCCCCCCCCTCTAAGGGCGCCACAAGATCTAAGAAAATGAAAATGCATCGATGCATGGCTATGTTAAGGGTACAACTGAATGTAAATACGCATGAAAAATACTGATGATTGCCAAACCAGTAGGCCGAAAGGCATAAACGCGTGTTGAACGTATTAGTTTTGGATACTGATGACCCTGAGGGGTCGGGTCCAAGGACTGAAATACTGAAAATGAATATTGAAGTTACAATAGTTACCTTTAACATAACTGAAACCCAAGATGATAATTGATATAGAAATACTGATACATTGATTTCTTGCATATATTGATACATTCATACATTCATTTATTGCATACACTGCTATATTGCTACCTTTCTACAAACACGGATATGATAACTAGTTAATAGTTGCTTACTTGTACTGGTATACGGATATAAAGGTTGCATTGCTTTCTTACTTACACTGCCTCTATAATATAGATACTGTTATGATCCTATAACTGCTTCTACTGTTTTATTACTACTAACATGTTCATACAGTTATATGCTTCATAAGTTCACTACTGATACAGAAAAATGGTTAGTATGAAAAATATGTTATGCCATGTTTAAGTTTTTCCTATTTGTATACAGTAATGAAAGAGGTATATCCTCACTTAGTCATATTTTTATGACTAAGCCCATCGTCAATTTAGTAGGTACCCGACGTGACTTTGGATACACACAACCAAATGAACTTATTATGGTAGGATAGAAAAGAGTCGGTGAATAATGCAAGGTATGAGCGTAAATTCATATTATGTGTTTTTATTTTGTATTCACTAGCCTTATTTCAACCTGTAACACATGTTATGAACATAGCTTAGATACAGAATTATGTGGGGTCGAAATGGGGGCCTCACAGAGAAAGCCCAAAGATTTGATCTCCTCCAAAGATTCCCTTAAGGGTCTATTTATAGTTTTTCTAGTCTGGTCTGCAAATAGCTTCATTCCGCATTTTGGTTTTATTAAACACACCCCAAACTAGTCTGCTAACAGCCAAACTTCACTATTCTGAAGGGCTATTGACAGTCCCCCAATGGTATTTAGGTAAAATCACCTCCAGACCCTACTGAGAGAGTGGTCGGTGGAGGTACCACTCGTCAGACTTCCCGCACACTAGATTCTCTAGATCATACTAGGTGAGTGGTTCGTGAAGGCACCACTCGCCATATTTTAGGCCCTCTGGGCGAGTGGGGTCCCACCCCTCACTCTCCTGGCTGTCCGCACATCCGAACACCTAAGCGGGCGAATGCTTAATGATTGAGGATTACACTCGCCCCAAAGCCTGCTCGCCTCTCCTGACCTGGGTGAATGCCCCTATAGGTGAATGCCCCTCTACTTTGTTCATCCTTTAGACTCTGGGGACTGGGGGACCAATCGATGAATACAGGGTTGTACAAGAAGCTTCCTTCAAGCCTCTCAAAGAGGGAAGAATTCAATGGGGGCATGGTTACTTCACTTTGAAGTTTTGCCATTTGGGGTAAAATTTCTCAAGGGGGAGCTTAGTCTAATTAATGGTCATCTGATTTTGTTCCTTGGGTTTAGGGTATAAATGTGTTTATGGTTTAATTTGAAGGCTCTTGGGTGAGTGTGGGGTTAAGGTATTTTTAAAAGGTGGGTTTGGTCCTTAATTAAACAATAGTTTGACCATATTTAATTTGGGTTGACCAATGTTGACCTAAGTCAACATTTTGAGGGTTTAGCTAGCCTTGGTAATGGGTCATGGTGTGTCTAGCTCAATTGATCAAGGAGGGGTTATTTGAGTGGTTTAGGCTAGTTTGGCTAAATGTACATCATGTCTTCTTTTTAAGGTTTTACTCTTGTCATTAAGGTGATGTGGTGTGCTAATAGGTGAAATGGTTTACTTAGGTCATGAGGAAGGAGGTGGTTATCTTAGTTGGTCAAGGGTTGGGTCAATTGAGTTGGTTTGGTTCACTTTCTCTAAATACACACCATGTCTCTTTCTCTCTCTTTAAGGGTTTTGACCTTGTCTTCAAGGTGATGTGGTGTGCTAATATGTGAAATGATTTACTTAGGTCATGAGAAAGGGTATATTGGGTTCCATTGGTTAGGGGTGGGGTTCATGAGACTTGGATTTGTTAACTTGGCTAAGTGCACATTTTGCCCCTTTAAGGGATCTACCCTATCTCCAAGGTGAGGTGGTGCATCAATTGGGGTGCCAATACTTCTAGGGTCCTCATCCTAAACTGGGATGTTACAAATCCATTAAACAAAAAATTAATTTTGTCCCCGAAATTGAAGTCAAGTTCATGAGTGTAAAAGAGAATGAAAAAGTTCAATGTATAAGGTAATGCAAGAAGTTTTCAAGGGTACATGTAAGAAATAGCTCTGGATATTTAAGCTACATCAAGTCTCGAGGTTCCAATGTGAATTCCTCCCATCCGTGATTAGACCATAAGACCTTTACCAGAGGGACTTTCTTCTTCTGTAATGTCTGAATATCTAAGTCCACAACTCATATTGGTTTGAGCCAAACTGATCTATCTGAATCTACTGGTCCTAATGGGGAAGAGATGTGTTGGTCTGGATGAAGTAGAGCACGTCAGAGAGAAGAGACGTTGAATATGTTGTGTAAGTTAGCAATTTCTAGGGGCAGCTCTATCTTGTAAGATAGGAGTCTGATTTATTCTAAAACCGTATACAGTCCTATGTATCGGGGACTGAGCTTGTGGTGACTCTGAACACGAGAAACTCCGCGTACTTGCATTATCTTCAAAAATACCTGATTCGCTATTTAGAACTCAATCATTTGGTGCTTCTGGTCATAGTACTTGGCTTGTCGGCTTTAGCTTCGAGCATTCTTTCTCAGATGATCCTGATTGTAGTGTTGGTGTCATCAATAAATTATACTCCCAGTGTTTGCGAATAATCTTCTTATATCTAGGATAATGGTGTTCGACACCTCCTGCCATATAAGGATTCGTATGGAGCCATTCTGATACTTTATTGTAGACTGTTATTGTAAGAGGACTCTATGAGGGGTAAGAGTTTCTCCCAAGGTGTTGGGAACAGTGCCCAGCAATGTTCCGTATTTGAAGAAGTGCTCAGGACAATGATAAAAGCACTTTGTACAACCCCGATATTAGCCAGGCGAGGAAGCGCGGTGTGGGAAGGCAACTGGGTGAAGTAATAAGAGAGGGAGGCCTTAGGGCCGAAGACCTCGCGAAAGGGATCTGGGAGAAATCTCTCACGGAGGGCTCGCTGAGAGGCGAGCGAGAAGGATAGGCGAGATAAACACCCGCAGGCAATTTAAGGAAGTTTCCTGAGTTCGACGAAAGGAGTACTGCGTTCGACGAACTCTCCCGAGTTCGTCGAGCCCACATGTGGTCGTCGAGCTCGCCCCTGTTCGGCGAAATCATCAGCAGTCGACGAAATGTTCTATGCTCATTAAAGCCAAAGGGACGGTCTCGCAAGAGGAGTCGCGAGATCCAGACCTCGGCAGATATCTTCAAAGGACTGGGCCAAGCGAGGCCAAATAAGCCAATACCTTGCAGGTCGCTGGCAGAAGAGACCCTATGTTCAGTAAAGAGGTGTTCGGCGAAACGTGTTCAGTGCGCGGCAAAGTTAGTAGGCGATCTTACATGAAGGCTCGCGAGTTTAAAGCCTCAGCGTCCAGCGAGCTCAATTCTGCGCTCGACAAATGTCGAACGGAGCTCAACATTCGTCGGACGGCGCCCGACGAATGAAATATATTCTATAGCAGCGGTCGACGAACCGCCCGTCTCAGCGGATAGCGAATAACTTGACATTCCGTATTTCGTCGAGCTCGTCTGTGATCGGCGAATTGCCCTGCATTCGACGAAAGGTGTGTTGAGATCAACGAAGCCAGGAGGCGGTCTCGCAGGAAGGCTCGCGAGACCAGACCTCGGCAGATACCGCCAGAATGGGCCAGCGAGGTCCTCGCAGGGTGATCGCCTGGGAGAGGAATCGCGAGCGGGACTCGCGAGAGCTTCGGCAGTAGTGCTCTCGCAGCTTCTTGCCCATAGGTTGATGAGGCAAAATTACCTCTTTTACCCTTGGTGGTCTGCCTCTAGACTCTCCAAACAGCGGAGTTTGGCTTTTAGCAGACCAATTTGGGGTGCGAATAGTAAAATCAAAAGGCGGAATCCTGCTATCTGCAGGCCAGATCAGAAAACCTATAAATAAGACCTAAAGGGCACCATTGGAGAGGATCTGCACTTCAGCTTCTCTCTCCTCAGGCTTTCTTTGGTGAGCATTCCCAGAGCTCTCCAAGGTGCCCAAGTCTCAGCTTTGGCTTGGGAGGGGAAGCGCTCAACGATCTTTCGGGTTAGTGGAGGGACCTCTGTTGGATCGTATAACGCCCTTAGAGGGGGGTGAATAAGGGTGTGTTTAAAAATTAAATTTGTACTTAGTAATTTTTTAAAGAGATTTTACTTCACTAAAAAATTACTTCTAAACACTTTCAAACCAATGCAATTTTAGTATTAAATCAAAACACAAATTTCTAAGATAAAGATTATGCCATCAAATATATAATTAAGGAAAGAGACATAATTATATTAATCATGAAATTTGAGTACAATAAAATTGATCTTAACAATGCTTAAGATCAAGGCACAATTATATTTACTAAAAATTCTACAATTTTGGTTTACCAATCCTTCTCCCAAGGATCGGAAGGCTATCACTTGTCTCTCCCTAGACCAAGCCCAAGCCTATCCTCTAGATCTTCCCAAGATCTAGACGTAGCACACAAGGCCACGATTTCCCACCAAGCCACGCAAGGACTTGGACACTCCGCATAAGGAAGCGATTTTCCCCTAAGCCGCGCAAGGACTTAGACGCCGCACGCTAGACGACGATTTCTCTACCAATACAAAATGAAAAATATGTGAATGAAAATACAATATGAAAAGAACAACTCCCTAGAAAATCAGATCTCTGAACGGATTGTTGAAGCCTCGAGATGATTGATGATGTAGAAGCGCGCCCGATCTCGTCTTCAATCTTCAATCCTTCTTTGCACAAATGGGAGTTGAGGAGGTTCTGGAGCTCTCTGGTTTGTATGCACTCAGGAAGGGACTGGAATTTTCAAAAGCTTGGAATGCACGAACCAAAGGAACCAATTTATAGAAATTCACTGTCGCCTGGGCGACAGTGACTGTCGGAATTTTCCGACAGCGCAAAACTGCCGCTGGAGTGCCGTCGTGGATGGAGTCGTGGGCAGTTGTTGTAACCGCTGAGCTGTCGCCTGGGCGACATCGATGTCGAATTTCCGACTGCGCAAAACTGCCGGTCGTGGGTGGAGTCGTGGGCAGTTGTTGTAACCGCCGAGCTGTCGCCTGGGCGACATCGCTGTCGGATTTCCGACAGTGCAAAATTGCCTTTCGTCGATCTGCCGTAGAGGGAAGTAGTTGTAGCTTCTCTGCTGTCGCCTGGGCGACAGTGGCTGTCAGAATTTTCCGACAGTGAAATTTTCCCACATTCAATTTTAGCTCCAGCAGAAATGTGAACATCTCATACCTGTTATCTGCACACCATTGATAAAAATAGAATCAAATACAAAAGGGACTTTGTTATTATCAAACCGGAGGAGTGCGAAATGCATGCTCCAACAATCTCCCCCTTTTGATAATAACAAATCCGTATAAAAAGAAATCATGTCTATTTAGATTGTTGATTTTAACCTTTGGTGTGTGCACAAAATTAACATGATATATTTTTCTTGAAAATAAATGATCTATTTCTAGATGAAAACTCCCCCTAAATGAAAGCTCCCCCTATATATATGCTCCCCCTAAATATATGCTCCCCCTAAATATATGATGTATTGTATAGGTGGAATATTTATGTGTGATAGATTTTTGATTTTTCTTTTTATACTTTAAATTCTCCCCCTTTTGATATTAGCAAAAGTTAATATTAGATAAAAGAGTAGTTCATAAGGGAATGGATATAGGATATAGAAAGAAAGAATAAGCGGAAGCACTTTTTGTGGAAATGATTGAAGTCCATGAAATAATAGGAATATGCCATAGTATGAATAAACTCATGAAGTGACGATAAAGCCATATGAAGTAATGAAAGAAAATAACTGAAACATGAGTAAGAACATTTGAAAGTATCATAGAAAGACACAATAGTGTATAGAATTATGGAATATTTTCGGTCCAATTCTCATGTGATGAATATTTATATAACATAATGATGTGTACATGTGATACTTAGATCAAACATATGAAGTTATTTAATTTACATGATCATTGAAATGTAGAACATAATAAAAGCATATAAAGTCAACTTTGACTTTGAAGATATAGCACAAGATGATTAGAAAAACATTTTTCTTTTGCACAAGACACTTTACAATTCTGTCCAAGGTGCTTAACCTCACAATGCTCATTAAGACTTATCAGGAGGGTAAGTAGTGCTTGGTGGAGTATCCTTGTCTTTATTTTAAAATTTTTGATCACAGATGTGATATCTTAATTTTGATATATTGATTTTTTTTTTTGTAATTGACCAAGGATCTCCGAATTCACTTGAATCGCAAAAGATGGTGTAATTTTGTTGTGCTAACAAATCAAGGGTGAAAGTTGTATTTAAGAAGTGCTATTTTATTATGTTAAAGCAAATATGATCCATGTATATATTAAAGAAGTAGACATATGTATTGATCAAAAGAAGTGAACGTGATAGTTCATTATGATAAATAAACAATTTCTCATACTTAGAGGCATGCGAAAACAATTTCCAATGGTCTAAACAACTAAGTAGAAGTGTCAATACGATGATAGCTTGGAAATGAAATCATATAAACATGTAAGTCATTTTGTTTTTAAATTAATAGCACATGGTTTGTCATCAAGTCATGAGGTGAAGCATTAATAATGATATATAACTATTGTAAATCATCAAAGGGACCCAAAATTGAAGTTTTGTCAAAATGGGAGCTGTCGGAAAATTCCGACACCCACTGTCGCCTGGGCGACAGCCAAAAGTATAAATAGGGCATCAGACCGAGTCAAACCCTATTGTGCTTCATTTTTCTGGACTGTTGAGAGAGAGAGGGCTGTCGGAATTCGGCGACATCTCAAGATCTAAGGTATGGGAGTTTGCTTTTTATGATTTTGACTCTAATTTTTTTTGTTGGATTTTTTATTTTGAAAGTAGAGAAGAAAGAAAATGTAGTTTTCATGTTGATTTTTGATGAATGATGTTGGTTTTTGAAGTTTAGTTTTTTTTTTTAAAATGTAGATCTAGTTTAAAAACAAGTGGATTTTGTTGGATCTTTGTTAAAATTTTTGATTTTATGATTTTTGTGATGAAGGGTTCCATTTGTTCATTCTCTAAAGGATTTTTGTAGATCTAGTTTAGTGTAGAGTGTTGAAGATGATGAATAATAAAGGATTTGTAGAATATGTTGATTTGAAAAACATATTTTTTTTTTTAAAAACGTGATGTTGAAATAACATTGATTTTGAGTAGATCTGGAAGGATATGTAAAAAATTTTGAGAGAAATCACTTGGTGCGCTGTCGGAAATTTCCGACAGTCACTGTCGCCTGGGCGACAGTGTGCCAGTGCACAATATGATACCATGTTTAATCAAAAAATTTTGTATGTTATTTGCAGAATGGCTTCCAGTTCCAAAGCTCGAAAGAGTACTTCGGAAGATGCACGTAGTTCATATCAAGTTTTTCCTGGGGTGGAGAAGGTTATTGTTGGAATAGCGAAGTATGTGAAATTTGAGTCGCCAAAGCACGATCATATCTATGATCGGCTTGCGAACGCAGGTATAATTTCAATAATCACACCAGAGGGGTTTTCTTCCTTTTTCATTCGTGAATTTTATAACCATTTGGAAGACCCAAATTTCACTGAATTGGATGGAGGAGTGAGATCAAGGATCCAAGGTCAACATGTGGAAATAACACATGTTGATCTACGAGAGGAATTCGGACTAGTGATGAGTGAGAATATGCCTGATATAGTGGAGAATTATCGAAAGGATAGAGATTGGACCCTTGTAAACATGAGTTTACATGGGAATCAAAAGAAGACTCTTACCACTGAAGTTACGTCACTTACTCCGGATGCTTTCTTAGTCCAAGATATATTAAGGAATTCAGTGATGTTGAAGAGTGGAGACACAAGAAGTATTATGGCTCAGTTGACCCTCTTTACATACTATATTATGTAGGATGAGCTTTTTGATGTGGCGGACTTCATTCTCTCCCAGATTAGGTATGCGTATAGATTAAAGCATCCAAGATGGGTGAAGGTTCATACGCTACCAATGGGGGCGGTAATATAGCGTGTACTCTATAAGAAGTATGGATGGATAGTGCAAGGTGCTTATTTGGATGATTGTTATCCGGAAATATATTATACGGGTTCAATGAAGGTGAAGAAGCCGCGGAGAAAAGCTCATCCGGGGATTGAGATTAGAGAGCCGACCATTTCTAGGGCAGGATCACTATGAGAGTCCATTGATGATTTGCGTGATTCATTAGAGGATCACAAGAGGGAAGTGAAGAAAGACCGTAGTCGAATGCAGAAATTTATGAAGTTTCTCGTCAAAGGTCTGAAGTTAAAGCCAACTCCGGAGGAAGAGGTCGAATGGCAAGTTCTGGACGAAGAACCGCCACGCCAATCGGTGAGGCGGACTCGCCGTGGCAAAGCTGTGAGACGAGGACCTCCAGAAGATTGTCCAGAGAGCAGCGGGGCTGGTTATGAAGATTCAGAGTAGTTTTATGTTGCTGCTGCAGCTGGGCGATGTCGGAAATTTCCGACATCCACTGTCGCCTGGGCGACAGTGAAATTCTTTAGATTTCTGCTTTTGTTTAATGAACTTGATCCTTAAGTTGTTTCTACTGTTTTTATTTGAACAATATTGATGTAATATTAATGATGTTGAATTTTTGTTAAGTCTTTTGAAATTTTATGTTTTGATTATTAAGATTTTGACTTTTTCTTTGTACATTGTTTATGTTTTGTGATAATAATTTTTTTTTAATTTTATAGGCTTTAAATAGTGATATATTCATTGTGAAATGTCTAGAATTCCCAATTCTAGCCTAAGCATAGAAAAACGGGAATCCGGTAACGGCTTAGTGAATATATCCGCTATTTGATTTTCCGTGCCTATAAAGTTAATTTTTATATTACCCTTCTTAATATGATCCCTTATAAAATGATGTTGGACATCTATATGCTTAGATCTAGAATGTAATACGGGATTGTTAGTTAAGTCTATAGCACTTTTATTGTCACACTTTAATTCTACACTACTTTGTTGCATGCCAAAATCTTCTAATGTTTGTGACATCCAAAGAGCTTGGGCACAACAACTGCCTAGTGCAATATATTCGGCCTCGGTAGTTGAGAGGGCAACAGAATTCTGTTTCCTACTCGACCATGAAATAAGTGAAGGGCCGATAAAATGACAAGTGCCACTAGTGCTTTTCCTATCTAAAGAACATCCCGCATAATCAGAATCCGAAAAACCATGCAAAATAAAAGAATCATTATGAGGATACCATAAGCCTAATTTTGATGTTCCTATCAGATATCTAAAGATACGTTTCACCGCTTTTAAATGTGACTCTTTAGGATTAGCTTGAAATCTAGCACATAAACAAACGGCAAACATAATATCAGGTCTAGATGCGGTTAAATACAATAAAGACCCTATCATACTTCTATAAAGGGTTTGTTCAATTGAAACACCACTTTCATCTTTTCCTAATTTTAGTGAAGTACTCATAGGAGTGTTTGCATGCTTAAGGTTTTCAAATCCAAATCTTTTTAACATATCATGAATATATTTGGTTTGACATATAAAAATTCCATCATGTTTTTGTGTAATTTGAAAACCTAGAAAATATGAAAGTTCTCCAACCATACTCATTTCAAATTCATTTTTCATAATTTCAACTACTTCATTACACAACTCTTCATTAGTGGCTCCAAAAATAATATCATCAACATAAATTTGTAAAATAACTAAATCATGATCAATTTGCTTAATGAAGAGTGTAGAATCAGCACTTCCTATTTTATAATCGTGCTTTAACAAATATTGAGTTAATCGATTATACCAAGCACGAGGCGCTTGTTTTAATCCATAAAGCGCTTTATCTAATTTATAAACATAATTTGGATATTTCTCATTTATAAAGCCAGGGGGTTGTTCTACATAAACCTCTTCTTTTATATACCCGTTTAAAAATGCGGTTTTGACATCCATTTGATACAATTTAAATCTTTTAAAACAAGCAAATGCAAGAAATATTCTAACCGCTTCTAATCTTGCTATGGGTGCAAAAGTTTCATCAAAATCTACCCCTTCAATTTGTGCATAACCTTTTGCAACTAATCTGGCTTTATTTCTAACAATTCTAGATTCATTATCCATTTTATTTTTAAAAATCCACTTAACACCAACTACAGGACGATTTTTTGGTCGTTCTACAAGATTCCAAGCCTTATTACGTTCAAATTGATTAAGTTCTTCATTCATAGCTAAAAACCAAAATTCATCATTTAAAGCGGTGGAAACATCTTTTGGTTCTATTTCAGAAACAAAACAAAGGTTTGAAAATAAAACATGTAGTGATGAACGAGTACTAACCCCTTTTTGCGGATCTCCAATGATAAGCTCCTTTGGATGATCCTTTGAGAATCTCAATTCACTTGGAGGCACATATCCTTCTCTTTCTTCTTCTTCTCTATCTTCTTCTCCTCTTTCTTCTTCTCTTTCTTCTTTTTTTTTCTTCTTCATTTTCTCCAAGTTCTTCTTCATCATTCTCCACCGTGGGAAGGAGTTCATCTTCTTTTCCTGTAATTTTCTTTTCTACACATGAAGCAAACACATCAAACCTAACATGAATAGATTCTTCAACTATTTTTGTTCTTTTATTAAAAATTCTATAAGCTTTACTAGTTGAAGAATAGCCAATAAAAATACCTTCATCACATTTTTCATCAAATTTTCCTAAGGAATCTTTAGAATTCAAAATAAAACATTTACAACCAAAAACTTTGAAATAAGAAACATTTGGTTGTTTACTAAATATTAATTCATAAGGAGTTAATTTTAAAATAGGGCGAAGCATTACTCTATTAATTACATAACAAGCCGTGCTAACCGCTTCAGCCCAAAAAGATTTTGGTAATTTAAATTCAGATAACATTGTACGGGCTAACTCTTGAAGAGTTCTATTTTTCCTTTCCACTACACCATTTTGCTGTGGTGTGCGTGGAGCGGAAAATTCATGTTTAATTCCTAACTCCGTACAAAAAGAAATAAACTTTTCATTTTCAAATTCTCCTCCATGATCTGATCGTATGCGTTTAATTTTTAACTCAAATTCATTTTGGATACGCAAACATAATTTTGAAAATTCTGAAAATGCTTCGGATTTGGAAGTTAGAAATAAAGTCCAACAAAAACGAGAATAATCATCAATCAAAATAAATGTGTATTTTCTACCTCCTAAGCTAGAAATACCAATTGGCCCAAATAAGTCCATATGTATTAATTGAAGTGGCCTAGTGGTAGAAATAATGTTTTTACTTTTGAAAGATGATTTTGAAAATTTTCCTTTTTGGCAAGGCACACATAGTGAAGAAGATAAATTTCCATTTTAGCAAAGGTAAACCTTTAATTAATTTATCTTTTGAAAGTTTTGAAATTAACTTGGCACTAGCATGTCCAAGTCGCCTATGCCATAAATCTAATTCATCATTTTTTGATAGAAAACATTTCAAAGTAGAATTTGAAAAATCAAGAAATTTAATCATATATACATTATGACATCTAGGTGCGGTAAAAACAATTTCATTTGTTTTGGAATTAATAATTTTGCACAAATTTGTAGAAGATTCAAATAAAACATTCAAACCCTTATCACATAATTGACTAATGGAAATCAAATTATGCTTTAATCCTTCTACAAATAAAACATTTGAAATTGAAAAATTTTTGTTGCCCACAACACCGATGCCGATGATTTTTCCTTTTCCATTGTCACCGAATGTAACAACTCCTCCTTTCTTCATCTCCAGGCTAAGGAACTTCTCTTTATTGCCCGTCATGTGCTTTGAACAACCCGAGTCCAAGTACCACACGTCTTCTTTGTCCTTAGCCTGCCAACACACCTAGAAAGAAGAGGTGAGTAAAGATCTGGTTACCCAAGTGGTTCCACCCATAGTATAGGTAGAAGCCTTAGGCACCCAGATTTGTTTAATTTTGCTTTTTCCTTCCTTCCAGCAAGAGTCCGTAGTGTGACCAAATCTATTGCATTTGGCACAAGTAATGTATTTAGAAGAGTATAACTTTTCTGGACTTTTACTGGATGAGGATGCAGTATTTGATGATTCATTAATTTTAGAATTTTTTAAAACAAATTTTCTGGACTTTTCACTGTCGCCGGCGACAGTGGTTGTCGCCGGGCGACAGCTTCCAGACGTGTATCCGAGTCCAAACCTTCCAGATCCATGGCGTTGGTATCCTAAGATCATATCCAGTGATCTTCGGCCCATTCCAAATTTTTTCATGGCTAGTATTAAGTCGTGAATCTGGTTTCTCATTTTTGTATTCTCGGATACTAGATTTACGCATCTACGTTCAAAAGATTTCTTTCCCTCATGGACCTTGGAAATTGAAGATTTCAGATCTCTCTCTAAAATCTCATTCTATTTAGTAAGTACTTTTATTGTAGAATGAGATTTGGAAAGAGATTCTTCAAGTTCATTAATTCTTCCCAAAAAGTGATCACACTCTTGGCAAGAAATATCTCTTTTTCCAATAGTCTTAATTTCATTTAACATTTTTTTATTTTCTTTAAGTAAAATTCCATTTTCAGATTTTAGAAGATCATTATCTTTTATACTTTTTTCAAAAAATTTGCAAGTCTTTAAAAATTCAGAGAATAATTCATCATAGGTTGCAGGAGTTACCTCAGTGTCGCTTTGGACACTGCATTCGTCATCAGATATGACGCTCTTTCCCATTAAGCATATGTTGTCCTCCTCTTCTTTACTTGAGTCGGAACTGCTTGCATCCTCAGACGTAGTATCATCCCAGGTTTCCGCCTTCAACACCTTCTTCGACCCTTTGTGCTTCTTTTCTTTAAGTTCTTTCAAGTACTTTGGACACTTGCTTCGATGTGTCCTAACTTCTTGCAGTGATAGCACTCCGGTGGCGGTCTCTCTTCCTCCTCATCGCCTTCCTTTTCTTTTTTCTTCCTAAAGGTTTCCTTCTTAAAATACTTCTTAAACGAATTCCTTCTCTCCGGATTTTTCATAAATTTTCTAAATTTTTTAACAAATAAACTTTCCTCATCTTCTTCATCCTCCTCAGAATCACTAGTTTCTTCCTTCTTTGATCTTAGAGCCAATCCCTTCTTCCTTGGCTCCATATACTCTTGTTGTTGAATTTTCAATTCAACTTCATGAGTTTTCAAGTTCCCAATGAGGCTCTCCAATTTTAGGGTCTTAAGATCATGTGACTCGGAAATTGCTGTCACTTTAGGATTGAACTTCGGGGGAAGTGATCTTAAGATTTTCCTTACCAAATCTCCATTTGAGAACACCTTTCCTAGCACCTTTGAGTCGTTCACAATTTTTGTAAATCGTGTGTACATCGTATCAATCTCTTCATCTACCTCCATTTTGAACCTTTCAAATTCAGATTCTAGTTGAAATAGCTTTGAATCCTTTACCTGCGAAGTACCTTCATGAGTGATTTCTAATAAATTCCAAATTTCAAATGCAGTATTACAAGCACAAACTCTATTAAATTCAGTGCGATCTAGTGCGCAAAATAAAGCATTCATGGCTTTTGCATTGTTCTTACATTTTAATTTATCGTTGTCATCCCACTTGTCTTTGGGCTTATCCATGGTTACATCTCCTACAACAAATGTTGGAGAAGTGTAACTAGATTCTACCATATTCAAGACTTCTATATCTAGCGCAATTAGAAAACAACGCATATGTGTTTTCCAATAATTGTAGTCTGTGCCCGTAAAAAGTGGTGGCCTACTAATTCCTTGCCCCTCAACGAACGCGTGATCGTTGTGCGCCATTACTCCCGGTGGTAAAACCGTTTTGGAGTAACCTGGCTCTGATACCACTTGTTGGATCGTATAACGCCCTTAGAGGGGGGGTGAATAAGGGTGTGTTTAAAAATTAAATTTTTACTTAGTAATTTTTTAAAGAGATTTTACTTCACTAAAAAATTACTTCTAAACACTTTCAAACCAATGCAATTTTAGTATTAAATCAAAACACAAATTTCTAAGATAAAGATTATGCCATCAAATATATAATTAAGGAAAGAGACATAATTATATTAATCATGAAATTTGAGTACAATAAAATTGATCTTAACAATGCTTAAGATCAAGGCACAATTATATTTACTAAAAATTCTACAATTTTGGTTTACCAATCCTTCTCCCAAGGATCGGAAGGCTATCACTTGTCTCTCCCTAGACCAAGCCCAAGCCTATCCTATAGATCTTCCCAAGATCTAGACGTAGCACACATGGCCACGATTTCCCACCAAGCCACGCAAGGACTTGGACGCTCCGCACAAGGAAGCGATTTTCCCCTAAACCGCGCAAGGACTTAGACGCCGCACGCAAGACGACGATTTCTCTACCAATACAAAATGAAAAATATGTGAATGAAAATACAATATGAAAAGAACAACTCCCTAGAAAATCAGATCTCTGAACGGATTGTTGAAGCCTCGAGATGATTGATGATGTAGAAGCGCGCCCGATCTCGTCTTCAATCTTCAATCCTTCTTTGCACAAATGGGAGTTGAGGAGGTTCTAGAGCTCTCTGGTTTGTATGCACTCAGGAAGGGACTGGAATTTTCAAAAGCTTGGAATGCACGAACCAAAGGAACCAATTTATAGAAATTCACTGTCGCCTGGGCGACAGTGACTGTCGAAATTTTCCGACAGTGCAAAACTGCCGCTGGAGTGCCGTCGTGGATGGAGTCGTGGGCAGTTGTTGTAACCGCTGAGCTGTCGCCTGGGCGACATCGATGTCGGATTTCCGACAGCGCAAAACTGCCGGTCGTGGGTGGAGTCGTGGGCAGTTGTTGTAACCGCCGAGCTGTCGCCTGGGCGACATCGCTGTCGGATTTCCGACAGCGCAAAACTTCCTTTCGTCGATCTGCCGTGGAGGGAAGTAGTTGTAGCGTCTCTGCTGTCGCCTGGGCGACAGTGGCTGTCATAATTTTCCGACAGTGAAATTTTCCCACATTCAATTTTAGCTCCAGCAGAAATGTGAACATCTCATACCTGTTATCTGCACACCATTGATAAAAATAGAATCAAATACAAAAGGGACTTTGTTATTATCAAACCGAAGGAGTGTGAAACGCATGCTCCAACAACCTCCTCGCTGTGACTAAGGTCTTAGTCATTTTTCAAGTCTTCAGTCTACCTTCTCCGAGGGATCAGTAAGGGCTAGCCGCCCCTCATTTCGGTGAGGGCCCCGAGCTCCACAAGAGGCCGATAAATTGGTTTCAACACACTTTGTATTTAATGGTTTGATCTATTTACAACTGCAGAGTATAGAACATATGCTCAGTACTTCTCTAATCTTTCTAAGTCCAAATTCGTCGAGAAAGACTAGACATATCGTCGAATAAGTACTCATATCTCGTTGAGACTACTCGTAGAAATCAGCAGAAGAGTCATCACAATTATTGTTAAGATGATAAGGGCAATTCGATGATATTGTTGTGACACCAAAGTACACACGATGATATCGTCTTGAGAACAAGAAGAATTGAACAAGTCATAGTATCGTCGTGTCAACAAAATCACACGACGATATCATTGTAAAGTCTGATATAATAATGCTCTTCAGAAGACATAAGTTAAAGTATTCAGCTTTGTCGATGACATCGTCATAAAGGAGCCTTGTCATCGAGAAGACTAAGGCAGAACTCGTGAAGTCAGTATTCGTTGCTTATTGTCAAGATGATCTAAATGATATCAACTTGAAGTAAGAATTACTAAGCCGATATCAATGATAAGGGAAGGTGATTTCAATGACATCGTCGAGAAGATCTCAAGTCAGCAATGTGTTCACGACAACATCATTATGATGACCTATTATCATCTAAGTCCAAAGTGAATTGTCATAACAGGAAGCTCTGTCGTCAAGATATCGCATATATCATCGAGAGAGATCAAGATAATTCAAAATGCACTGACTGCATTTAATGTCGCCGCTTGATTGTCCAATCAGGGCATGCTGTTAAGGAAAGGGGCTCTAACACTTAAAGTATGTCAGAGTAGATCGTTAAACGGCTCCTTCGTGATATAAAAGGGATAAGTGTCTGCCCTAAAATAAGAAAGGAAAAATCAAGAAGCATACAGAGAATATGTGATTCAATCGAACAGTAAAGGCAGCTAGCTGTGTGAAGAAGGAACGTTCTCTCAAGAACGAAAAGCTCTTGTTCATTGTTCTCTAAGTCTCAGTCAGTCATATCGACTGATAAGCAGTGTTCCAAATTGAAGAAAGGATTGAAGAGAAGCCGACGTTTTGCAATAGAATATCTTTTGCATTCTCTCCAAATACAGAAGCTATTTTCATTAGGCTTTAGAAGAACTCACGGTAATCTGTTTATTATGTGTAGAGTTCTTCAATAGTTCATTTCATTTATTCTCTGTAGGGCTTGAGGGCCTGAGTATTTATAGGGCTTGAGGGCCTGAGTATTTGTAGGGCTTGAGGGCCTGAGTATTTGTAGGGCTTGAGGGACTGAGTATTTGTAGGGCTTGAGGGCCTGACTATTTGTAGGGCTTGAGGTCCTGAGTGCTTGTAGGGCTTGAGGGCCTGAGGTTGTAAGGCTTGAGGGCTTGAGCTGTAAGATCTGAGGAGTAGATCTAATTTTTGGTTGAGTTTGCCTAATCTAGCACACTGCTTGATTGGCGCAGACGGAGAGTGGACTACTCAAGACACCCTGTCTTGAGGAACCACTATAGATATGGTGTTCTTGTGTGCTATGATCTGGTGATTATTTGTTCTGATGTGATCTGTGTTCTTGTTTATTATGCTTTAGATTTAAATTAGCCATATCACTTATTCTCCCCTCCCCCCACCCCCTCTAGGTGATAGTTCCATACATAACAAGTGGTATCAAAGTCTACCAGATGGATGTTAAGTCAGCTTTTCTAAATGGAGACCTCCAAGAAGAAGTATATGCAGAACAACCATCAGGTTTTATTGATCATGTACACCTTGAGTTTGTTTATTTTCTTGGAAAAGTGGTATATGGTTTGAAACAGGCTCCCAGAGCTTGATATGAGAAATCGTCAAGCTTTCTCATTGAGAACAAGTTTTCAAGGGGAAAGATTGACAAGAGATTGTTCTTAAGGGAAGTAAAGGGCAAGATCTTGTTAGTGCAGATCTATATGGATGATATTATTTTCGGCTCTACAGATGACAATCTCTGCAAAAAGTTTGCCAACTTGATGCAGGGAAAGTTTGAAATGAGTAGTATGGGAGAGCTCAAATACTTCCTAGGTCTCCAAGTGAAACAATCTGAAGATGGTATATTCATCTCACAGACCAAATTCACTAGAGAGCTAGTCAAGAAATTTGGATTAGAGAGTGCTTCTTCTATGAAGACTCCCATGGGATCCAATGTGTCTCTAGACAAGGATGAAAAGGGAATACCCTTTGATGAAACCAAGTACAAATGCATGATTGGATCTCTGCTTTACCTAACTGCCAGTAGGCCTAACATAATGTTTCTTACACGTATTTGTGCTAGATATCAGGTGCCCAGGGAATCTCACCACTCCTTTGTCAAGAGGATCTTAAGATACCTAAAGGGTACACCTAATCTTGATCTATGGTACCCTAAGAACAATGTGTGTGAACTAATAGACTATTAAGATGCAGATTATGCAGGGTGCAAAGAAGATAGAAAGAGTACTTCAGGGACCTGCCAATTCCTTGGAGGAAGGCCGATCTCATGGAGCAGTAAGAAGCAAACAAGTGTAGCAATCTCCACGGCAGAATCAGAATACATATCTGCTGGGAGTTGATATGCTCAGCTACTATGGATCCAACATCAACTTGAATACTACAATTTAAAGATGTCCAAAACACCCATGTTTTGTGACTCTTCAAGTGTTATCTCAATTGCTAAGAACCCTATCTCACATAGCAGAACTAAGCATATTGAGATCAGGTATCACTTCATTAGGGAGCATGTGGAAAATGAAGATATCACCCTTGAATTTGTTCCAACAGACAAACAAGTGGCTGATATATTCACAAAGCCCCTAGATGAAGCTAAGTTTAAATTCTTCAAGTTCCAATTGGGGATAATAAACTTAGAGTAATTTCTAACTCACTTTTAATTTACATTCATTTTTCGTTACAAATAAACTACTTGTTAAGTGTTGCAGAACCCCTAAAGAAGTGCTGAAAATCACTTAAGCCAGACAAATATCGGATCTTTGTCTTGACGACATAATCTGATGTCTCGATGACATAATTTGATGTCTTGACGACATAGCTTAAATCTCGATGATAAATGGACTCAGGTGGAATGATGCATAGCGGCGACAAGTCTCGACGACAAAAAAGGCATATCGTAGAAATAGAATCCAACTTCTTTACGCTTTGATGAATGATTCAATAAGAGTCGTCTGATGACCTATACACCAATTCATAAGTACGATCAAATCAAAAGGTACGTGCCTCTTCATCTACCTCTACTATAAATAGAATGAATGCTTAGGACAAAATATACACTTTCATTTGCCCTAAATTATTTCGGCGACAAACCCTCGTTCTGTCTCCGACGTCTACTATTTCTCAAAACTTTCCATCAATGGCCCCCAAGAAAGATGAATCTTCTGTGATTTCTGGTTGTGAACTTCTGAGAGGAGACTTCAGCTCTTGCTCTGAAGAAGTTAGGTCAGTAATAAGGATGTTGGAATCCGCTGGACTCGAGTACCTGCTCAGCGAACCCTGTGTTCTTTTGAACAGAGAGCTCCTAGAATTCTTTGCAAGTGCAAATGTCAGCCATTCTGAATCCTCTCTGAAAGTAATTGTGGTTGGGAAAAAGGTGAAGGTATCTGCAAAGAGCTTGGGTAAAGATTTGATATTGTCGAGGCTGGAAGCTGTAGTTGAAGAGGAAGAGGTCACTGCTGAAGACCTGTCTGCGGTTTTTGTCTGGTGTGGGCATAATTGAAAGACTTACGGGTCTATCAAATGAGCAAATTTCAATCAGAAGGGGAAGCTTCTCGCAGACATTGTTGGAAAGGTCCTGTTATGCAAACCTGGTTCACATAACAGGATATCAAAGGACATATTCGAGTTGATGTGCAGAGTCATTCTATCCAAAATGACTGACTGGAGGGAGTTTGTGTTTCAGAGGATTAAAAGTAATCTGAAGACCCTATCAATCTTCCTTCTGAATTCCCTTGGGGATGTGCATAGTAGGAGTATGGGAGTGTCTCTTCACTATTCTAAGATACTGGACTCCAAAATGTTGGAGAGGTGGGATATATCCATATCCAAAGCACCAAAAGTTGTTCCAAAGGAAAAGAAAATGAAAGTTGTTGTTGTGCATGACTTAGAGGAAGTGGGATCTTCAAGCAGTTCTGAAGAAGATTGCCCCATCCCTTCTAATCCCTACTCAGGCTGAGTTGGTGATGTATGGTGTTCCTAAATCCCAAGAGCTGTTGGAGCCTGCTCACACAGAGGCTGTTGAAGAGATTCAAAGCCCTATCCTGAGAAATGATCCAGTTGAGGGAGAGTCCCAACTTGGGAGCTCAGCCCAAGAGACTGCAACTGTTGAGGGGGAGAGCAATCTAGTGTGCTCAACCCTAGGTCTTCAGGGTGAGACACTTCAATAGGAAGTGATCCAAGAGCAAGAAATTAAGATGGCAAAGTGCCATAGAAGGTTAAGTATGCTTAACCTCAAGTTGGGCTTGAGTTGGCTCTTTTCAAAGGCAAGGAGGTGCTGGTTGAAGAAGTTCAGTAGATGGATCCAGAAGAGAACATTGCTCCAAAAGAGAATGTTTCTCCAAAAGAGAACATTGCTCCAAAAGATAATGTTGCTCTAGAGGAGAACATTGCTCCAAAAGAGAACACTGCTCCCGAGGTGCATGTGGTTGGACCATCTTCAAATCATTCAGGGTCTCTTTGCCACATAATTTCAGCTTTGTTGAATGTCCGTAAGGCAAAGATGAAAAGCTTCATTGTGCAGCAAATTGATGGCATCGGGAAAGAGATGAAGGCTAAGATGTAGAGGTTGAAGGATGACTTGATTCAGCTCCACACTCAGCATGCTCATTTCTTTCACTTAGCATCCCTTGCCATGGAGCGTGTTGGTGAGGAGATCAACAGAGTTTGCCATCAAACTCATCGAATCCTCCAGAGTCAGACAACTCTTGCAAGAGATATGGAAGGTGCATTTCAGCAAGTGGTTGGGTACATTCAAGAAGATAAATGTGATATTCTGAAGAGGCTGAATGTTAACTCTGAGACCATAAATGGTCATTTGCTGGAGGTATGAAATAATCTGGATGTGACTGAGCAACACCTTCATGAAAGACTCAATTTAGTTCAAGTAACCCTTGATGATCATATTGTGGAAGAAGTCTTAAAGGGGGAGAGGGAAGTAATAAATGCAAGTTCAAATCAAGCCATATGGGCTATCAATCAAGTTAGGCAAGCTTTGCAGAAGCCACCCTCAGTCTATGAAAGGTGAGAACCCTCTGAAAGTACTACTTCAGAGGAGTATGGTATAGAGCTTGGAGAATCTGCCATCTCAAGAAAAAGGAAGAGAGTTCAAAGAAAGAAGTATTGGCAGAAGAGATTACGGGAGATTGAGCAGGACCCCAGTCAAGCAGGTGGAGTCCTGTCTCTAGGGACCTTATCTCAGCCTCCTGGATGGAATTTGGCTATCCCCAAGATGGATCAAAAAGAGTATACTACTAAGCTGACTGGAATCTTCACCTCAGTCATTTGGAGAAAAGGAGAATTCACAAGACAACATTCCCTAATGGTCCTCCTCCCTCTCCAAAGAAGATTCCTAAGCCAATCAGTTTTTACGAGAGGCAGAAGAGAAAGGAAAAGCAAGCAGCAGAACCTAAAAACCCAGATGTTTGTGTGTCAAAATAATATGGGCAATTGATTGTGAAAATTTTGTTTTAAAACATCTTGTCTATTTATACAATATCTATTGTCTGTGCTATTAATTTTAATTCTTTCTGTGGTTGTCATTTATCATTGAGGTGAGTTATGACTTCTTCAAATAGGGTGAGATTGTTGGGAGCAGTGCCCATCAATGTTCTTGATTTGAAGAAGTGCTCAGGACAATGATAAAAGTACTTTGTATTTGATGGTTTGATCTATTTACAACTGCAGAGTATATGACATATGTTCAGTACTTCTCTAATCTTTCTAATTCCAAATTCGTCGAGAAGGACTGGACATATCGTCGAATAAGTACTTATATCTCGTTGAGACTACTCGCAAAAATCAGCAGAAGAGTCATGACAGTTATCGTCAAGATGATAAGGACAATTCGACGATATCGTTGTGACACCAAAGTACACACGAAACAAGAAGAATTGAACAAGTCATAGTATCGTCGTGTCAACAAAATCAAACGATGATATCATTGTAAAGTCTGATATAAAAATGCTCTTCAGAAGACTTAAGTTAAAGTATTCAGCTAAGTTGACAACATCATCTTAAAGGAGCCTTGTCGTCGAGAAGACTAAGGCAGAACTCGTGAAGTCAGTATTCATTGCTTATCGTCAAGATGATCTAGACGATATCGACGAGAAGTAAGAATGATCAAGATGATATTGTCAATAAGGGAAGGTGATATCAATGACATCGTTGAGAAGATCTCAAGTCAGCAATGTGTTCACGGCGACATCATTATAATGACATATTATCATCTAAGTCCAAAGTGGATCGTCGTAATAGGAAGCTCTGTCATCAAGATATCGTAAATATCGTCGAGACCGATTAAGATAGTTCAAAACGCACTGACTTCAATTAATGATGCTGCTTGATTGTCCAATCAAGGCATGATGTTAAGGAAAGGGGCTCTGACATTTAAAATATGTCAGAGTAGACCGTTAAACGGATCCTTCGTGATATAAAAGGGATAAGTGTCTGCCCTAATACAAGAAGAGAAAAATCAAGAAGCACACAGAGAATACGCAATTTAATCGAACAGTAAAGGCAGATGTGTGAAGAAGGAACATTCTCTCAAGAACGAAAAGCTCTTGTTCATTGTTCTATAAGTCTCAGTTAGTCACATCGACTAATAAACAATGTTCCAAATTGAAGAAAGGATTGAAGAGAAGCTGACGTTTTGCAATAGAAGATCTTTTGCTTTCTCTCCAAATCCAGAAGCTATTTTCATTAGGCTTCAAAAGAACTCACAGTAATCTGTTTATTGTGTGTATAGTTCTTCAATAGTTCATTTCATTTATTCTCTGTAGGGCTTGAGGGCCTGAGTATTTGTAGGGCTTGAGATCCTGAGTATTTGTAGGGATTGAAGGCCTGAGTATTTGTCGGGCTTGAGGGCTTGAGTATTTGTAGGGCTTGAGGGCCTCAGTATTTGTAGGGCTTGAGGGCCTGAATTTTTGTAGGGCTTGAGGGCCTGAGGTTGTAAGGCTTTAGGGCCTGAGCTGTAAGTGTTGGGTTTTCCTAAGAGTCATTCAAAAATTGATAACTGCATATCTAATATGCGCAGCGGAATAAAATGATAACTAGAACATCCCAAAAGAGTTCGGATCTTGCGATTTCATGATTTAAGAAATGAATAAAAGCATCACAATGTAATAAATAAATTTATACCTGAAGGGGGTTAAGATTAAACTCAACTGAGATGCTCCAATGGTAGGAATCTGAGTTCCTAGCGCTGAAATAGGTCAGCACCTCTACAGGAAATCCACACGAGTGTTGGAGAACCCTAGTATCTTGTCGCACAAGATCTAGGTCAGAGAAGAACTGCTCACTTTATCTCCCACGGACTGCTAGATCCGACAACGGGGAGAGGAAGCGGCGGAGGCGGAGGGAGAAGAACGGAACTCTTCCGTCGAAAAATATTTCAGTCGGAACACTTCCGCCGTTATTTTTCTCTCGCAAAATTAGGTCAGCAGAAGAACCGCACCCTTAGGATAAAAGAATTGTATTCTTTTATATCCCTTGCGTTCGACGAATTGGCAACCGTTCGTCGAACGCAGTATAATTTCCGTTCATCAAACGCAATATAATTGTCGTTCGTCGAACGCAGTATACTGCCCGCTCGACGAACGCGCTGCGCTAGCCGTTCGTCAAACGCAGTACACTAGCCGTTCGTCGAACGCAGTATAATTGTCGTTCGTCGAACGCAGTATACTGCCTGCTTGACGAATACCGTCTTAGCAGATTGGCGAATGTCATCCCAGCGGTTGACGAATGCCGTCCCAGCGGCTGATGAATGTCGTCTCAGCGGATTGGCTCTTTTTCACGGGAAACAATTTCTCGAGAAAAACCAAGCCAACACAAATCATCCTCCAATTTCTCTTAGCACTATTATGTGCGACCCTATAGGCTCATATTGTGTTGGCAGTAAGACTAATTGTGGATTGCTTTGAGATCACCGTAGAAAATCCAACAGTCTCCCACTTGATCACAAAGTGTCAATAAAAGTCTCACAAACAATGAGCGGCATCTAGCAATACATCATTGCTACCCAAGCAATAAGAGTTTATAACTCAACAAGCCTGTCATGACCAATGTATCAATGTTTTCATGTCCCTTTGTCCCTTACATCCGGATAGAACTAGAGGCATGGACCGTGTCACCCTCATAATTGTTCAATCCCAATTTCCTGATCTAGAATAGACTGACAAAATTTTTGAGCTCAATATCATATATTGACTCAACCAAGCATGGTCATGCATTTTCAGTCTCATTCCATCAAGGGGCCTATGGATGTAACTCCTGTCATAAAGGAGGACAAATTCCATTTCTGATCACACACAAACATCCAAATGATTCGTAACATACCCAACAACCACCCTTATCGTCAACCTTTCTCAAGAGAAGACTTTAGATGGCATCAAAGTATGCTCTTCCTCACCTGATGAATGCTGTGACTTCAGGTCAAAGGACCATAAACACCATTGTCACTTGAGACCTACTTGTGACACGTTCATATAACAATCCACAAAGTAGTCTCACGGGGGGGTCTGTCCAGTACAACTTGTTCTTAACAAGTACCCATGTGATGACTTGATATCACAATATCATGACTTGTGAGAACCGGTCATCAGTCAACGCACATGCTAGTCTTATGGTCTCATCCTCGCCCTAATTTCTAGGATGATACCTCGACCAGGGACCATTTAAGAATGAAGCTTCATATAAATATAGGTCCTCACATTCAAGTCACGTACTTGAATTCCTATGGAAGCAAACATTCTAAGGGCATTCATTATGTTAATTAGTCTATCATATAGAAACAGTTGACATAATAAAAGAACTTGCCATAAATGTAAAATGAAATATACAGTACATAACACAATTCATCAAATGAATAAACAACCGACAAACATGCAATCCACAAGTCTCCCACTAAAGATGATCATTCAGGTATCTAATACCCATTGATCTAACATGACCATCATGCTTCCTTTGCGTAAGTGGCTTTGTCAGAGGATCCACTATGTTATCTTCAGTCGGCACTCTGCAAATGCTCACATCTCCTCAATCGACAATCTCACGAATAAGATGGAACCGCCGAAGTATGTGCTTGGAGCGCTGATGAGATCTAGGTTCCTTAGCTTGGGCAATTGCACCGTTGTTGTCACAGTAGAGAACTACGGGATCAATAATGCTAGGAACTACATCTAGCTCGCCGATGAATTTCCTAATCCACACAGCCTCCTTTGCCGCATTTGCGGCAGCAATATACTCGGCTTCTGTCGTAGAATCGGCAACTGTCTCCTGCTTGGAACTCTTCCAACTTACAGCTCCTCCATTAAGGCAAAATACAAAACCTGATTAGGACTTTGAATCGTCCTTATCAGTTTGGAAGCTAGCATCTGTGTAACCACTTACAACGAGCTCTTCCTCTCCACCATACACCAAGAACGTATCCTTAGTCCTTCTCAAGTACTTTAGGATATTCTTGATAGTTATCCAATGACCATCACCAAGATCAGACTGATACCTGCTCATCATGCTCAAAGCATATGAGACATCGGGTCGAGTACACAACATTACATACATGATTGATCCAATTGCCGAAGCATATGGAATCATCTTCATGCGGTCCTTATCTTCCAAAGATTTTGGACTGGTCCTTAGAGAGACTCACACCATGTGACATAGGTAAGAATCCTTTCTTGGACTCAAGCATGTTGAACCGTTTCAACACCTTGTCAATGTATGTACTCTGGGTCAAACCAGTAACTTCTTTGATCTATCTCTATAGATCTTAATACCAAGTATGTAAGTCGCTTCACCCAAGTCCTTCATAGAGAAGCAGTCCCCTAGCATGTTCTTAACAGCTTGCAGGGTTGGAATATCATTCTCGATCAGCAGTATGTCATCTACATACAATATCAGGAAGACAACAATGCTCCCACTAATCTTCTTGTAAACACAAGGCTCATCTTCGTTCTTGATGAAGCCAAACTCTTTGATCTTCTCATCAAAATGCAGATTCCAACTTCGAGAAGCTTATTTCAATCCATAAATGGATCGATTCAACTTGCATGTTTTAGTGGCTTCACTTGAAGATACAAAACCCTCGGGTTGTGTCAAATACACTTCCTCAAGGAGGTTTTCATTAAGGAAAGCCGTTTTGACATCCATTTGCCAGATCTCGTAGTCATAATACGCAGCAATAGCAAGTAGAATTCTGATGGACTTGACCATGGCTACAGGGGAAAAAGTCTCATCATAGTCAACACCATGATTATGCCTGAAACCTTTAGCCACCAACCGGCCTTTGAATGTCTGTACATTCCCATCCATGTCGGTCTTCTTCTTGATGACCCACTTGCACCCTATGGGTCGTACCTCTTCAGGTGGTTCCACCAAGTCCCAAACTTGGTTTACATACATGGAGTCCATTTCAGATTTCATGGCTTCAAGCTACTTCTCGGATTCAGGTCCACACATAGCCTCTTGATAGGTTGCAGGCTCATCATCATGATCCATAAGCAACACACTACCTATTTGAGACACGAGAAATCCATATCTCTCAGGCTCAAATCTTGGTCTATCAGGTCTACGTAGGACTTGTATTTCTTGAGCAGGTTCTCCAGCTACAACAGATTGTAGTCCTTGCCCAGGTTCCAATTCACATTCATTCATTGTTTTTGGTTCTTGAACCTCTTCAAGTTCCACCTTTTCAGTCTTTCTAGATAAGAACTTTTTCTCCAAAAAGACGCCAGTCCTTGCGACAAACACTTTGCCCTCGGCCCGCAGGTAGAAGTAATAGCCTTTGGTTTCCCTAGGATATCCCACAAGATAACACTTATCTGATTTGGGTTCCAGCTTGTCAGACATTTGACGTCGTGCGTATGCCTCACAGCCCCAAATCTTAATGAAAGACATACTAGGACGCTTCCCAGTCCATATCTCATATAGTGTCTTTTGAACCGTTTTCGTCGGAACTCGATTTAGTGTAAAAGCAGCAGTCTCTAGAGCAAAACCCCAAAAGGAAACAAGCAGATCTGCATGACTCATCATCGACCGCACCATGTCTAACAGGGTACGATCCCTCCTCTCAGAAACACCATTATGTTGCGGTGTTCTGGGTGGGGTGAGCTGTGATACAATACCACACTCTTTTAGATGATCACGGAACTCCTGACTCAAATATTCGCCACCTCGATCAGATCGGAGTGCTTTTATTCTTTTACCCAGTTGGTTCTCTACTTCATTCTTAAACTCTTTGAACTTTTCAAAGGTCTCAGATTTATTCTTCATAAGAAACACGTATCTGTATCTACTGAAATCATCAGTAAATGTAACGAAGTGGTGGAAACCACCTCTAGCCATAGAACTCATGGGTCCGCACACATCACTATGTATGACACCCAAGAGATCATCTGCCCTCTCAGTATGACCAGTGAAAGGGGCTTTAGTCATCTTGCCTAATAAGCAAGACTCGCATCTCTCAAATGATTCATAATCAAATGAGTCCATTAGTCCTTCTCTATGGAGCTTGGATATGCGTTTCTCGTTTATATGGCCCAAACAACGATGCCAAAGGTATGTAGGATTCGAGTCATTTGTTCTTAGTCTTTTATTATTTTCTACATTATAGATCGGATGGTCTAAGTTCAAAATATATAAACCATTAAACAATTGGGCTACACCATAACAAACATCATTCATAAAAATTGAACAACAATTGTTCTTAATTATAAATGAAAAACCCTTCATGTCAAGACATGAAATGGATATAATGTTTCTAGTTATGGTTGGAATATAATAACAATTATCTAGTTCTATTACAAGCCTAGTGGGCAAAGAAAGACAGTAGACACCAACGGTGACGGCAACAACTCTTGCTCCATTCCCGACGCGCAGGTCCACCTCCCCTTTACCCAGCATTCTTCTCCTTCTCAGTTTCTGCACATTTGTACAAATGTGAGAACCACATCCGGTATCCAATACCCAAGATGAAGGAGCAGAAAGGTTTATCTTTATAACGTAAATACCTGAAGTGGAAGTCATACTTCCTTTCTTCTTTTGCAGATCCTCAATGTAGAGGGGACAGTTCCGCCTCCAATGCCTTGCCTTACCGCAGTGGTGGCACTTTCCTTCCTTCGCCAAACCTTTCCTTTTCAGTGCAGAAGACTTGGGATCAAGAGGAGACTTAGATCCAATCTTTGTCTTCTTAGATCCCTTGGCCTTTCCCTTGCTCTTATGCACCATCAGTATGGGGCTGGCAGGCTTGGCCTTCTTCATATTATTCTCGGCAGTTCTTAACATGCCAAGGAGCTCGGGCAGTGTCTTTTCTATTTCATTCATGTTATAGTTTAAGACAAACTGCTCATAACTGTCCGGCAACGATCGTAGGATCAGATCCGTGGCCAACTCTTGGCCCAAGGGAAAACCCAGTTTTTCAAGGTTCTTTATATACCCAATCATCTTGAGTACGTGAGTCCCTACTGAGTCTCGAGCTCCCATTTTGCACTAAAACAATGCCTTGGATATGTCAAACCTCTCTTGCCGGGCTTGCCCCTCGAACATTTTCTTGAGGTGCCCGATTATCTCATAACCACACATGCTCTCGTGTTGCTTCTAAAGCTCAGAGGACATGGTAGCAAGCATGAGGCATTCCACATCCAAGGTATCATCCTAATACTTCTTGTAAGCATCTTTATCTGCTCTCAGAGCATTTCCGGCCGGCTCTGTGGGGGCTTCACCTTCCAAGACATAGAGCTTGCGCTCTTGCCTGAGAACAATTCTCAGGTTCCTGTACCAGTCGAGGAAGTTCGTCCCATTGAGCTTATCCTTCTCAAGGATGGCTCTCAAGGACAGCGTAGAGTGTGATGTATTTGCCATGGAAATTCTATAATAAATTTGCAAAAGATTTTTCAGTACTATATTTCAAAATACATTTTACTTTAATAAGGACTTTTATTAAAAGAGCTCCCACTATTTTAATCAAATCAATAACCCTTAATATCGATTCAGAGAGTTTATGCGAGCTACTCTCTTAGTGGACAAGATCCGTATTTCACCAACACAACGAGTCCGCTTTGGCGTTCCTCTCATAATGCGGTTATTTAGGTAAGCAACACTTGCCAATTGCATCACTATGCAACTCTTGTATGGTTGGTGAATAACTCTTTATTCGCATCCATCATATGGTGCATGCCAACCCAATGCTTCTAGGCACTCAATTTTTGAGGTCACCTAGTTAAGTTGGACCCGATGTTGACAGTGGGATATCACAATTATCCGCTCACACCCTTACCAAGATAGATTAATGCACCTTGCTTTGGCAAGCCCACATTTCATCGATCGAGGAAGGAAGAGTGTCATCCATCGGAAAGCCTCCGTATACTTAATATTGGATAAGGGATTTTATATAAAATTGATTAACCATTAATCAATGTGCACTTAAACAAAATTACAACAATCACAACCAAATACATCCCAGAAGTGCACAAAACAAAATTATCAACGCTTGATAAAAAGGGCTAAATTTGAGCATTTAGAACATTTCTAAATCTCCAAATTTGCATGCATTTAACACAAGCACAAACAACTCCACTTATGCAGTTGACAAGCTCGTCTCTCAATGTTAGATTCAAAATCAAAGACATTTGGTTTCACAAACCAATTAGAGGGACGGTTACTGCACAGGAGAAACAATTTCTAAAACAATGAAATCACAATTTTTGAAAACAGATTTCTGAAATCAATTTCAGAACAAATTCCTGAAAACAATTTCTGAAAAACTTTCTGAAAGCTGTTTCAGAACAATTTCTGAAAACACATTTCAGAAAACTAAACCCATTTCAGAAAACCTAGCTCTGATACCACTGTTGGGTTTTCCTAAGAGTCATTCAAAAATTGATAACAGCATGACTAATATGCGCAGCGGAATAAAACGATAACTAGAACAACCCAAAAGAGTTCGGATCTTGCGATTTCATGATTCAAGAAATGAATAAAATCATCACAATGCAATAAATAAATTTATACCTGAAGGGGGTTAAGATTAAACTCAACTGAGATGCTCCAATGGCAGGAATCTGAGTTCCTAGCGCTGAAATAGGTCAGCACCTCTACAGGAAATCCACACGAGTGCTGGAGAACCCTAGTATCTTGTCGCACAAGATCTAGGTCAGAGAAGAACTGCTCACTTTATCTCCCACGGACTGCTAGATCCGACAACGGGGAGAGGAAGCGGCGGCGGAGGGACAAGAACGGAACTCTTCCATCGAAAAATATTTCAGTCGGAACAATTCCCCCGCTATTTTTCTCTCGCAAAATTAGGTCAGCAGAAGGAACCGCACCCTTAGGATAAAAGAATCGTATTCTTTTATATCCCCTGCATTCGACGAATTGGCAACCGTTCGTCGAATGCAGTATAATTTTCGTTCGTCGAATGCAATATAATTGCCATTCGTCGAACGCAATATACTGCCCGCTCGATGAATGAGCTATGCTAGCCGTTCGTCGAATGCAGTATACTAGTCGTTCGTCGAACGCAGTATAATTGCCATTCGTCGAACGCAGTATACTGCCCGCTCGATGAATACCATCTCAGCGGATTGGCGAATGCCATCCCAGCGGTTGATAAATGTCGTCCCAGCGGTTGACAAATGTCGTCTCACCGGATTGACACTTTTTCACGGGAAACAATTTCTCGAGAAAAACCAAGCCAACACAAATCATCCTCCAATTTCTCTTAGCACTATTATGTGCGACCCTATAGGCTCATATTGCGTTGGCAGTAAGACTAATTGTTGATTGCTTTGAGATCACCGTAGAAACTCCAACAGTAAGATTTGAGGAGTAGATCTGAGTTTTTGGTGTAGTTTGCCTACTCTAGCACACTGCTAGATTGGCGCAGAGGGAGAGTGGACTACACAAGACACCTTGTCTTGAGGAACCACTATAGATCTGGTGTTCTTGTGTGCAGTGATATGGTGATTGTTTGATGTGTTGTGATCTGTGTTCTTGTTTATTGTGCTTTAGATTTAAATCAGCCAAATCACCTTATCTCCCCCCCCCTAGGTGATAGTTCCATACATAACACATGGTTCATTATAGTCTATAATGCATAGTCAGAGTAAGTCTTCCATAGTCCTATTTGTTCGTTCAGTTTGGCCATCTGTTTGGAGGTGAAAAGCGGTACTGAAAGTTAACTTTGAGTCTATGTATACTTGTACCATCTTCCATTCCTTGGAGGTAGAACGATCATCTCTATCAGACACAATTGTCTTGGGTACCCCATGGTATCGCACAAACTGTTCGACAAACAGACGAACTAAGACACTTATCCGGGCTTCTTTTCGGACTGGGACGAATCATGATACTTTGGTTAGCCGATCTACTATTACCCATATGTAGTCATTTCCTGAGTGGGAGCGGGGTAAACCATGGATAAAATCCATGGAGATGTCTTCGAACTTCCATTCGAGAATGGGCAGGGGCTGTAGTAGGCCTCCAAGACTTCTGCACTCAGCTTTTACCATTTGACAGGCTTTGCAGTGCATTGTAAACTTAGTAACATCCTTCTTCATCCCTGACAAATATAGTGTTTTGGGAAGGTCACCATACATCTTGGTGATCCCGGGGTGTACTGAGCACTTGGTGCAGTGTGCTTCTTGTAGGATCTCCTCTCCGATCTCTCTAATTGCGGGAATATACAATAGTTTACGGGAGTGGAGTAAACCATCCTTCATGGAGTGGTCCTCCATTGGGCCTTCTGATAGGGCTTGAATGATAGAATCTAGAGTCAGATCTTCCTTCTGGCCTTCCTTGATTTGCTCCCTTATGGAGCACTTCAAGGATAAAGTCCTAATTGCGGGAATATACAAGAGTTTTCGCGAGTGGAGTAAACCATCCTTCATGGAGTGGTCCTCCATTGGGCCTTCTGATAGGGCTTGAATGATAGAATCTAGAGTCAGATCTTCCTTCTAGAACTTCTTGATTTGCTTCCTTGATTTGCTCCCTTAGTCGTTTCCTGAGTGGGAGCGGGGTAAACCATGGATAAAGTCCATGGAGATGTCTTCGAACCTCCATTCGAGAATGGGCAGGGGTTGTAGTAGGCCTCCAAGAATTCTGCACTCAGCTTTTACCATTTGACAGGCTTTGTAGTGCGTTGTAAACTTAGTAACATCCTTCTTCATTCCTGGCCAATATATTGTTTTGGGGAGGTCACCAAACATCTTGGTGATCCCGGGGTGTACCGAGTACTTGGTGCAGTATGCTTCTTGTAGGTTCTCCTCTCCGATCTCTCTAATTGTGGGAATATACAAGAGTTTTCGGGAGTGGAGTAAACCATCCTTCATGGAGTGGTCCTCAATTGGGCCTTCTGATAGGGCTTGAATGAGAGAATCTAGAGTCAGATCTTCCTTCTGGCCTTCCTTGATTTGCTCCCTTATGGAGCACTTGACTTTTAACCAGTTTAGGTACTTAGCATCTGACCTGGGGTGAGTTGGAGATACCAACGTAACGTCCAATTATTCCAGCATGAGAGAGAGCTTCTATAACGCCCCTGATTTTCGTTAACTATTTTACATACCCTCTGTGATGTAATTTTGGCGTAAGGGCATTATGTCAGCTCGTCTGGTAGTGTTTCGAGTTTTAGCTTAGTTAAAGCTTGTGATTTAGGTCAAGCGTGCGAAATTTCGCGTCGTTTCGAGTTAAAGTGAAGATTTTGGGTGGATTTCAAGATTTTAGCTTCGGGAGGCTTTAGCCCGAGTTTGGCCGTCGGAATTGAATTCGGACTTCGCCGTTGGATTCGCAGCGCCGTGTTTTAGTTAAGGTGCGAATTTCGTAGAAATCCGAGGTAATCTGGTCGCCCTCGCAGTTTAAGTAAATTGGGGAATTAATTAAGTAATTAAATAATAAATTTGGGTTATATATAAGCCAAAAATCCCCTCCTCCTATTCATCTTCCTTTTCCTCGATCAAAATCAGCCGCTGAGGGTTAGGGCGAGAGCGGAGCTTCAGAGAGCTTCCGGCCGGTGATTTCTAGGGTTGTAGTGGTCGGAATCGGGATTGGTTTGAAGATTTGGAAAGCTCTCGGCGAGATCTTCGTCTTAGTGGTAAGCTTGTCTCTCTTTGTGGAGGTTTTGAAGTTTTGGTAGTGGCCTAACTCCTCCTTTTGGTCTGAATCGTTCCAGGTTTCCGTGCTCAGGAGTTTCCTTGGCTTTCGGAGTGAAGTTAGTGGAGTTATGCAAGGTTAAGGCAAGTGGTTTCTTCCTCTTTCTCTCTTGATTCTCTTGACGGTTGGTTTGCTCGTTTTGAGCTCTTGTCATGCTGATTAGCAAGAGTTTTGTGTGTTTGGTGTAGTAACATATGATCTAGAACCTCCCCCTGATTTTCTCCTACTCAATCTTAACCTAGTATCTAGTTTTTCCCAGGAGAAAACCGTGGTCGATACAATCCCCTTGTTCTTGCTGTAGCTCGAGAGCAGCTTTGGATTTCTCGAGACATAACTGTCTCTGCCCTTGGATTTCTCGAGACATAACTATCTCTGCCCTTGGATTTCTCGAGACATAACTGTCTCTGCCCTTTGATCTCTCGAAAACTCATTTGACCCCTGCCTTTGTATTTCTCGAGACATGATTGTCTCTGCCGTAGATTTCTCGAGACATGAGTGAGTTCTCGAGAACTTTGTTTCCCTGCTCCTTGATTTCTTCTGGATTTCTCGTGAAATGTCATACCTGTACTCTTTGATATCTCGTGAGGTTCTGTTCTGTCTATGGAGTCCTCGAGAACTTTATCCTCAGCCCTTTGTTCCCTAGTGTTCGAGTTATGTCCTCGATTCCTTGCCCTTTTCGTTTCTCGAGAAACCTTGGTGTTGCCCTCCATGTTTTCGTCTTGGAAGATCACGTTTGATGTGATTTGTGCAGTTTCCGGTGGTGGGATTTCAAAAATTTGGACGGGGCTCTGCCGCGCACCCCGCAAGGGCTCTGCCCCTAAGACCCCGCCAGGGGCGCGGCCCCTTGGAACCCCGCCCGGAACGCTTGTGTTTTCGTTGAATTTTTGTGTTATAAGCTCGTGTCCCCTCGGGTGTACTTGGATGATTGCCAATGACCCTTCGGTGCTCCTGATCTTGAATCCCTCTTGCTTGTATCCTTTTTTACTCATTGTGGATCTGTTAACGTTTGAGTTTACTCTTATGATTTATCTTGATCGGTGTGTACCTTGCATCGACCCTAACTCTTAGGGTATCCCTGCTGATTGTTTCTCGGGCTTCGTCCCGTGTCTTAACGATTTGAGTAAGATGAATATTTGCCTTAAGCCTTGCGCGGTGGCCAATGTAAGGGACATGAACAGCAGGCGTTGCCTATGGTCCTATGGGCTGTGTTTGGTGGCCGTAAAGAATTAATTAAGCCTTGCGCGGTGACCAATGTAAGGGACATGAACAGCAGGCGTTGCCTGTGGTCCTGAGGGCCGTGTCCTGGGTTGGGCTTTGGGTAGCGGAGGTAAGTCACCGCTCCCATTTAAATTTTGAGCTGATCAGTCTCATGTATAAAATTTGCAAGATAATTAAATCATACTTGTTCTTTTTTTTTATATATCTGGGTGCACTTGGTGCTCTGCTTAGCTCCTTGTTTTAGAGCTTCTCTTTCAGTGAATCAGGCTTGGGTTGGTACCCCGTATGCCTTATTTACTTGTTTTTCTTACTTCTTGCCGCTTGTAATTCCTTGCTGAGGCGTTCTTTGTTTTATTGAATGCCTCAGGTTTAGAGCCGTAGCGGCTAGTGGTGTAGCTTGGAGTTCAGTGCATTAGTAGGTTTTGCTCCGCTGCTGCGAGGTAGCTGTCTTTAGTTTTCTTCTTGTGATCAGACATACTAGTTGGAGCCAATGGGTTAGCGTCATGTTGTTGACGCCCGTTGTGCCCTATTTGCTACAGTTTATTTGCCAGTAGGTTGCCACTACTTTTAGATCCTGTGTTATCTTACTCTCTGGGAAGAATTTATGTTAGGTGCACTATAGTTATAAATGGCTTTTCCTTCATCCTCATTGCATTCTTTTGAACTGAAACTCTTATCTTTAAAGTCGCCTAAAAGTATTTTCTATACTTATAATACGCCTAGTCATGTGCATATCATTTACTTATATCCTGACATTGCATACATTTAAGGATTTTAAGTAAACTAAATCAAGTACTTTCCGCTGCAATTAAATATACTTTCTCGGTGGACTAGTTGATCCACGAACTGAGAGACACAGTTCTTACCTCAAACCCTATAAATGATTTCAAATGACGAATTATCATGAAAACATGGTTTATTTTAATAAGTAATAGGTTCCCGCCTGAGCGTCTGCAGTTGTCTCCTGCATGACGTGGCATCACGACGTGCATTTTCTCTTACTCTGATATTCTTAAATTCGGGGAAAATGCGGGTTGTGACAGTTGGTATCAGAGCTAGGTTGTTCGACAAGTTGGTCGGGCAACAAATTCTGATATAGTTTAGTAGTTTTTTTTTGGCTTCATTGCATACACACACCGAAGTGTCATCAGTGCGTCTTGGCCGAAGCATGAACACTACACTCATAGCATGATAAGAAGTATACGGGGCATATTATGTAGTATGGGATGCATAATATGTGTTTGTATATGGATCCACCATAGGTGGCAACATGTGACGGTTATATAGTATGGGATGCGTAACCATCATCACATGGATGCCCATTAGCACGTTTTCTCTTTCGTTACATGCAATATTATGTAGTATGGGATGCATAATATTACATGTGTATGCCGCTCATAACATGCATTAAGGCCTTTATTAGAATGCATAGCACAACATACTTTACATAGCATTGCATAAGCACACGTGCGAAGTTAAAGACTTATATGATGACACACGTACACACATGATTTCAAAACGAATAGAAAATTCATGCATTCATGCCCTTTGCACATGAGTCAAGTGGGACGATGTAGTATCGTTCCCGAATTTAGCTTATCATCATAAAAATATCCCAGAGAAAGGTAGTGGAAATGGCAAGTAACTGTACATGTATGTTCTGAAACAAGCAGTGTAGTTCTAGTGTAAGGTTAAGTTTTGATTAGAGGTTTATGCGTTTTAGCAGAAATGGCGCGCAAGCGAGTCGCGACTAGGTCGACTCCCCAGTCGGAGGGCGAGTCTTCGGGTGCGCAGAGTGAAGCCTTGATCGAGAGTTTGCGCCAGAGCAATGAGACTCTGACTAGGCAGATGGTTGCGATGCAGTCGCAGGTCGAGGCGTTGTTGACTGCCGGTGCTAGGCAGCAACCCGTAGTGCAGGCCCCAGTAGTAGGACAGACTGTACCTACTCCTCCTGCTCCCTTGGTACCCCCAGTAGCGATACCACCGGAAATGAATTTTATTTCACATTTTCAAAGGTTGGGACCTCCTACGTTTGACAGAAGAGCAGAATTCATGGCATTAGATGACTGGTTTGTTGCCATTGAGGAGATGTTTTCATACTCAGGAATCTCTGCAGACCAAAAGGTGATGGTCGCCGCTTACCAGCTGAAAGGACTTGCTAAGAGCTGGTGTATTAGGGAGAGGGAAAGTCTCATGGGTGGATGTTCGTGGGAGTCGTTCAAGGCGATGGTGTTAAAGAAATTCCTGCCGTCCGTCGAGCAAGATCGTTTAATGAATAATTTTCTGCACCTGAAGCAAAGACAACTCACGGTTAGTGAATATGAGATCGAGTTCAGTAAGTTGAGCAGATTTGCTCCAGATTTAGTGGCTTCTGAGTCGGGAAGAATGAAGCGATTTCTTGGAGGTCTTCGTAGCGATGTTCAGCAGTTGGCGAGTGCTTATAGATCTGAAAGTTATGCTGAAGTGGTAGAAGCAGCGCTGAAAGTCGAGGCTATCGACAACGCCAAGAATAGGGGTGCTCTAATGAAAAAGGACAAGAGGAAAGTCGAAGAGGGGGAGACCCCCAAGGTATCTAGCCCAGCTCCAAAGAAAAGGAGTGGAGAGGTATGTAACTTCTGTGGCCGCCCCGGCCATCCAGTGGAGAAATGTTTCAAGAGGAAGGGAGCTCAGAAGCAGAAGCGAGTACTAGCAATTCAGGGCGCTTCAAAGGGAGAGGTGTCGTGCCCGTTGTGCAAGCAGAAGGGTCATGAAGCGGCCCGGTGTTGGATCAAGGAGAAAGTTTGCTTCCAGTGCGGACAGAAGGGGCACCTTAAGTCTCAGTGCCCGCGAGGTCAAGCCCCATTGCAGCCAGTTCCGCTTCGAGCTGTGCCGCCGCCGCAGCATTAGGATCAAGGAAGAGGAAAGCTGAACGTGTTGACCGAGGAGCAGGCGCAGTGTTCAACCCAAGTGATCGCAGGTTAGACTTCCGAGCTAGCTGTTAAGTGCTGACTTTGATTTTTCGTTTCACTGTATTAGACTAGTTTCTTTTTGCGCGCTTATAGGGAGATTTAAGGTAAAGAATCGTTGGGCGCGTGTGTTGTTCGATTCGGGTGCTACCCATTCGTTCGTAGCAAGGGCCTTCGTTGAGCGTCACCGTTTGACCCCTGAGCTGGGCAACGATTCGTTCCTCGTTAAGTTCCCTTCTGGTGATCTGGTGTCCTCGAACCAGTGCGTTCGAAGTTGCCCCGTTCTCTTAGGAGATTTCTTGGCTGTTGCTGATCTCAAAGTGTTGGACTTAGAAGACTTTGACGTAATATTGGGTATGGACTGGTTGTCCAGTTATGATGCGGTCATCCGATGCAAGGAAAAGCGTCTGGACTTCGTGATGGACAACGGTCAACCCATGAGCGTTTTTGGCTCTCCGTACCAGAGTTCTTCGATAATTTCCGCGGTATGTGCTCGGAGACTGTTAATTTCCGGTTGTTTGGCTTACCTTGTTTCTGTAGTAGAAGCTGTTGGTGGTTCGCCGTGTATCGAGGATATTCTGGTGGTGCGAGAGTTTCCCGATGTTTTCCCTGCTAATCTTCCTGGTCTCCCTCCTGTTAGAGACGTGGAGTTTGTTATTGATCTGGAGCCTGGTACTCATCCTATCGCGAAGGCACCGTACCGCATGGCCCCGCGTGAGTTAGAAGAGTTGCGAACTCAGTTGGATGAGTTGCTGCATTGTGGTTTTATCAGACCTAGTTCTTCTCCCTGGGGTGCTCCGGTCTTGTTCGTGAAAAAGAAGGACGGTTCTATGAGGTTGTGCATAGATTATAGAGAATTAAACAAAGTGACCATCAAGAACAGGTATCCATTGCCGAGGATTGATGATCTGTTTGATCAGTTGCGTGGTAGCACGGTGTTTTCAAAGATTGACCTTCGGTCGGGTTACCATCAGTTGAGGATCCGTGAGTCGGACGTTCCCCGGACTGCCTTTCGTTCCCGGTATGGTCATTTTGAGTTTCTGGTTATGTCTTTTGGTTTGACAAACGCACCCTCTGCGTTTATGGACATGATGAACCGTGTGTTCAAGGATTTTCTGGATCATTTCGTCGTAGTTTTCATCGATGATGTATTGGTTTATTCCAGAAGTGCTGAGGAGCATGCTGTGCATTTGCGTTTAGTATTGGCTACCCTTAGAGAGCACAAGTTGTATGCCAAGCTGAGCAAGTGTGAGTTCTGGCTTCCTCAGGTATCCTTTCTGGGTCATGTGGTGAACAAAGATGGAATTACTATAGACCCGGCTAAGATTTCTGCCGTATTGGATTGGAAGACGCCTTCGACGCCTAAGGAGATAAGGAGTTTCTTAGGGTTGGCCGGGTACTACAGGAGATTTGTCCAAGGATTTTCAGTGCTGTCCGCACCCTTGACTAAGCTTACCCAGAAGAATGCAGCCTTCGTTTGGAACGATAAGTGCGAGGAAGCCTTTCAGGAATTGAAGAGGCGTTTGTGTAGTGCTCCGGTGTTGGCCTTGCCGATCGAAGGAGTCGAGTATGCAGTTTATGTAGACGCATCTCACATTGGATTGGGATGTGTGTTGATGCAAGAAGGGAAGGTGATTGCTTATGGGTCCAGACAATTGAAAGTTCATGAAAAGAATTACCCTACGCATGACTTAGAATTCGCCGCAGTAATTTATGCTTTGAAGCTTTGGAGACACTTGTTATATGGAGTGTCATGCAAGATTTTCACGGATCATAAAAGTCTTAAGAATGTCTTCACCCAAAAGGAGCTGAATCTGCGCCAGCGGAGGTGGTTGGAGTATGTGGCGGATTATGAGGTGGATATTCTGTACCATCCGGGTAAGGCTAATGTGGTGGCCGATGCCCTGAGCCGGAAAACCGCGCATATCTTCAATCTCTCAGTGCAGTCCTTAGTAGAGGAGTTTATGTTGATGGATATCTCAGTCGGTAGTTGTACCGCACCTTCGAGCTTAGAGGTTGAAGAGCCTTCTTGGATTGCCCTTACTAGGCTGCATCAGAAGGAAGATCCTGACTTGCAGCATCTTCGAAGTAGAACTGAAAAAAGGAGAATTACCAGGTTTTTCAATCGATGATAAGGATACTTTGAGGTACCGAGGTAGATATTGCGTCCCCGCGTTGGAAGAAATTCGGACAAAGATCTGTAGCGAGGCGCATGATTCTAGTGTTTCCTATCATCCTGGTTCCACGAAAATGTATAAAGATCTGAAGCAGATCGTTTGGTGGTCGGGTATGAAGAATGATATAGCGAAGTATGTGTCTGAATGTTTAACTTGTCAGCGCGTGAAAGCAGATCATAAGAGGCCTGGAGGTAAGTTGAACCCGTTAGATATTCCAAGCTGGAAGTGGGAGAGTATTTCGATGGACTTCATTACCGGTTTGCCGAGATCTCCTAGTGGTCATGACTCGGTGTGGGTTATAGTAGATCGCTTGACAAAGTGTGCTCACTTTGTGCCGTTTAAGATTGGATACTCGATGGAGAAAATAGCAGAGCTGTATTTGGATGAAGTTATCAGATTGTATGGTGTGCCTGTGAGCATTGTGTCGGACCGAGACTCGAGGTATACGTCTCGTTTCTGGCAGAGCTTGCAGGGAGCCTTGGGTACTGACCTTAGGTACTCTACCGCTTATCATCCCCAGACCAATGGTCAGACAGAAAGAGTTAATCAGATTTTGGAAGATATGATAAGGTGCTATATCTTAGATCATGGTGGAGCTTGGGATAAGCGGCTTGGATTGATGGAGTTCGCGTATAATAACAGTTATCAAGAAAGCCTACAAATGGCCCCGTTTGAGGCTCTGTATGGGAGGCGTTGTCGGACTCCGTTGTTTTGGGCCGAGGTTGGTGAGAGTCCCTTGCTAGGCCCAGAGGCTTTGGAAGAGATGAATGTTGCTGTGACTCATATCCGTGAGAAGCTCCGCATTGCTCAGGAGCGGTATGAGAAGTATGCGAATCGAAGAAGAGTGGATTTAGAGTTTGTCGTTGGAGACAGGGTGTTCTTGAAAGTTTCTCCGATGCCGGGTGTTAAGAGGTTTGGAAGGAACCACAAGTTGGATCCCCGGTATGTGGGACCTTTTCAGATTATTGAGCGCATCGGAGTGTCAGCGTATAGATTGGATTTGACTGCTTCCTTTCCTAATGTTCACGATATGTTTCATGTAAGCCAGTTGAGGAAGTGTTTGCGTAGTAATCGGCTTGTTCTTGATTCAGTGCCCATTTTGCAACCCAATTTTTCTTATGTCGAAGAACCTGTCCGAATCTTGGAGACTCAGGAGCGTGTGTTGCGAAAGAAGACGATCCCGATGGTCAAGGTCCTTTGGAAGAATCAGGGTGTCGAAAGCGCGACGTGGGAGCTGGAGTCTGCCATGAGAGAGACTCACCCTAGCCTCTTCTCTAAGATTTCGGGTAAATCTTCTGTCAGTTAATCTTTTAAATTTGATTCTGTATCTTTCTTGATCTTCGGATTCCAAGTTTCGGGACGAAACTTCCTTTTAGGGGGAGTGACTGTAACGCCCCTGATTTTCGTTAACTATTTTACGTACCCTCTATGACGTAATTTTGGCGTAAGGGCGTTATGTCAGCTCGTCTGGTAGTGTTTCGAGTTTTAGCTTAGTTAAAGCTTGTGATTTAGGTCAAGCGTGCGAAATTTCGCGTCGTTTCGAGTTAAAGTGAAGATTTTGGGTGGATTTCAAGATTTTAGCTTCGGGAGGCTTTAGCCCAAGTTTGGCCGTCGGAATTGAATTCTGACTTCGCCGTTGGATTCGCAGCGCCGTGTTTTAGTTAAGGTGCGAATTTCGTAGAAATCCGAGGTAATCTGGTCGCCCTCGCAGTTTAAGTAAATTGGGGAATTAATTAAGTAATTAAATAATAAATTTAGGTTATATATAAGCCAAAAATCCCCTCCTCCTATTCATCTTCCTTTTCCTCGATCAAAATCAGCCGCCGAGGGTTAGGGCGAGAGCGGAGCTTCGGAGAGCTTCCGGCCGGTGATTTCTAGGGCTGTAGTGGTCGGAATCGGGATTGGTTTGAAGATTTGGAAAGCTCTCGGCGAGATCTTCGTCTTAGTGGTAAGCTTGTCTCTCTTCGTGGAGGTTTTGAAGTTTTGGTAGTGGCCTAACTCCTCCTTTTGGTCCGAATCGTTCCAGGTTTCCGTGCTCAGGAGTTTCCTTGGCTTTCGGAGTGAAGTTAGTGGAGTTCTGCAAGGTTAAGGCAAGTGGTTTCTTCCTCTTTCTCTCTTGATTCTCTTGACGGTTGGTTTGCTCGTTTTGAGCTCTTGTCATGCTGATTAGCAAGAGTTTTGTGTGTTTGGTGTAGTAACTTATGATCTAGAACCTCCCCTTGATTTTCTCCTCCTCAATCTTACCCTAGTATCTAGTTTTTCCCTGGAGAAAACTGTGGTCGATACAATCCCCTTGTTCTTGCTGTAGCTCGAGAGCAGCTTTGGATTTCTCGAGACATAACTGTCTCTGCCCTTGGATTTCTCGAGACATAACTGTCTCTGCCCTTGGATTTCTCGAGACATAACTGTCTCTGCCCTTTGATCTCTCGAAAACTCATTTGACCCCTGCCTTTGTATTTCTCGAGACATGATTGTCTCTGCCGTAGATTTCTCGAGACATGAGTGAGTTCTCGAGAACTTTGTTTCCCTGCTCCTTGATTTCTTCTGGATTTCTCGTGAAATGTCATACCTGTACTCTTTGATATCTCGTGAGGTTCTGTTCTGTCTATGGAGTCCTCGAGAACTTTATCCTCAGCCCTTTGTTCCCTAGTGTTCGAGTTATGTCCTCGATTCCTTGCCCTTTTCGTTTCTCGAGAAACCTTGGTGTTGCCCTCCATGTTTTCATCTTGGAAGATCACGTTTGATGTGATTTGTGCAGTTTCCGGTGGTGGGATTTCAAAAATTTGGACGGGGCTCTGCCCCGCACCCCGCAAGGGCTCGGCCCCTAAGACCCCGCCAGGGGAGCGGCCCCTTGGAACCCCGCCCGGAACGCTTGTGTTTTCGTTGAGTTTTTGTGTTAGAAGCTCGTGTCCCCTCGGGTGTACTTGGATGATTGCCAGTGACCCTTCGGTGCTCCTGATCTTGAATCCCTCTTGCTTGTATCCTTTTTTACTCATTGTGGATCTGTTAACGTTTGAGTTTACTCTTATGATTTATCTTGATCGGTGTGTACCTTGCATCGACCCTAACTCTTAGGGTATCCCTGCTGATTGTTTCTCGGGCTTCGTCCCGTGTCTTAACGATTTGAGTAAGATGAATATTTGCCTTAAGCCTTGCGCGGTGGCCAATGTAAGGGACATGAACAGCAGGCGTTGCCTGTGGTCCTATGGGCTGTGTTTGGTGGCCGTAAAGAATTAATTAAGCCTTGCGCGGTGACCAATGTAAGGGACATGAACAGCAGGTGTTGCCTGTGGTCCTGAGGGCCGTGTCCTGGGTTGGGCTTTGGGTAGCGGAGGTAAGTCACCGCTCCCATTTAAATTTTGAGCTGATCAGTCTCATGTATAAAATTTGCAAGATAATTAAATCATACTTGTTCTTTTTTTTTTATATATCTGGGTGCACTTGGTGCTCTGCTTAGCTCCTTGTTTTAGAGCTTCTCTTTCAGTGAATCAGGCTTGGGTTGGTACCCCGTATGCCTTATTTACTTGTTTTTCTTACTTCTTGCCGCTTGTAATTCCTTGCTGAGGCGTTCTTTGTTTTATTGAATGCCTCAGGTTCAGAGCCGTAGCGGCTAGTGGTGTAGCTTGGAGTTCAGTGCATTAGTAGGTTTTGCTCCGCTGTTGCGAGGTAGCTGTCTTTAGTTTTCTTCTTGTGATCAGACATACTAGTTGGATTCAATGGGTTAGTGTCATGTTGTTGACGCCCGTTGTGCCCTATTTGCTACAGTTTATTTGCCAGTAGGTTGCCACTACTTTTAGATCCTGTGTTATCTTACTCTCTGGGAAGAATTTATGTTAGGTGCACTATAGTTATAAATGGCTTTTCCTTCATCCTCATTCCATTCTTTTGAACTGAAACTCTTATCTTTAAAGTCTCCTAAAAGTATTTTCTATACTTATAATACGCCTAGTCATGTGCATATCATTTACTTATATCCTGACATTGCATACATTTAAGGATTTTAAGTAAACTAAATCAAGTGCTTTCCGCTGCAATTAAATATACTTTCTCGGTGGACTAGTTGATCCACGAACTGAGAGACACAGTTCTTACCTCAAACCCTATAAATGATTTCAAATGACGAATTATCATGAAAACATGGTTTATTTTAATAAGTAATAGGTTCCCGCCTGAGCGTCTGCAGTTGTCTCCTGCATGACGTGGCATCACGACGTGCATTTTCCCTTACTCTGATATTCTTAAATTCGGGGAAAATGCGGGTTGTGACAGCTTCATTCTACCATTTCAGTACTTGAGGAGGGTGGTGTTCGGCTTAGAGCGTTTGCGACCATATTAGCTTTACCTGGGTCATAATGCAATGTATATTCGTAATCACATAAGAATTCTAATCAGCGTCTTTGTCGTGAGTTAAAGTCCTTTTGGTTGTGTAGGTACTCAAGGTTTTTATGATCCAAGAAGATCTCGTAGTGTATGCCATAAAGATAATGTCTTCAGATTTTTAGAGCGAAGATGACAGCTCCGAGCTCCAGGTTGTGTGCTGGGTAATTTTGCATGCTTTTTAAGCTGTCTTGACGAATAGGCAATTACCTTTCCGTTCTGCATTAGGACTGGTCCCATTCCTTGGAGAGAGGCGTCAGTATATATTTGGAAACCTTCCCTTTCATAGGGGAGGATGAGGATGGGTGCCGACGTTAGCCTTATTTTTAGGTTCTAGAAGGCGACTTCATATTGAGGTGTCCATTTGAACGGGGTGCCTTTTTGGTGAGAGATGCAAGGGGGATGGCAACCCTTGAGAATCCTTCTACGAATTTGGGGTAATATCCTACTAATCCTAGAAAGCTGCAGATGTCTGCAGCGGTTCTTAGCATAGGCCAGTCATGTTGTCTTGAATCTTGGCGGGGTTCACCGTTATTCCTGCTCCATTAATTACATGGCCTAGAAAGCCAACCTCTTTTAGCCAAAATTTGCATTTGCTGAATTTAGCGAATAATTCCCGCTCCTTTAGCTTTTCTAAGACCAACCTTAGGTGTTGGGCATGGTCTTTCTCGGTCTTGGAGTATACCAAAATGTGATCTATAAAGACGATGACAAAGATATTTAGGTAGGGTCCGAAGACTTGGTTCATTAATGTCATGAATGACGAATGTCGTCTCAGCGGATTGGCTATTTTTCACGGGAAACAATTTCTCAAGAAAAACCAAGCCAACACAAATCATCCTCCAATTTCTCTTAGCATTATTATGTGCGACCCTATAGGCTCATATTGCGTTAGCAGTAAGACTAATTGTTGATTGCTTTGAGATCACCGTAGAAACTCCAACAGTAAGATTTGAGGAGTAGATCTGAGTTTTTGGTGTAGTTTGCCTACTCTAGCACACTGCTAGATTGGGGCAGAGGGAGAATGGACTACACAAGACACCTTGTCTTGAGGAACCACTATAGATGTGGTGTTCTTGTGTATTGTGATCTGTTGATTGTTTGATGTGTTCTTGTTTATTGTGCTTTAGATTTAAATCAGCCAAATCACCTAATCTCCCCCCACCCCCCACCCCCACCCTCTAGGTGATAGTTCCATACATAACACATGGTTCATTATAGTCTATAATGCATAGTCAGAGTAACTCTTCCATAGTCCTATTTGTTCGTTCATTTTGGCCATCTGTTTGGAGGTGAAAAGCGGTACTGAAAGTTAACTTTGAGTCTATGTATGCTTGTACCATCTTCCATTCCTTGGAGGTAGAACGATCATCTCTATCAGACACAATTATCTTGGGTACCCCATGGTATCGCACAAACTATTCGACAAACAGACGAACTAAGACACTTATCGGGGCTTCTTTTTGGACTGGGACGAATCATGCTACTTTGGTTAGCCGATCTACTATTACCCATATGTAGTCATTTCCTGAGTGGGAGCGGGGTAAACCATGGATAAAGTCCATGGAGATGTCTTCGAACTTCCATTCGAGAATGGGCAGGGGTTGTAGTAGGCCTCCAAGACTTCTGCACTTAGCTCTTACCATTTGACAGGCTTTGCAGTGCGTTGTAAACTTAGTAACATCCTTCTTCATCCCTGGCCAATATAGTGTTTTGGGAAGGTCACCATACATCTTGGTGATCCCGGGGTGTACCGAGCACTTGGTGCAGTGTGCTTCTTGTAGGATCTCCTCTCCGATCTCTCTAATTGCGGGAATATACAAGAGTTTTCGGGAGTGGAGTAAACCATCCTTCATGGAGTGGTCCTCCATTGGGCCTTCTGATAGGGCTTGAATGATAGAATCTAGAGTCAGATCTTCCTTCTGGCCTTCCTTGATTTTCTCCCTTATGGAGCACTTCAAGGATAAAGTCCTAATTGCAGGAATATACAAGAGTTTTTGGGAGTGGAGTAAAACATCCTTCATGGAGTGGTCCTCCATTGGGCCTTCTGATAGGGCTTGAATGATAGAACCTAGAGTCAGATCTTCCTTCTGGCCTTCCTTGATTTGCTTCCTTGATTTGCTCCCTAAGTCGTTTCCTGAGTGAGAGCGGGGTAAACCATGGATAAAGTCCATGAAGATGTCTTCGAACCTCCATTCGAGAATGGGCAGGGGCTGTAGTTGGCCTCCAAGACTTCTGCACTCAGCTTTTACCATTTGACAGGCTTTGTTGTGCGTTGTACACTTAGTAACATCCTTCTTCATCCCTGGCCAATATAGTGTTTTGGGGAGGTCACCATACATCTTGGTGATCCCAGGGTGTACCGAGTACTTGGTGCAGTATGCTTCTTGTAGGTTCTCCTCTCCGATCTCTCTAATTGTGGGAATATACAAAAGTTTTCGAGAGTGGAGTAAACCATCCTTCATGGAGTGGTCCTCCATTGGGCCTTCTGATAGTGCTTGAATGAGAGAATATAGAGTCAGATCTTCCTTCTGGCCTTCCTTGATTTGCTCCCTGATGGAGCACTTGACTTTAACTAGTGTAGGTACTTAGCATCTGAACTGGGGTGAGTTGGAGATACAAACGTAACGTCCAATTATTCCAACATGAGAGAGAGCTTCATTCTACCATTTCAGTACTTGAGGAGGGTGGTCTTCAGCTTAGAGCGTTTGCGACCATATTATCTTTACCTGGGTCATAATGCAATGTATATTCGTATCACATAAGAATTCTAATCATTGTCTTTGTCGTTAGTTAAAGTCCTTTTGGTTGTGTAGGTACTTAAGGTTTTTATGATCCAAGAAGATCTCATAGTGTATGCCATAAAGGTAATGTCTTCAGATTTTTAGAGTGAAGATGACAGCTCCGAGCTCCAGGTTGTGTGCTGGGTAATTTTGCATGCTTTTTAAGCTGTCTTGACGAATAGGCAATTACCTTTCCGTTCTGCATTAGGACTGGTCCCATTCCTTGGAGAGAGGCGTCAGTATATATTTGGAAACCTTCCCTTTCATAGGGGAGGATGAGGATGGGTGCCGACGTTAGCCTTATTTTTAGGTTCTAGAAGGCAACTTCATATTGAGGTGTCCATTTGAACGGGGTGCCCTTTTGGTGAGAGATGCAAGGGGGATGGCAACCCTTGAGAATCCTTCTACGAATTTGGGGTAATATCCCGCTAATCCTAGAAAGCTGCAGATGTCTGCAGCGGTTTTTAGCATAGGCCAGTCCTATTGGCTTGAATCTTGGCGGGGTTCACCGCTATTCCTGCTCCATTGATTACATGGCCTAGAAAGCCAACCTCTTTTAGCCAAAATTCGCATTTGCTGAATTTAGCGAATATTTCCCGCTCCTTTAGCTTTTCTAAGACCAACCTTAGGTGTTGGGCATGGTCTTTCTCGGTCTTGGAGTATACCAAAATGTCATTTATAAAGACGATGACAAAGATATTTAGGTAGGGTCCGAAAACTTGGTTCATTAATGTCATGAATGTCGAGGGGGCATTAGTGAGGTCAAATGACATAACTATAAATCCGTATAACCCATATCTCGAGCTAAAGGCCATCTTCTAGATATCGTCATCCTGGATCCGTAATTGATAGTAGCCAGATCTTAAGGCTAGTTTTGAGAAGATGCAGGCTCCTTGAAGTTGGTCAAAGAGTTCATCTATTCGAGGAAGGGGGTAGGTATTTCGTATCGTTAATCTGTTGAGTTCCCAATAATCGATACGAAAGTCGTAAATTCCCATCCCTTTTCTTAACAAAAAGGACCGGGGCTCCCCATGATGATGAACTAGGATGGGAAAATCCATCTTTGATCAACTCTTCTAGTTGCTTCCTAAACTCGGCTATTTCTCTTGGGACCATTCAGTAAAGGGCTCGGGATACAGGCCGAACTCCGAGTATTAGTTCAATTTTGAACTCATCCTCACGGAGGGGTGGTAGTCCAGGTAGTTTCTTCGGGAACACTTGGAGGAAGTCCTTAACTACTGGTACCTCAAGTATATTACTACTACTGCCTAACCTTTCAAAACTTACCTCGAATATCTCCTCTCCTTGAGTATAAGATGTAACTACCTGAATGGAGGATAATAATGTTCGAGAAATGGATTTAATATCTTTGAAGATGAGTTTGTTATTCGATGTATTGTGTAAGGTGACTTCTTTTGTTGCACAGTATGTCAGAGCGTTGTGCATTTTTAACCACTCCATTCTTAGAATGAGTTCAAAGTCGGGAAGTGCTAACATTGTGGCGGTGGATTCGAAAGAATCTTCCATTAATCAGACCGAAAACATGCATTGGGTAGAAGAGAGTATCTCGGATCCGTCTGGGAGGCGAACTCTTAGATGTTGGAACATGGTCTTCCGCATCTCTTAGGTTTGAGCATAACAAATCATATGTGTATTTGATCTTGTGTGTTTAACTGTGCAGTATAACAAGTCCACATGACTCAAGGATAACATAAGAATGCTGCGCCAAAATTTAAAGCCAAAATTCCAACATGCCCGCTAGCACCGGCGCTAGCGCTAGCGCTAGCGCTAGTGTGGACTTGAGAAAATCTCGGAAACAATTTTAGAAGGTGCTAGCGCCAGGCGATAGCAGCTAACGCAGGCGGTAGCAGCTAGCGCGGGCGATATCTACTAGCGCTGGCGGTAGCGCGGAGCACAAAAGGAATGGCAAAATTGTTTCCCCGGATTAAAGATTCTCGCGCGCAAAATATTACCTAATATGAGATAGCGCCAGCGGTAGCGATAGCGCTAGCGCTAGCTCAAAACACAAGAGGAATCTCAGCAGAGTTGCCACGGATTGAAGATTTTGTCGTGCAGAATATGTCCTAAAATGGGATAGCGCCGTCGGTAGCACTAGCGCAGGCGCTAGCGCTGAGGCTATAAAAAGGACCCCTTGGCTCCGTCTTCTTTACTCTTCTATCACCCTAAATTCCAGAGCTTCGTGCCATATCATAGAGAGGAAGATTCAGAAAGATACTCCCACAAATCCATAAAGACTAAAGGAGATCCGTGGAGAAGATTTCAACATGCATCATCATCGTGACAAAAGACCGCATCGACTATGATCATCTCTGCGTCATCGTCTACTTCTCCAAGAGATCTACATAGAGGGAGTTTTTATATTATTGTCTTTTCATTTCATATTCTTCTTGTAAACGGTTAGTGAATTCGCCTCGTGCTGGCGACTAGGTCTGGGTAGGACTTAAGGCTGAAATTCACCTCGTGTTGGCGACTAGGTCTCGGGAGTAGGTCTAGGGGGTGCTCGAGGCCACATCCGGGGAAGGGTTGGCTAGAGCGACTTGAGGCCGTATCCGGGGAAGGATCGGCTAAAGCCAACCAGTTCGTGGGGATACGAGTCGGTATAGAAAACAAAAAGAGTCTTTCTATTAGCTTTGATTTCTAGCTTCGATAAGAGATCAAGTTTTTATAATCATGCTTCTCAAGTTAATAAAATCATGCCTTTACTTTTACTTCACTTGATTTGTCTTGATCTTCTCTAGTTTAATAATCAAAGCTTTTTCTAAAATATTTAAAATATATCTAAAGTTTTTAAAACCCTTATTCACCCCCCCCCCCCCCTCTAAGGGCGCCTACCGATCCAACAAGTGGTATCAGAGCTAGGTTTTATTCCAATCGGCTTAACAAACGGGAATAATGGCGTCTCATGATCTCGCTTCTATTAGTGAGGGTAATTTTGAAGAAGAAGAAGAAAAATCTCTTGCACCACCTTTATTCGAAGGAAGAAATTATAAAGGGTGAAAATTATTAATGGAAAAATTTATTAAAAGCTTAGATATCAATGCATGGGATATAGCAATAGTTAGACCAGCGGACGAATTAAATAAAAAAGAACGTCAACTAAATGCAAAAGCCAAACATTATTTATTTTGTGCTCTATCAAATGAAATTTTCAAATTAATATATTGTTTTTCTAGTGCATACAAAGTTTGGCAATTTCTTGAAGAAATGTATGATTTTCCTCTCACAGGTATAGATCAAACACAGGAGGAGAAGAATATACAAGCATCCTGTAACACCCTGCCAGTACGAAAAGTATAACAGCAGGTCCGGCCGGGACCCCACGCCATACAAACCACACTAGCTAGGAGTTAAAAGGTGATAACCAGAAAAGTAACAACTAAACGAGAGTACAAACGTAAGCGGAAGCATTAATTAAACCATACAAATAGACATGTCCACTATCATAGGAATGAGTCCAGAAATAAGAGTTACGGCCTTAAGGCCTTACATTTACCCAAATGCACAAAACTCCCTAAAGCATACATCGGCACGCAGGCCGGCAATACATGAAAAACAGGAAAAGAGGCTGGCCTTCGAGGGCCAACTCAGCAAGGGGCCAACACCCGCTATTTCCCGCTAGGCTCACATGTACCTGCATAAGAACATTCCACCAAGCGGTGGCAAACAAAGTAACGGTCAGCACAGCTGACCAAATTATAACGACCCCACCCCTTTCCCGGGGTGGCGGAGCTTCTACCCTGCAAGCAAGCCATACTAGCACAAGTACTAATATAAAGAAAGTGCAACTACCCGAGGTGAGGTTTCAAGCACAATCAATCTTCTAGGTTGAGCATCAAAAGAAGGGAACCTAGGTATGCACATGATGTTGGTTGGGTTCACCCGAAGGTTCCCCACAGCCGCCTAAGCAACCGCATGAGGCTAAACATGACATCAATCTATCACAGACGTGGGTACAACAACCGCACGCTCCATGCTCACAAGGCATGGATCAAAGGTACTTCTTCCCGAGCACCAATACCATCATGAGTCCGGAAACTTGAGATGGGAAAAGAGCTTATGGCCCGTCTAGGTAAACACCTTCCGCGACCTCTCCCACGATCACACGGCTTTACGAGAGACAACTATCCCTTTACCGATACGCATGGGAACGGGTTCAGTTCAGTCAATTCCCGAGCTCTCATCGTCGAGTTCACACATACGATGCGGGTATGACATCACCTCGGCCCGTAAGGGTTTAGCACTTGCTAGTGCTACACAAAACATAAGTTACAACACCCAAGCCTTCACGAGGGCATAGGCTTTACACGTAACCAAAAAGGAGATACAACTCGCTCCGCATCAACTTCGTGGTGAAGGTTTGCCTTCATCCAACTCTCAAAGCATGGGGGCTTTCGTTAGGATCTTCGCAAGACGCCTACGCTTAATTCCCGCAATACTATAGAAGATTTCACGGAGTCATTCTCCGGCACGCATTCTAGGCCTAACCTAAATGCAACGTCGCAAATCAAGCATCACCGATTCGGGCTCACGGCCACGAATAGGCTTCACACAAAATGCCTAAATCCGCACGACTACCGGATTTTCTACATGCAAAAATGCCGGGGACGGACACAATCTACCCGGAGTTCCGAAGAACTTGAGGAAATCCTACACTTCACCCATTTGGTAAAAGAGACACCTCATGCAAGCATAGAAAGAGGAATGAATGGACAAATACAAGTCCAAAGTTCGGGAGGAAGAATTGTTACCCTAGGCGCTTTCTTTTTCGCCATGGATCCGAGATTCTATACGGAGAGAAACGACCGCACCGGGCTGCACTCTCCAAATCTGGAAACGGCTCGCGAAACGGAGCTCCGGAGCTCCGTCAATGGCGGGATCTTCCTTCTTCTTCCTTGCCTCCTTCTTCTTCCTCTAGCCTAGGAGAGAGAAACACCTCAAAATAATGAGGATTAATCTCCTCTCATAAGCCCTAATAGCCTCCAGCATCTAATCCTAGCCATCGGATCAGATCTCAAAAGATTTGGACGGCCCGATCTTCTTCTCCGCTCAAAATCGCGGAACAGAATAAACAGGGCGCACGATCACAGGCGCACGGTCAGTGGTCGTGCGCGACGAGGGAAAAGGTCGTGCGCACTATCCGGGACAGAACTCTGAATTCTTGTGAATAAGCGCACGATCGCTGGCGCACGATCACTGGTCGTGCGCGAAGAGGGAAATGGTCGTGCGCACTGTCCGAGACAGAACTCGATTCTCTTCTGAATTAACGCACGATCGCTGGCACACGATCACTGGTCGTGCGCGATGAGGCCACTGATCGTGCGCTAAGAGCAGACAGGGAAAATTCTAGCCTGCTTCACGTGCCGCACTACCACTCCGCCTACTTTGCGGAACTACCAGATTTGGGGTGTTACAACTCCACCCTCCTTAAAAGAATTTCGTCCCGAAATCCAGGAAACAGTAATAGCATAAATTACAGTTATACTTTACCTGAGGGAAATAGCTCGGGATACTCCGCAAGCATCGTTTGCTCTCTCTCCCAAGAGAGCTTCTCTCGGCCGCAGTTATCCCACCGGACTTTTACCATCCGAATGGACTTGTTCCGCAGCTGCTTTACTTCGGTATCTTCGATGCGTAAAGGCTTGACTTTCGTCGACAACCCACTATCAACCGGAACTTTGCCGACCGCAATGATATGAGTAGGCTCTTGCACTGCTTTCCTCAACACTGAAATGTGGAACACGTCGTGCAGATCGCTCAGCTCTGCAGATAGTGCAAGCCGATAAGCCGCATCACCAACACGCTCCACGATCTCAAACGGTCCTAAGTACCTTGGACTGAGCTTTTTCAAGCGTCGGATCCTTGATACCCCTTTGAACGGTTTGATTTTCAAGTAAACCCGGTCGCCGACGGCAACTCTAGGTTTCTAAGCTTGGCGTTGAAATACTTTGCTTGCCTATCCTGGGCAACCAACAGCCTTTCGCGTATAGACCGGATCGTCGAAGTTGCTTCTTCAACATCCTTTCGCTTCAATAGCTTAGTATCGCCCGTTTCCGCCCAAGACAACGGCGTACGACACTTCTTACCATAGAGGGCTTCGAAAGGAGCCATCTTTACTGGCTTGATAGCTATTATTGTAGGCGAACTCGATCATGTAGAGATGATCTCCCCACCTCTTTCCAAAATCTAGAGCGCACATTCGGAGCATAACCTCCAAGTCCTGTTGGTTCTCTACAGAATCATCCTTCCGGTTCGGAATGAAGTGTGATACCTTTGCCAATCGGTCCACGATCACCCAGATGGCGTCGTTTCCATGTTGCGATCTCGGCAATCCATGCACGAAATCCATCGAAATATCATCAAACTTCCATTCCGGAATCGGCAAGGACTTCAAAAACCCACCGGGACGTTGACATTCCGCTTTCACCAACGCGCAAGTGTGACACTTGGCTACGTAAAGGGCAATGTCTTTCTTCATGCCCGGCCACCAAAACAGTTTCTTCAAATCCAAAAACATTTTAGTGCTCCCCGGGTGGATCGAGTACTTGGTATGATGAGCCTCGTACATCAACTCCGCCCATAGAGTACCAACGTTTGGGATGCACAATCTTTCCTGCTTCCACATAAGGTCATCTTCGAAGGAGAAATCAGCGTTTAACCCCTCAACGGTTTCCGCTTTGTAACGTTTCATGCTCTCGTCCAACTCCCATGCTTGTCGAACTCGGTCGGCAAGGTCGTAATGGACTTCCGTCCAGTTCAAGCATGCTGAAGTAGACGTTCTCCTATCGATGCAAACAATCTCCATTTCTTCTAGCTCACGGATTAGACGATCATCGTGCATCAAAATCCAATTTGCTTGCGCGGGAGCCCGACGACTCAACGCGTCCGCAACTACGTTTCCTTTTCCCGGAGTGTACTTGATATCGAAGGTGTAGTCCCCAAGGAACTCCATCCACCTCCTTTGGCGCATGTTCAATTCCCTTTGATCTAGTAAGTACTTGAGGCTCTTGTGGTCGGTAAAGATATCAATCTTCACGCCATATAGATAGTGCCTCCAAAGCTTGAGGGCAAAAACCACGGCCGCTAGCTCCAAATCATGGACCGGGTAATTCCTCTCGTGAACCTTCAGCTGCCGGGAGCCGTAGGCAATTACCTTCCCGAACTGCGCTAGGACACAACCCAAACCACTTCCTGAGGCGTCGCTATATATTTCATAGCCTTCCATACCCTGTGGCGAGCATAGGATGGGCGCCGTGATCAGACGACTCTTTAGTTCTTCAAAAGCTCGTGCGCACTCGGGCGACCAAACGAACTTATGATCCTTCCTAGTCAGTTTTGTGAGAGGAAGTGCGATCCTCGAGAAGTTTTCCACAAAGCGCCTATAATAGCAGGCAAGTCCTAAGAAACTTCGGACTTCCGCTACGTTTTTCAACAAAGGCCACGCTTGGATCGCTTCTATCTTCGACGGATCGACCGCAATTCCTCCGCCACTAACAACATGACCAAGGAATGCTACTGACGGTAGCCAAAACTCGCACTTGGAGAACTTGGCATATAGCTGACTCCTCCTCAAGGTGCTCAGGACTGCGTGCAGATGCCCTACATGCTCCTCTTCCGACTGAGAGTATACCAAAATGTCGTCGATGAAGACGATCACAAATTGATCTAAATACTCTCGGAATGTCCTATTCATCAAGTCCATGAATATCGACGGTGCGTTGGATAGACCGAACGGCATTACCGTGAACTCATAGTGCCCAAAGCGGGTACTGAACGCTGTCTTTGGAATGTCACATTCCCTTAATCGCAGTTGATAGCAGCCGGACCTTAGGTCTAGCTTGGAGTATACCGTCGACCCAACCAGTTGGTCAAATAAGTCGTCGATTCTCGGAATCGGATAACGGTTCTTCTCTGTCAGTTTGATCCGCTACTACTAGGACAACACCAAGGCTGGTCTTAGGCCCCAAATCCTTCAACAAGGTGAAGAATATCTTCGCGCCTTTTCACAGCTTCTCCTATCCGCGCTCACCCGAGATCTATTGGGCAGCATTACCTCTAATCTATCCTTGACTAAGGTAAACGACACTCCGATTCATAACACGAAGTCCTTAGACAGATAAGAGAGCGATGCTCCCGCACCAACAGAGCTTTCGTCGGATAGTCGATAATTAGGACAAGGCCTAATTGCACACAAATTCAAAACATAAAATTTTGTTGTCATCGGATACAATGGACACAATGAAATCTTTATCCGCACACAGGGTAGAAATCATATTAAGAGATGATCATCCATACCTGTGGCAACATCGCATTGCTGAACGACCTTTTGCTGGCCATAAGAGTAGACTCTCGGCTGGGTTAAAGAATATTGGGGAGTCGAAGACTCCACCGCCTTTCCTTTCTCTATAGCAGTTGAACCCATCGCACGAGCATAGTCCACCTCTCCGCTTTTTGCCTTTGGAGGACCACTTCGACACACCGCTGCTTTGTGCCCCACCTTCCCGCAGGTGAAACACGTAATAGGTCCCCGCACGGTCGTGGCTCCCAAAATATTAGAAGGAGCTGGTTCCGCGAACCTAGACTTCCTCTTGTTTCTTCTGAACTCCGACTTGGATTGAGAGGTCGGCGCATGTAACTCATTGAAGTCATTCGCGCGTGGCATACTCTTCATTTCTATTTCTAGAGATTTTGCTGCTTTCACTAAGACGTTGAAGCCAAGTAACATTGGACCCACAAGCATTTGTCTTAGGTCATCTCGCAGGCCATTGTAGAACTTGTTGACCTTGGTCTCCTCATTTTCCCACATAGACCTCTCATAACGACCCAGACTGATGAACTCATTCAGGTACTCATCCACTGAGTGTGCTCCCTGCTCCAGGTGCAAGCACTGGTTCTATAGTGCCAAATGCCCTGATGAGAGCATGTACCTTAGAAGGAATGACTCATGGAAGCTTTCCCAAGAGATTTCGGTAAGTTGTCTCCCACCAAACTTGTGCACCAACTCCTCTTCCCACCAAAGTCTTGCTTCTCTTATAAGTAGGAAGGTGGCCAAGGCTACCAACATATCCTTAATTATAAGTATTGACGTTAAAGTCTTCTTTATTTCTGACAACCACTCAGCAGCTCTCACAGGAGATTCGGTCCCCGCGAAGGATGGAGGGTTGAGACTCAGAAAGTACTTTAACAGTTGATAGCGCAATTGCGGTTCCGCTTCTGGCTCACTTGCCCTTGTCGGAACCGGGGCCACAATAAGACTGGGAGGCTGTACCAGCTTTCCTAGCCATGCATTTTGTGCAGCCAAGACCGCTTCTGTGACCACTCTGATCATCTCAGCCGAAGGAGCGGTCGCTGGCACTTCAGCCGACCCACTACTTTCAGCGGTGTTACGGGGTCGAGACTGCCCCGCACCACCTCCAGTCACCTATAATCATGCAAGGCACGATTTAGTGACTCAAAACATATCAAACATCAATCATGGAACGCTCAGGTTCCGCAAACAAGTATGTTTTTTTTTTCATTCCTAAGTGGACATTCTTATTAGTTTTTGTCGTTTTAGGTGAATGCACAACCCGTGCGCACCACCCCTTAAAAGGAATTCGTCCCGAATTCGTTAAACTACGGATCGACGCCTTAAGTCCGATACCAAATTGTAACACCCTGCCAGTACGAAAAGTATAACAGCAGGTCCGGCCGGGACCCCACGCCATACAAACCACACTAGCTAGGAGTTAAAAGGTGATAACCAGAAAAGTAACAACTAAACGAGAGTACAAACGTAAGCGGAAGCATTAATTAAACCATACAAATAGACATGTCCACTATCATAGGAATGAGTCCAGAAATAAGAGTTACGGCCTTAAGGCCTTACATTTACCCAAATGCACAAAACTCCCTAAAGCATACATCGGCACGCAGGCCGGCAATACATGAAAAACAGGAAAAGAGGCTGGCCTTCGAGGGCCAACTCAGCAAGGGGCCAACACCCGCTATTTCCCGCTAGGCTCACATGTACCTGCATAAGAACATTCCACCAAGCGGTGGCAAACAAAGTAACGGTCAGCACAGCTAACCAAATTATAACGACCCCACCCCTTTCCCGGGGTGGCGGAGCTTCTACCCTGCAAGCAAGCCATACTAGCACAAGTACTAATATAAAGAAAGTGCAACTACCCGAGGTGAGGTTTCAAGCACAATCAATCTTCTAGGTTGAGCATCAAAAGAAGGGAACCTAGGTATGCACATGATGTTGGTTGGGTTCACCCGAAGGTTCCCCACAGCCGCCTAAGCAACCGCATGAGGCTAAACATGACATCAATCTATCACAGACGTGGGTACAACAACCGCACGCTCCATGCTCACAAGGCATGGATCAAAGGTACTTCTTCCCGAGCACCAATACCATCATGAGTCCGGAAACTTGAGATGGGAAAAGAGCTTATGGCCCGTCTAGGTAAACACCTTCCGCGACCTCTCCCACGATCACACGGCTTTACGAGAGACAACTATCCCTTTACCGATACGCATGGGAACGGGTTCAGTTCAGTCAATTCCCGAGCTCTCATCGTCGAGTTCACACATACGATGCGGGTATGACATCACCTCGGCCCGTAAGGGTTTAGCACTTGCTAGTGCTACACAAAACATAAGTTACAACACCCAAGCCTTCACGAGGACATAGGCTTTACACGTAACCAAAAAGGAGATACAACTCGCTCCGCATCAACTTCGTGGTGAAGGTTTGCCTTCATCCAACTCTCAAAGCATGGGGGCTTTCGTTAGGATCTTCGCAAGACGCCTACGCTTAATTCCCGCAATACTATAGAAGATTTCACGGAGTCATTCTCCGGCACGCATTCTAGGCCTAACCTAAATGCAACGTCGCAAATCAAGCATCACCGATTCGGGCTCACGGCCACGAATAGGCTTCACACAAAATGCCTAAATCCGCACGACTACCGGATTTTCTACATGCAAAAATGCCGGGGACGGACACAATCTACCCGGAGTTCCGAAGAACTTGAGGAAATCCTACACTTCACCCATTTGGTAAAAGAGACACCTCATGCAAGCATAGAAAGAGGAATGAATGGACAAATACAAGTCCAAAGTTCGGGAGGAAGAATCGTTACCCTAGGCGCTTTCTTTTTCGCCATGGATCCGAGATTCTATACGGAGAGAAACGACCGCACCGGGCTGCACTCTCCAAATCTGGAAACGGCTCGCGAAACGGAGCTCCGGAGCTCCGTCAATGGCGGGATCTTCCTTCTTCTTCCTTGCCTCCTTCTTCTTCCTCTAGCCTAGGAGAGAGAAACACCTCAAAATAATGAGGATTAATCTCCTCTCATAAGCCCTAATAGCCTCCAGCATCTAATCCTAGCCATCGGATCAGATCTCAAAAGATTTGGACGGCCCGATCTTCTTCTCCGCTCAAAATCGCGGAACAGAATAAACAGGGCGCACGATCACAGGCGCACGGTCAGTGGTCGTGCGCGACGAGGGAAAAGGTCGTGCGCACTATCCGGGACAGAACTCTGAATTCCTGTGAATAAGCGCACGATCGCTGGCGCACGATCACTGGTCGTGCGCGAAGAGGGAAATGGTCGTGCGCACTGTCCGAGACAGAACTCGATTCTCTTCTGAATTAACGCACGATCGCTGGCACACGATCACTGGTCGTGCGCGATGAGGCCACTGATCGTGCGCTAAGAGCAGACAGGGAAAATTCTAGCCTGCTTCACGTGCCGCACTACCACTCCGCCTACTTTGCGGAACTACCAGATTTGGGGTGTTACACATCCACTACTATTCAAGAAGATCTCTCTCGTAGCAAAGCCATGGAAATCATGGAAACTAACTTGGAAAAGGAGAGCAATACATCAAAAGAAAAAGAAGATGAAAATTCTTCTATGATGGAGGAAGGCCAAAAAGATAACGAAGGAACTTCATGCACACATTTTGCCTCTACCAAAAGCGCTGTAAGAAAGTCAAAATCTTCTTCTTGTGTGATAACTTCAATTTCTAGTTTCAATATACTAAAAACTGCTAAACGTAAGATCAAGAAATTGAAAATTACTAATAAAAATTTACGTTTAGAAAATAAGAGATTAAAAGCTAATGTTAATTTAGAATCAAATTGTGATGTGGTTTCACCATCTTGTCCTTTACTTGAAAACACAAAACCTTGTTTTGATTGTGATAATTTTAAGGAAAAACTTAAGGAACTTGAAAAAGAAATTATTTTTATAAAAGAACAAAATGAAAAATTATGTTTAGAAAATTCATCCTTGATAAATGATTGTGCTAAGTGTAAAGAATATAAAATTGAAATTAAAGGGATGGATGAAACATTTGATGAATATATAAACAACTATCAAGATCATATTGATTCAATTGTTTCCACTCTTAAAAATAGCACAATCGCTTATAATAAAGCTAGACATAATTTAAAGATCAAGAATGATGAATTAAAATCAAAAATCAACTTGCTTATGAAAATTGTAAATACAAATTCACAATATCCAACTATATCTAAAAACAAGTTGAATATGAATATGAACATCTTAACTAAGTTTAATAATGGGAGTAAGGAACATAAAGGATTTGTTAATCTAAATCAAAATCACCATTATTTACAAAATTATGTATCTCCTAAAGTAAAATCAAATATGCAAAAATTTCCTATGATAAATGATTTCAAATGTCATCATTATTTTAAGTCTAAGTTTAATGAATATGGAAATTTAATGCAAAATTATAATATTAAACCTAAGTATGAGTGGAGACCCAAAATTAAAGATGAAACATTAACTCCACTTGAAAGGGTCCATTCGTACTTGTCTCCCCAAAAGCCATCTCACTATATTTGGGTACCCAAAGGAACCATCCCACATGGTCCTCTTTGGATACCTAAATCTCTCATTCATTAGTATCCCATCATTTGCATGAAGTAGAAATCAACTAAAAATGAAATATCACTTCTCTACTTCATGATATGCTTAAACTTTCGTTCTGTTTATTTTCTTTTGTTTTGTTTAAACTAACATGATATGATCACTCTATATATCTTGTGATATGACTTTCATAAACCATAATTCATAAATGAATCAATAAAAGTGAATTAAAGTCATATCATTCTGTTTAGTGATCTACTTATCCTTTTTATTTTTACCTTCTAAATCCATTACCTCTTAAATGTCTTGAATTATGAATTGTAAATTGAAATTATTGCCAAGACTAATGATAATATTTTAATGGATTTAAATGGTTTATTAAAGGGCTTAGACTAATGTTGATCTTGTTTTGTTGATTATGTTAGCCCTTATAATGAAGAAAAATATTTTTCACAAAATGCATGATTAATCCTTATCCGAACTCATCATCCTAGCATCACTTTTTGGTTTATGCTTGTGTATCTATGCTAGGTACAACATTTATGATGTTATGTGATTTGAAATCATAATAGAATACTAAAATTCCATCAAACACATAGTTTATGGATTAATCATTAGAACATATATCATTTGGCTTATTCAAACATGATATCTTGTGCTTACATTTCCTATCAGTTTCAAGTTACATTATATTGATAAATATGAGTCTTAGAAAAATGAAAATGAAAATATAAGAAAATATACATCATGCGTTGTCAAGTCGTACACTAAATCGCTAATGTTTCATGCAATTTGCACTATCTAAACATCTCCTAAAAATCTGATATTTCAGCATGGAACTGCTATTGGGACACTTAATCAAAATCAATAATTAAAATATTCAAAATCACAAAAAATCATTCACTGTTTCCCGCGCTAGCGCTACCGCAGGCGCTAGTGTCCATGTTCAATTTTCTGTGATTTTAAATTTTTTAAAAAATTCTAAAAATATTTTAATCTATATTTTCTACTTAGTTTTGCACTTCTGTTTTTCTTTATTTTTTGAAAAATCAAATATAAAACTACAAAAACCAAATTATAAAAAAATATGTTTTTTCCTGTTTTTGTTTTTTGTTGTTTAAAAGTCTATTTTTATGCAGAAATCAAATACAAAAATACAAAAGCAAAAATTACAAAAATATGCTTGTATTTGCTAAAATCAAAATAAAAAAATATAAAACACTAAAACTATCAAAAATGCTGTATGGACTTTCCTGTGAAAATCAAGCATGATTTAGTCTATTATTTAGAAATTCTACAATGTTGCAATTTATCTTTTCAAACTACGTTGAACATTGTTTTCATCATGCTTTGATATATCTATTAATATGTGCATCAATTATATTTTAAAGGTTGTGTAGAACTAAGCTTAGCATGCCTCTAAGTATGAGTAAATGTTTTATGTTTGATAATGATATTTATTCACTCACCCTTTTTGGCATTGTCTACATATGTGTTTAATCTAAGAATACTTGTGTATGTTTTGTATTAGTACAATGGATTAAAATTGCACAAGTATCTTACCTATACTCCTTATTTTGCACTCTTAAAAATTAAGAAAAGTGGTTATGTATTTCATAAATTCTATTGATTTGCAAAACAAGTGTATTCGGAGAACTTTGTACAAAACAAAATTATAAAATAAATGACAAAGATAACTCCACCAAGCACTACTTGAACCTCCTGGTAAGTCTTAATAAGCATTGTGAGGTTGAGCACCTTGGAAAGAATAGTAAAGTGTCTTGTGCAAATCAAATCTTTCTTTCAAAAATAAGAAAAACCACTTACTCTTAAGTACACCGGATCACTAGTCTCAAAATTCAAAATAAAATATGTGATCCCCCAAGCACTACTTTGCACCCTGATAAGTCTTAATGAGCATTGTGTGTGCAGAGCACCTTGGTAGTTGTACTTTTTATTGTGCATTAAAGTGTGTGGAAGTAATCTTATTTGTGTTTTATTGTGCTATTACTTTACATATTTCTTGTATTTTTGATTAAAACATTTGTTTACACTACTCAAAAATACACTTATGTACACATCATTATCTTCCATAACACTTCTTCTCATGAGTATTGGATCCTAATGCTAATTCTATATTACTCTTTACTTATGAAATACACTAGATAACCTAGCGTGTTTTCTATAATATTTGGTATGATTTGAAATTGTGAATTGAAATAACATTGTAGTAATCTCTTTGTGATAATATTATTTCATGCTTGGTTATTTTTGTCAACCATAAAATATTTTCATTGAAACATGATTTACATAAACATCTTCTTTTTGAAATTAAACTCATATATCTTTTTATGGATTATTCTTGATTACAATAAGATGTTTCATGTATTTCTACTAGTCTTCCGCATCATCACCATATAACTTTTACCTTGCACTTTCATGCTTATATCAAGTCTTAAATCTCAGTTTTTTTCTTAAAAACAAGTGGTAGACTTGCTTGGTAGAATTTATATTGGTTGTTCTAACACGCATATCATTTTTATAGTAACAAACTCTGATTTATTTCAATATAAACGTGTATGCTAAACGCTCTTCCAACAAGTGAAACATTGCTAAAAGGATGTTGTTTCTTTCTTCCAAAATGCTTCAACTATCTTTATAAAGTTAGTTTTGAAACTCAAAAACATCTCCTTTTTTTAACTTAAACTCTTATTTAGTATTATGGTGTTTTTTTTTTTCGAAATCTTCCGCAATGCTCAAACTCTGATACATTCATGAATTTCAATATAGCTAAGTAAGTTTTATTTCAAAAAAAATCAATTATGATTCTTCCCATTAGATTTAAAAGCTTCATGTTTCAAAAAACTATTATCTGTGACTTCATATCTCACCATAGCGGGGGCATAGGGTTGTAGAAATTAGATAAACTTATCTTTAGTCATGTCTTGTCCTTAACCGGGGAGGGTTCCAGTGGGGCCTTGCGAGGCACTGGGGGGAAAGAGTGCTAGGTTGAGTTTTGTCTAGTGTTTGCATATGGGATTAACACCCCAACCTACGGCATGTTTGCAGCTCCTCATGCCCATCCGTCACTTAGTACGGGGCTAGGGTGTAGACATATTGTCTGGGTAGATTGGTTATTTGGAAATCCTTATTTTTATGCTTAAAACTTTTATATAAAGGGAAAATCATTACTTTTTTATGCTAAAAACTCTGATTTCCTTCTATGAAAAATTTTGTAATGCTTATAACTCTGATCTATTTAAATGAAAAACAATTCTAAAACTCCTTATCATTTACTTCAAAAGCTCGATCATGCCTTATTTTCTACTTACAAACTTTTTTGGTGCTTTGTTTCCCTACCCACTTTTGCTAATAACAAATGGGGGAGAACTAACATGATAAATATAATCTTCTATCAAAATATAATTCTTAATTAAGATGATAGCTTACATATTAGGGGAGCATTCACTTAGGGGGAGCATATATTTAGGGGGAGCAATTCTAAATCCTAAAATAATAAATTATCCTAAGTCATCACTCTCACACACACACAAGAATGTTTCTTCATGCTTATATATTAATGCTCTGATTTATCATTAATGGATTTGTTATTATCAAAAGGGGGAGTTTGTTGGACATGGTCTTCCGCATCTCCTAGGTTTGAGAATAACAAATCCTATATGTATTTGATCTTGTGTGTTTAAGTGTGCAGGATAACAAGTCCACATGACTCAAGGATAACATAAGAATGTTGCGCCAAAATTTGAAGCCAAAATTCCAACATGCCCGCTAGCACCGGCGCTAGCGCTAGCGTGGACTTGAGAAAATCTCAGAAACAAATTTAGAAGGTGCTAGCGCCAGGCGATAGCAGCTAATGCAGGCGGTAGCAGCTAGCACAGGCGGTATCTACTAGCGCTGGCGGTAGCACGGAGCACAAGAGGAATGGCAAAATTGTTCCCCCGGATTAAAGATTCTCGCGCGCAAAATATTACCTAATATGAGATAACGCCAGCGGTAGCGATAGCGCTAGCGCTAACTCAAAACACAAGAGGAATCTCAGCAGAGTTGCCACGGATTGAAGATTCTGCCGCGCAGAATATGTCCTAAAATGGGATAGCGTCGTCGGTATCACTAGCGCAGGCGCTAGCGCTGAGGCTATAAAAAGGACCCCTTGGCTCCGTCTTCCTTAATCTTCTATCACCCTAAATTCTAGAGCTTCGTGCCATATCATAGAGAGGAAGATTCAGAAAGATACTCCCACAAATCCATAAAGACTAAAGAAGATCCGTGGAGAAGATTTCAACACGCATCATCATTGTGACGAAAGACCGCATCGACTACGATCATACTCTGCGTCTTCATCTACTTCTCCAAGAGATCTACATAGAGGGAGTTTTTATATTATTGTCTTTTCATTTCATATTCTTCTTGTAAACGGTTAGTGAATTCGCCTCGTGCTGGCGACTAGGTCTGGGTTGGACTTAGGGCTGAAATTCACCTCGTGTTGGCGACTAGGTCTCGGGAGTAGGTCAAGGGGGTGCTCGAGGCCACATCCGGGGAAGGGTTGGCTAGAGCGACTTGAGGCCGTATCCGGGGAAGGATCGGCTAAAGCCAACCGGTTCGTGGGGATACGAGTCGGTATAGAAAACAAAAGGAGTCTTTCTATTAGCTTTGATTTCTAGCTTCGATAAGAGATCAAGTTTTTGTAATCATGCTTCCCAAGTTAATAAAATCATGCCTTTACTTTTACTTCACTTGATTTGTCTTGATCTTCTCTAGTTTAATAATCAAAGCTTTTTCTAAAAATTTTAAAATATATCTAAAGTTTTTAAAACCCTTATTCACCCCCCCCCCCCCCCTCTAAGGGCGCCTACCAATCCAACATTGGACGTAGTCCAGAGAAGTACTCAACATTAGGTATGTCTTAGATGAAGCTGATACAAAGGAGTGTGAAGCTCCCGTATCAAATAAGGTGTGTGAAGGTTTTCCACTTACCATGCAAACACCTGAAATAAAATTTATAAAGTGTGAATGAATTTTCTTTTTAAGTTATCGTAGTGAAAGGAATATAGAAAAGCAAAATTTACCTGTCACTATGTCCTAGGGTTCATACTCTAGAGTAAGGTCCAATGAGTACGCTTGCTGTGGTAGGGGTAGGGGGTTTCTTAGATTGCCACCATTTCTTCCTTGGTAGCCTCCTCCATGACCTCTTACTCTACCTTGGAATGGTGCTTCGGCACCCTTGAATGGTGCGGGTGCACCTTGAAATTGTGATGGTGCCTCCATCCTTGGTGGGATGTTTTTCTGCGGGTAATTGACCTTTATATGGTCAGACCGCTGACATTGAAAACAGTTCCCTTGGAAGAGTTATGTATTTCTGGGTGGTGGTTGTTGGGCATATGGTCGATGTTCTGGCCTTAAGGTGGGATGTGTTGGACATGTGTGTCGCATCCCTTTGTTTGAGAATAACAAATCCCAAATTGTATTTGATCTTGCTTGTCGTGTGTTTATAGTGTGCAGGAACTATAGGTGCAATACTCCACAGGAAGAAAGCAGCTTGGAACCAACAAACTGAACTGAAGCACTACCACCAGCGTTAGGGGTTAACGTAGGCGCTAGCGCTACCTCCAGCGCTAGAGCTACCTCCTGGCGCTATCTCGAGTTCGTGCACAGCGCCACGCAGCCGACGGTTTCGCAACTGCTCCACACGAACGCTACCGCCAGCGCTAGCGCTACTGCCTGGCGCTATCTCAAGTTCGTGCACAGCTCCACGCCGCCGACAGTTTCGCAACCGCTCCACATAAACGCTACCGCAGGTGCTAGGAGCTACCGAAGGCGCTAGCGAGAGTTTCTATAAATTGGAGCTTTGCTTCTCGTTTTGGCTATCCATCCCAGAGAGATTTCTTGTGCCACAATTCTATTGTTGTTATGCTGCCGAAGATGGATCTCCCACAAAAAGCTTAAGGAGAATTCTGGAGGAGGACTACTTCACGCTACATCCGAAGGATGATCGCTTCGACCTCGCTCATACTACAGCGATCCTTCATCCTCATCTTCAGAGATCTCATATAGGGAGTTTTTATTATTGTTATTATTATTTTCATTCCATATATTTTTGTAACCGTTTAGAGAATTCGCCTTGTGTTGGCGACTAGGTCTGGGTAGAACTTAGGGAGTAATTCTCCTTGTGTTGGCGACTAGTTCTATGTGATTAGATCTAGGGGGTGCTCGAGGCCATATCCGGGGAAGGATTGGCTAGAGCGGCTTGAGGCCTTATCCGGAGAAGGATAGGCTAAAGCGAACCGGTTTGTGGGGATACAAGTCGGTATAGAAAAGGAAAAATTGTATTACTTTATACGCCTCCGATTTCAAGCGATATTGAAATCAATTTATGTAAACACCTTTTTTATAATATAATCATGTCTCTTTGTGTGTTTACTTTATTTCTATCATTTGGCATAATTTATAAAATTGCAAATTACAATTGTTTCCTCTTTTAAGTTAAATTATTATTTCATCATAATTTACTCTAAACAATTTAGTAAATTGTCTACAAAATTAAAAAGAATTTTATTCCCTTATTCACTCCCCCTCTAAGGGCGCCAATCGATCCAACAAGTGGTATCAGAGCTAGGTTATTCCAAACGGTTTAAGAACCAGGAATAATGGCGTCTTATGATCTCGCTTTTTTCGAGGGTCAGGGAATTATTAGACCTCCACTCTTTACCGGGTCAAATTATAATTACTGGAAAAATAGGATGAGATGTTTTCTTATGACCCTAGATATTGAGGTATGGAATATGGTAGAAGAGGAATACTCTCCTCCTACATTAGTAGTTGGAGAGATAACTTTAGATAAACCAAAAGATAAATGGGATGATAGGGATAAGCTAAAATGCAAAAATAACGCCAAGGCCATGAATGCTTTATTTTGTGCGTTAGATATAAATGAATTTAATAGAATTTCTGCATGTACTACTGTATATGAAATTTGGAATCATTTGGAAGTTACTCATGAAGGTACATCGCAGGTTAAAGATTCAAAGCTTTTCTAACTTGAGTCGGAATATGAAAAATTCTGGATGGATGAAAGTGAAGATGTTGATGCCATGTACACGCGCTTCACCAAGATCGTCAATGCCTCCAAAGTTCTTGGAAAGACCTTCTCCAATGGCGACTTGGTCCGAAAGATTCTTTGTTCTCTTCCACCAAAATTCAACCCGAAGGTGACGGCCATTTCAGAATTGCACAATCTAAGAACGCTCCAAGTTGAGAGCCTCATTTGGAATCTCAAAACCCATGAGGTAGAACTCAAAATCCAATATGATGAATACAACAAGGAGACAAAGAAGAAGGCGTTGGCACTAACATCAAAGAAGGAGTGCCAAGAGGATGAGGATGAAGATGAAGAAAGCCTTTTGGTGAAGAATTTCCGAAAATTCATGCGAAATCCAGAAAGGAGAAACACTTTCCGGAAATTTATCCAAAAGGATACAAGATGGAAAAGGTCATCCTCAATGAAGGAAAAGGAGAGCGACGATGAAGAAGAAAGACCTCCACCGGAGTGCTTTCATTGTAGGAAGACCGGGCACATTCGGATCCAGTGCCCAAAGTTCTTGAAGGAGAAGAAGGAAAAGCGGCACAAAGGGAAGGAGAAGAAGAAGGTGCTAAAAGCTAGAACATGGGATGACTCCTCCTCCTCCTCTGAAGAATCAAGCGGGTCTTCATCAAGCGAAGATGAGGAAGCAAGCATGTGCCTCATGGGACATGGAAACGACGGTGACGACACTAGTGTTCTTAGCGACACTGAGGTAACTCCTCCCACTTATGATGAACTCTTTAATGAATTCCTTGAAACTTGCAAAGCTTTTGATAAAAAAATGAAAGAGTATTTTATTGAATCGTGAAAACGAATCTCTTATTAAAGAAAATCAAAAGCTTTCCAAAAAGGTAATTGTTTTAGAAAAGAGAAAGGTTTCTTGCCAAGAGTGTGATCACTCCACTAAATTGGCAAAAGATATTGAAGAGTCACTTTCTAAAGCCCTCTCTCATGCCAAACTCTTACAAAAGAGAAGGGGGAATTAGAAAGGAAATCAGAATCCTCTTGATGCGTGTTCGGCAAGTGCACCGGTCGCTGTCAAGTAAGAAAATTGGGAATAGCTTCCCTGAATATCGTCTCTCAAGGAATGCAGGTTCTGGTGAACGAAATGCATGGTGAGTCAATTGTTACGATGAGTAAAAGAAAGTAAAAACAAGGGCGTTGTGATTGGTGTCCTAAGTTACTACACAGAAATGAGATGCGGGTCAAAACTCTGCTTCTTAAAGCGGGATGGATGCAATGGCCGCGATGCCGTGCATCGGAAGGCGCGTGGATGGAAAGTAACTATGATGATTGAGGGTCGCACACACCTCTTCGCAAAGTGGGGGTGAGTGCAGCGGTCATGATGTCGCGCTTCGGTAAGCGGGTGAAATGGCCACAGTGCGGGGTTTTGTGAGGGTCGTATTCACCTCTTTGCCAAAGTCACCACTAGCAATTGCTAGATGTCTAGCTGGAATGTGTGTGTGGAAGTGGAGCGGGGGCGGAGCGCATCACAGCAAAGCATCAAGCGAAAGATAAAACAAGAGTATATTTCATTCATAGACAAATAGAAATCACACTAGTTCAATACGAAAGTTAAGCATACATTTCCAAAAGAGAGAGGGTGGAGGAAACCACGAGATGAGAAGCTCGCCGTAGATCTTGGTCGGAATGGGGGGTTGTCAAGCCTCCTCCGAGCTCAGTCCTTGGTTACTTCCGGGGTTCAGAGGCTGTCACTACCTCCAACCATCATCCGTCTTCTTCTCAGAGCTGGGTCTCTTCCCCTTGACCCAAAAGGAGATGCCGCAACTTGAAATGCTTGCTGTAGATGGCGGGGAAAGCTTCTGGAACCCTTGGTGGAGCTTAGGATCGATGGAAGAAGCTTTCCCAAGGAAGGGGATGGATGGATGGAGCTTGGAGAGGGAAAACGGTGGATGCCCACTCTGTCTGAATGCCCTAAAATCGCGGAGCCGGACTTTAAATACAGAGCAGAATAAACACTGCACACGAGCAGTGACGCATGACCAGTGGTCGTGCGCAAAGGAATGCTACTGATCGTGCGTAGTCAACCTGTAGCAGAGGAGAAGATGGGCAATTAACGCACGGTCAGTGGCGCACGACCAGTGGTCGTGCGCACTATAGTCATTGGTCGTGCGCAAGCAAACTGCAGCCTGGACAACCATCTGTATTTGATCGTGCGATCTGAATAGTGATCGTGCGCCTAATCGTGCATGAACAAATCGCATGATCAGGTCCAGATTTTCATGGAATCACATGGATTGCCCCCCTGGAATGCATTTCAGCTCCTGGTACCTGCAGCAAACTCACACATACCCGCTGGGGCCTAGAAACAAAGCACACAGCGGCATAAAATATGCACTAAAGAGAATAAAAGGGGACATCCGAGATAACACACAGAAGTAGGCTAAGGAAGGTACTATTTACGCAAATAACCAACTAATCCAATATAAGCGATAATCAACCTAATATGCAGTATCTATGCATGATACTAAGCCTAAATGAGTCCTAAAATATGTAATTAAACCGGACTCATCACACCCCCAGACTTACCTGTTTGCGCGTCCCGAGCAAACTACTCTCGGCGGACAGGAAAAACAAGGGTTAAAAAGGTGATTGTGGCTAAGAGTAATATGCGAAATCAAATAATCATGTGCATGAAACTCTCGTAGAAGAGATTTCTACTATGCAAAGTAATTTACAAATATCTAAAATAGTAAAGAATATATTAGTTTACTTAAAAGTTGAATCAAGTGTGATCTGTTAGTCACGTGTAGGGAGAATGTAGGGACGCGCTCAGATGAGTATTTTGAAAAATACGGGATACGGAACTAACTCCACCGAAATCCATCGGTGTCGGGAGCCATAAGCTCGCACTTTCGCACTCTCTCCGCAGCATTAGGTAAAACTACACACAAGTCAATAGGGCTTTCGGGTAAATATGTGGCTTAGGTTGCGGTAGGATATACAATGATAAACTCGGATGCTAGCGCACCTAACACAATTGAGCAATACAATTTGTAAACCCTGGCAACAAATAAAGCTGATGTGTTCATCGCCAACACACAATATAAAGTAAATCCTATCAAACAATTCAGAATTTCTGAATTAGAATATAGAGCTCAGATTTTTTTCTTTTTGAAGCACTAATCTTTTCACTTTTTAGCTCACTAATACTTTTTTATTTTATTTTATTTTTCTTTTCTCCTTTTTTTTCAACTTAAGCAATCCAAATATGTACCCATACATAATAGCACAGCACAATAATCAGTTATACTATAAAGCTCGAAACACGTGCGCATACAGGTTTGGTAATCTTGGCTTAAGCGAGAGCGGTGGAGCTAAATAGAAAAGGTGGGATAGGCACAAAATTGGTTAGCAAGGGTGAATCTATGGTTTTGGCTCAAAGCTCAAACGGTCCAAAGAATGGCCTACATCATGCTAATGCGTTAGAACTACCCTGTGCCTATGTTTCGAGAATCGCTAGGGGCGAGTTCTTAGCCACCGAGAAAGATAGCTCTTTCTCCCAACTCGAGAAATACGAATCTAGTGTTCGATACCAACTCACCTACACTACCGGTAGATCGACACAGGTTCATGCTTTGAGTAAAGTACAACTCTAATTACTAAATTAGATAAGAATAAAGCTACAACGCATGAAAATAGAAATAACTTCTACACAAAATTCTATGCAAAACATGAGTATTCAATTAGAACACTACTGGAGTCAACATCGTACTCCAAACCACAATTCCTAGCTAACACAATTGACCTCCCGGCTCCATTCCAAAAGGAAATTTGGCATGGTAGCACTCGCAAGTAAGTGCGTGCATAGTGGGTGCAGCGTGTGCGTGCCACATAAACTGAAATAAACTGAAAGCTAAAATAATAACACTACCGGAATGCGTGCGTGCGTGCACGTGCATGGTTCTCACTCTCCCCCAGACTTACATGAAAGCATGATCTAAAATATGATTCTTTAAACATTGAACTAAGAAGAAAAGGGAGAGTGTACCCCATGCTCAGAAGTGAGCATACTAGAAGAATTGGCGTTTTGTCCTGAATGCGGTTGTTCCGCCTTGCTCCAAGAAATACGGACCTGCGATTAAAGAATTCCCCAGGCACAACAAAAATATAATAAAGAAAATAAAGAAGAACGAAAAAGCGGAACCAAGCGGTCCCAAATGGGTTGTCTCCCAAGAGCCCTTGTGTTTAATGTCCTTAAGGTGGACTAAATACCTGTATTAAAGCATAGTTCATAAAGTCTAGGAATAAGCAAAAGCTAATAAATCCTAATTATTATTACATGCTCAAAACAAATCAGCTATAAGCTGATTTGAAGTAGTAATAACTGATGAAAGAAAAAGGTCCGGGGACCTGGTGGTAGGGGTGGAAATTAAGTAGGATGCTCAGCCTCCAACCCCAAATCTCCTCCTTTTTCGCTCTCTTCTTCTCCTCCAGTATTATGTCTTCAAAGAAGAACCGCTTGCCCCCTTGTAACCAATCCTCAAGGGGAAGCACCAACGATGATGAGGAAACAAGATGTTCCTTCACTGTACCTTCCTCATCCCGCCAGGCTTTCGGCTCCTTCTTGCATAAGGTCTGATCAACCGGAGGAGGGGCATCCTGCATCCTTGTACATAAAGAAAGGGGGTCAGGAAATTTACCTTCACTTTGTTCACCATGTCAAAAAGGTAAATTTTCTAGATCCTCTTTCAAAAGTAAAATTTTCATTTCTACTACAAGACCCTTGCAAATAATTCATATGGATCTTTTTTGTCCCGTTAGCACTGCAAGTCTTGGTGGTAGATTATATAAATATGTTTAAATATATGATTTTTCAAGATATTGTTGGACATTATTTCTCTCTTCCAAATCCGATGCGTTTTGTGAATTTGCAAAATTATTTACTCGTATTCAAAATGAAAGTGATTTAAAAATTAAATGCATTCGCTCAGATCATGGAGGAGAATTTGAAAATGAAAAATTTACATCCTTTTGTGATATGTTAGGCATTAAACATGAGTTCTCTGCACCACGCACACCACAACAAAATGGTGTTGTAGAAAGAAAGAATAGGACACTTCAAGAATTAGCACGCACTATGTTATGTGAATATAAATTACCTAAGTCCTTTTTGGTCAAAGCCGTAAGTACATCATGTTATGTTTTGAATAGAATCATGCTTCACCCATCTCTTAATCTCGCACCATATGAACTCTATTTTCAAAAGAAGCCTAATGTATCTTATTTCAAAGTTTTTGGTTGTAAATGTTTTATTTTGAATACAAAAGATAGCTTGGGAAAGTTTGATGAAAAATGTGATGAAGGAACTTTTCTTGGGTACTCTTCAACTAGTAAAGCTTATAGAATTTTTAATAAAAGAACTAGTAGAGTTGAAGAGTCAATAAATGTAAAATTTGATGAGTTTGTTCCTTGTGTAGAAAAACTTTCCGCAGGCAACGAGGATGATCTCTTACAACCTTTGGAGCATGGTGATGAAGAACCTTCCAAAGAAGAAAAAGAGGAGGTCAAGGAAGATGATTATGTACCTCCAAGTGCCTTGAAATTCACAAAGGATCATCCACGGGAATTAATAATTGGTGAACCATCCATCGGGGTAAGAACTCGCTCTTCTCTTCATGAATCATATTCAAATATCTGTTTTGTTTCCGAAATTGAACCAAAAACCATTTCTACCGCTTTAAATGATGAATTTTGGTTTTTGGCTATGAATGAAGAGTTAGAAAAATTTGAGCGACATAATATTTGGAAATTAGTAGAAAGACCATCTAATCACCCGGTTGTAGGTGTAAAATGGATTTTTAAAAATAAATTAGATGGTGAGTCTAGAATCACTAGGAATAAGGCACATTTAGTAGCACAAGAATATTCACAAATCGAGGGGATAGATTTTGATAAAACTTTTGCACCCGTTGCTAGGTTGGAATCCATTAGAATTTTTCTAGCATTTACAAGCTTTAAAAGAATAAAATTATTTCAAATGGATGTAAAAAGTGATTTTTTCAACGGGTTTGTAAAAGAAGAAGTTTATGTTGAACAACCCCCCGGTTTTATTAATGAAAAATTTCCCAATCATGTTTATAAACTAGAGAAAGCACTTTATGGTTTAAAACAAGCGCCACTTGCATGGTATGAAAGACTTACATCATTTTTATTACAGCACGGTTATATTATGGGAAGTGCTGATAATACTCTCTTTATTAAAGCACGGTTATATTATGGGAAGTGCCGATAATACTCTCTTCATTAAACATAATAATGATGATTTAATTATTTTGCAAATATATATTGATGATATAATCTTTGGATCTACTAATGAAGAGTTGTGTAATGAAGTTATTGAAGTGATGAAAAATGAATTTGAAATGAGTCTAGTAGGAGAACTTTCTTATTTTCTTGGTTTTCAAATATCACAAAGAAATGATGGTATTTTTATATGTCAAACCAAATATGTCTATGATATGCTTAAGCGCTTTTGATTTGAAAACATTTAACATGCTTCTACACCAATGAGTGCATCACTTAAATTAGGAAAAGATGAATCGGGAATTTCAATTGATCAAACCTTATATAGAGGTATGATAGGATCCCTACTTTATCTTGGTGCAACTAGACCCGATATTATGTTTGTCGTATGCTTATGTGCTTGATTTCAAGCCAATCCAAAAGAATCTCATTTAAAAGCGGTAAAATGAATTTTTAGATATCTTATTGGGTCATCTAGATTAGGATTTTGGTACCCTCACAATAATTCATTTACACTTCACAGCTACTCCGATTCGGACTACGCTGGTTGTTCACTTGATAGAAAAAGCTCTGGTGGTACTTGTCATTTTCTAGGACCCTCATTAGTTGCATGGTCTAGTAGGAAACAAAATTCAGTTGCACTCTCCACCACGGAGGCCGAATACATTGCATTAGGGAGTTGTTGTGCACAAGCTCTATGGATGAGCCAAACTTTAGAGGACTTTGGTTTTCATCTAAAACTTATTGAATTAAAATGTGACAACAAAAGTGCCATTGATCTCACAAATAATCCGGTACACCACTCTAGATCCAAACATATAGATGTGCGTCATCATTTCATAAGGGATCACATTAAAAAGGAAAATGTTAGGATTAGTTTCATTGGCACGGACTCTCAACTTGCTGATATATTTACTAAACCTCTTCCCGATGCAAGGTTTTAAATGTTAAGGTTGGAATTAGGAGTCTTAGACATCTTAGGATGAATAACATGTAAAATGCTAATGTTTTATGCAATTTGAGCAATCAAGACATATCCAAAAAATTACAAAATTTTTGCATAAGACTACTCTAAGGACATTTAATCAAGATCAAAAAGTGAAAATTTAAAATTCTCAAAAAATTATGTACTGTTTGGCGCGCTAGCACTACCGCCGGCGCTAGCGTGGGTGTCTGATTTTTCTGTGTTTTTAAATTTCTAAAAATCTATAAAAATATGTTAGTTCATATGTACTACTTATTTGTTGTGTTTCTGACTTTTGTTATTTTTGTTTTATTCATATTATGAAAAAACAACTATAAAAGTTCAAAATTCAAAAATGCAAAAAAAAATATGTTTTTGAGATTTTCTGTTTTTATTTATATTATGGAAAATAAATTATAAAATTTCAAAATTCAAAAATACAAAAATATGTTTTTATGGTTTTCTGTTTTTATTTATATTATGAAAAATCAACTACAAAACTTTAAAATTCAAAAATACAAAAATATGTTTTTTTGTTTTTCTTTTTCTTTTTCTTTCATTAAAAATTTTCAAAACAAAAAAACTGTATGATCTTTATTGCTAATATCAAGCATGTATGAATTCTATTATTTAGAATTATCTACAATGTTAAAACTTGTTTCTTCATATTACTATGAACATTGTTTTGTTTTATCATGCTTTGATATATCTAATTAAGTGCATCAATTTTATTGAAAAATATGTGTAGAACCTAGCTTAGCATGCCTCTAAGTATGAGTAAGTGTTTTATGATTGATAATGATATATTTCACTCACTTATTTTGGTAATCAACATGTGTGTTTAAATCTAAAATGCTTGCTTGTGTATCGTATTTGTACAATAAATTAAAACTTGCATAAGTTTATTACCTACACTATATTTGAATTGCACTTATAAAATTTTGAAAAGTGGTTAAGTTTCAAAAATTTTGGGTTTACAAAACCAGTGTATTCGGAGAATGTTGTCTCACAAAAGTGAACAAAAAATAGACAAATATAACTCCACCAAGCACTACTTGAACCTCCTGATAAGTCTTCATAAGCATTGTGAGGTTGAGCACCTTGGAAAGAATAGTAAACTGTCTTGTGCAACCCTTGATTAATACACCACTTTTTATAAAATAGTGTGCATTAAAGTGTGTGAAAGTTAATTTACTTGTGTTTTATTGTGCACTTTACTCTACATATGTCTTGTATTTTGTGATTTAAATCAATTGTTAACATTGCTCAAAATACACTTATATGCACATCATTATCTTTCATAACACTTCTTCTCATGAGTATTGGATTCTAATGCTTTATCTATACTACTCTTTATATACGAAATGCACTAGATAACCTAGCATGATCTCTACAATGTTTTGGTATCTCTTGAACTTAAAATTAAGTAACATTGTAGTATAATCTTTCTTTGATATGTTCATTTCATGCTTGGTATCTTTATGAAAAACTTTGAGATTTCAAAAACGTTAAAACATCTTTCAATTTTGAACTAAAACTCATATTTTTACTTATGATTTTCATGCTTACAAACAGATGTTTCTTATAATCTTTCGCTTGCTTACAAGTCTTATCTTTTTATTAGAAATCTCTTATATATACTATGCTTAAAATCTTTATCATTATCTATATTACAAAAGCTTGATCATGCTTTATCATTTATAAGAAATGCTGATGCCGCACCACTTCCCCCACATGTGGATGACTTGGAGATGTTACAACACAAGGACTTTCGGCGCCCCGGAAGTCAACATTATAACCTCCGCCCGCGCCGCGCAAAGGATGCTTAAAGCCTTTTCTTATCTTGCTTTAGTTTTATATTTATTTCCGTCATTTTAAAATTGTAATATTTTAAATTCCGGCATGTTTCTTATTTTGGGTGTGCTAATAGACATTTTATGTGGTGTGCATTTAACCATCCGGGTTGATGAGATTTCATCTCAATTTTGGATGGTTGGATGGTGTTTGTAACTCCTATTTAAAGGAGCCTTTTATGAGAAATGAGAGGATAGAATTTGAACCCTAAAAAGCTCCCCCCCTAAGGAGGAATTTCGGTCAAGGGCTTGCTCCAAGCCGCCGCCCCCTTGCCTCTTCCCCCTCTTCTCCATTTTGCCCCCCCCCCCCCCCTCTTGGGTGTTTCCGGCGTGGTTTCTTGGTGCGACTCCAAGGAAGAAGGAAGGCAGCCCCTCGGTGTGACTCCGAAGGATCCATACGGTGTGACGCCGGTGGAAAGCGTGGAGAGAGTGATTCTCCCACAGTTATCAAGTGTGCTTTCATTTTCTGGGTTGGGTAATCTCTAAAACCTCAAAGAGTTTCTTTCTTTAGTTTGTGGAGGAAGAACCATCGTGTTCTCCGCGATTTTGAATATCGATCGTTGGTATTTTTCTGAACTTGAGATCGCTCTCCCGCGTTCTTCGTGTCCGGACCGTGTGGGTCTCGTTTGCTTGAACGGATCTTGGCCTATAGCCTTGGTTTTGTTCTCTAAAAGAGTAGCAATCTTTGTGTTGATTTGGGAACTATGTCGACTCTCTTTTGACCGTTGTTTTAGAGTCAAGATTCGTTCAAGCAAACGAGACCCACACGGTCCGGACACGAAGAACGCGGGAGAGCGATCTCAAGTTCAGAAAAATACCAACGATCGATATTCAAAATCGCGGAGAACACGATGGTTCTTCCTCCACAAACTAAAGAAAGAAACTCTTTGAGGTTTTAGAGATTACCCAACCCAGAAAATGAAAGCACACTTGATAACTGTGGGAGAATCACTCTCTCCACGCTTTCCACCGGCGTCGCACCGTATGGATCCTTCGGAGTCACACCGAGGGGCTGCCTTCCTTCTTCCTTGGAGTCGCACCAAGAAACCACGCCGGAAACACCCAAGAGGGGGGGGGGGCAAAATGGAGAAGAGGGGGAAGAGGCAAGGGGGCAGCGGCTTGGAGCAAGCCCTTGGCCGAAATTCCTCCTTAGGGGGGAGCTTTTTAGGGTTCAAATTCTATCCTCTCATTTCTCATAAAAGGCTCCTTTAAATAGGAGTTACAAACACCATCCAACCATCCAAAATTGAGATGACATCTCATCAACCCGGATGGTTAAATGCACACCACATAAAATGTCTATTAGCACACCCAAAATAAGAAACATGCCGGAATTTAAAATATTACAATTTTAAAATGACGGAAATAAATATAAAACTAAAGCAAGATAAGAAAAGGCTTTAAGCATCCTTTGCGCGGCGCGGGCGGAGGTTATAATGTTGACTTCCGGGGCGCCGAAAGTCCTTGTGTTGTAACATCTCCAAGTCATCCACATGTGGGGGAAGTGGTGCGGCATCAAATGCCTCTTTACTGCCCTCACCCCACCTTCTTTTGATAATACCAAAAGGGGGAGATTAATTGAAGAAATCTATATAGGAGAAATATAGAAGAATAAGGGGAGACTAATTCATGTAATCTATCATTTAGGGGGAGTAAAACATAAATTGCATTTATGTATAGGGAGCATTAAGATAGGGGGAGTATGCACATTTCTCATGCTTATCAAATACTATAGTTGCACTATCATCTTGCTTATCATATCCTATAAACACTATTGTTGATTTCTTGCTAAGAGGATTTGTTATTATCAAAAGGGGGAGATTGTTGGACATGTGTGTCACATCCCTTTGTTTGAGAATAACAAATCCCAGATTGTATTTGATCTTGCTTGTCGTGTGTTTATAGTGTGCAGGAACTATAGGTGCAATACTCCACAGGAAGAAAGCAGCTTGGAACCAACAAATTGAACTGAAGCACTACCGCAAGCGTTAGGGGTTAACGCAGGCGCTAGCGCTACCGCCAGCGCTACCGCTACCGCCTGGCGCTATCTCGAGTTTGTGCACAGCGCCACGCAGCCGACGGTTTCACAACCGCTCCACACGAATGCTACCGCCAGCGCTAGTGCTACCGCCTGGCGCTATCTCAAGTTCGTGCACAGCGCCACGCCGCCGACGATTTCGCAACCGCTCCACACGAACGCTACCGCAGGCGTTAGGAGCTACCGCAGGCGCTAACAAGAGTTTCTATAAATTGGAGCTTTGCTTCTCATTTTGGCTATCCATCCCAGAGAGATTGCTTGTGCCACAATTCTATTGCTGTTATGCTGCTGAAGATGGATCTCCACAAAAAGCTTAAGGAGAATTCTGGAGGAGGACTACGTCACGCTACATCCGAAGGACGATCGCTTCGACCTCGCTCATACTACAGCAATCCTTCATCCTCATCTTTAGAGATCTCATATAGGGAGTTTTTATTATTGTTATCATTATTTTCATTCCATATATTTTTGTAACCGTTTAGAGAATTCGCCTTGTGTTGGCGACTAGGTCTGGGTAGGACTTAGGGAGTAATTCGCCTTGTGTTGGCGACTAGTTCTAGGTGATTAGATCTAGGGGGTGCTCGAGGCCATATCCGGGGAAGGATTGGCTAGAGCGGCTTGAGGCCTTATCCGGGGAAGGATAGGCTAAAGCCAACCGGTTTGTGGGGATACAAGTCGGTATAAAAAAGTAAAAATTATATTACTTTATACGCCTCTGATTTCAAGCAATATTGAAATCAATTTATGTAAACAACTTTTTATAATATAATCATGTCTCTTTTTGTTTTTACTTGATTTCTATCATTTGGCATAATTTATAAAATTGTAAATTACAATTGTTTCCTCCTTTAAGTTAAATTGTTATTTCATCGTAATTTACTCTAAACAATTTAGTAAATTGTCTAAAAAATTAAAAAGAATTTTATTCCCTTATTCACCCCCCCCCCCCCTCTAAGGGCGCCAATCGATCCAACAGGATGGAATGGACGTGCATTTCTTTATCCATCTATGTCCCCGCCTATGAATGGGGGCATATTCCTATGATTGCTATTGTACTCCATGACTGACTCTGCCAGCCTTTTTCTTCAGTTCTGAACCATGAGATGATCCGCTTCTAGTGTTTTTGCGGACTCCGGGATGTGTGCAAATGAAGAGTGGGCTACAGAGATGAGTGGTTGTCGGATGGAGTCTCTGAGGCCGTGGTAGAAGCATTTTGCGAAGTCATGTTTGCTATAAGAGAATCCTCCTGTGAAGAGGGCTAAGTGAGAGTACTCCCTCTCATAATCCAGGACTGAGCAGTTGTCTTGCTTGAGTTGTAGGAACCTTTTTTGTAACTCATCTCGGGCTGTGGTGGGAATAAAGTGATCATTGAAGGTGTCGGTGAACTCGCTCCACTATATTTCGCCATACGGCTTCCCCGAGAAAGTGCTATCTAGAGCCGACTTCCACCAACTGTGAGCGTATCCGACTAATGAAGATATCGCTAGGGTGATAACCATGCTTCTAGGACATTTTATCCCTACCAATAGCTCTTGCATGAAGTCCAGCCACTCCTCGGTTTGGACTGTTGTTTCTATGTCGTTGAAATGTGGTGGGGATAAGTCACAGAAGATGCACACCCGATCCAGTTGGTTTGTGGCTCCGTGGGATGACTTCCAATTTGTTGAGACATAGCAGCCCGGAAGGTGGTTTGGATGTCCGTCAGTGTTTGGTTTAAGTATGGTTGTTGAACGACGCTGGCTTACAGAATTGGGGACAATCTAGTATTTGGTTCGGTGTTCTCTGGAATCTATAGATATAAGAAGTGTGTTATTGATCGGTGATTGAGAAAATAGAGAAAAAAGTATACTACGAATGTGATTCCGCACTAGGGCTCACTAGCTTCCGATGCGCCAGTTCGTCCTTGAACTGGCAAAGGAAGCCGAGTTTGTTAGTGGGGAAAGTTGGACATCAATATAGAAGGATCGTGTTTTGCTCTGATATCATTTGTAACGACCCGCCGGTAATTAGCCATGTCCGAGGGGATCGTTATGCCCAGAGTTGTTGCCATACGGTTGTGTTAGCTAAAATACTAACCTCCACTATTTGAAACTTGCTCTGTAAGGCGAGTTATACTTGTTGGAACATGGTTTTCCGCATCCCTTTGATTTGAGAATAACAAATCCTACTTGTATTTGATCTTTGTGCCATTGCGTTTGTAGCTTATAGGTATGGACAGTTTTGACACCAGGTAGCTGTAACAATGGTCTAGCACTAACCACAAGCTAAAGGATTGAAAGTTACTCAATGCCAGGCGTTAAGCTTAACGTTGGGCATTAGCGCTAGATGAAATCGGCGTTCGACGAAATGCATACCATGGCGTTCGACGAAATGTGCTCGACAAAATTTTTGTTCGACGAACTTGCTGCTCCGGTCGACGAATGATGAAGCCCGTTCGACGAACTCCGTCCGACGAAATGTCGTTCGATGAAAGATGAAGCCAGTTCAACGAATTGAGTTCGACGAAATTATCTGCTCGACGAATTAGGGTGCCGGCTAATTACAGATGAAACTCAATGCCAGGCATTTGGCTCAACGCTGGGCGCTATCCGGTCGACGAATTTGGCAAGGAGAAAGCAGCCGTGATTTCAGGAGGAACATTAGGAATGATTTGCCCAACGCGCCGCGTTAGCCTTAACACCAGCGTTGATATTGCCTAAAATATAATATTCCTAAAGTGCAGAATCCCCTTCCTCTTCTGAAGATCCGAGACATTAATATATTGCTATACATGGTCAACGCCAGGCGTTAGGACTTAACGCCGGCGTTAGCTCAAATTCTATAAATCGGAGGATTTTGTCTTCTCCGATAACTGATTGTCAAGAGCCCTATTCCAGCACTTCGGAAACTTTGTGAGGGACGTATTTCCAGAGAAATACATCTCACACTCATATTTCAAAAGGAGGAATCAATGGAGGCTTGGATCAACACGCTAACTCAAAGCAAAGAATGCACGCTTGGACTTTTATGATCTTCAACGATTCTTCGGCGTCTCCTTCAGATTACCTCATAAGGATTTTTATATTTGTATTTTGTATTTTGTCCTTTATTTCATCTTTGTAATCGTTTCGTGAATTCGCCACACAGTGACTAGGTCTAGGCTGAACTTAGGGAGTAATTCGTCTCGTATTGGCGACTGGGTCTAGGGAGTAGATCTAGGGGGTGCTCGAGGCCTTTCTGGTGATAGATTGTCTAGAGCTGCTTGAGGCCATATCTGGGGAGAGATCGGCTAAAGCCCACCGGTTCGTGGGGATACGAGTCGGTATAGAAAACAAAAAGGGTTTTCATATTATTCGCTTTGATTTCTAGCGTCATTGAAATCAGATTTTGTAATCAATTTTATAAATATTAATCATTTCTTTTCTTGTTTAATAAAATTGATTTCATTTTTAATTTCATTATCTCTTTACTTTTGATTTAACTTCGATCAAAATATCAAAAGTTTTCTAATAAAGTTTAAAGTTTTTAAACCCTTATTCACCCCCCCCCCCCCTCTAAGGGCGCCTACAGATCCAACAAGTGGTATCAGAGCCAGGTTATTCTAAATCGGCTTAACAACCGGGAATAATGGCGTCTCATGATCTCGCTTCTATTAGTGGGGGAAATCTTTATGAAGAAGAAAAATCTCTTGCACCACCTTTATTCGAAGGAAGAAATTATAAAGGGTGGAAATTGTTAATGGAAAGGTTTATTAAAACATTAGATATCAACGCTTGGGATATAGCAATAACAAGACCAGCGGACGAATCAAATAAACAAGAGCGTCACCTAAATGCAAAAGCTATGAATTATATTTTCTGTGCTTTATCTCAAGATATCTTCAAATTAATATTTTGTTTTTCTAGTGCATACAAAGTATGGAAATTTCTTGAAGAAATTTATGATTTTCCTCTTACAGGCATGGAACAACCACAATAATTGGAGAACATGCAAGCTTGCATAAATTTTCAAGAAAGCTCCTCTCATGACGGATTCATGAAGTGCACATCAATTCGGAAGAGGAGTGCCATAAAGATGTCAAAGAAACAATGTGTTCAAATCGTGCCTCTCCCGAAAGCAACGTAAGGAAATCAAATCCCATTTATTGTACTTCTATCTCTTCATTACAATTGCTTCAAACTACAAAGCGCAAAATTAAGAAATTAAAAAATGCTAATAAACATTTGCGCTTAGAAAATAAAAATTTAAAGGCAAAAATTAATGAACAGTCAAATTCAAATTTATCTAGTTTTATCCATGGTTCTTTAGTTGAAAACATTACAGCTTGTGTAGAATATAATGAATTAAAAGAAAAACACAAGAAACTTGAAAAAGAGTTTACTTTTGTAAGAGAACAAAATGAAAGATTATGTTTAGAAAATTCATCTTTGAAAAATGATTGTGCTAAGTGTAAAGAATATAAAATTGAAATTAAAGAGATGGATGAAACATTTGATGAATATAGAAATAACTATCAAGATCATATTGATTCAATTATTTCCACTCTTAAAAATAGCACAATCGCTTATAATAAAGCTAGACATAATCTTAAAATTAGATTAATGAATTAGAAGCTAAAATCAACTTGCTTAAGGAAATCATAAAGAAAAATTCTCAAAACATACATTCTCAATATAAAGCAAAATCCAAAAGCAAGTTGAATATGATTTTTCAAAACTTGAATAAGCTAAACTATGGAAATAAAAACATCAAAAGATTGTAAATGAAATTCCAAAACACTATCATCATCATCATTTACAATATCAATCTTCTCCCAACTTAAAATTAAACGCAAACAAATTTCCTTTAAATAATAAATTCAAAAGTCATTTTTATCCAACCATACAAGAAAATGACTATGGAAATTTGAAAAATAAAAATAGTATTTGTCCAAGGTATGAATGGAGACCCATACTTAAGAATGACGCACTAATGTCAAAAGAAAGGGTCCATCCATCCTTGTCTCCCCAAAAGTCAACACGCTATATTTGGGTACCCAAAGGAACCATCCCACTTGGTCCTCTTTGGATACCTAAATCTCTTATTCATTAGTATCCAATCATTTGCATGAAGTAGAAATCAACTAAAAATGAAATATCATTATTCTACTTCATGATATGCCTAACCTTTTTCTTACTTTTGTTTATTTTCTTTTGTTGAACCATCAAGAGGGGTAACGACACGTTCTTCCCTTAATGAATCTTTTTCTAATATATGCTTCGTTTCTGAAATTGAACCCAAAAATGTTTCAACCACTTTAAATGATGAGTTTTGGTTTATTGCTATGAATGAAGAATTAAATCAATTTGAACGGAATAGGGTTTGGAAGCTTGTTGAAAGACCATCAACTCACCCAGTCATAGGTGTAAAATGGATATTTAAAAATAAATTAGATGGAGATTCTAGAATCACTAGGAATAAAGCTAGATTAGTAGCACAAGGTTATTCTTAAATCGAGGGGGTAGATTTTGATGAAACATTTGCACCCGTTGTTCGCCTTGAATCAATTAGAATTTTTTTAGCTTTTGCGAGTTATAAGAAGTTCATATTATTTCAAATGGATGTTAAAAGTGCTTTCTTAAACGGGATAATTAAAGAAGAAGTATATGTTGAACAACCCCCCGGATTTATTGATGAAAAATTTCCAAATCATGTATATAGGTTAGAAAAAGCGCTTTATGGTCTAAAACAAGCACCATGTGCTTGGTATGAACGCTTAACATCTTTTTTATTAATGCACGATTATAAAATGGGTAGTGCCGACAACACACTCTTCATTAAGCATATTGATAATGAAATAATTATTTTACAAATATATGTTGATGATATTATTTTTGGAGCCACTAATGAAGAGTTGTGTAATGATGTAGTACTATTAATGCAAAATGAATTTGAGATGAGTCTAGTTGGTGAATTAACTTATTTTCTAGGCTTTCAAATAACTCAAAGAAATGATGGAATCTTCATATGTCAATCTAAATACGTACATGACATGCTAAACCGATTTGGGTTTGAAAACTTAAAACAAGCTAGTACTCCAATGAGCGCGTCACTAAAATTAGGAAAAGATGAAATCGGAATTTCCATTGACCAAACTTTGTATAGAGGAATGATTGGATCCTTATTGTACCTTAGTGCATCTAGACCCGACATTATGTTTGTTGTATACTTATGCGCTAGATTCCAAGCAAACCCAAAAGAATCTCATTTAAAAGCTGTAAAACGTTTTTCGATATCTAATTGGGACATCTAAATTAGGTCTTTGGTATCTACATAATGACTCTTTTATATTACATGGATATTCTGATTCTGATTATGCGGGTTGTTCTTTAGATAGGAAAAGTACTAGTGGTACATGTCATTTCTTAGGTCCTTCTCTAGTTGCATGGTCAAGTAGGAAACAAAACTCCGTCGCACTCTCCACAACCGAGGCAGAATATATTGCACTAGGAAGTTATTGTGCCCAAGCATTATGGATGACTCAAACTTTTGAAGACTTTGGAGTCCATCTAACTAATATTGAACTAAAGTGTGACAACAAGAGTGCCATTGATTTAACCAACAACCCCGTTCATCACTCAAGATCCAAACACATCAACGTTAGACATCATTTCACTAGGGATCACATAAAAAGGAACATGTTCATGTAAACTTTATTGGAACTGATTCACAACTTGCGGACATATTTACCAAACCTTTACCAAATTCCCGCTTTGCCTTACTTAGACTAGAATTAGGAGTCTTAGATATAACAAATTGATAATCACAAAAAAAATTATATAACTATTTTTTTTATATAAAATATAAAAATATATGCTTAATTTAGCCTTCAAAACATATCAACCTTCTTTGAAATTTCTACCCTAAGAAGGTCTATGTACATACTATCTATGCCAAAGAAAAAAATTTTAAAAAAACCTCAAAAATCGAGTACTGTTTCTGCGTTAACTACTTAACGCCAGGCGTTAGCCTTTTTTCTCTAGATGAAAATTCAGCATTTACTAGTATCTTTCTAGTATTTTTCTAATGATTTTCCTTATTGTATTGTGTCTGATTTCAAATTACTTTATTATTAATTTGGTTGTTTTTATTTCAAAATACAAAAAAATTATAAATAATTCAAAATGATCAAAAATATGCGTTTGTCATTTTTTTTGTTTTAAATCCTTACAAAATTATGGTTTGACTATATGTCTTCACAAGAGCATATATCTTAGTCATTTTGTTTCAAATAGTCAAAATTGATTAGGCATACACATTAAGATTCTCTTCAATATCCAATTTTAATTTCAAATTTTCTAAACACTGTTTTTTTCATGCCTTGACCTTAATCTGATTATGTGCAATGAAATAGTCTATAGATAATTGTGTATGATTGCCTAGCATGCCTCTAAGTATGAGTAATGATTTATGTTAATCAATGAATTATACACTCACTATTTTGTAATCTACATGTGCTCATAATCCTAGTCTTGCATGATTGTGTAGTGTAATAGTTTTAACATTTTAAGTTGTATGTCTAAATTACCTACACCGTCTTTCAAAAATAAATTTCATGCACGATATAGAAGTGTTATTTCAATAATATTATTGTTTGCAACAACAAGTGAATTTGGAGACCTTTTGGCCCTTAATAAAAATCTAAAATAAAAAACCAAAGATAACTCCACCAAGCACTACTCACCCTCCTGATAAGTCTTAATGAGCATTGTGAGGTTAAGCACCTTGGAAAGAATTGTAAAGTATCTTGTGCAAACATATTTCTTTCTATCACTTCTATTTGTACACTGGATCACTAAAAATAAAAATCAATAAAATTGCTTTTGTGATCCCCCAAGCACTACTTCGCTCCCTGATAAGTCTTAATGAGCATTGTGTGGGCGAAGCACCTTGGTAGTTGTACGTATGTTATGTGCTTTGAAATTTTATTCTATATGTGATGTGTGAAAGTAATTATATGATTACAATCTTATTGTTATTGTTACTATTTCACTACATATGTCATGTGTTTTGATTATTTCACTTGTATACTTTTATCAAAATACCTTATGCACACATCATTGTTTTTCATAAAGCTTCCACTCATGAGAATTGGATCCTAATGCAAACATTACATAATTCTCTAAAAACTCAAGTAAAAGCACTAGATTGCAATGCATGATTTCTACAATGTTTTCCTTACTTGAAATATGAATTGGATACATTGTTGTTATTATCTTTTTGAATATGTTAAATCATGCTTGCCTATTAGTTATGAAAATTTTCAAAGTTAAAATGCTCAAATGTGATGAGTCTAGACATATTGTTGGAATGGTCAAACTATAACAAAAATACAACTCTTATTTGTTTTGTTTTTTGTCTTTCTGCATTTCTCTATTTAATCATGTATCTGTATATTATGTGCTATCATGCTTATATCAAGTCTTAAATAACTATGATTTATTAATGGACTTCAAAATAGCTATGTGAGTTGTGTGCTTAATAAATTCAAATAAAATATAATTCCATAGGCTATGTACCTCTCATTAGATTTAAAACGCTTAAATGTTTCCAATAATTATTATCAATGACTTCATATCTCACCATAGCGGGGGCGTAGGGTTGTAGACATTAGATTACCTGACCTCTAAGTCATGTGATAAGTAGTATTTATATATCTTTTTAATAGTAATTTTTGTAAATATTTAATATGTATTCTTCTTTTTTATGTCAATTTTAGGTCATAATTAGTTATTTTATAATTTTGTCTCTAACTTAGCTTAATTTTAATATTTGCAGAATTTTGGGACAAATTGGAAAAATTGACAAGTACACGCCCTCAGTCACGCCCGTGACCAAGGGCGTGTAACCTAAAGATCTGCGTTCGATGAAGGTCGAGCTGAGTTCGACGAATCCACTGCAAGTCACGCCCTAGGTCACGCCCGTGACCCCAAGTCACGCCCGTGACAAAAGGGCGTGTAAACATAGAATATTCCCAGCGGGCCGCCGTCGAGACATGGAGATGTTGTCGAAGAGTTGAGCCAAGTCACACTCGTGACCAAAGTGTCACGCCCGTGACTTCCCGCGTGATACCTGCCCCCTGCCGCACCGAATTCAAGCCCACGCTGCATTAATTGAAGCTGCCCAGGTACACGCCCGTGACCCGAAATGTCACGCCCGTGACTTTCCCGCATGATCCCTACACGCCGCCGAACCGCAAGCCAGCCCATGCTGCATTTAATGAAGTCGCCCAGGTACACGCCCGTGACCAAAGTTACACGGGCGTGTAATGTCTGATTTTCTGCCGCCGTCACGCAAAGTCCACGCCACTGCCAGATCCGTTGTCAGCAATGTTTACACGCCCTAGGTCACGCCCGTGACCGAGGGCGTGTAACTCGGAAATTTCTGCTATAAATTCAGAGGCTCTCCTTGAGTCCAGGGTTCATAATTTTGGAGTGGGGGAGGTGCTGTTAGAGCTGATAGTGAGTTTTTCAAGTTAATGTTCATGTTTCTTAAAGCTTTCATGTTCTCTTCCCTTTCAATTCATGCAATGTTTTGATGTAACTTTCATGTACTAGTTTTCTTAAGCTTGTAACCTTCATTTTCCTTAGCTTTGCACTCTTAAATTAAGGCTTGTAATAGTTTTTTATTTTCAATAAAAATTAGTTTCCTCTTTCATGTTCTCTTTCTCCTTAAGTAATTTCTTCATTTTCATGCAATGTCAAGCTTTCTCTCCTTAGTAATGTCTCTTTTATGCAAGGTCAATTTCTCTTTCCTTTCATGCAATGTTTAATCTTTTCATTAGCTTGCAATTAGTTTTTTTGCTAAGTAATTAAAACAACCTCAAAATTTCGTCGATAAGATAATGGTAATTTTCCTCGAAGTAGAAGTAATCAACGCGCCCCGTGGAATACGACCTTGATATTCCTAAATATCCTATACTATAGACGATAAGGTACACTTGCCTTAATCGGATATAGTTTTGGAAAAAAAATCCTTAACCTTCGCTTAATTTCAAAACCGCAAAATTTATATCAAGTTTTTGGCGCCGTTGCCGGGGACTTTGCGTAGATATTTTGAAAAGAGGATAGATATTAATTTTATCATGCTTCTTTTTATTTTATTTTGCTTTTTCTAAATTTCAAAAAGAAAGAAAAATTAGTTTTTCTTTTTCCTTTCTTCTCTTTTTAGTGTATGACCCGCGGTAGCACTTCGATTATTCCTTTTGATCCAGAGATCGAGCGAACCTTTTTGAGGCACCGCCATTCTCGTGATCAGAAAAATCAAGTAGACTCCGAAGAATCGATCGGGGACACTAACGCAGCGAATATGGATCATAATCTTAATCCTCCTAATCTTAACGAGCCAAATCCTAATGAGGATGCGCAACGGACCATGTCCTATTATGCGCGGCCGAATTTGGAAGGCACACAGTCGAGTATTGTTCGCCCCACGGTGGCGAACAATAATTTTGAGATCAAGTCCAGCATCATACAAATAGTGCAACAATCGGTGACCTTCGATGGTCAACCGGACGAGGATCCTAATTCGCATATCTCTTACTTTCTTGAAATTTGCGACACTTTTAAGATCAATGGCGTCACCGATGACGTCATTCGATTACGTCTTTTTCCTTTTTCTTTGCGGTCTATGGCCAAGCAGTGCCTGGGCTCCCTACCTAGGGGATCCATCACTATATGGGCCGAAATGGCGGAAAAATTTCTCAATAAATATTTCCCGCCTTCAAAGACCGCTAAATTGCGCACGGATATTGCGTCATTCATGCAAATCGACTCGGACACTCTCTATGACACATGGGAGCGCTTCAAGGAGCTTTTGCGGCGATGCCCTCACCACGCACTTGCCACTTGGCAACAAGTGAAAATATTTTATAATGGCTTAAATCTCCAAACCAGGCAAATGATTGATGCGGCCGCCGGGGGGACATTAAATAACAAAACCTCGGTCGCCGCTCAAGAGCTTTTCGAAGAGATGGCCACAAATGCGTACCAATGGAACATGCCCCGAGCGCGGCCTAATAAGCCGGCCGAAATTTTTGAAATAGATGCTAACGCAAATTTGGCTTTACAAGTTGAGCACTTAACAAAGCAAGTGGCGGAGATGTCTGCTTCCTCCGCCACTCCTCCTTGGGCTAATAACATTTTAATTGAAGAACATGTTGACTACATGGGAAATCCGCCTCGGCCTTCCTATAACCCCAACACCGCTCCGTATAACAACACATACAATGCGGGTTATAGGAATCATCCAAATTTCTCGTGGAGCAACCAAGGAAATGCTCAGCGTCCTATGAATTTAAATCAACCTCCCCCTAATCAACTGCTTAACTTAACTCCGCCTCCAAATTTGATTTCTCAAAATTTTAATCCACCCGGTTTTCCACCGCAACAGCAAAAACTCTCTCCGCTTGAAGAGGTTTTTGCAAAATATGTTACTACAAATGAAACGAACATCCGGAACCTTACCGGATCGATCAAAAATTTAGAGAATCAAGTGGGCTAGCTCGCAAAGATGATTTCTGAGCGTCAACAAGGATCACTACCGGGGAATACCGAGCAAAATCCAAAGGAGAGCGCGCACGCGATTACACTCCGAAGCGGGAAGGAGGTGGTTCAAAAACAGGACGAACCCAAGGTAATTTCCTCTACTCCTACTTTTAATTCATCTTCGAATTTGTCCGCTACGATAGCTCCGCACACTTCTATTTTAAATCTGCGCGCTCCTACTTCTAATATTCCGTATCCATCTAAATTTAAAAATGAAAGCGCCGAAAAAAATTATAAAAAATTTTTAGATGTTTTAAAACAAATCCATATTAATGTACCTTTCTGCGAGGCTATCTCTCAAATGCCTAAATATGCGAAATATCTTAAGGAGTTGCTCTGCAATAAGAAAAAGTTAGAAGATATTTCACATATTTCTTTGAACGCAGAATGTTCCGCGGTTGTACTAAACAAATTGCCTAAAAAAGCAAATGACCCGGGACGGTTTTCCATCCCATGTCTATTTGGCAATTCGTTAGTAAAACACGCCTTAGCGGATCTTGGAGCAAGCATCAACCTTATGCCATTTTTTTTGTTCAAAAAGCTAGGTCTAGGAAATCCAAGTCCCACTCGAATGAGTATTCAATTAGCGGATCGTTCTTTAAAATATCTGATAGGAATAGTGGAGGACGTGCTCGTCAAGGTTGACAAATTCATCTTCCCGGCGGATTTTTTCATTCTTGACATCGAAGAGGATGCCGAAGTACCCCTCATACTCGGCCGCCCCTTCCTTGCCACCTCCCGCACTATTATAGACGTAAGTAACGGAAAGCTCCTCCTACGGGTTGGAGACGATGAAGTTACTTTCGGCATAAATTCCTCGATGCGGAACACACTAGAAAATGACGATTCGTGTTTTTACTTGGAAGAGTGTTGTGAGTTCGATTCATCCCTCGAGTTAGTTTCATCGGCGAGTAGTGATTCCGAGCCCGTAGAGCTCTTTTATGATGAAGAAGAAGTTTCTCACCCCACACCACCCGAACCATTACTTTTAAAAAAATTAAAAATCAAGACTTCTTATGAAGAACCACCCGTATTAAAGTTGAAACAACTCCCCCCTCGCCTTAAATACTTGTTTTTGGAAAAAGAGTCTAAGCTACCCGTCATCATTTCATCCGATCTTAGCAACTCAGAAATTTCTGAGTTGACTATAGTCTTAAGAAAGCACCGCCACGCAATTGCGTGGCAATTATCGGACATTAAGGGTATAAACCCATCTTTCTGCACTCATAAAATACTTCTCGAAGAAAATTCCCGCAACTCAGTCCAGCCTCAACGACGACTAAACTCGAACATGAAAGAAGTCGTTAAGGCCGAAGTTATAAAACTTTTGGACGCGGGAATCATCTACCCGATATCGGACAGTACTTGGGTTAGCCCAGTACAAGTCGTGCCAAAGAAAGGTGGCGTCACGGTAGTTGCGAACGAAAATAACGAATTGATCCCAACCAGTACTGTTACGGGGTTGGCGGATGTGCATCTACTATCGGAAACTAAATGATGCCACCCGTAAGGATCACTTCCCTCTACCATTTATCGACCAAATTTTAGAGCGCCTTTCGGGTCACTCCTACTACTGTTTTCTCGATGGTTTGTCGGGATACTTTCAAATCCCGATTTCGCCCGACGACCAAGAGAAAACCACTTTCACTTGTCCCTTTGGCACCTTCGCTTATCGAAGGATGCCATTCGTCCTTTGCAACGTGCCAGCTACATTCCAAAGATGTATGCTGGCAATATTTGACGAGTTAGTAGAGGACGTGATGGAAGTGTTTATGGACAACTTCTCCGTGTACGGAAACTCATTTAAAAACTGTTTAAGAAATCTCGAGCGCGTGTTGCAGCGATGTGAGGAAATGAATTTAGCGCTTAATTGGGAGAAATGTCATTTTATGGTCAAGGAAGGACTAGTCCTTGGCCATAAAATTTCGGGCAAGGGGATCGAGGTCGATTGGGCCAAGATTGAAGTAATTAAAAAACTCCACCCTCCAACAAACGTAAAAGCTATTAGGAGTTTCCTAGGCCACGCGGGGTTCTATCGGCGCTTTATACAAATTTTTTCCAAAATCACAAAGCCGTTAACCAATCTTCTCGAGAAAGAATCATCTTTTCTTTTTAACGATGAATGTCATTTAGCCTTTCAACTTATCAAAGAGAAACTTATAAACTCCCCGATTCTAGTCTCCCCAGATTGGTCGCTCCCTTTTGAAATCATGTGCGATGCGAGTGATATTGCGGTTGGTGCTGTTTTAGGCCAACGGGTGAGTAAGTATTTTCACCCGATCTATTATGCGAGCAAAACACTCACGTCAGCACAAGCAAACTACACCACGAACGAGAAGGAACTTCTAGCAATCGTTTTCTCCTTCGATAAGTTTAGGTCGTATATCACTCTCTCAAAAGTTATCGTCTTCACAGATCACTCCGCGCTTAGGTATCTCTTAAGTAAATTGGACGCCAAGCCTCGTCTTTTGCGATGGATCCTCCTCTTGCAGGAGTTTGACTTAGAGATCCGGGATAAAAGAGGAGCCGAAAACTTGGCGGCCTATCACCTTTCTCGTTTAGTAAATCCCTCCTCGGAAGCATTAATAGAAGCCGACATTAACGATAAATTTCCCGAAGAGCACCTCCTAGCTCTTGAAAATATTAATTCATCTTCTACCCCCTGGTTTGCGGACTTGGCTAACTATTTAGTAGCCCGGGTCCTGCTAAAAGAATTCTCGAGTCAGCAAAAGAAGAAATTCTTTTCTGATTTAAAGAATTACTTTTGGGAGGACCCCTTTTTATTCCGTGTATGCGCAGACCAGGTTGTGAGAAGATGTGTTTCAAGTGAGGAAGGCCTTAAAATTTTATGTCATTGTCATGAGGGACCCACCGGTGGTCATTATCATTCGAACCGAACCGCGAGGAAGGCGCTGGAGGCGGGCTTTTATTGGCCCACGCTCTTCAAAGATGCTCACACCCTTGTGAGTACTTGTGACAGCTGCCAGCGGTCGGGGAACATCTCTCGCCGGGATGAGATGCCCCAAAATATTTTCTTAGAATGCGAAATTTTCGATCTTTGGGATATTAATTTTGTTGGTCCTCTCCCTCCCTCGTATTCAAACAAATATATTCTCGTTGCGGTCGACTACGTGTCGAGGTGGGCGGAAGCACAATCTCTCCCCACCAACGATGCGCGAGTTGTCGTTAATTTCTTAAAAAAATTATTTTCTCGATTTGGCACGTCGCGCGCTATTGTGAGTGATCGGGGCACCCATTTTTGCAATAGTCAATTTACAAAAATCTTAGCAAAATATGGTGTCATGCACAAACTATCCACTGCATATCACCCAAAAACGAGCGGCCAAGTCGAAGTTGTTAATCGAGAATTAAAACGGATTTTAGAAAAAACTGTTTCAATTAATCGGAAGGATTGGGCAATAAAGCTCGATAACGCGCTATGTGCCTATCGAACGGCATACAAGACCGATATCGGTTGTACACCGTGTCGAATGGTGTATGGCAAGGCTTGCCACCTTCCGGTCGAATTAGAACACCGCGCGCTTAAATTTTTAAACCTCGATTCCACTTTAGCGGGCGAACAAAGAAAATTCCAAATGAACGAATTAGATGAATGGCGAGCGAATTCGTATGAGAGCAATAAATTATATAAGGAGCGATCAAAGTTTTATCACGATAAGCATATAAAATTTCCAAAAACTTTTTCGCCGGGCGATCTCGTCCTCCTTTATAATTCTCGCCTTCGCCTTTTTCCGGGAAAACTAAAATCCCGATGGTCCGGACCCTTTATTGTTAAAGAGGTCTGGTCCTATGGGACAATTTTAATTTCCCACCCGGAAAAAGGTACCTTCAAAGTAAAAGGCCACCGCCTTAAATTATATCTTCCGGGAGAATTAGCTAACGAAAAGAGTGATTCGATTGTATTTCAACCTATAATATGATCGGCATGTGGGTCAAGCTACGCGACCTTAAACAAAGCGCTTTTGGGAGGCACCCCAAAGTTATCTTTTTATTGTTTTCTCTTGTTCTTTAACATATTTTGTAGGTAATCGCCGCTTCCCGGCACAAACTTCAAAAAAAATCAGGGAAGCCCTTTCTCCTTCTTCCTTCTCTTTTATCATGCATTTCCTTTTTGTTTTGTCTTGCACTTTATTTACTTCTCTTCTTTAAACTTCATACTTAGTTTTAAACACTGGGGACAATGTCTAACTTTAAGTATGGGGGTGTAAATGGTTGTTAAATTAGAAAAATTTCAAAAAAAAAACATATAGTTTCTTATGTTTTCTTCTATTTTAGCTTGTAAAACCCAAAAACTCAAAAAAATTTAGAAAATAGAAAAATTTAAATCTTGGAAAGGGACGTTTGGGACCTCACCCCATCTCACCTCCTAGTACCGTGAGAACCCTTCACGGGGTATACCTCGGGAAGTCCAAGAATTAACAAAAAAATTTGTTAGCTTTTTTGTATATGTTTTTGTTTATTTCTTATCAAAAATCCAAAAAAAGATAATATCAAAATTCAAAAAAAATATATGAAAAGAAAAAAAAAACTTAAAATACAAAAAAATTAAATCTTATACCTCTCCTATTTGTTGTTTTTGTGATTTCTTAGAAATCTAGTTGAGAATGGTTATAAGCTTGTTTAAGTTTTTAATTGGCTAAAATTTTGCTTATCATAGTTTGTTAATTTTAAATTTGAGGTAATCTTGATTTAAGAATCATCTTATGATTTTAAATTGATTAGAGAATTTATTTAGCATGACTTCTCTTTTTACTTTTAAATGGATTTATTTTGTAGTGAATTTGCTAAACCTCTTTAAATTTCAATTATATTTTCTTCTAACTTTTTAGATCTTAGGAAATTTAATTTTACTAGAATTTGCTCTCAAAATAATTTAAAGCTAGCTAGATTTATTTTCTCTACCCTACCCCTTTGATGGCATAAAAAAAGTATTTTAAAAGATCATATGTCATGGGAATAAGAGGATAAAAATCATTATTCCCTAAACATATGCACCCAAAATCATTTAAAAGATTATATGGCATGGAGTAAGAGGATAAAATTCATTACTCCTAAACATATACATTTTCGGTTTTTATTAGAAGAAAAAAAAATATTCATGATGAGGATAAATTCCATTTCCTCCATTCAAAAATATCTCTTCTTATGCCAAATTTTATGAAATCCCCCTTAGCCAATTATCATTGTTCTAGTTTTAGTTGAAAATTATGGAGAGAGCAATATTTAGTAATTTACTTTTCCTTAAGATTCTTTTAAGATAGAGTTCTTATAATTTTAATTTAATTTAGTTTTATAATTTCTACAATTTTGTCAAACTAATTAATTTTCTTGAGAAATCCTTGCCTAAACATTTTTCCCTCTTTTCAATTCATCATCATAATTTAGGACTTAACTCCCCCTTGAATTTACTCTTAACTTAACTTTTGGTTTAAATGAAATTTTAGTTTATAATTAAATTTTTTTTAAGGATGTCTTATAAATTATGTCTCACACTTTTGCTCTGGAATAACAAAACCTCAAGTATGGGAGTATTTAATAAGTAGTATTTATATATCTTTTTAATAGTAATTTTTGTAAATATTTAATATGTATTATTCTTTTTTATGTCAATTTTAGGTCATAATTAGTTATTTTATAATTTTGTCTCTAACTTAGCTTAATTTTAATATTTGTAGAATTTTGGGACAAATTGGAAAAATTGACAAGTGCACACCCTCAGTCATGCCCGTGACCAAGGGCGTGTAACCTAAAGATCTGCGTTCGACGAAGGTCGAGCTGAGTTCGACGAATCCACCGCAAGTCACGCCCCAGGTCACGCCCGTGACCCCAAGTCACGCCCGTGACAAAGGGGCGTGTAAACATAGAATCTTCCCAGCGGGCCGCCGTCGAGACGTGGAGATGTTGTCGAAGAGTTGACCCAAGTCACGCCCGTGACCAAAGTGTCACGCCCGTGACTTCCCACGTGATCCCTGCCCCTTGCCGCGTCGAATTCAAGCCCACGATGCATTAATTGAAGTCGCCCAGGTACACGCCCGTGACCCGAAATGTCACGCCCGTGACTTTCCCGCGTGATCCCTCCACGCCGCTGAACCCTCAAGCCAGCCCATGCTGCATTTAATGAAGTCGCTCAGGTACACGCCCGTGAACAAAGTTACACGGGCGTGTAATGTCTGATTTTTTGCCGCCGTCACGCAAAGTCCACGCCACTGCCAGATCCGCTGTCAGCAATGTTTACACGCCCTAGGTCACGCCCGTGACCGAGGGCGTGTAACTCAAAAATTTCTGCTATAAATTCAGAGGCTCTCCTTGAGTCCAGGGTTCAGAATTTTGGAGTGGGGGAGGTGTTGTTAGAGCTGAGGGTGAGTTTTTCAAGTTAATGTTCATGTTTCTTAAATCTTTCATGTTCTCTTCCCTTTCAATTCTTGCAATGTTTTGATGTAACTTTCATGTACTAGTTTTCTTAAGCTTGTAACCTTCATTTTCCTTAGCCTTGCACTCTTTAATTAAGGCTTGTAATAATTTTTTATTTTCAATAAAAATTAGTTTCCTCTTTCATGTTCTCTTTCTCCTTAAGTAATTTCTTCATTTTCATGCAATGTCAAGTTTTCTCTCCTTAGTAATGTCTCTTTTATGCAAGGTCAATTTCTCTTTCCTTTCATGCAATGTTTAATCTTTTCATTAGCTTGCAATTAGTTTTTTTGCTAAGTAATTAAAACAACCTCAAAATTTCGTCGATAAGATAATGGTGATTTTCCTCGAAGTAGAAGTAATCAACGCGCCTCGTGGAATACGACCTTGATATCCCTAAATATCCTATACTATAGACGATAAGGTACACTTGCCTTAATCGGATATAGTTTTGGAAAAAAAATCTTTAACCTTCGCTTAATTTCAAAACCGCAAAATCTATATCATCATGTCTTGTCCTTAACCGGGGAGGGTTCCAGTGGGGCCTTGCGAGGCACTGGTGGGAAAGAGTGCTAGGGTGAATTTTAGTCTAGTATTTGAATATGGGACTAACACCCCAACCTACGGCATGTTTACAGCTCCTCATGCCCATCCATCACTTAGTACGGGGCTAAGGTGTAGACATATTGTCTGGGTAGATTGGTTACTTGGAAATCATTACCTTTTCTTATGCTTAAAACTCTTATAAAGCAAGTGATTACATTCCTTTGGTATAATCTTTGATTGATGTTCTTTCACGCTTATCATATATTTTTCCGTTGTGCTACTCTCTCCCTTAGCTCGATCATGACTTACTTTATGTTTACACAAAACTCTTAATCCTCTCTTAGTTATGTCCCAACTTTTGTTTTCGTTGTTCTAGTTTTGTTTCACTCCACCCTCTTTTGCTAATAACAAAGGGGGATAGTAAAATGCTAAATCATATTGATTAATGGAGTTGGATTCACTAGATTAAGGGAGAGCATGTATCTAGTTTATGGGAGTATACACTAAGGGGGAGCATCTTTGTAGGGGGAACACTATGTTCAATGAAACTATAATTCTAATCATTATCTTATAAATTGCTTGTGTCATATATCCTTTTAAAAACACAAATGCTTTATCTTTGAATCTGATTTATCTCTAATTGGATTTGTTATTATCAAAAGGGGAAGATTGTTGGAACATGGTTTTTCGCATCCCTTTGATTTGAGAATAACAAATCCTACTTGTATTTGATCTTGTTACCATTATATTTTTAGCTTATAGGTATGGATAGTTTTGACACCAGGTAGATGCAACAATGGTCTAGCACTAACCACAAGCTGAAGGATTGAAAGTTACTCAACGCCAGGCGTTAAGCTTAACGCTGGGTGTTAACGCTAGATGAAATCGACGTTCGACAAAATGCATACCACGGCGTTCGACGAAATGTGCTCGACGAAATTTTCGTTCGACGAACTTGCTGCTCCGGTCGACAAATGATGAAGCCCGTTCGACGAACTCCGTTCGACGAAATGTCATTCGACGAAAGATGAAGCCAGTTCGACGAATTGAGTTCGACGAAATTATCTGCTCGACGAATTGGGGTGCCGGCTAATTACAGATGAAACTCAATGCCAGGCGTTGGGCTCAACGATGGGCGCTATCTGGTCGACGAATTTGGCAAGGAGAAAGTAGCCGTGCTTTCAGGAGGAACATTAGGAATGATTTGCCCAACGCGCCGCGTTAGCCTTAACGCCAGCGTTGATATTGCCTAAAATAAAACATTCCTAAAGTGCAGAATCAACTTCCTCTTCTGAAGATCCGAGCCATTAATATATTGCTATACATGGTCAACGCCAGGCGTTAGGACTTAACGCCGGCGTTAGCTCAAATTCTATAAATCGGAGGATTTTGTCTTCTCCGATAACTGATTGTCAAGAGCCCTATTCCAGCACTTCAGGAACTTTGTGAGGGTCGTATTTCCAGAAAAACACATCTCCCACTCATATTTCAAAAGGAGGAATCAAAGGAGGCTTGGATCAACACGCTAACTCAACACGAAGAACGCACGCTTGGACTTCTACGATCTTCAGCGATTCTTCGGCGTCTCCTTCAGATTACCTCATAGGGAGTTTTATATTTGTATTTTGTATTTTGTCCATTATTTCATCTTTGTAATCGGTTCGTGAATTCGCCACACGACGACTAGGTCTAGGCTGGACTTAGGGAGTAACTCGCCTCGTGTTGGCGATTAGGTGTAGGGAGTAGATCTAGGGGGTGCTCGAGGCCTTTCTGGTGATAGACTGGCTAGAGCGGCTTGAGGCCGTATCTGGGGAGAGATCGGCTAAAGCCAACCGGTTCGTGGGGATACGAGTCAGTATAGAAAACAAAAAGGGTTTTCATATTATTCGCTTCGATTTCTAGCGTCATTGAAATCAGATTTTGTAATCAATTTTATAAATGTTAATCATGTATTTTCTTGTTTAATAAAATTGATTTCATTTCTAATTTCATTATCTCTTTACTTTTGATTTAACTTCGATCAAAATATCAAAAGTTTTCTATTAAAGTTTAAAGTTTTTACAACCCTTATTCACCCCCCCCCCCCCCTCTAAGGGCGCCTACAGATCCAACAATACTTACATCACAGTAATACCATCTATAACAGAAGGGAAAAAACAAAGATGAAGTCCAAAACACACTTTTCATATATATATCAAGATTGGAATACAACGGAAGACTTGGGCTAACACCTGCCCGAATAACTAGGGATAACAGATGCCCTTAACTCAAAATTGGGGCTACTATATGCCCGGATGAACTACAACATGTTCTAATTAAAACATGATGAGATACATGGAGCAGAGGCACAAACTCACTTCTAGCGGTACTTCCTCTACTGCTGGGGCTGGGGCTGGGGCTGGGTCCATAACGTCGGGTAACTCAATCTTCATCTCTATGTCAAAAATCTCTGGTTGATGCTGGTACTGCGGAAGCTGCTGCAACGGGGGTTCCTAGAGGGGGTTGTCACAAACCGCTAGTCGAATTGACTAAGTGGACTCCCTTCCTTTCCCCAACTGCATCTTAGGGCATTGGGTAGGGAGAAGGGGGTAAAAGAGCACAAACGATAATATGAGTGAACCGAGTGACAGGAGAAGAGAGAGTTGTGTTATGAATCAGGAAGTATGGGAAACATAAATGACTCAGCTTACAAGAATGATCATACAAACTTATAACTTGAGGGTCTTGTTCTGACATAAGTAATAAATCTAACAAGTGGTTTAATAAAATGTATAGTAGGAGTATGAAACAGTTATGATACAAAAATAACTTAACTTATATGAATGCCCAAACAAACTTATAAGTTAAGGGTTTTGAAATTATCGTAACATAGACTTATCTTACAAGAGTGCTCATAGAAACTTGTAGTATAAGGTTAAAAGATGCAATGTATGCTAAAGTAAGATGATATGATGAATTACTAATTTACATGTCTAAGGCCTACCCTGTCCACTTGTTAAGTTTGTAGCTAACCACACGAGCCTTATCACCATGGCAGATGATAACAGCGGATCAGATATCTCCACTTCTAGGTAGGTGACACACAACCATCTTAGGACTTAATATACAGTATGAGTTCGTACCTGCACTACTGTCCGAGATCTTGCCAACGACAGAGAGCGGATACCAAACTCTAGAGATTTGCCCACCGGGACTAGTTCCACAAGAAAAAATGCCGCAAAAGCTAATTGGATCTAACACTCGAGTCCCTCCGACACTGTGTGATATACAGTAGAGTGGTTAGACCCGCCACAATTTTACAGGATTAGACATTACACCAATGTCGTTCCCACACCAGACCAATGATTAGTTTCTACGCCACCTCAATCATAATAGACTTGAGGGATGGTAAGAAAGTAACCTAGAAAGACCCCTAGATAACTTGTTAGTCATATATTATGATATCAAGTTTAACTGGTCCACTGACCAGGTAAGAGTGAGGTCGGTGGTCGCACTGCGTACCATTATGATTCCTTGTGGGGGATACTAGCTCACCCCTAACCTCTTTCCTAGTCATTAGTCAAATGACTTAAAATGTGGGTCTCACAGATATATTGCTAAGGTTAAATCTAATCTCTTTTCAAAAATGAAGCTATAGCAAATGATCTATCAACGATGCAAATTTTATTCAGATATAAATAATAGACGAGATATTCTTGACAGAGCTTTCTCAATTCTTAAATCAAAAGTTAAGTATGACAAAAATGTAAGAGCAAGAATGAACTTTGAGCATTAAGAATAAATATTTAAGGCTACGACGCTTTGTCAATATATGAGTGTGATTAGTAGTTAACCGAGCTATACTTTTGAATACATACAATTTTATAAAGTAGTTAAAAGAAGCTCAAACCTTTTGAAAACATAAACCAAGATCAATCATGACATTATTAGGGTGATATAACAATTTGAGAATTTATTGAAGGGCTTACGAAATATTTATTTCATTTATATGAAAGTGTGACATATTAAATAATATCTTTTTAAAGACATAAATTTAAAAGTAATCAAATGAAGTACAAACCTTTTGAAAACTTAAACCAAGATACGTCATGACATTATTAGGGTTCTATAAAAATTTGAAAATTTATTGAAGTGTTTAAGACTTATTTATTTCATTTATATGAAAGTGTGACATATATTAAATAATATCTTTTTAAAGGCATAAATTAAAACAGAGGTCAAATGAAGTCCAAATCATTTGAAAACTTAAAAAAAGATCATTCATGACATTATTAGGGTTCTATAACAACTTGGGAATTTATTTAAGGGTTTAAGACTTATTTATTTCATTTATATGAAAGTGTGACATATTAAATAATACTTTTTTAAAGGCATAAATTCATAAAGTGATCAAATGAAGTCCAACCCCTTCAATAAAGTGGTCGTCGGAGATTAGGGAGGAGAAGCGTCGTTGTAGATGGAGTCACGTCGGAGAAGATCACCGAAAAGACCGCGTCGTCGATCGCACGCCTCACGCTGGAATGGAGGAGGGAAATCACGGGCCGTGGGGGAATCAGGAGCCCTAGCACGACTAGCGACCACGATTGTATCGTGTAAAATGAACGGTGCCTGCAGCCATCGTTGAAGAAAAAAAATGTTTGGCGCGACTGTTTAAAAACCAACGACATGCCATTGTTGTGGCGCTTTCCCAATCAAACCGTTACTAAAACCCATAAATTCACAAAAGGCGTGGTCATTAGCCAATTTGAATCCAATTGTTCCATGGTTTATTATTCAGAAGTAGCCTGGAAGGTTATCACAACATGCTGGACGAAAGGAGAAAGAATAATTAGAGGCCCAAAAATATGACATAAAAAGACATGGTTTGAAATGCTCGTATTCAAAATATGAGACTAGAGAGCATAACAAAAGAAATTGCGGAGAGGCCTCCAAAACAACTAATACGACATTGCCTTCAACATCTACTAAGAAATCAAAACTTCCGATAAGCAAAAATTCATCTTATATACTTTGATAATATTGTTAATATTTGATTGCTAATTAGACAAATGATATTTTTTGTATGTGCGGAAGCAGGGGCGGACCCACCCTCAGACACGCTCGGGCAAGTGCCCGAGCGGTTTTTTCGCGAATACGCGACTAGGGCAGGCGGAGGGGGAAGCGGCGGCACATGGAGCGTCGAGCGGGTTGGAGCCGGAGGGGGAAGCGTGGGCGCACGAGGCGGGGCTGGGGGATCTTCCCGAGAATTGTTCTTCCGTTCTTCCTGTTCTTCCCGTTCTTCCTCCTCCTTCTGCACAAGTATGTTCTTCTTCTTCTTCTTCTTCTTCTTCTTCTTCTTCTTCTTCTTCTTCTTTTGTTTGGAAGACTGGACTTTATCACTTATCAGAATCACTTTTTGAGGGGGTTTAGTGAATCATTGCTAAATTTGATGAGATCTCCGGCTTTTCTGTGAATTTAGCTAAAGTTTTCTCATATTTTCTTGCCATGGAAGTTTGGATTTTGTTAGAATGTGCAGTTTTCATGCTTTTCCTCTTCATACATGGTGAGATCTGTTACCAATTGTGAACAGAGCTTGAGTTTTCCATCTGATTTCATGTCTAGAACTCTCAAATTTTCTGATAAAAATACTCTTTTTAGTTCGTGTTTTCATAAATGAAGGCCCTTTTCCCAGAAATGCTCAATTTTGAGAGAAATATCCATAAAAAATCATGCGATTTATCAACTTGAATTACACTTAAGTACCGAAGAAAATCATGATATACAGGCTGAAAATGGACATTGAATTACACTTAAGCACTGCCCCCGAACCCCTCAATCGACAATACTTATATTGTGCCCGTGCGACTTCAAAATCCTAGTTCCGCCACTGTGCGGAAGACAACATGAGATCTGAAGTATATATGGGTGCCAACTAAGCCTCATTTGTTAACGGTAAATAATATGTTATCATTTAATTTTTGATAAAATTTCTAATATTTGCCTGTTACTCACTAAATGCTAATTTAATATGCTGGTAAGCTGTGTTATGATGGCGGCTACACTTTCATATGGACAAATTTTGAACAAATTTTGCAATTTGATGGTGAACAAACTTTATGTTTGGCTGGTTGTTTAAACATGTTATTTTTCATATTATTTTAATAGTGGACCACATCGGTTTTGTTAGATTTTTTCAAGATCATTAAATTTCATGCAACCAAAATCAAGAAATTTGGTCCAAGAGCACTATATGCGATCAATCAATGTAAACGGATAGTCGCCAAAGCAGCTTTTCTGCTCTATGCAGGGACATAGTTAAACGAAACAAGTTTAATCCAAGTGGCACCGCTACAGAAACAAAACAAGTTTAATCCAAATGCATATTCAGTTTTCAGCGTGCAAGGTGCCAAAGAAAGGATATTGGGGGGCGGGGGACTGCCCATAAGCCGTTATCTATTGTATGTAGAGACTTTTTTCGAGGAAAAATAATTAATCGCCTAGACCATCGTTGAGACCGTGGAAACCACGATCATCGATCATGAAGATCGCGGAGCGGGGAGGAACCTAATAGTAGGAAGTTGATGCCCCAGATCTCACCGAGAGTGGAAGGCAATCATGAAATATCAAGGAAGAACCTGATCACGGAAGAGCAAGGAGCAGAGAAGAACCTAAAGGTGGAAGAGCGTGGAGTAGGGAGGAATCTGAAGCGCCGACCTGTTCTATGAGGATTGCGAGTTAGTGATTTTATTTGGCGAAAATGAGTATATCTAAAAATTGATGGATTAAGGTGGGAAGACTGAAAAAATAGAACTGACCTTAATTTTGTAAATTTTGGAGTTTAACGTAGGCAAAAATGTTATAATATAAAGAGCATTTTGGCGAAGTCAATGTTACACCAAATACTCTTTTTCACTTATAATAGTATAGATCATAAACAATAATAATATTATTGAAAGTTTAGTTTAATGAATTTTTAAATATTTCAGTTGACGTGATGATCCAATCATGGATAGGTACAACGAGGCAAAGCTGGGTGATGATTTATTAAGCGTCTTGATATTAGTACCCCTCTTTTGGCTCTTCGCACACCATCAAAATTTTCCTAAAACTCATTTCAACCTAATAGCCCTCTCTCAACCTTCGCCGAGCCTGACACCCACAACTCCATGGTATTCTCGTCGCATAACAGGCTAATCGCTCCCACATTCTGGCAATTTTGCCTCTGATATCCGCTAATTTCACCATTGTGTCCTCGGTTACGAAAAATTTGAAGGAGGCCGTTTTTTGGAAGTCATTGTGTTCAAGATAAACAAGTTTTCTCAATCTTCGCCCAACCAAAAATAGCAGAATTATTATTCCCAAAGAAAAATTTACAATTATGCATATCAATATTTAATTAAAATCAATGATTAACATGTAGCACCTTGCACGCTTAGATGAATTTAAGCATTTTATGTTTTTTGAACACAATAGTATATCTCCCTGAGATTGTTCTTTCATCGAATGTTTAGTCATTTGAGTTCCTGAACTAACCTATGTTCATACGTACATCCCCAAATGCGCATTGATATTGTAACTTGTTGAAGGCTATGTTAATAAGTTGGTCAATGAAGGACGGGCGGGCCTGTGCATTTTAGTATGTCAAATTTGTCTTTTAGTTTGATGGCCTTTCCTTATTTGCCTCATGTCACTTCCCTGAAAGGAGAATGCTAAATTTGTTCCAAATCATTCTTAGCCCGTAGCTTAAGTTGATACTTATAATTATTCATATGACCTGCACATGTGCCTTAAATAGTTAAATTATGTTTCTTCCAATGTTACAGTCATAATGTCTTTGGGAGATAAAAGTTATATATAAAAAAAGATTTTTTGTGCTGTTTTTATTTCGATGAATTATATAAATTTTTTTCTTTCTTTCTTTCTCTTTCTTTCTCTTTCTTTCTCTTTCTTTCTCTTTCTTGCGAGCTGTGTATCAATTGATCAATAAATAAAAGGTTTCAAAACCCATTGCATTCTATTTCTATGAGAATAAATTTAGATTAAAAATAAATAAAATTTTAGGATTGCATATATCAAATGAAGGTATAAAAAAGATGCAAGTAAAAAATGAGGAAAAATATAGCCGACAAAATTTTAAGCACGTCTAGTCGTCTACAGCGATTATTCACGCAATGCTCCTTACCTGGGCTGCTCTATAACAACGTGCCTCGAAACGTGTAGCACTTAGATGGAACGAGCGGCCCATTTCGCCTGCCAACTGCCGAGATCTCCCGTGGGGATCACAAGTAATCCGCCGTTCGATTCGCGGACTCTTTTGAAAAGCCTCGCTGGCGCGTCCGTTTGCTCGTGGCCGGTCTTCGTACATGTCCCGAATGTCTCCATCCATTGCTTAACGCTACATCTCTTCTTCTTGATCTCCCTCTCGCTCGTGCCGAAGGGTTCTGTCTCATTCAGGCTATTACTCTGGGCTGCTCCTCTTCGCCATGGCCACGAGGAAGCGGACCTTGCTCAAGGTCATCGTTCTCGGGGACAGCGGGTGAGAATCTTTCATCCGTGTTTTTCTCGATCTTATGTCTGGTATATCGAGCTTGCCTCTGGTTATCATCATTTTCAATGCTTCGTGTTTTACCTTCTGGAATTTTATTTTGTTTGTGTATTTCTTAGTTTTCTCTCTATCCTAATTGTTCTGTTTGTGGAAATCTCCAGCGTGGGAAAGACGTCGTTGATGAATCAGTATCCTTGAGTTTATGTGGCTTTCGGGGTTTTTTTTTTGCTTTAGCAGTGGCTCTGATCTGACCACAGTTTCCGATTTGGATTTCGTCCTTTTCCAAGGCGTCCGGTTAGGGTTTTTCCTTTCTCCGCATTCTCACCAATTTAGGGTAATTCATAATTTGCCCTGAAAATAAATTTTTTTTTGCCTTCTGCAAATCTTAGGGATGGGAGCTAGGTATCATAAGCATTATTGCGTTTGCTTTACTTTAATACTTCGACGGATTGGTCAAACTTCGCCCCAGCGCCATTAATCATTTACATAGCGATTATTCACACGATGTCCCTTACCTGTGCAGCTCTATATCATCTGTTCATGGCATGCTCGTCTTATTGTTGTGATTTTTTTCTTCTGTTTTGGTCATCTTCACATTGTTTCCTTAGCCTTCTGGTTAGATATGTACAGAAGAGGTTCATTCAACAGTACAAAGCCACCATTGGTGCTGATTTTGTTACAAAAGAAGTTCTGATTGGTGACAGGATTGTAACTCTGCAGGTAAGTAGTACATAAAGTAGTTCTGATTGTGAATTTCATTGTTATCTAGATCATGGTTACTTATTTTATAATGTTATCTATCATGCAATGTGTTGGTTCCTTGTTGTTATACTCGAACAATATAAAGTTAGTTGGTGAGATCATTCGTGATTATTTTCTCTTTATTGCTATTTTTTGTAACCGATGACAGCCTATCATCTATGCCTATAATTTTAGCCAACATCTAGATCTCTGTAGATTTAGACAACATCTTGATATATTTAGATTTAACCAACATCTTGATGCTAAAATATGATCTACATGCAATTTATGAATTATTATTTCATGATATTTGTTAACCAAATAGCTGACATTTGCTATTAATATGACATCACTAGCAAATTTCAGCAATGCAAAATTAAATATTGTGATATCCATACCTTACGTCATTTTTTGTCATTTACCGATAGATATGGGATACAGCGGGCCAGGAGAGATTTCAAAGTCTTGGTGTTGCATTCTATAGGGGAGCTGATTGTTGTATCTTGGTTTATGATGTCAATGTCCTTAGGTCCTTTGACACTCTTGACAACTGGCATGATGATTTTCTAAGACAGGTTTGCAATCTGGTCTTAATTCTTCTTTTTGCTTGCCCTTTGCCTTATTTTTTTGGAGAGATTTCCACAAAGCAATATTATGTGTTTCATTCTTCCTGATCATGCAAGTTATTGATTAGCATATTAAAATTTCTATGCCCAGAAAGGTTCATGCTTTGATTTGCTCTCTTGTTTAATATATTTAAAAAGCGGTAGTATTTTATCTTATCTAGTGTTTGGTTGAAAGTAAAACAAAACATAGTAGAATATTCATGTACTTAAAATCCTGCATTTTTCTTGATTCTCTTGTTAAGAAAATGTGACAAAGTTAGTTGTACTTTTTTTTCCTTCTTTAATATCATAGGTCTGTTGTACAACCTCGTACCCGTCGGGTAGGACCCTCCCCAGATAGCGGGGACCCGTGGTGTCCCGTGATTGACTAGCATTGACCGGGGTGCGGTTAGGACTCATATTCTTAAATAAACAAAGAATGGGGATGCGAGTAGCGGAGTTTGGTGTGCGTTTAGAAAAGAGGGTTGCGGATAGCCATGTTTGGCTAGGGTTTTTTATAAAACCTAAAAATAAACTCAAAAGGAGGAGCTTTTCCTTTTCAGCCGCAAGAGGAGCCGTCGCCCTTCCCCCCCCCCCCCCCCCCCCCCCCCCCCTTCCTGTTCGCGCGCGTCTAGGGCAGCAGCAGCCGAGGCCCCCGCTCCCCGTCGCCCTTCCCCCCCTTTCGGTTCGCGCGCGTCTAGGGCAGCAGCAGCCGAGGCCCCCGCTCCCCGTCGCCCTTCCCCCCCTTTCGGTTCGCGCGCGTCTAGGGCAGCAGCAGCCGAGGCCCCCGCTCCCCGTCGCCCTTCCCCCCCTTTCGGTTCGCGCGCGTCTAGGGCAGCAGCAGCCGAGGCCCCCGCTCCCCGTCGCCCTTCCCCCTCTCGTCGCTCGTGAGCAAAAGGAGGACCCCCGATCTCCCTTCCTCCTCTCCCGTGGCCGACTGAGGCGAGATTCGGCCGGGAGCTCCTGCCGTCCGAGGCAAGATCCGGCCGGGAGCTCCTCTCCCGTGGCCGACCGAGGCGAGATCCGACCGGGAGCTCCTCTCCCGTGACAGACCGAGGCGAGATCCGGCCGGGAGCTCCTCTCCCGTGGCCGTCTGAGGCAAGATCCGGCCGGGAGCTCCTCTCCCGTGGCCGACCGAGGCGAGATCCGACCGGGAGCTCCTCTCCCGTGACCGACCGAGGCGAGATCCGGCCGGGAGCTCCTCTCCCGTGGCCGTCCGAGGCAAGATCCGGCCGGGAGCTCCTCTCCTGTGGCCGACCAAGGCGAGATCCGGCCGGGAGCTCCTCTCCCGTGGCCGACCGGAGCGAGGAGTGTCGGGGGCTTCTCTCCCGCCACTCCTTTTCTTGTCTCCAAAGCATGAAAGTGGAGGCATATCAGATCGTGTAAAGCCGCTATGGCCGCTGGACGTCGAGCTCGCGCAAGGTCTTCGGTTGCGACTTCGCCAAGGCACGCGTCAAGGGTAACGAATTTCAACTCGGACAGGTGAAGCCTTCAATTCTCATATTTGCATGGAAGCCACTCTCCACCTACGGGTGGGGGAGGGAGCTCTCCGACGGGTTGACGTGCGCGTCCCCGCTATTAACTGCATTAGCGCCCGGAAGTGTGAGTACGGCTTTAGGCATTCTGTGTGAAGCCCATCCGGGTGTGTAGACCGGATTGGTGATGTTGCTGTGTGAAGCCCATCCGGGTGTGTAGACTGGATTGGTGATGTTGCTGTGTGAAGCCCATCCGGGTGTGTAGACCGGATTGGTGATGTTTCTGTGTGAAGCCCGTCCGGACGTGGGGGCCGGATTGGTGATGTTCTGGGGACCCCGGAGAAGACTCTGTGGAAGATATTTAGTATTTGCTCGTATTTGTAAAATGTCGCCGCCTCGGGAAAGGGGTGTGGGCAATGTAGCTCGGTTTGCTTCAATTGGCCGAGGCTCAGTTTGCTACCGCATGGCGAGACGTTGGCGTACAGGTGTCGCAGTACCAAGCAGGGGGTTGAAGGGCTTATTTATTTATATTTGCCGGCCTGCGTGCCGAAGTATGGAGCTTATGCTCTTGTAAATTAAAATGCCTGTGATGCCCTCTTTATGTAGCTTATATTTTTATCGTAGGCGGGTGGTGTTTTCATGAACCACTCGCCCCGTGGGAACCCCGAGGTGAAATTACCGGGAAGACCTTAAGGGGCAATTAATTAACTCTTAGAACGGCGGAGTTACGCTGTCGGCAGTCCCATTTGGGCTGCGTATAGTCAGACTGTTTGTCGGGATTACGCTATTGGCGGCCCGGACGAGGAACGCTACAAATAGATCCAAGAGAGCACCTTTAGGAGGGGGATTCGGTTTGGGATTTCCCTTTAGATGTTTTGGTTGGCCAAGAGAGTCTCCCAATGGTGCTTTGTCTCAGCTTTGGCTTGGGAGGGGAAGCGCTCAACGATCTTCCGGGTTAGTGGAGGGACCTCCTCGCTGTGACTAAGGTCTTAGTCAATCTTCCTAGTTTCCGGTCTACCTTCTCTGAGGGATCAGTAAGGGCTAGCCGCCCCTCATCTCGGTGAGGGCCCCGAACTCCACAAGAGACCGAGAAATCGGTTTCAACATTTTGGTGCGGTGAGCGTGGAGTGTGGCTGGTCCAAGAAAGTTCCAAAGAGCAGGCATGACAGGAGGCGAGGATCAAGGCGAGGGGTTCAGCGAGCCACCGCAGGTGGTAACACCGAGGATGTTCGCGGATTTCAGGAGGGAGGTGCCGAAAAATATTCTACGTGCCAATCTTCTTCTGAACTTTTTTCTACTTGAAGTGATCCCGAAAAATGTATATACCATTTTTTCTCCCCTACGACATTCACTTTTGCACAAGCCAAGTATACATCATAAAGAAATTCTAGACGTAAGACGAAGAGATCTGGTACTAGCAACTAATGCTGTGAAGTGAATCATTGAGAGGTTTCGTGGTTCAATGTCATTTTTTTTAGTAAGATAGAAAATGCAAAGTCTCTTCAACCGGATAAATGCTCATTTCGGAGGAGACATTGTCATCTCAGAGTTTTCTTGTGAGCATCTATAAACATCGCGTTTAAAACTTTTATTTTCTTGTATCAGTTAAGTCCAGGAAGCTCTACGCCACAGTTGTTGCCAAATAGGGATGACATAATGTCATAGAGAGAGTCAATTTACTCAAATGGTCTACCACAACAAAGATTATTTCCTTCCAGTGAGATCTAGACACTGCATTTACTGATATAGTCGTGAAAGGTGACCTTGAGCTTCTTCCAATAATAGAGTTGTTTGGGCAATTAAGTGGTTGTTATTCCTGAATGCCCACCAATTCCAGTGTCATGATATAACTGTAATCAAAGTTTCTTAACTTCATCATCTACAGTTACAAACTTTCACTTCCGCTTCAACACTCTATTAACACCCTGATATTCGGGCTTATATGTATTATCTTCTTTCCTCTTAACTAATTCTTCTACTATAAAATGTGACCCCAATAGCCTCATGTACGTTTGATTCTTTGCAATAGATAAGATGTCATAACTACTAGGGCCGCTAGTCATGCCTCAACTTCCTGGTGTTGTCTTGACAAACCATTTGCACCGTTGTTTTCACTAAATTTTTCATATGCAAGTCATATCCCAGAAACTTGGTGATATATTTTTGGTGTTGTTGAGTGGTGTTTCTCCGCTTCATCAAATATTTTGACCATGATGGTTTGTGCTAATATAAAAATGTGTTCCTATCAGATAATGTTAAAACGATAGTAAGTTAAATGTGCTAATCACTAGCCCAAATATTTTATTGACCGAGTTTTTGTCGAAGAAGGGTAAAATTGCAGACGCTACTGCTAAGCTTTTTATTTAAGGTGCATATCCTTTTCAAAAATAAGGGTAAGAACCATACAGATTGCGTTTTACTTGATCTTATGGCCAGTTTTACACTTAACATTGAAGAAAGTTATTTACATCTCAAAATAGGCGGTGTTAGTACTTTTTACTTGGTTCAAGAATTGTGCGCTCAATAAGGCTTGATCCGGCCTGCACTATGATTTTGGCTTCACAAGGCTTCCGATTTTGTTTATCATGCCGCTCTTGCGATTTTGCCCCATTCTGTGAGCCCCGTTCTCATGAGATTCCAGGTTATGCCTAGATTATTTTACCCTATCCATTGTCGAGAAGTTGATAGCGTTTTAGAAGCTTGAACTCAATTGGGAAGGGCCGTATATTGTGAATGAGGCGCTCAGGTCCGGGGGATATCATCTCCAGGATGTGGAAGGGGTACCCCTCGGCCGGGCTAGAAGTGGAGATAACCTGAGAAGATTTTATCCTTGAAAGTTCTTTCCTTTTATATATATAACTATTAAATTCTTTGACTATTGTGACTCATATGTTGGCTTGGTGACTAAAAAGTTGTATATGTTGGTGCTGGAATGCCCCAGATCGATTCCGCTCCCGGGCTCTCACCTAGACGGGGGGTTCAGGTTGATCTCTGGAGAGGCTGGCAAGGTTGGATATGTTGGTGCTGGAATGCCCCAGATCGATTCCTCTCCCGGGCTCTCACCTAGACGGGGGGTTCAGGTTGATCTCTGGAGAGGCTGGCAAGGTTGGATATGTTGGTGCTGGAATGCCCCAGATCGATTCCGCTCCCGGGCTCTCACCTAGACGGGGGGTTCAGGTTGATCTCTGGAGAGGCTGGCAAGGTTAGATATGTTGGTGCTGGAATGCCCCAGATCGATTCCGCTCCCGGGCTCTCACCTAGACGGGGGGTTCAGGTTGATCTCTGGAGAGGCTGGCAAGGTTGGATATGTTGGTGCTGGAATGCCCCAGATCGATTCCGCTCCCGGGCTCTCACCTAGACGGGGGGTTCAGGTTGATCTCTGGAGAGGCTGGCAAGGTTGGATATGTTGGTGTTGGAATGCCCCAGATTGATTCCTCTCCCGGGCTCTCACCTAGACGGGGGGTTCAGGTTGATCTCTGGAGAGGCTGGCAAGGTTGGATATGTTGGTGCTGGAATGCCCCGGATCGATTCCGCTCCCGGGCTCTCACCTAGACGGGGGGTTCAGGTTGATCTCTGGAGAGGCTGGCAAGGTTGGATATGTTGGTGCTGGAATGCCCCAGATCGATTCCGCTCCCGAGCTCTCACCTAGATGGGGGGTTCAGGTTGATCTCTGGAGAGGCTGGCAAGGTTGGATATGTTGGTGCTGGAATGCCCCAGATCGATTCCGCTCCCGGGCTCTCACCTAGACGGGGGGTTCAGGTTGATCTCTGGAGAGGCTGGCAAGGTTGGATATGTTGGTGCTGGAATGCCCCAGATCGATTCCGCTCCCGGGCTCTCACCTAGACGGGGGGTTCAGGTTGATCTCTGGAGAGGCTGGCAAGGTTGGATATGTTGGTGCTGGAATGCCCCAGATCGATTCCGCTCCCGGGCTCTCACCTAGATGGGGGGTTCAGGTTGTTCTCTGGAGAGGCTAGCAATGATGTGCTTTGAGAGTAACAAAATAATAGTATATGCTAAGGCTAGTAGGGCCTGGATTGCTCTGAGTGATCCCGCTGTCAGGCTCTTATTAGCTGGCAGGGCAGGAAGGCCTCATGGAGATGAATTGTTTTTTCTTCGAGTGATCCCGCTGTCAGGCTCTCACTAGCTGACAGGGCTGGAAGGCATTCGAAGGAAAGTTATTTTTGAAAAAGCGCCCCCCGAGCAGACCCGCTGACCAGGCTCTCACCTAGCTGGCAGGGCCGTAGGCTCACTCGATGGCAGGTCCCAAAGGCTTTAGCATATAAGGAATCAGTTACGCTTGATAAATTGATAGTTTTTCACTGACAATCGAAGTTCTTCAAGAATAGTTTTGAAAACAGAAGCTTAAGATAATAAATCCTACAATGGCGCAACCTTATTCGATTAATTTTAGAAACAAAATCAGATTCATTTTGAATTGTTAATGCATGATTGTTTATGTAATCATTGTAGATAATCGTGAGCATTCTATTCCACAGCACCATCAATCATCCCTGAGGCCCATTCCTGAATAACACAATATGCAACAGTAAAAAGAACTGCGATCTAAATTATGAGTTTGCTTGCTAATAGACATTAAGTGGCATGACATTCTGAGAACCTGAAGGGCATAGTATCTCTACCATAAAAAAGAAGGCATAGTGTATAACCAAGGTTGTTGACAATCAAATTGATCATTTGAAGGCAACAAAGGGAAAAGTTATCACATCAAGACAAATATGAGCACAAAAAAGAGAAGAATCATCATTCATATGATTATATACCCATAATTTTTTTTTGGGTCGGTTCCCACCCGTCGGATACTTGGGGTTGGACATTTCTTTCCGAGCGTGAGACACGCTCGCAAAGAGCGGGGATTGTGTACAACCCCGTACCCGTCGGGTAGGACCCTCCCCAGATAGCGGGGACCCGTGGTGTCCCGTGATTGACTAACATTGACCGGGGTGCGGTTAGGACCCATATTCTTAAATAAACAAAGAATGGGGATGCGAGTAACGGAGTTTGGTGTGCGTTTAGAAAAGAGGGTTGCGGATAGCCATGTTTGGCTAGGGTTTTTTATAAAACCTAAAAATAAACTCAAAAGGAGGAGCTTTTCCTTTTCAGCCGCAAGAGGAGCCGTCGCCCTTCCCCCCCCCTTCCTGTTCGCGCGCGTCTAGGGCAGCAGCAGCCGAGGCCCCCGCTCCCCGTCGCCCTTCCCCCCCTTTCGGTTCGCGCGCGTCTAGGGCAGCAGCAGCCGAGGCCCCCGCTCCCCGTCGCCCTTCCCCCCCTTTCGGTTCGCGCGCGTCTAGGGCAGCAGCAGCCGAGGCCCCCGCTCCCCGTCGCCCTTCCCCCCCTTTCGGTTCGCGCGCGTCTAGGGCAGCAGCAGCCGAGGCCCCCGCTCCCCGTCGCCCTTCCCCCTCTCGTCGCCCGTGAGCAAAAGGAGGACCCCCGATCTCCCTTCCTCCTCTCCCGTGGCCGACCGAGGCGAGATCCGGCCGGGAGCTCCTCTCCCGTGGCCGTCCGAGGCAAGATCCGGCCGGGAGCTCCTCTCCCGTGGCCGACCGAGGCGAGATCCGACCGGGAGCTCCTCTCCCGTGACCGACCGAGGCGAGATCCGGCCGGGAGCTCCTCTCCCGTGGCCGTCCGAGGCAAGATCCGGCCGGGAGCTCCTCTCCCGTGGCCGACCGAGGCGAGATCCGACCGGGAGCTCCTCTCCCGTGACCGACTGAGGCGAGATCCGGCCGGGAGCTCCTCTCCCGTGTCCGTCCGAGGCAAGATCCGGCCGGGAGCTCCTCTCCCGTGGCCGACCAAGGCGAGATCTGGCCGGGAGCTCCTCTCCCGTGGCCGACCGGAGCGAGGAGTGTCGGGGGCTTCTCTCCCGCCACTCCTTTTCTTGTCTCCAAAGCATGAAAGTGGAGGCATATCAGATCGTGTAAAGCCGCTATGGCCGCTGGACGTCGAGCTCGCGCAAGGTCTTCGGTTGCGACTCCGCCAAGGCACGCGTCAAGGGTAACGAATTTCAACTCGGGCAGGTGAAGCCTTCAATTCTCATATTTGCATGGAAGCCACTCTCCACCTACGGGTGGGGGGAGGGAGCTCTCCGACGGGTTGACGTGCGCGTCCCTGCTATTAACTGCATTAGCGCCTGGAAGTGTGAGTACGGGTTTAGGCATTCTGTGTGAAGCCCATCCGGGTGTGTAGACCGGATTGGTGATGTTGCTGTGTGAAGCCCATCCGGGTGTGTAGACTGGATTGGTGATGTTGCTGTGTGAAGCCCATCCGGGTGTGTAGACCGGATTGGTGATGTTTCTGTGTGAAGCCCGTCCGGACGTGGGGGCCGGATTGGTGATGTTCTGGGGACCCCGGAGAAGACTCTGTGGAAGATATTTAGTATTTGCTCGTATTTGTAAAATGTCGCCGCCTCGGGAAAGGGGTGTGGGCAATGTAGCTCGGTTTGCTTCAATTGGCCGAGGCTCAGTTTGCTACCGCATGGCGAGACGTTGGCGTACAGGTGTCGTAGTACCAAGCAGGGGGTTGAAGGGCTTATTTATTTATATTTGCCGCAAGAGGAGCCGTCGCCCTTCCCCCCCCTTCCTGTTCGCGCGCGTCTAGGGCAGCAGCAGCCGAGGCCCCCGCTCCCCGTCGCCCTTCCCCCCCTTTCGGTTCGCGCGCGTCTAGGGCAGCAGCAGCCGAGGCCCCCGCTCCCCGTCGCCCTTCAAACCTCTTGCTACGCACCTGACTCCGAAGTGAGGATATTTGGGCGGTGCCTAATCTTTGGTTTGATCCGAGTCTGACTCCGTAGCGCCCCCTTTCGGTTCGCGCGCGTCTAGGGCAGCAGCAGCCGAGGCCCCCGCTCCCCGTCGCCCTTCCCCCCCTTTCGGTTCGCGCGCGTCTAGGGCAGCAGCAGCCGAGGCCCCCGCTCCCCGTCGCCCTTCCCCCTCTCGTCGCCCGTGAGCAAAAGGAGGACCCCCGATCTCCCTTCCTCCTCTCCCGTGGCCGACCGAGGCGAGATTCGGCCGGGAGCTCCTGCCGTCCGAGGCAAGATCCGGCCGGGAGCTCCTCTCCCGTGGCCGACCGAGGCGAGATCCGACCGGGAGCTCCTCTCCCGTGACCGACCGAGGCGAGATCCGGCCGGGAGCTCCTCTCCCGTGGCCGTCTGAGGCAAGATCCGGCCGGGAGCTCCTCTCCCGTGGCCGACCGAGGCGAGATCCGACCGGGAGCTCCTCTCCCGTGACCGACCGAGGCGAGATCCGGCCGGGAGCTCCTCTCCCGTGGCCGTCCGAGGCAAGATCCGGCCGGGAGCTCCTCTCCCGTGGCCGACCAAGGCGAGATCCGGCCGGGAGCTCCTCTCCCGTGGCCGACCGGAGCGAGGAGTGTCGGGGGCTTCTCTCCCGCCACTCCTTTTCTTGTCTCCAAAGCATGAAAGTGGAGGCATATCAGATCGTGTAAAGCCGCTATGGCCGCTGGACGTCGAGCTCGCGCAAGGTCTTCGGTTGCGACTTCGCCAAGGCACGCGTCAAGGGTAACGAATTTCAACTCGGACAGGTGAAGCCTTCAATTCTCATATTTGCATGGAAGCCACTCTCCACCTACGGGTGGGGGAGGGAGCTCTCCGACGGGTTGACGTGCGCGTCCCCGCTATTAACTGCATTAGCGCCCGGAAGTGTGAGTACGGCTTTAGGCATTCTGTGTGAAGCCCATCCGGGTGTGTAGACCGGATTGGTGATGTTGCTGTGTGAAGCCCATCCGGGTGTGTAGACTGGATTGGTGATGTTGCTGTGTGAAGCCCATCCGGGTGTGTAGACCGGATTGGTGATGTTTCTGTGTGAAGCCCGTTCGGACGTGGGGGCCGGATTGGTGATGTTCTGGGGACCCCGGAGAAGACTCTGTGGAAGATATTTAGTATTTGCTCGTATTTGTAAAATGTCGCCGCCTCGGGAAAGGGGTGTGGGCAATGTAGCTCGGTTTGCTTCAATTGGCCGAGGCTCAGTTTGCTACCGCATGGCGAGACGTTGGCGTACAGGTGTCGCAGTACCAAGCAGGGGGTTGAAGGGCTTATTTATTTATATTTGCCGGCCTGCGTGCCGAAGCATGGAGCTTATGCTCTTGTAAATTAAAATGCCTGTGATGCCCTCTTTATGTAGCTTATATTTTTATCGTAGGCGGGTGGTGTTTTCATGAACCACTCGCCCCGTGGTAACCCCGAGGTGAAATTACCGGGAAGACCTTAAGGGGCAATTAATTAACTCTTAGAACGGCGGAGTTACGCTGTCGGCAGTCCCATTTGGGCTGCGTATAGTCAGACTGTTTGTCGGGATTACGCTATTGGCGGCCCGGACGAGGAACGCTACAAATAGACCCAAGAGAGCACCTTTAGGAGGGGGATTCGGTTTGGGATTTCCCTTTAGATGTTTTGGTTGGCCAAGAGAGTCTCCCAATGGTGCTTTGTCTCAGCTTTGGCTTGGGAGGGGAAGCGCTCGACGATCTTCCGGGTTAGTGGAGGGACCTCCTCGCTGTGACTAAGGTCTTAGTCAATCTTCCTAGTTTCCGGTCTACCTTCTCTGAGGGATCAGTAAGGGCTAGCCGCCCCTCATCTCGGTGAGGGCCCCGAACTCCACAAGAGACCGAGAAATCGGTTTCAACATTTGTGATCCGGGAGGGCTGTGAGGGGTGATAGTGCGTGGATAGGAGAAATCTCAGAAAATGAGTGAGGTTAGTCATTTTGGTGCTTCATGCTGAAAGGAGGTCGAAGAAGAGCTAGCGGTGATGAGAAGGTTCTCTGGGTGAGGTCAACGCTCTGATAATCGAGGAGAATGTTTTTTGAGTGAGGTTGGTGGTCGCTCGAAGCATAGAGTTTGTCGAGAAAGAGGCTAGTTTTGGCTGCTGAGGTCCTTGGGGCTTGGTCAGTGACTGTTGCATTTGAGGCAGGGAGGAGATCAAGGAAGAGTTTGGTGACATGAATTTAGGCAAGAAGACAGTTTGATGAGTGTGTTATTATATTTCTGTGCTTCTTATTTTCTTTGAGTATTTTAGTCTGTCATCTTGTACAGCCTTCTTGGGCTAAGCCCCCGTTGTATATATTGGTCATTCATGACCTAAAGCAATATAAAATAAATAATGTTCCTCCCTACATATATAAAGTTTAGGTTGTGTTTGATGCCATAAATTATTTATTGAGTAATGACAAAACCACTTTTATCTGATTGTCTTCCAGGCTAGCCCTTCAAATCCTGGTACATTTCCATTTATCCTACTTGGAAACAAGATTGATGTCGATGGTGGGAATAGCAGGGTGGTAAGACTTGATAACATGCTTTCTGTTGTTAGTACAATACTATTGTCATTCTTCTCCTAAATTCTTGAACTCATTCAGGTTTCTGAGAAGAAAGCAAAAGAATGGTGCGCTTCCAGGGGGAACATACCCTACTTTGAAACATCAGCAAAAGAAGATTACAATGTGGATGCTGCATTCCTTTCTGTTGCCCAACTGGCTCTAGAGAAAGACCTTGATCAGGATATGTAAGTATTATTACAAATTTAATTTAATCATCATGAACCTTATCCCTACAGTTTGGCATTAACGTATTTTCAATTGGGTGAAAAGGTGGCTTTCTACTGACGATTGCCATCGTCTTAGACCCCTGGGTCTCACTTGAGACACTTCTTGGGGATATTCCTGTGAGAAGTACTCATTGGAATCTTCGGTTGACTTTGGAAGGCGGTTGAATCTTCAATGCCTAACCCATTATTATTGAGTGCTTATTGAGGTGTTTGTAAATCTTCCTTGCACAACTTTATACTTGTTAACGTTGGTCAATCTACTGTTTTTATACCCTCTGTTTTGCATGTCCTGTTCACCAGGTACTTTCTTGGCTATCTTATATTTTCTACTCCCACCATCTCTTTACCATAGTTATTTCTCTATTAGTCTCATGTTGAATATCAATCTTAATTTTCAGATTTATGTCTCACTCGCCTTGTCTACTAACAAGTACTTTCACTGCTTAACACTAGAATATAAATGTCTAAATATAATAAGTATTAGTACGAAATGAGAATTTAGAGAATAAAATAGGAGGCAAAAATAAATTATTTTCCTTGAATAAAAATTACCTTCAACACATATACAAGATGCTTCTTATATAGAGAGAAGGAGAAGGAGCTAAGAATGAATTCAAGATGTGGGACTAAAAGAGCCTAAGAGAGGAATGACCCAATGGGCCATTTATACATGGGCTAAGTAGATTGCGTATGAATAAACTATTTATGGGTCTTCTCTAACACTCTCCCGCAAGCCGGAGCTTACAAGTCGTAGGCGCCAAACTTGGAAAGAAACTGCTGATATAGTTAGCGAGGCAAGGCCTTAGTGAGAATATTTGAAACTTGATCAGCAACTGACACACATCGTAGAATCAATTTTCGAAGTTGAACCTTTTCTTGGTCAAAATGACAGTCGACTTTGATGTGTTTTGTGCGCTCATGAAACACAGGATTTTCAGCTATATGGATAGCAGCTTGGCTATCGCAGAAGAGAACAACCGGTGATGGAAGTTTGACTCCTACGTTAGTAAGAAGACTTTCTAGCCATGTGAGTTTTGAAACAACGGCGGCCATGGAACGATACTCCTCTTTAGCAGAGGAGCGAGAAACCACAATATGCTTCTTTCTTCGCCAAGTAACCAAATTTTCACCAAAATACGTACAGTGACCACTAGTGGATTGACGATCATCTAGGGACCCATCATAATCAACATCGCAGTATGCAATGAGAGACAAAGAAGTAGAAGGTTTGTACACCAGTTCTTGTCCTGGAGCATTCTTTAAGTGTTTAAGAAAATGAGGTGCCCTAAAAATTGCACAGTGCCCGTGCGCGAAGGAAAATGCACGATCATACTTAAAAAACGCACGATGAGGCCTGAAATAAGGGGTTTCTCGGGTCAATCACGGTAACACGTGCACGAACGTGCGCACCCCACGCGCGAAGAAACTGCTTCCAATCGTGTGATGTTCAGCAAATCAACGTCTGCCCGTGCGCGTACAAACACACGACCGTGCGTGTACAAAATGCACGGGCAGATGCATTTTCACATCAAAATCAACTGCGGCCACCCCATAACTCACAAATACGATCATAGAGGATATTTAAATGAAGATTAAGGCCTATACAACATATAAACCATGAATAAGAGGGAGATGTGGTCTCCCTCATGCATGGAATGCCTAAAACTCACTCTAACTAGCATGAAAACGCTCAACTGGTGACTTTGAAGATTTTCAATGATTTGATATGAAAAACTAATGAGGATGAGCAATTATGATGTGAAAAACAATGCTAGAAGAGTATCAAAACACTATATGAAATATGCTCATCAAATACCCCCAGACATGAACTATTGCTCGTCCCGAGCAAACCACTCTACTCACGGGTATTAGACGAGACTAAATACTCATTTTGAAACTGAAAATAGGTAGTGGATAGGGAAGTTCCATGCCCGATGTGAAATAGAAAATATACTAGAAAGTCTTCATATGCATACTAAATATCTACACTCTTTTCAATATAATATCAACAAGCAATATCCACTCCTACGAAAGAACTACACGGATCGTCCTAGATTGAGCGTGAGTAGAATGTAGCATGACTACGAAGCTTAGCATTATCTTCGTAAGAGTACGGGGCAGACTCCAAAGAAATCCATCAATGATGATGGCTATAGGATTGCCCGGTCACACTCTCTCCACAACACTAGATAAATCTAACTCTACAAATCGTTTGGGTTTAGAATTGGGATAAAACGTTTAGGCTTGAGTTTAAAGTGAGACATAACAAAAGATAAACATGATTGCTTTAAATCACACTTAAACAAAATGCGAGCTTGTATAAAAAATGATACTACCAAAGAGATAAAATGTGAGACGTGACGCCCCCCCCAGACTTGAACTTTTATAACTGGTGTGTCTCACCTTAAACTCAAGCCTAAACGGGTATTATTTTAGACTAAATACTCGTTTTGAAACTGAAAATAGGTAATGGATAGGGAAGTTCCATGCCCGATGTGAAATAGAAAATATACTAGAAAGACTTCATATGCATACTAAATATCTACACTCTTTTCAATATAATATCAACAAGTAATATCCACTCCTACGAAAGAACTACACAGATCGTCCTAGATTGAGCGTGAGTAGAATGTAGCATGACTATGAAGCTTAGCATTATCTTCGTAAGAGTACGGGGCAGACTTCAAAGAAATCCATCAATGATGATGGCTATAGGATTGCCCGGTCACACTCTCTCCACAACACTAGATAAATCTAACTCTACGAATAGGGTTTAGAATTGGGATAAAACGTTTAGGCTTGAGTTTAAGGTGAGACATAACAAAAGATAAACATGACGGCTTTAAATAAAACTTAAACAAAATGCGAGCTTGTATAAAAAATGATACTACCAAAGAGATAAAATGTGAGACGTGACGCCCCCAGACTTGAACTTTTATAACTGGTGTGTCACTCTCAACTAGCCAAACAACTCTAAATCAGTTTTTTCTTCTCTTTTTCAATGATTTTCATTTTTTTTCTCTTTTTCTTTTTTCAAATGATTTTTCTTTTAAGTTTTTTCAACAAAACACTCAAATGATAGATTTTATGCGCACACCCAATCACAAAATTGCAACTTTCAAAACACAAGTAGAAAAACAGATTTTTCAATTCAGGTCAAATCTATGTGTGAGATTGGGTTGGGAATTTTAGGCTTTGGTGATTTTTAGGTGGGGGTGAATCGAAAGGATGGGTGCCAGACCCAAGTGTGTAAGCAATGGACATGTATAGGATAGGATGCAAATACACAATCGATCCAACAGAAGGCCTATGTCATATTCGTAAAATTTAACTAGCCTATGCAAATGCTTCGAGAGTCGCTAGAGGCAAGTTGTAGACATCGAGAAATGATGCCCTTTCATCAAAATCAGATAATGCCCAACTAGTGGCTTGCTACACACATCCCTACACTAATCGTCGGACGATACCGTATTCTAACTACGGGTGGATATAAACCGAAGATATTAAGTTAAAAGAGATGTAAACAAAGAAGCATACATAAAAATTATTCTAGAATTAAATTCTATTCAGCACACGTGCACTAAATTAGTTACACAGCACGAGTCACTATTTACTCCCATAATCATATTTTAAAAGAGATTTAGAATCTAACAACTATGAAATAAAGCAAGAAAGCTTGGAACTAATAATTGTTCAAACTTTAAGCGCGTGGGTGCGAAAATAAATGCACACGTGCGAGATTTTTTTAAAATTGGGCATATTTTGGAAAATAACGCTAACAGAATGCAAATGTGTGCAAAGTGAGCAGTCAGATAACACTATCTACCCCCAGACTTAAATGATGCATTGCCCTCAATGCATGATATGAAATTGAAAAACAAGTTAGGATAGAAAGCGCTCGGCGCGGGCTCGACCAAGATAAATATGCGAGCAGTCCGGATCCTGCAACATGGGTTAACGCCAAAACAAAACAAAATAGACAAACATAGACTAAAATTTAAATGCAGATAATCATGGGGTGCCTCCCATGCATAGTTATCAGGATCGCGATTCGGATCGTAGGATCCTATGATCCAGATTTTGTAAATCGATCCGGATCTTACCTATGATCTAATCGGCACTTCTACGACTGGTATCACGATCCTGATCTTAGGATCTTTAGGATCGCGATCCCGACCCGTTTCTATCGGTCCAGTCTAGGGGAACTAGAAAATGCCCAACCCTATATCCCGACCCCATTCAACCGGTCCAACACCCATACCCTGTCGCCTAACCCTATCCCATTCCTGACCCCCATACCCCATCACAAAATCATATCTTGCCGCTTTACCCTATATCAAGTGTCGACTGCCGACTACAAACGAAGGCCAAGGGCGACGTCTTCGATCACTTCTATTCCAGGCAACATCTTCCTTTTCCTTCCTTACCTAGTTTCATTTCAGGTAGTGTCAGTGTCTTCTCTTTCATTCTAGCGTATGAGCAATCCAGTGTTCAGCAATCTAGTGTTCAACAATCCAGTGGTAGTGTCAGTGTCTTCTCCTCCTTTCTAACGTACTAGCAATTTAGCGGCTAACAATCCAGCGGTTAGAAATCCAGCATACGAGCAATCCAGGCTTCCTGCATACGAGCAATCCATCAATCCAGGTCTGTCTTCCTGCTTCCAGGCTTCCAGTAATTCATCGGTCCAAATTCATTTTTACTATTAGTAGTCATTGGGCGTCTTACCTGAAACTGAAAGTGAAGTTTGAACGATATAATCTTTTTGATTTAGTTATTTAATTATTTTTTGATATAATTATTCACGTACCGCTCAATTTAATGATTTTTTTGTTAATTGAGCATATAATTGGATGATACAAAGTTCAATTTTATATTGTCTTAATTTATGAATGTTGTAGGATCTTGCGATCCTCGATCCAATCCTACGATCCGATCCAACATCAAAACGATCTCACATATGATCTCGATCCCGACAACCTTGCTCCAAAGAGTGCTTTGTTTAACGTCCTTGAGCTGGACCAAATATCTGTATTAGCATTTATATAATATAGTCCAGGTATAAATAAGGCTAAAACTAGCAATGCTTGAAAATTCTAATTACTACTAATATAAGCTCATCAAAATAATCAATTATACGCTGATTTGAAATAGTAACTACAGATAAAGGAAAAAAGGGTGGATGAACAATGGTAGGGGTGGATAGGTGGAGGGCTAATCCTCCATCCCCAAATCTCTTCATTTTTCGATCTCTTCTTCTCCTCCAACAACACTTCATCAAAGTAAAATCTCTTGCCATCCTACACCTAATCCCTCAAGGGAAACACGAGCAGTGACGATGGGTTGGAATAAGCGATGTGTACCGTCACTGCAATATGCTTTCCCTGCCAAGATTGCAGCTCAAGATTACCCAAAAATGGGTCTATAAATTCATAGTCCTGCAGGGGCATACAAGAAATAACATTAAATGTATCAGGAGGACAAGTAGGAAGAATAAATTTAGCAACCACAGGGGAATAAGAAAGAGGGTCTGGAAATAAAATGGACGAACTAAAAGAGTCAATAATAGAGGGAGTGACCCCGATCTCACTCCCATCAGGTTTCACAAAGGGATCATTACCGGTCGCAATAAATCACTGCAGTGAAAAGATGAGTTGCAAGAAACTTCGGTGATGAGTTGGAATTTCTCCTCCGGTGATGAGGTAGAACCTCCTCACTAGGGAAAATATTTTCCTCAGTGCAACTCGACACAACTTCGGGTTCCATACGCACCTCCTGCAAAACTAGATAATCGACAAGATCAAGAGACACATGCGTATTGGAGTCAAAAAAATTGGAGGATAAACAAAGCTCATGATAGATTCAGATAAAATATAGGAGCTATCCTCTGACACTGAATCCAAAGGTAGTGACCGTATTATAGAGGAAGGAAACTCCATCATGTCATTGTATTGCAAGAATCAACGGGGCAGCTGATGGAGATATCAGTTGTGCTCCCAAGAAAATAAGGGGGCACCACATATATCTCCTCAGCAACTGAAGGAAATGCGACACTGCTGATGAGAACATTTTCAATGCTCCCACTGCAGCATGGGGACACTGAATATCTCTCATCAGCAGAACTGGAGCAATGTAAGGAGTGGAGGGTGATAAGACGGTGATCACTGTCGGCTTATCATCCTCCTCTATTTACATTTTTAGTTGTTCATAATCCTTCACAGCATGACCCGTGCTCTTACAGTGCAAGCAGCGCTTCCCGGTAGGTCTCGACCATGAAGAGGCCAAACCGCTCGGTGAAGGCAATTCTCACATTGGAGACACGTAATTATAATAAGTGGGTTCATTGTATGAAGACCCATATGATGTGGATACTCCATATGATGAGTCATATGAAATATCATTATACATTCCTATATAACAATCATCCCGGTAGGTCTCGGCCATGAAGAGGCCAAACCGCCAGGTGAAGGCAATTCTCGCATTGGAGACACATAATTATAATAAGTGGGTTCATTGTATGAAGACCCATATGATGTGGATACTCCATATGATGAGTCATACGGATTATCATTATACATTCCTATATAACAATCATCACTACCATGACTTTGAAATTTACATCATTTACAAGGTTGACGAGAATACATTTTGGTGCAATGATAGATTCAAAAATAACATGAGCAAAATAATGACTCTGTTACGATGATGCATCCGCCAACGCACACCAGCTCGCAGGAGTCAAGGGAGCGCATATAGAAACCACCCCAATTAATTTGTGTAATTAATTGGTATTAATTAATTAATCTTAATTAATTAATATTAATTAAATCTGATTTTATATGTGAGCCCCCTCCTCCCTATATAAGGAGGAGGTATGAGAGTGTTATTTTCATCTTTTGATCATTAGGGTTTGACTCTCATTTGAGAGAGGGGTCTTAGGAGGAACCGGCCTCCTAGATCTTGGTCGACGTCCGCGCCGGATTGTATCCGTTTTCCCGTTTAATGCAAGCATGTCTCTTGATTTGTTCGATACTCCATCAATGGTCCGACCTGCCGCCCCCGTCCGCTCGTTCCAAGCTGCCGGGGATCAAACCCTGACGAACAACCGTTGCACCGCCTTCTCCATCGGTGCCAAGCTAGATCAGCAATCCGCCATGCTCGCCGACATCCTCGCCATGGTGCAACGCCTCCATGCCAAACACATTCGATTCCCTCTAGCGGCACATCTACAACGCCATTCCGACAAGCCGGTCGCCGCAACACCCCCGATCCAGACCGCGCCGATAGCGACAACAGCGGCAGAAGCCCGCACCTCCAGCGTCGTTTCCGCGCCGATTTCGGAAGCAGCAGCAGCAGCGGGCCACACCTCCAGCACCGTCTCCGGCGCCGATCCTTCTTCTGCCCTCGTCTTCCAACTCCAGTCCGTGCCGCTTCCTGCACAGGCAGCCGACATCTCGATCAAGAACCCTCTCCCGCCGTCAGCCCGCACCGCTTCCGGTAGCAGCAGCAGACACCCGCACCTTCAGCGCCGTCGGCCGCCAGATCCAGCCGCGGCGACTTCGGCAGCCACGACAGAAGACCGCACCACGCGCGCCCTTCTCGCATCGATTCCGGCCGCAACTTCCGCTCCGTTTCCGGCGACGACGCAGCCCGCGCCACCATCGATCTTGATGATTCCAGCATGGGCGCTGCCGGTAGAGCCAGCTCCTCCCTCAACGTCACCTCCCGACCGCCGCTTCCGCCAGAACACTTCCCTGCAACTTCATTCGACGCCCGCGCAGACGACTCCCCCTATCGCCTATGTCACCCCCATCTCCTTTCCCTCTCGAGCCCCCTCCTTCCTGTTTTCCCCTTTTCAGACCTGGCATGCACCTCACTCCAGTTCCCACTCTCCCAAACCGCCAGCTACCCCCCTTCATTCCAAGACAAAACCTTAGCGGGCCCCCCTCTTTTCTCTCTCAACCTTTTATCATTTCGCCGTTTTTTATTCACATTCTCCCTACCCCACGGCGACAAGTTGTATGTCGTTTCCATTCTTAAAGACCCCGACAAATATTTTAGCCTCGACCTTGGGGACAAGGTCAATTTTCAGCGCGGCCTATTGTTACGATGATGCATCCGCCAACGCACACCAGCTCGCAGGAGTCAAGGGAGCGCATATGGAAACCACCCTAATTAATTTGTATAATTAATTGGTATTAATTAATTAATCTTAATTAATTAATATTAATTAAATCTGATTTTATATGTGAGCCCCCTCCTCCCTATATAAGGAGGAGGTATGGGAGTGTTATTTTCATCTTTTGATCATTAGGGTTTGACTCTCATTTGAGAGAGGGGTCTTAGGAGGAACCAGTCTCCTAGATCTTGGCCGGCGTCCGCGCCGGATTGTATCCATTTTCCCGTTTAATGCATGCATGTCTCTTGATTTGTTTGATACTCCATCAGACTCACTACGCACGCATATATAAATTAAATCAGTGAAAACTTGAATTATGTAATATTTTTAGAAAGAATTTACAAGTGCGAAGAAAAAGTTAAAATGAAGAAAACCTCAATACCTAAATTTTAAAATAGAAAAATCACACATGTCGTGTTCCCCGCAACGACGCCAAAAACTTGATGTGTATCCACGGACAAGTGCACCACAGTCGTATAAATAATAATAAAACGTGAAGTGAATCCACGAGTATCGATCTCATGTGGAACACGTCGGGCTGGAGTTATCTATTAAGCAAGACTTGAAATAAAGGCTATGACGGGAAAGCGTTGATTTGATGGGTGGTTTTCTAGCAACTACAACAAGAAAATAACCTACGTTAATGGTGCGGGTCGCCAACACCGCTTCACACTCTCATTCACACTTGAGGGTCACAAACACCTCTTCACTCACTTCGCGGGTCGCCTTCTCCGCTTCTCCCTCGCACTTCACTCTTGTGAAGGCCTAGCTCACACAAACCACAACGAATTCACAACAAGCTCAAGATCTCATCAACAACAACATCCAAACACATCAAGATCAAAAGCACATTCACAACACAACAAGAAAAACAACCACTTCATCCATACCATCCACAATAAAAAAATGCAACTATGAACACCTACACCCAATTGTCACGGTGTGTAGATGCTTCAGAAGACACTTCAATAAGATTTCAAATACTCTAAAAGAGAAGGGCAAAATACAAGTTACCACTCCTTGATACGGAGAAAACAAGAGACTCTTCCTCGGAGTCGTTGGGGAGCACGCCATGGTTCACCAGCTCTTCCAACTCTTCCTTGGCTACCTTTCACGATACGGGAGAGAGTTGTCACCTCCTCCCAGTCATGTCTTCTCTCTGGTCTGTTCGCCTCCATGTCAAGTGCTCCGGTTTGAAGCTCCAATGGAACCTTGCAAATCACCTTCTTCTACTTTTAGTGTGTTTGGGGAGGTAGGAGAAGACCTAGGGCGAATCCCTGAAGCTTTGAAGCGAAATAGGGGTGAAAACGACGCTCCCAATTGAAAGATGCAGAAGAAATCGCGAAAATATGTATTTATAGGACGTCAACAGAAGTGAATGCGCACGATCGTGTGCGAGTTGTGCGCTGGTCATGCGCTCAATCGTGCGCGAAGGAGATGAAAACTGAGCGCGAAAATGAGGCGCCCTAAAAATTGCAGAGCGCCCGAGCGCGAAGGAAAACCTTACGATCGTGCGTAAAAACACACAATGAGGCCTGTAATAAGGGGTTTCTTGGGTCAATCACGGTAACACACGCACGATCGTGCGCACCCCGTGCGCAAAGAAACTGCTTCCGTTCGTGCATTGTTCAACAACTTAACGTCTGCCCGTGAGCGTACAAACGCACAACCGTGAATGCACGAGCAAATGCATTTTCACAACGAAATCAACCGCGGTCACCCCTGAATCTACAAATACGATCATAGAAGATATTTAAATGAAGATTAAGACCTATACAACATATGAAATATGAATGAGAGGGAGAGGTGGTTTCCCTCATGCATGAAATGCCTAAAACTCACTCTAACTAGCATGAAAATGCTCAAATGGTGATTTTGAAGATTTTCAATGATTTGATATGAAAAACTAATGATGATGAGTAATTATGATGTGAAAACAATGCTAGAAGAGTATCAAAAACACTATATGAAATATGCTCATCAGAGCCTGGAAGGAAACTAGGGAAGACGCCGCATACGACACTCACAAAGCATAGGTGCGCGTTTTTTTATTACCGTAATAGGTGCGCGTTTTTTTATTACCCAATCCGGATCGGCTGGATCAGTTCGGGATTGCGATCCTACATTCCTACGATCCAGATCGCAATCCCGCCCGTAGAAGCGCTAGGTTCGATCCCGGGTAAGATCCGGATTGAATTGCAAAATCGGAATCGTGGGGAGGATCGATCATGATAACCATGAGCATAAGGCGCCCTATTACCTTAGGCACACTCATCACATGAATGTCTGTTTTTGGAGTCCTGTAACAAAAGACACTCATTGAGGTATTCCAAATTTACTATTATATGCACTAATGCCCAGGTTTTGAGTATCTAATCATCATGTATAGTTGAATAAACTCTGGTCACACTCACCGAGGTGTTGCAAATTTCCTATTATATATATTGATCCACAAATTTTGAGTATCTAATCATCATGTATAATTTGGATAAACCTTTTGATTTATGCTAATTGTTCAAAAGTGTATTTATTGATATTGCTTAATTATGAGCATAGACTATTAGTAGTATAGATAAGGTAAGTGAAGCATGCTCCTTTTAGGTGAAGTTAAATTTTGCTTCAAGTATTGGAATTGTAGGCCCATCTCGTAGCACTTCGCTTTTAGTTCCAGCTCCAATTGCTCATGCTTCTTCACCTCATGTTCTTTGCAACCACCATCATCGCAGTCTCAATAAACATTATCATAATTGTTACCAACGCCATTGTAATCGCCTCCAATCTTCCCCCATGGCATAGCTTATTCTATCAACCTTCAACCTTCTTCTCATAGTGTATTCCACCATCCTCCCTGTTAGTTGTTTCTATCTCTACTTGTCCTGTTCAGTTATTTGTTGGGTATTGCTCAAGCTTTCGGGTGCATTTCAGTTGTTTTTATTTTTGCCTCAAACTAATCTTACATATGTTTTTTCCCTTCCGATTTAACTTAAGGTTACTGTAGTTAACACGTATTGCTCATATTTTTTACTATATGTTTTATAACTCAAGTGCTATTTGAAAATATTGTTTATTTAATTTTGATTAGTCACTTTGTTGGGGTTGCAGTTAGATTGATAGTCAATCATAATTCTCTTGCCAATATTATTGATATGAATCAAATTTTTAGTTTGATAGTGCTACGATATTTCCCCCAAGAGATGTGCCACGATCTATCCTGCTTGTGCTGAAAAATAAACTATAATCTTTTAGTTTTAATATTATGATTAGATTTACTGCCTAAAATTTGGCTCTTAAGCAGCCTCTTGCTAAAATGCAGGGTAAGGTTTGCCTACATTTCACCCTTGTGGTGGGACCCTTCCCTGGACCCTTGCTGCGCTTGGATACTTTGTGCACCGGGTTGCCCTTTAAGTGGAAAGACGAGAATTGTTGCATAGGTTGATTAGAAAATAAATAAATATTACTTGTTTACAAGAGACTAAGGCTCCGTTTGGCATGACGTTTTTACTCCGGCGAGTTTGGGGAAAAACGCCACCGTCATAGAATGTATGTTTGACATGACAACGGTTATGACCGCCACCAAGAAAAGAATACTAGTTTTGAACATAAAAGTGGATGAAGTTCCTTAGGTGAGGTCAGGCGTTCACGAACGCCGGTTCATAACTACCGTGCTCACGACCGCCACCGCCGCGCCAAACAGAGCCTAAGTGGAATTATGAAAAATCCAAGGTCATTGGTGATGCACAATGGAAGTTAGATTGCACTATAGCTGAAAACAGGATACAAACTCATGAGGTATGCCCGTGTCAAGCTCTTGAGAGTTCATTCCTTCTAAGAGTTCAAGTGAGAGTTATACAAATACTTCACAAAATCCCCTAAGAATCCTTCCCTTATATATGGGAGAACAATCTTATAATCTATAAATTATCAAAATACCCATTAAAGGGCAAATTACATTTTGCCGCAATACTAATTTAAAGACAATTTTAATCAACGATAAATAGAGGGATGACCTCGATCTTCCGTAATCATGAGGTAGTCGTTAGCAGTGCGTATTCGTATCAATTGGGAATTGATATATTCTGAAAATTTTGATAATACAAATGAAGCTGGTATAGTGATGGATAATCTATTTAACGGGAAAATTATTGATGCGAATTGGCATAGTGATTATGTGATTGTTATTAAGACAATTATCAGTGAGAATATTAATGCAGTAAGTGCTTTGTGCTGTTCAAGCTAAGATTTGATAATATGATGTATACCTGAGGAAGTACTGAGAGTTATTGGCACCTGACTTACATGAATATTATTATACCTCATTATGTTGGCTGATTATCTTGTAATAGAAAACACTTGTTTTAATAAAAGATAATAGAATATAATCACGTATAATAGTGCCACCATATCACAAATAAAATTTGACAAGTCTTTTTGTAATGATTGCAAGGTGATTTCAGGAGGGAGCCTATAGAGTAATTTTGATGGAGGTGAATTTTAATAGTATACAAAAGGCCCCAAGATTAAGTGGTGATAGTTCAAATTTGAGAACTTATTAATCTTTAAAGCTCAATTGTTAAAGGAGGAAAACTAAAGTTAGTGTTGGATAAGATTATTTTAAGATGTTTTCTCAGAATTTCGAAATAAATTATTTATTGGCAGGGATACTTGATGGCTTAGTAAGGATCTACAAAAGCTATTAAGAAGATGAAATGCACTTTTAAAGAGTGTAAAAAGTTAAATACCATCGGGGTTTAGGCTTGTTTGAGATACATGTAGCAACAAAAGCAATGAAGATACGTAAGTAGTGGTAGGAAAAGTAGTTGGGGGAGAGTGGAGATGTAGAGCTTCGAGAAGAGAAGCACGAAGATACGAAAAGCTCATTTTAGCTTTTCTGAAAGTGGAAGGGTTAACTACTTTTCAAAAAGACCCAAACATATTTTTGACACAAGCACTTTCCCACCACCGAGAAATCAAACGCCTATAAAACAGTGGTGGCGGTGAGAATAGAACTTTTTCCACCACTGCCACCATCCAAACAGAGCCTTATGTATATTACACTAAAGCTATAATTCTTATTAGAGTATAATGAGCAAACCAAATTTTACAATTGGTCTATAAAATGGCACTAGAAGATATATAAACTAAATTGGAAAAAATATTAGAAGTGTTAGAAGTATTTATATTTAAGTATTTAGGTATTTAAGGTTTAGTCCCACACCGGCTAGCGGTGTTGTGTGTCTCCTTGTAATGCTATATATTAGCCCCTTTGTGGAAGAATAAAATTGCATCAAATATTTATTTTCCTCCTGATTTCTAACATGGTATCAGAGCCTTTTTCGATCTGAAAACCTAAAGTTTTTTTTCGCTTCCGGCTGATCCCCCCCCGACCCGTTCGTCTTCCGCTTCCGGCTCGGCTGTTAGGGATTCAGCGACTCCCTCCCCCCCTCGCTCCCGTCGATGGGATCGTATCTTAATCCCAAAGACGGGAGCGGTGCCATTTCTTGTCGACGCGTCCTGCTGCTTCGTCGGACCCGTCGCTGGCTTCTCCCGTCGAGCCATCTTCTCCAGCCTGTCCAGCCTGCGCTCGATCCCGTCGCCAAGGGATGCGGCCTCCCTCTCCGTCGTTTTTCATCGACGACATTGCCGTCGTCTGCTGCATCCATCAACGCCACGGCTACTTCTCCAGCCTTGGCTGCTCTCCTGTGCCCCTGCTCCTCTGCCGCTGCTCCTCTTCTCTGGCTGCTCTACTGTGCCGCTGCGGCTCTTCCGCTACCTCTTCATCGTCGGCTGCGTGCGGCTCTTCCGGTACGTCTTCATCGACGGCTGCTGCTTCTTCTCCGGCCTCTCTTCCGCTACCTCTTCATCGTCGGCTGCGTGCGGCTCTTCCGGTAAGTATTCATCGATGGCTGCTGCTTCTTCTCTGGCCTCTATTCCGCTACTTCTTCATCGACGTCTCTGTCTGCGACTTCGTCTCCACTCTGCGCCTTCGACGACAGATCCAGCAGATCTCGCTGCTCTCGTTCTCATCGACGGAACCGCCCCTCTCCTCCCTCGATCCCGTTTCCGGGGGGAGCTGCTGCTGCGCCTATTCCTCTCCTTCGATCCAGTCCGGCTTCATGTCCCGTTCCCGTGCTGCTGCTCTCGACGATGGCCGATCCCACTGCTGTGCCGCTGCTGCTATGACGTGCCCTATCAAAATTTTTTAAAGTGTCTGGTGTAGTTTTTGTGTTGTTTCGTATGTCTTAGTTATTGTGTTGGTAGTGTCTTCTAGTCGCGTGCTATGAGCGATGGTTTCCGTGCTGCTGCTCTTTGGGTGCCGAGCTCTTCTCTTCCTCCCTTCTCACTCGCCGCTGCTTGAGCCTTTTTTGCTCGCCGCCGCTTGAGCACTCTGCTCGCAGCCGCTTGAGCCTTCTGCTCGCAGCCGCTTGAGCCTTCTGCTCGCAGTTGGCTTGTGCTTTGCTCGCTGCATCCTGGATCGTGGTCTTGCCGACAACTATTATCCATAGTTGTTCTTTTATGTGTTGTTCTGATTGTCTTCGTCTGTGTCTCCATGCGAGTCTATGCCTTCATGCACGTGTTCCACGTGAGGGGGAGTGTTTGTGATAACGGCTACTCGGATACCTCTTTTCCCGACTCATGCCTTAGTCACACACGGCCTCCAGACATATTTCGTATGTTGTTTGTGTCTCCCCATCTTTTTCTTCTATGTTAGGTAGGGTGGTTTGGCCTTTGTTGGTTGACCTGGTTTCAACACCGGGAGCATCCAGCGTGTTCATGGTCGGTTTGTGGACCAACGTCGTGTGGCTTATGCCCGGTTGAAGTATCCCGGTGACACGCGGTTGGGCCTCGGTGGCTGTTGTTTTGTCCCACGTTGCCAACCACTATTTACCTTTTCTTTTATGTTGTGTTCAAGCTGAAGGGTTCCCCTTCAGCTTGAGGGGGAGTGTTAGAAGTATTTATATTTAAGTATTTAGGTATTTAAGGTTTAGTCCCACACCGGCTAGCGGTGTTGTGTGTCTCCTTGTAATGCTATATATTAGCCCCTTTGTGGAAGAATAAAATTGCATCAAATATTTACTTTCCTCCTGATTTCTAACAAGAAGTATGAAGACATAAGGGGAGATGTAATTTTCTTTTTGAGAAGTTCTTAAATGTGAATTTAAAAAAAATAGCATTGTGAACAAAATAATAGTTATGGGAAAGATTAATCCCAAAGTGAAGTGAAATTATGTTACGTGTACGAGCTATGTGATCAGAATAGTGAGCATTAGTCTAGTTGAACCCTGCCTGCTAGTAGGTGTATTTTTGTAATGTGTTTATGAGTTGTGTATAACAGAACGAATTATTTTTTTAAGCTTTTAGTTGGAGGGGACTATTTGTTGGATCTGAAATTTGAGAAATAAGTCATTGATATTTAAGGTAAATGTAATGGTAATGCTAAGATGTGTAGAAAATTAGAAAAGGTGTTTAAAGACCGAGTATATTTAGATAGAAATGATAGTGATATTTATTGAAGATTAGAATAATGGAAAATAGGCTTTTAAGTTTGAATATGTACAGCAATGATTAAACAATGCATCAATTAGACAAATAGATGAGTCAGTGTTAGGATTATGTAGGAGAAGGGGTAGACATAGGGTAAACATAGATGAATGTTAAATCTAGGTTTAAACCTTAGCCAACAGATAGCACTCGATGGGAACGAATGAAAGAAGAATCATAAAGCAAAACCCAAATAGTAGGGGTAGAATTTTTGATGACAATGATGATGTCGTATTACCATGAATCCATATTATTTTTTATTTATCTTCCTAATCCATACACTAATTATATATATATATATATTTGTCTATTGAGTGCATTTTGATATATGTTGGAATCTCCAAATAAATTTTAGAAGCCATTTAATCTGAATGCTAACCTATGCTCAAATAGCCCATAATTCATTTCTTGTAGTCATTTACCTTGCTTGTAATGTTACTTTTCACGCTTGCAGATACTTCCAGAACATTCCAGATGTTGTCTCAGAACATGATGCCGGGAGAGGATGCGCCTGTTAGATGAGTATATGAGAGCTGCTTTATCTAATTCATTTGTGATTTGCACATGATAAATTTCTTGTCATCTCGATCAATTCTTTGTATAATTTCTCTCTCTCTCTGGCTTTGAATTATGTTGTGGATTTCTCCTAGATGCAGGAAGGTAAGATGCATTTTCCCCTTTCCTGACTTATATTATTTGAGATTAGAGTTATCATCAGTTTATTTAGCGGGTTTGGAATTGTGATCTGGAATCTTTTGTTTAAGTAGGGTTAGGATTAACAAATTAATATTATTATTTTAATTAATGGATATTTTGATTTAGGTTCTGTTTCGGAGAGCGGTGGCTAGGGGTGCAACTCGGATCGGTTCGGTTCGGTTTCACCTAAAATCAAGAACTGACCCATGTATGTTCGGTTCCAAACTTTTGGAACCGGAACCGACCCACGGTCCTAAAGTATAGAACCGGATCCGAACTGCTTGCTTCGGTTCGGTTCCGGTTCGGTTCTCGGTTCTACCTATATCTCAAAAGAATTAAAAAAATGTCTTTTTCAACTCATGATTATTTGTATTACAACTATCAATGTCTCAAAATAATTATATCAAGATTCTCTATAATATTGAAGTCATACAACTACATGAGTATAATACCTATTCTCTTTAGCTATACGACGATATTCTCAATTATTTTCTCGTATCAAGTGATAGACTATAATAGTTGTTTCAAAATATTTTTTTTAGCATTGATATTCGGTTCTCGGGTCGGTTCTGGGTACCCGACCCTTGGAACCAGGAATAGAACCAAATTGTCGGTTCTGGTATTATGAGAACCGGACTCGAACTGAGCCTATTTGGAACCGACCCAAATCATTCGGTTCCGGTCCGGTTCTCAGTTTCGGTCCGGTTCTCGGTTCGTCGGTTATTTTTGCACACCCCTAGCGGTGGCAGCAGGCAAAGGAGTGGTAGCAAAAAGAGTTGTATAGTTTGTTGCAAATAGAGAGCTGTTTGTACAGAGTTGTTCAGAACAGAGCACAATAAACATTGCGGTGACTGTTTAAGAAACCATGTGAAATATTTTATGTATAGTATTTTTTTTTTAAATAATTATCAAATCATAATAGTAGTGCGCTAACATAGAAACAATACTTGATAGTTGATAGTTCATATAAATACAATATTTTTAATAATTTTATAACATGCCAACAACATATTAGTCTGATACAACTTTTCTACAGCGTTGTCACGCAATGCAATTATTTCATTAACTCACTTGCACATTTTTATCACGATCTTCATTTGATGTTATACTAATAGTGGTTGGTCTATGGTTTGCTCTTATTACATGTACCTTGGGATCTATTAAGTTATCATCATTTCATGCCATCAAATTAGGATCAAATGGAGATGTATGACTGAATATAGTTATGGAAAATCATGTTTGCTAGGACAATATCACGTTGCTTTGCTAAATTATATTGAGGCATGTCCTTAAGTATAACCCACTTTTCTTCTCGACACCGAATGCCCGTTCTATGACATTACACAGCGATGAATGTGCATGGTGAATATTTCATGACTTTCTTGTATAAGTCGATTTCTCTGCACAAAATTTGATAAATGATATCGTGTATTTGAACTTCGCGGAGTGGTCATAAAATTCAAAGTCATCTGTAATCTATGGATACTTTTTCAGCTCTCTGACTGCTTCAGAGATTGTAAACAATGCTGAAGAGATTTGTATTTTTGGAGGATCTATCATGCAATGATCAATTATACGTGATATTTTTGCTATTTCAGACATGGTGGAACTCAGTGTTTGCTTGCTTCCAACACTCTTCTTCTTTCCCTTATCTTTTATCTTCTTCTTAACATATGATGAGTTGGAGGGTGAGTGGAGGTAACATCCACTCCGATACCTCTTGGGGTAGGAGATTAATTTTCAACATTTTGAATATCATCATCATCATCAGACATGTCATGTTCATCAATCGATTCATGCCCCAGGTTTCATGCACCATTCATTAGGGTTTCAACTCTCCATGTTTCAACTCTCGCCAAAACTTTCATTCTTTTTTAATTGATCCCATTTATTTTTCATTTCTTTTGGTCATAGGATTTCCCTGCCCGTTCGCGAAAAATAGTCATCATATTATTCCATCCATCCTTGCTAAAATGCGTTGTTGGTTTGTACCACAACTCAATTTTTAAGCATTATTCACAAAAAAAATATCACATCATTCATTTCCTAAGTTGCAGAGATTCCACCTTTTTGTATACCCATAATGCGGAACTGAACATAAGCAAAAATAAAATACCACCCATACATACATATGAACACAAATAATTAGATGGCTATACAACAACACTAAAGCCTTAATCCCACCATAGCGGGGTCGATAATATGGATCCTTTGTCGCAAGTGCTTCCTATCTTTAGTTATAATCTCACGAGTGCCTAAGTACATCATGTCTTTCCTTATAGTTTCATTCTAAGTCTTTTTTGGCTTGTCACTCCTAACATACCTAGTGGCTAAACTCTCACAATACCTAACAAGTGCCTCTAATTGTCTCCTTTGTACATGTCTGAACCATCTTAATTGAGCTTCTCGCATCTTCTCTACAATTGGTGTCACTCCTGTCTTATCCATGATATATTCATTCCTAATTTTATCCAGTCTTGTGTGTTCACACATCCACCTAAGCATTCTCATCTCCACAACTCCCATTTTTTGCTCATGTACATAATTCACTGCCCAATACTCAGAACCGTAGAGCATCGCTAGACTAATTGCAGTACGATAAAACTTGTCTTTAAGTTTTAATGGTACTTTACAATCACATAGGATCCCAGACGCACCTCTCAACTTCAACCAACCTGCTTGGGTTTTATGTATCACATCTTTATCTACACCTCCATCCTTTTGAACTATCAATCCCAGATATTTAAAGAACTAACTGCGGGAAATATCCTGGTCACCCAACTTAATGACGAAGTCAACCGTCCTTCTTGGGCTACTAATTTTTAGCTCAATACACTCCTTTGTCCTGCTCAACATAAAAGCCTTCTTTTCTAAAGTGTCTCGTCGGGATTCAAGTTTCGCGTTTACAACCTTGCGTGTCTCATCGACCAAAACAATATCATATGCGAACAATAAACACCAAGGTATTTCTAGCTTGTTGGATATATCCGATGAGCTTATCTAAGACAAGGATAAAGATATAGAGGCTTAAAGCTGACCCTTGGTGTAAGCCAACAGTGATAGGAATTTCCTATGTTAATCCTTCAGATGCCCTCACACTCGTCACTGAATTTGTGTACATATCTTTAATTACATCAATTAATGATAAATTTACACTTTACTTTTCTAAGACTCTCCATAAGACCTCTCTTGGAAACCCATCATAAGCCTTCTCAAGATCGATAAACAACATAAGCAAATCTTATTTTTTTTCATGATAGTAGCCAACGAGTCTCCTAAAGAGGTGCATAGCTTCCATGGTCAACCACCTAGACATGAATTTAAATTGATTCTTCGAGATGCTAGTCTTTCGTCTTACTCTTCTCTCGATTATTCGTTACCATAGTTCCATGGTATGCCCCATTGATGAATAAAATCGTGATGCGTAAAATTTAAGATGTGATCCAGGTATAATCCGATAAGACAAGTATACCAATCATTTTATAGTATAGGATTTAAGAAATCAAGTGTCGTATTATTTTCGGGCTTTTGAGTACTTCTACTCACACAGAAGAGCTATTATTTTATCGTTCAAAAAGTCGGGTTTTGTTTCGGAGATCGATTAAGAGTAATTCGACTAAGAAACAAAACATGACTCGTATAAATTTCTATTTTATTCGTTACCATAGTTCCATGGCCTGTCTGGCTGGATCTGAAACGGGCGTGCGCGGGAGTAAATAGCTGTCGTTTCCACAATTAATCAGATGTCATGCCCTCTAGTCACAGGCGTGACCGAGACCGTGTAACTTTAAAGCTGAGCTGGTGGTAGTTCTGGATCGCTGGAGAAGTCATGACCATGATATTGAGTCACGCCCTCTGGTCACAAGCGTAATGCAGGGCGTGTAATTTTAATTGAGCTGGCATGGAATTCTGGACTGCGGGTAGCATCCTGGCCGTGACTCCTGAGTCACGCCCTCGACGGGCATGTCCAAGGCCGTTTAAATTGAAATTGCGTCGAAAACAGTTCTGGACTAGCTGTAACAAACATTGCCGTGATAGGAGTCATGCCCTAGGTCACGGGCGTGACCTTGGACATTTAACTTGGAATTTTGGCAGAAAAGCTCTAAAATTCTTCTGATCATGGCGGTTAGCTCTAAAATGCTATTAGCATCCCAGAAATCCATGAAAATAAAAAAAGTATATTTTAGGCCATTATTAATACAAAATATGGAATTAACTAATTATTTAATACATAAAAAACTATAGTAAAATAAACATAAATAATGTACTATCAAATACCCTCATACATAAGCTTTTGTTATTCCAGAGCAAAACCAATTTATAAGTATAAGACAAATTCATATGATATTTCAAAAAAAAAATTTACTCTCAATTATGCATTTAAAATAATACATGACTCATATCACAAAAAAGTTTTGAAATAAAATTTAGATTCATAAGAAATAGGTCATGATTCATAAGTTGATATGCGTAGAATAAAAATTAGTTACAAAAATTCTCTAATTAAATTTTCATAAATAAAATTTTATTGAATTAAGCAAAATAATCTAAGATTAGAATTATAAAAATATTTAATATCATTAGAAACTTTATAGAAAAACCCAAAATATTAAATAAGTTCTCTCATAAATATCTTGAATATGAAATGATATTGGCTAAAAAGGGGTTAAATATTGGCATAGAAGAAAATATTTGTACATATTTAGGAAATGATGAATTTTATCCTCTCATTTCCATGACATATATTCTTTTAAGGACAATTCTTCTCTTTTTAAAACTTCCCAAATTGTATATGTTTAGGAGTGATGAATTTTATTCTCTCATCTCCATGACATAATCTTTTATAATTTTGGGTGCATATGTTTAGGAATGATGAATCTTATCCTCTCATTCCACGACATATGATCTTCTATACTTTTTTATTGCCAATCAAAAAGGGTCAAGTAAAAGGTAGATGAGGGGCTAGGGTTAAAGGCTATAAAATTTCCAAGATAAATGTTTTGAGAGCATAGAAAAAATATTGAGAAATCTTAAGAATCTGAGTTAACACTGATATAAGTAAAATCTAAATATTTTTAGTACAATTGCTACAAAATTAATTCATGATATTTTAAGGAGAGAAGGTAAAACTAAGAAATATTCTAAACAAACCAAAATAATAAAAAATTCATTAAATCATATTCATCTAAAAGTTGAATCTAACAAATTATGAAGAGACAAGTGTATGGGGGTACTCACAAACAATTGGCGAGATGTGCAACAACGCCAAAAACTTGGCGAATAAAATCGTGATGCGTAATATTTAAGATGTGATCCACGTATAGTCCGATAAGGCAAGTGTACCTATCATTTTATAGTATAGGATTTAAGAAATAAAGTGTCGTATTATTTTCGGGTTGTTGAGTACTTCTACTCACAAAGAAGAGCTATTACTTTATCGTTCAAAAGGTCAGATTTTGTTTCGGAGAACGATTAAGAGTAATTCAACTAAAGAGAAAATTGATGATTAAGAGATTAACACTTGATCTAGAATTCCTTTGGAATAAAATAGAAATTTATAAAAGATAAATCTGTAAACTCTTAATGAAATAACTTTGACCGTGGAGGTTCCCAAAACATGATAGCACCTCTCTCGAGGAATACAACCAACTAACCTTAGGTTGATCAGTTAATACCCCTCGGCCTGTCGAAACCATAAGCTTGCTTTAAGCGGTGAATCCCACTATTGGATTTGACTCCAATCCGGAAGATTTATGTCGTCCTCTCTCAAGGAGTGTATACAACTCCTTTTATCTTTGAGCGATCTCCTCGTATGCACAGATCTCTCGATCAACTATAATACGGATCTTAGATTAAAAATCATATTCCGCTCATATGAAATCAAAGCAAAGTACATTGAAGATAAATCAAAGATATTTAAAAGAGAGCTTGCTAATTTAGAAAAGTTCAAAACTCATTTTATTTCATTCCAAAGTTCATCATGACCAAGTGCTAAATGAAGTTTAGATACTCATCATAACGATGAGAATACAAGTAGAGGTAGGAGAAGACATGATTCAAAAGAGATAAAAATAAACTACAAAACTTGAATTGAAATTGCGAAAAAAAACTTACAACTTGTAAATAAAGTAGCTGCTAGTACATGAAAACAGTAAAACAAAGCTAAAAATAAACTACAAAAATTAACTCCTCAGCTTCTGGAGATTCCTACCTTTTATAGCTAAAAAATTGGGAGTCACGCCCTTGGTCACGTCCGTGACCAAGGGCTTGCCTGAGAGTAACTGCTTTCTTAAAAACCTCAGGAACGTTGGGCAAGAAACTGCCAAAATTGACGTAACTCGACATTACACGCCCTCAAACATGGGCGTGTAATCGGGCGTGTCTGGATGGATCTAAAACTGGTGCGCGCGGGAGTAAATCACTACCGTTTCCACAATTAATTAGATGTCACACCCTTTGGTCACGGGCGTGACCGAGACCGTGTAACTTTAAACCTGAGCTAGTGGCAGTTCTGGATCGCGGTAGAAGTCATGGTCGTGACATTGAGTCACGCCCTCTGGTCACGGGCGTGATGTAGGACGTGCAATTTTAATTGAGCTGGCAGGGAGTTCTGGACTGCGGGTAGCATCCTGACTGTGACTCCTGAATCACGCCATCTGGTCACGGGCGTGTCCAAGGTCGTGTAAACTGAAATTGCACTGAAAGTAGTTCTGGACTAGCTGGAATGAACACTGTCGTGATAGGAGTCACACACTTAGGTCACGTGCATGACCTAGGGCGTGTAACTTGGATTTTTGGCAGAAAAGCTCTAAAATTCTTCTGATCATGGTTGTTAGCTTCAAAATGCTATTAGCAACCCAGAAATCCCTGAAAATGAAAATAAGTAGATTTTAGGCCATTATTAATACAAAATATGGAATTAACTAATTATTTAGTACATAAAAACTATAGTAAAATAAACATAAATAATGTACTATCACTCATTAATTTTATTCTTCTGTAATTGACACAATTTTGTATATATCCTTTGTTCTTATACAAATATACCAAAATACTTTCTCTCTATTGGTCAGACATCCTCTGTCTTTAGTATCTTATTGAAGAAATATGTAAGCTACCAAATTTCTTTCTTCGCTAGGCATTTCCATACTTCGATGGGTATATCGTCTGGCCCAACCGTCTTTCCATTTTCATCTTCTTCAGAGCATCATTTACATATGATGCTTAAATTTTATGATACAAAGTTATGTTCACATTCTTCTCTAATTTATTTAACTCTTCTAGGCTCAATTCATTGTCTTTTTCTTCATTATAGAGTTGATAAAAGTATCTTTTCCATTGCTCCTGAATAATCACATCATCCATCAAAATTGTATCTGTTTCACTTTGTATGCATTTAACATGACTTAAATCACTTATTTTCGTCTCTCTAGCTCGAGCAATATTATATATATCATGCTCTCCATCTTTGGAATTAAGTCACTTGTATAATTCTTCTTAAGCTTAATTTATTGCTTTACTTACTACCTTTTTAGCTTCTTTCTTGATGAATTTATACCTTGCAATATTTTCATCATTTCTACAAGCGTCTAGTGTTTATAGCTAGCCTTATTTGCCCACACTTTGTCTTGCAATTCTTCTTTCCACCACCAAGATTTTTTATTTTTTATTTTGTGTGCGTGGGGGGGGGGGGGGGGGGGGGGGTGGTCGCATGACCTTTTAACTCTCCAAGTACGTTCTTTTGACTTATCCTTAAATGTGAAGACATAACTTCCCATGTGACACTATGATAAATATAAGGATCATCAACTAGCTTTTCATAAGAGCTGCCTTGCACGCAACCTATTTTTTCTTCTTCATGTTCCACCACCATAAACCCAAAGCTGCATAGTGTAAATGGGATAAAGGCAGCAGTATTGGGGGGGGGGGGGGGGGGGGGAGCACTTAGGAAAGATATTAACCTAAAGCTAGTTTTTAACTCAAAGCACAACACAATGGAAAAATATTAACCCAAAGCTAGAGAGTGTCTACATTTATAGCCTTACAAAAAAGTTTTTGACCTCATGGGCTTACAAACATACGTATGCCTCATTTAATTCAACAATAGGCAAGGACCATACTCTACCTCAGCACGCACGCATGCAGACAAAACAAGCAATATGAAAAGATTACATCAAGCAGAGAAGAGGGGGGAGAAGACACTTCATGAAGCTTTGGCTTTTTATCTGGCTAGCAGGCTCTAACATGAGATCCTTTCCCTATAACCAACACAACAAAAGCAGTATACTTGGGTTAGCTATGAGTTGACCACAACTACGTAACAACACCCCTCCTCCCTACCGTTCTATTAGACCCCAGGGAACTACATCACTCTACAAATTAGCATTTTGTATGCATATGAAAATAGACATATAAATATATAAACAAGCATATCAAATTCTAGTCTATATGTCACAAGCATCAAACATGTATATATGTTGAGCTTTAAATAAAGGGGCCTATCAATGCAACATGTATGCAATCGGATCACACCTACGCCACCCTACAACGTGTATGAATCTAACAAATCATCATTACACATTTACATTACATAAGTCATCCATGGTGCACACTAGCACAAATAGTGGGGTATGCTCACCCCCTTAACGCAAAATAACCAATTATGATAACCTCACTGGGAACCCTACCCGCACATGTAATATCAACACTACGGGGACTCATCCACCAAACATGGAGGTTCTGAATTGTTCTGCTAACCCCGCTAGGACGCATACCCGCACATGATTATCAATACCATGGGGACTCGCCAATAAAGAATGGAGGTCTTTAATGGTTCTACTAACCCCACTGGAGCCCCTACATGCACATGGATTTTCAATACCACGGGGACTCATCAACCAAACTTAGAGGTCTTAATCGCCAAAAGTAGTCAGTTCCACTAACATCACTGGGATCCCTACCCACACATGGGATGTCAACACCATGAGGACTCATCAACCAAGCATGGAGGCCCTGTTATGCCTACCCCTGTGACACAAAAGCTCAAAGCATACACTATCTCGACGTTACATTCAATTACAAGGATTTTCCCGTGCTCTCCTATCCCTAATCTCGACATTCGCAACTCTCATAGAAAATGGGTGTTACAATAACACCATGTCCGCAATCGCACGTCTACTAAAACCCTAGATGCAACGTCAATCAATCATCATCAAATCGGACCTCGGGCCACGATTTTGGCTTCACTTGTAACACCCCCATCCGTTCGGGAGCATATAGCAGAATGTCCGGCCGGGGCCCCACGCCATATATTATAAAACAAACGGGAACGTCACTTAATTGAAATATCGAACGACACTATACAACAATGCCTAACTCAGAGCATTCTATGCGGAAGCTGAAAAGAGACAAGACAAACCCCAAAACCCGTACCCGGGTATGTCCATTTTTACTAAAATAGGAATAAATGTTTTACAACACAAAAATTAGGCACGACGGCCTTACAATTTACCAACATCGGCGCGCAGGCCGACCATACATGAAAAGCAAAAGGAACATCAAAAAGGCCTTCAAGGGCCGCAACAGCACAAGGGCTTCAGCCCGCTATGAGCCCGCTATGTTCCCGCTCGGTCCAGCACCTGTACAACAAGCCCACCAAAAACGGTGGCAAAACAGGGCAACGGTCAGCTAAAGCTGACCAAAATATAATGACCCCACCCCTTCGAGGGGGTGGCAGTTCTAAACATCACTGCAAAACAACCTCAGCAGCATATATATAAGAGTGCGACTAGCAAAGCCCACAACAGTTCATACATATGCAACAATCACAAACGTGGGGATGGCCTCCACGTCTCGTGCTCTCAGGCACTCTTTGGTGTACTCCGCCTTCCACCACCATCCACTCTTGATGGCTTCTGCCCTTCGAGGCTAAAGTCGGTGGCCCGAATACCAGGGCACCCCGCACTTTAATTGTGAACAACACATAGTCCGAAGACTCTTCCCCATTGCTTCCCGACATGCTGAGCGAGGCTTACTAATCAGGCGCACAATGGTTCGGGTGCGGGTTCGCCAAATGCCCGCTGTTCACACACTCGTTGTACAACACGAAATGCGGGTATGGCATCCCCTCAGCCCAGGTATTCTCAATTAGCCGGCTCTACGGGCCGCTAAGTCATCCACCAGGACACCCTCACAGGTCAGGCACACCGGCCTCAGGTCCTCCCAACAGGTGGGCACAACAACATCACCAGAACTCAGTCTGGGAGCTGTCGCCTGGCGACATTCAATGTCGCCAGCAACAGGGAACAAACCCCATTTTGGCTTCTAGCTGTGGGTGCTTCCCGGGGCACACCCCCAGGCATTGCTGCACATGCAGTAGCACTCCCACTGCCTCTGAACGCCCAAAATCACCAGAACCAAATCTGGGAAGCTATCGCCTGGCGACAGTCACTGTCGCCAGCGACAGCTGAACAGAACTCCACTTCTGCTTCTAACTTCGGGTGCTCCCCGGGGCACACCCCCGAGCGTTGCTGCGCATGCAGTAGCACCCTCTAGTCCTACGAAGCAGTATAACACACGGAGTTTTCCCCCGGTACGCACAATACCAAAAAGCATCACCAATCCGGACGAATCGTGTCGGATGGGCTTCACACAGCGCACCTACGTCCATTCCACGCATGGACTCTACATGTATGAAAGATTTGACGGGGATAACATGAATCGACCCGTCGGAGGCCACGACTTCACCCTTTTGGGTAGGGGCCTCAACGATGCAAGGAATGGACTAGAACATGTCCAAATGGGGGGTAGAAAAGATCGTTACCCTTAGACGCCGCTTCGAAGTCATAACTTGATTTTTGGCATGGATGGAAAGGAGCGCCTTGCCCTCCTCTACGCGTAGCCACCAACGATGAGGGATTCCGATGAGTGTAGCTCCACCAGACCCAAGCCCTAGGGATTGGAAACCCTATTCATCATCACCTCCAAGGTCTCTCTCTCTCCAAAATAAACCCTTAAGAGAATAATGAATAAAGGGGAATTTTCGGCCTTTCTATGCAGCCACCGAGCCTCCTCAATCCAAAACAGCCCCCAAAGTCAAATTGCCATCAATGCCCACGATTTCGGCCACAAAGGACAAAATGGAGCTATCGCCCGGCGACAGCGGTAAATAACCGATTTTGACCCGTCAACGCCACCGCTACGAACAGTGCATGACACATGCCATGGTGTCGCCAGCGTTAGCACTTAACGCCGTCCGACAGCCTCTCCAGAACCCTTCTCAACAGATCGCTATCGCCGGGCGATAGCCGATATCGCCGGCGATAGTGCTGGATTCCAGAAATCTGATTTTTCTGATTTGGGGTCTTACAACCCTCCCCTCCTTTTAAAAATTTCATCCCGAAATTTGTAAAAACATGAATATATATATATCCAAAAAGGTCTTTACATAAAGGGGAAAAAGAGAGATAAACGTCACCGAAACAGCTCGGGGAACTCCTCCATCATGGTCTGCTCACGCTCCCATGAGAGCTCCTCGCGACCGCAGTTGTCCCAATGGACCTTTACCATATGGATCGCCCAGTTCCGCAACTGACGCACCTCAGCATCCTCGATGCTAACGGGCCTGACCGCCGTCTTAAGCCAACTATCCACGGGCACCTGATCCGCCGCGACCACATGCGTAGGTTCTTGCACTGCCTTCCGCAACACGGAGATGTGGAATACATCGTGTAGCCCGCTCAGTTCCTCCAATAGTGCAAGCCTATAAGCCGCCTCGCCGACGCGCTCGATGATCTCAAACAGTCCAAGGCATCTCGGACTCAGCTTTTTCAAGCGCCGAATCCTGGATACACCCTTGAACGGCCTGACCTTCAAGTAAACCCAATCGCCAACGGCGAACTGGACTTCGCGGTGCTTCGCATTATAGTACTTCGCCTGCCTATCATGCGCAACCAAAAGCCTCTCCCGGATCATACGTACCGTCGAAGTAGCCTCTTCGACGTCTTTCCTCTTGAAGAGCTTCGTCTCTCCCGTTTCCGCCCAAGCTAAGGGAGTGCGGCACTTCCTGCCATAGAGGGCCTCGAATGGCGCCATCTTAATACTCGCCTGGTAGCTGTTGTTGTACGCGAACTCAACAAGGAAGAGGTGATCTTCCCACCCATTGCCGAAATCCAGGACGCACATCCGGAGCATGTCCTCCATCGTCCTATTGGTACGCTCAGTTTGGCCATCCGTCTGAGGATGAAAGGCCGTGCTAAACTGCAGCTTCGTACCCATTAGACGGTTGACTAGTGTAACACCCCAAAAATCGTAGTTCAGCGAGGTAGGCGGAGTGGTAGTGCTGCGTTCGGGATAGGCTAAAATTTAGCTGTTCAGTGCGCACGACCAGTGTCCTCTTCGCGCACGACCAGTGACCGTGCGCATGTGATCGTGCGTTAATTCGAAGGATTCGGAGTTCTGTCTCGAACAGTGCGCACGACCAGTGTCCTCTTCGCGCACGACCAGTGACCGTGCGCAGGTGATCGTGCGTTAATTCGAAGGATTCAGAGTTCTGTCTCGAACAATGCGCACGACCAGTGTCCTCTTCGCGCACGACCAGTGACCGTGCGCATGTGATCGTGCGCCCTGTTTATTCTGCTCCGCGATTTTGAGCGGAGAGGGAGATCGGTCTGTCCAAATCTATTGGAATTTGATCCAACGGCTGCGATGGTTGGCTGGGGGGTTTTAGGGCTTGGTAGAGGAGTTAAACCCTCATTATTTCCAAGGCTTTCTCTCTCTTAGGTTGGAGAAAGGAGGAGGAGGCAAGGAGGAAGAAGAAGGGGAATCCGCCATTGCCGGAGCTTCGGAGCTCCGTTCGCCGATCCGAGACCGGCAGTGCGTAGAGGGCATCAAGGCGCTTCTTCTCCACCGTGTGGTTGCAAGCTTCTCATGGCTAGGAGGAGATCTCAAAAGGTAACGACATTTCTCCTCCCGGTCTTTAGGATGCGTGTTTGGCATCTCTTCTTTTTCTGCATTTTGGCACCGGATCCGTCGAGTGAGAGGGATCCGGGTCGCCTTGGTTCAAGATAAACCACCGGGTTGATTGTGTCCGTCCCCGGCATGTTTTGCACTAGAGATCCGCTCCGTTAGCGGATTAGGCATTGTGGGTGAAGCCGGATTTGTGGCCGTTGGTCCGATCCGGTGATGTTGATTTACGCACATTTTAGGGATTTTGTTAGAAATCCGATTACGGCGAACTCGTCGTGGTGATGCCTTTATAACTTCGTGTGGTAACGAATGTTGGGTTTAGGGCGGAGAAATAATGTGCGGATTTTGGGGCTTGTGATGCCTAGTGTTGTGCGAAGGCGCGATTGGTCTTTGTGGTCGGCTGGCTATCCCGTGAAGACTGAGATTCACGTGTGGAGAGTGTCCCGGCAAGATTAGTCCCTTCGATTGTTGACTGACGAGAATGTCTGTGCTACGGTTGAGTCCGTTGACGGTCGCCAGGCGAGGCAATCGGTGGACGTTGTCCCGAAAGTAAGCCCAGGGCCTTGGGACGTTTTGGTTGGCCAGAATTCTTAGAATCGGTCTTGGTGCGTTATTGGCGGCCCGAGCGTGTGAGCTGTCAGACAAGCCCGATGGCATGGTGGGCCAGGCGAGGTGGGTCTCAGCGAGAGCGCTTGGCCTTGGGTTTTGATGCCCTTGTGGGGAAGTAATGAGTACCCTTGTGTTGGTGATGTATGATGATGTGTTAGATTCATACGCTTTAGGGCGCCTTGGGTGAAACCCGGGCTTGCACTCATTTTGCATTGTTAGGCCCCTTTTATTACCTGCTCAACATAGAAACGTGGATGATGCTTGTGACACTCATGCCAGTATTTATGTTGCTTTCCTTTATGTACTTTTGCATACGAAGTGCTGACTTGCAGGGTGAAGTAGTTCCCCGGGGTCCGCTAGGACGGCCGGGAGGAGGGATGTTGTTACACCGCTTGTGGTCAGCCATAGCTGACCCTCGTTTACCGCTCTTTGTGATTTGGTTGCAGGGCAAGAATCGCAGGCTGGACCCAGCGCGCCGGCCAAAAAGGCCTAAAGCCTCACGAAGTGCTTAGTTGATTTCCTGCATTACTTTCTTCGTACTTTGTTATATCCGGCTTGCATGCCGAGGCAGTATAGGGAAAAACTATCCTTCCCCTTTTGTTGGGATGTCTTTTATTATGGAATGTTTGATGTTTTGGACATTGTTTTGTAAGGCCTTAAGGTCAGTTGGACTCCTTTGTAGTATGGACAATCTCTGTGGCTTAGTTTGTTTCCGCTGTGTTGTCTGAGTTATGAGATTGGGTAGTTAATATCATCTTTTAATACTAAAGCTGTGGCGGTTATATGCTGTGGGGTCCCGGCCGGACCCATATTATATGGTCATTACAGGGGAGGTGTTACAATTTGGTATCAGAGGGAGGTTTGTTCTAGTATTCTTGCGAGGTCTAGTGTTTTTGGATCGCGTAAGAGATTGTTCACATAGGAGTATTGTGCGGGATCATGAGTATCCCTGCGTTCGGGTCTTGCGTTTAGATCCTGATGAGCGTTTATTTGTTTCCTTGCTTATTCTAGGATGTTGGCGACGATGCGGGGACATCGAGGAGGCAAGAGGAGCCTTCGGGGAGTAGTGCTACTGCTCCAGGCCTCATGAATGTGGGCATGTCCCCGGCTGATTTCTGTCGCATGCTAGCGGAGGCAATGGTAGCGGCTCAAGCTGGAGCGATGCCACGGGTTCCTACGCCGGTGGTGCAAGTTGCGACCCCTGTCACTCCGGCGGCTACGCCGGATACACCGGATGTCGAAGTAAGGCAAGCAGAGCCTCTAGCGGAGAGAGCTATTCCGATGGGTGATCGATTCATGAAGTATTTCTTGAGTTTCCACCCTCCGACATTCAAGGGAGTGGGCACTCCAACGGATGCCGAGGATTGGCTTTCGAGGATCCAGGAGCTCTTGAAGGCAGCTGAGACCCCAGCTGAGAGGCAGTCTCAATTTGCGAGCTTCATGTTAGAGGGCGATGCGAAGTTGTGGTGGGTGAACCATAACGGTCGACTTTTTGTTGGGCGTGTTCCGTCCATGGAGGAGTTCGGAAACGCTTTCCTAAAGCGTTACATTCCGGCTTCAACAAGGTTAGCACTGCAGCGGCAGTTTCTGCATTTGGTGCAGCGGGAGAAGACGGTGGATGAATATCTGCAAGAGTTCACTCGGTTGGGTCGGTATGCGGGCACGACAATGGCAGATGATGAAGAGAGAGATAACCTCTTTTATCAAGGGTTGAGGGAAAATTTAAGGCAACCACTCATAGCCTTGAAGAATGCGGGATTCAATGAGTTGGTCGAAGCCGCTCGCACGCTGGAGAGCGACTTGGAGCGAACTCAACGGCGAAAGGATGTTGCGGCAAGGCAGGGAGAAGGAAAGCCTTCTAAGTCTCAGTCCCAGTGGAAGTCCGAGGGCAGCCGATGGAAGAAGATGCCCCGTCCTAATCGGCCTGGGGAGAGAAGTGGCGCACCTTCGGGAGATTTCCGTTCCAAAGGTCCGGTTACTTGTTACCAGTGTGGCAAGGTGGGTCACATTAGTCGTTTTTGTACCGAGGGCGGAGCTGGGCCAGAGCCGAGACAAGAACAATCGGTGCGTTCGGGTCCCGGTGTTGCAGAGAAGGGGAAAGCGGCGGAGTCGAGTGCTTCGCGGTTCCCTCCAGTGCAGCCTAGCGCCTATAATCTTGGGCAACAGGAAGCGATACGTCAACCCGATGTGGTGACAGGTACGAAAGGTTTAAGTTCCGTTTGTTACTATAATGTAGTTTGCGGCCTTTCATGTTTGTTTTGCACGTGGTTAGGTTTCGTGCTAGTTTCGGGCTACCCCTCTCGAGTGTTGTTCGACACGGGGGCGTCACACTCTTTTCTTGCGGAAAGTTTTATCCGGAAGATTGGTGCTGAGCCCATAGTGGCAGGAGTGGAGCTGAGTGTGCGTATGCCGAATGGGTCTTTCATGACTACCATGAGGAAGGGACGCATTGTGATGCAAATTGGCGATTGTGATTTCGTGTTGGTAGCAGCGATTCTGCCACTAGCTGAATTCGATGTTATCTTGGGAATGGACTGGCTTGCGGAGCAGCGAGCTAGTATCGACTGCCAGTTGAAGGTGGTAACCCTGAGAGCTGAAGGTAGAGCAGAGGTCAAGTTTGAAGGCCTAAGCGGAGTGGCTTGCTCCCTGATTTCCGCTATGCAAATGAGGCGTGCGGTGAATCAAGGAGGCGAGGCGTTTTTAGCTTTGTTGGAGGCTCACTCCACAAAGTTGGCTATTAGAGAAGTTCCGGTGGTGGAAGAATTTGAGGATGTATTCCCCGAGGAGCTTCCGGGAGCACCTCCTCAGCGTGAAATCGATTTCTCGATAGAGTTGGTACCGGGTGCGAGGCCGGTGTCGCGTCCTCCGTTTAGGATGGCACCGAAGGAACTGGCCGAGCTAAAGGTTCAGTTGCAAGAGTTGTTAGAGCAAGGGTACATTAGGCCCAACTCTTCGCCGTGGAGCGCACCGGTTTTGTTTGTGAAGAAAAAGGACGGAAGTATGCAGTTGTGCATTGATTACCGTGAGCTAAATAAGTTGACCGTCAAGAATAAATATCCGATTCCCCGAATCGATGATTTGTTCGACCAGTTAGTGGGGTCGGTGGTGTACTCCAAGTTGGATTTGAAATCGGGGTACTACCAGTTGAAGATTCGAGAAGAGGATGTTGCCAAGACAGCGTTTGGGACTCGTTATGGACACTACGAGTTTTCGGTGATGCCGTTCGGACTGACGAACGCGCCATCTATGTTCATGGATTTGATGAATAGGGTTTTTCGCCCGTTCTTAGATTCGTTCGTGGTGGTGTTTATTGATGATATTTTGGTATATTCAAAATCGGAGGCAGAGCATGAGTCTCACTTGAGGCAAGTATTGCAGACTCTAAGGGAGAATCAGCTTTATGCTAAGTTCTCAAAATGTGAGTTTTGGATCGAGAAGGTGGCTTTCTTGGGGCACATAATTAGTGGAGATGGGGTGGCGGTAGATCCAGCGAAGATTGAAGCCATTAAGGGTTGGCCTGTATTGAGAACCGTGGCGGAAGTCCGGAGCTTCCTTGGACTAGCCGGTTATTACAGAAGATTCGTGGAGAACTTTTCGCGGATGGCGTTGCCCCTCACCACACTCACTCGCAAGGACCAGAGGTTTGTTTGGACACCGAAGTGTGCCCGGGCATTCGAGAATTTGAAGGAAAGATTGATGTCTGCCCCAATCCTTAGTCTTCCTAGTGGGACGGAAGGATTTCAGATCTTTAGCGACGCGTCAGGTTGCGGGTTGGGTTGCGTGCTGGTGCATCACGGCAAGGTGATAGCGTATGGGTCAAGGCAGTTAAAGACTCATGAGAGGAATTATCCCGTCCATGATCTGGAGTTGGCGGCGGTAATCTTTGCGCTAAAACTGTGGAGACACTATGTTTATGGTGCGAAGGTGGAGATCTTCACGGATCACAAAAGCCTGAGGTATCTCCTAGACCAAAAGGATCTGAATATGCGGCAGCGTAGGTGGGTCGAGTTCCTTGGGGACTACGACGTGGAGATTCAGTATACGCCGGGTAAAGCCAACGTGGTGGCGGATGCTTTGAGTAGGAAGTACTCCGGGCAAGGTAATTGGATGGAGGCGCATAACGAGCGTTTGATTCGAGACTTGGAGTCTCTTGACATTTCTTGTGTGGCTAGAGGTGAGTCTAGCATAGCTCGTTTGAACTGGATTGAAATGCAGTGTGATATAACGGATCGGATCTGAGAGGCGACCAGTGCGGACGAGGAGTGCCAACAGTTGGTGTTGGAGGCTCAGCAAAGCGAAGGCACTGCCTTGGAGATGGTTGGTGGAATTCTGAGGAGAGACAGGAGGATCTGTTTCCGCGCTTCGGCAAGCTTCGCGAGGAGTTGATGTTTGAAGCTCACTTTACGAAGTACTCCGTTCATCCAGGAAGTACAAAGATGTACGCGGATTTGAAGAAATCTTTTTGGTGGCCTGGGATGAAGCGGGATGTAGCCGAGTACGTGAGCCGATGTCAGACTTGTGCCTTGGTGAAGGCTGAGTGCCAAAGGCCCGGCGGGTTCTTGAAGCCTCTTCCCATCCCCGAATGGAAATTTGATGACATCTCTATGGATTTTGTGCATGGTTTGCCTCGATCGCAGCAGGGTAACGATGCGATTTGGGTGATAGTGGATCGCCTGACGAAGGTGGCCCACTTCATTCCAAATCAGAAGAGCGATGGCGTGGAGAAGCTCGTGGAGCTTTATGTTCGAAACATTGTGCGGTTGCACGGGATTCCGAAGAGCATCGTTAGTGATCGCGATGGGCGATTCACATCGAAGGACTGGAGATTAGTGCAGAAAAGTCTAGGCACGAAGCTCAAGTTTAGCACCGCGTTCCATCCGCAGACCGATGGTCAGACGGAGCGAACGAACCGTATGTTGGAAGACATGTTGAGGATGTGTGCTCTCGACTTTGGCAAAGGTTGGGAGGACCACCTTTTCATGGTGGAGTTCGCCTATAATAATAGCTTCCAGGAGAGTATCAAGATGGCGCCATACGAAGCTTTGTATGGAAGGAAGTGTCGAACGCCGATGTCTTGGGCAGAGGTGGGAGACACTAAGCTTTTGGGAAAGCAAGTGGTGGAAGATGCTTGCGAGATTGTGCGGACGATTCAGGAGCGCATGAAGGTTGCTCAGGATCGACAAGCGAAGTATTTTAATGCGCGCCACAGAAATGTGGAGTTTGCAGTGGGCGACATGGTCTACTTGAAGATCAAGCCGTTCAAGGGTGTTTCGCGGGTGCGGCGACTCAAGAAGTTGAGTCCGAGATATTTGGGTCCGTTCGAGGTTACGGAGCGTATAGGCGAAGCAGCCTATCGTTTGGCGTTGTCCGCAGAGCTGAGTGGATTACATGACGTTTTTCATGTCTCCGTACTGAGGAAAGCTTTGGTGGAGCCGAGCGTCGTGGTCGAAGAGGCGGCGGTGCCGGTGATGGAGAACTTGGGGGCGAGGGTTCGCCCGGTGTGCGTGGAGGATTCAGAAGTCCGGCAGTTGCGTAACAAGCAAGTCAAACTTGTAAAGGTGCGATGGGACAACTGTGGGCAAGACGAATTCTCTTGGGAGCGTGAGCAAGCGATGCTGGAGGATTTCCCGGAACTTTTCCCTCCAGGTACGCGTTATGAATTCCCTGTTTAAATTATGAAATTTCGGGACGAAATTCGTTTAAGGGGGGTGGAGTTGTAACACCCCAAAAATCGTAGTTCAGCGAGGTAGGCGGAGTGGTAGTGCTGCGTTCGGGATAGGCTAAAATTCCATAGCTGTTCAGTGCGCACGACCAGTGTCCTCTTCGCGCACGACCAGTGACCGTGCGCATGTGATCGTGCGTTAATTCGAAGGATTCGGAGTTCTGTCTCGAACAGTGCGCACGACCAGTGTCCTCTTCGCGCACGACCAGTGACCGTGCGCAGGTGATCGTGCGTTAATTCGAAGGATTTAGAGTTCTGTCTCGAACAGTGCGCACGACCAGTGTCCTCTTCGCGCACGACCAGTGACCGTGCGCATGTGATCGTGCGCCCTGTTTATTCTGCTCCGCGATTTTGAGCGGAGAGGGCGATCGGTCCGTCCAAATCTATTGGAATTTGATCCAACGGCTGCGATGGTTGGCTGGGGGGTTTTAGGGCTTGGTAGAGGAGTTAAACCCTCATTATTTCCAAGGCTTTCTCTCTCTTAGGTTGGATAAAGGAGGAGGAGGCAAGGAGGAAGAAGAAGGGGAATCCGCCATTGCCGGAGCTTCGGAGCTCCGTTCACCGATCCGAGACCGGCAGTGCGTAGAGGGCATCAAGGCGCTTCTTCTCCACCGTGTGGTTGCAAGCTTCTCATGGCTAGGAGGAGATCTCAAAAGGTAACGACATTTCTCCTCTCGGTCTTTAGGATGCGTGTTTGGCATCTCTTCTTTTTCTGCATTTTGGCACCGGATCCGTCGAGTGAGAGGGATCCGGGTCGCCTTGGTTCAAGATAAACCACCGGGTTGATTGTGTCCGTCCCCGGCATGTTTTGCACTAGAGATCCGCCCCGTTAGCGGATTAGGCATTGTGGGTGAAGCCGGATTTGTGGCCGTTGGTCCGATCCGGTGATGTTGATTTACGCACATTTTAGGGATTTTGTTAGAAATCCGATTACGGCGAACTCGTCGTGGTGATGCCTTTATAGCTTCGTGTGGTAACGAATGTTGGGTTTAGGGCGGAGAAATAATGTGCGGATTTTGGGGCTTGTGATGCCTAGTGTTGTGCGAAGGCGCGATTGGTCTTTGTGGTCGACTGGCTATTCCGTGAAGACTGAGATTCACGTGTGGAGAGTGTCCCGGCAAGATTAGTCCCTTCGATTGTTGACTGACGAGAATGTCTGTGCTACGGTTGAGTCCGTTGACGGTCGCAAGGCGAGGCAATCGGTGGACGTTGTCCCGAAAGTAAGCCCAGGGCCTTGGGACGTTTTGGTTGGCCAGAATTCTTAGAATCGGTCTTGGTGCGTTATTGGCGGCCCGAGCGTGTGAGCTGTCAGACAAGCCCGATGGCATGGTGGGCTAGGCGAGGTGGGTCTCAGCGAGAGCGCTTGGCCTTGGGTTTTGATGCCCTTGTGGGGAAGTAATGAGTACCCTTGTGTTGGTGATGTATGATGATGTGTTAGATTCATACGCTTTAGGGCGCCTTGGGTGAAACCCGGGCTTGCACTCATTTTGCATTGTTAGGCCCCTTTTATTACCTGCTCAACATAAAAACGTGGATGATGCTTGTGACACTCATGCCAGTATTTATGTTGCTTTCCTTTATGTATTTTTGCATACGAAGTGCTGACTTGCAGGGTGAAGTAGTTCCCCGGGGTCCGCTAGGACGGCCGGGAGGAGGGATGTTGTTACACCGCTTGTGGTCAGCCATAGCTGACCCTCGTTTACCGCTCTTTGTGATTTGGTTGCAGGGCAAGAATCGCAGGCTGGACCCAGCGCGCCGGCCAAAAAGGCATAAAGCCTCACGAAGTGCTTAGTTGATTTCCTGCATTACTTTCTTCGTACTTTGTTATATCCGGCTTGCATGCCGAGGCAGTATAGGGAAAAACTATCCTTCCCCTTTTGTTGGGATGTCTTTTATTATGGAATGTTTGATGTTTTGGACATTGTTTTGTAAGGCCTTATGGTCAGTTGGACTCCTTTGTAGTATGGACAATCTCTGTGGCTTAGTTTGTTTCCGCTGTGTTGTCTGAGTTATGAGATTGGGTAGTTAATATCATCTTTTAATACTAAAGCTGTGGCGGTTATATGCTGTGGGGTCCCGGCCGGACCCATATTATATGGTCATTACAGGGGAGGTGTTACAACTAGCCTCCAGTCGCTCGAAGTAAAGCGTCCATCTCGATCATTGATGATGCTATGGGGCACCCCGTGCAGTCGTACTATTGTATCAACATACAGCTTCGCCAACTTCTCCACTGAGTCATCCCTCCGGTTGGGGATAAAGTGCGCCACCTTCGTCAGCCGGTCTACGACTACCCAGATGGCATCGTTCCCGCTCTGCGACCTCAGCAGCCCATGCATGAAATCCATGGAAACGTCATCGAATTTCCACTCTGGAACCGGTAATGACTTCAAAAAGCCACCGGGCTTCTGACATTCCGCCTTCACTAGCGCACAAGTGTGGCACTTGGCCACGTAGTGAGCGATGTCCCTCTTCATACCTGGCCACCAGAAAAGGACCTTCATGTCCTTGTACATCTTCGTGCTCCCCGGATGAACTGAATACCTGGTACGATGCGCCTCGTACATCAACTCATCGCCTAGCTCACCCACCTTGGGGACGCACAAACGGTCGCCTCTCCACAGCAACCCGTCACGCACCTGAAACTGGGCATCCGGCCCACCACCAGCCTCCTCCGCATAGCGCTTTAAACTCGAATCGAGTTCCAAAGCCTGGCGGACTCTATCTGCGAGGTCGTACTGTAACTCAGTCCAACTCAAACAGGCACCGGCACTGCTCCTCTTCTCTATGCATGAAATACCCAAGGCCTCCAGGTCACGTATCAGGTGCTCATCATGCATATGAATCCAGTTGGCCTGCGCTGGGGCCCTGCGACTAAGTGCATCTGCGACAACATTCCCCTTCCCGGGAGTGTAGTGGATCTCGAAAGTGTAGTCCCCAAGGAATTCCATCCACCTCTGCTGACGCATATTTAGCCCCTTCTGCGTCAGGAGGCACTTCAGGCTCTTATGGTCCGTGAAGATGTCGATCTTCAAGCCATACACATAATGCCGCCAAAGCTTCAGGGCAAATATCACGGCCGCCAACTCCAAGTCGTGGACCGGATAGTTCTGCTCGTACACCTTCAGCTGGCGAGAGCCGTACGCTATTACCTTGCCATGCTGCTGCAGAACACAGCCAAGGCCGCTCCCAGAAGCGCCGCTGTAGATCTCATAGCCTTCCGTGCCGCAAGACAAACATAAGATTGGAGCCGTGGTAAGCCGCCGCTTCAACTCTTTGAAAGCCTGCGCACACGCGGGCGTCCAAATAAACTCCTGCATCTTCCGTGTCAGCGTCGTAAGAGGCAGCGCGATCCGGGAGAAGTTCTCCACGAAGCGCATGTAATAGCCGGCCAGCCCGAGAAAGCTACGGACCTCCGTTACAGTAGAAAGAACATGTCACTCCCTGATGGCCGCAACCTTCACCGGATCTACCGCCACACCCGCTCCACTAACCACATGGCCTAAGAACGCCACGGAAGGTAGCCAGAACTCGCACTTCGAGAACTTGGCATAAAGCTGGTTCCTCCTCAGAACCTCCAATACCACTCGCAGGTGATCACCGTGCTCCTCCTCGGACTGAGAGTAGACTAGTATGTCGTCAAGGAAGACGACCACAAACCGGTCGAGGTACTCTCGGAAAGTCTGGTGCATCAAGTCCATAAACACCGAAGGCGCATTAGACAGCCCAAACGGCATCACGGTGAACTCATACTGCCCGTACCTAGTACTGAAGGCAGTCTTCGGGATGTCGCACTCCCTGATCCGCACCTGATAATAGCCGGACTTCAAGTCCAGCTTCGAGTATACTGTCGAACCAACGAGCTGGTCGAACAAGTCGTCTATCCTCAGAAGAGGGTACTTGTTCTTCTCGGTCAGCTTGTTCAGCTCCCGATAATCGATGCAAAGCCGCAGGCTACCGTCCTTCTTTTTGACAAAGAGGACCGGTGCACTCCAAGGTGAGGAACTCGGATGCACATAGCCCTGCTCAAGCAGCTCCTGCAACTGCAGCTTCAACTCCGCCAACTCCTTCGGTGCCCTACGATATGATGAGCGGGCCACAGGCTTAGCGCCTGACACCAACTCAATCATAAAATCTATCTCCCGATGCGGTGGAGCACCGAGGAGATCGCTCGGGAACACATCGGGGAACTCTGAAACTACCGGAACATCCATTAGGCTGGGCCTCGGCGTTGAAGCCTCCACTAAAGCAAAGAATAACTCTGCTCCTTGACGCACTGCCTTGGACACCTGGAGAGCAGACATCAGCATCTTGCTCGATCCACGCATGCCCACAAAGACCGTCTCACGATCGGCACACTGCCCAAACCTCACCTCCTTGGTGGTGCAATCGATGCATGCACGCTGTTCCGACAGCCAGTCCATGCCAAAGATTACATCGAACTCAACCAGGGGGAGTAACGATGCTTTCAGGTCATACTCCTGACTTCCAACTAGAACTTTCATGCAGCAACTCCTCTCCACACGCATCGAATATCCATTCGGCAGTAGGACCTCCAGTGCATCTGCAGAAGCAATCGACGATGCACCAATACGTTGGACGAAGTCTGACGATAAGAAGGAGTGCGAAGCTCCAGTATCGAAAAGCGCTCTCGCGGGAACGCCTAAAACATAAACAAAGCCTACGCCGCCAAATAAGGTTAGCATGAACACTAGAACAGGTATATAAAACAGTAAAGACTGTATCTTAAATTGTACCTGTCACGACGTCCTTGACTTTGATAGCCTCCTGCTGACCAAGATTGAAGACTCTGGGCTGCGGGGGAGCCATACGAGAGGCAGTGGACTCAGCCGCCTTCCCCTTCTCAGAATAAGATGGCCCAGTCTTCTTCTCTGACCTTGGAAGCCCACTGCGGCAATCCCGAGAGAAATGGCCAGGCTTGCCACAAGTAAAACAAATAAGAGGGCCACGTCCAGACGGCGCCCGAAGCAAAGGGAGATGGCCCAGATAATCGAGCCTTCTTCTAGCGATTCAACCTCCGCAACTTCGCCGCACTCGGCGCCTTGCCCTCCGGCACTGCCTCGACCACAGCCACCTTGCCCTTCTCCCTGAGCATGTCCTGCTCAAGCGCTCAGGCTGAACCAACGAGGGTCGTGAAACCCTGCGTCAACGACCCTGTCAGAAGGTACCGCAACTCACTACGCAAGCCACCGTAGAACCTGTTCACCCTTCTCCCCTCGTCATCGAAAGAAGTTACAGCGTAACGCCCGAGGCGGGTGAACTCATACAGGTAGTCATCAACCAGTCTATCACCCTGCATCAGAGCCAAGAACTGGTTCTCCATCGCGATCTGCTGCGACGGAGGCACATACCTTGCCAGGAAGATTTTCGAGAACACTTCCATCGGCACATCAACTAGTCGCCTTCCCGCGAACTGGCGCCTCTCTACCTCATCCCACCACCGCCTGGCTTCCTTTTCCAACAAGAAAGTAGCGAAGGTCACTCTTTGCGCTTCATCCGACTGTGTCGCTGTCAGAATTCGCTCCACATGCGACAGCCAGTCCTCGGCCTCAGCTAGGGATTCAACCTCGGTAAACGGAGGAGGTCGGAATCCCAGGAAGTGCTTCAGTTGATGCTCAGCAACACGCCTCATGGGGACCTGCTCCACTCTTAGTGGCTCTGGGGCCACTTCCTGCACCGGCGGTTGACCTTGCCTTTCAGGCTGGCCATTCAACACAGCTAGAACCACTTCTGTAACTAGCCGAACCATCTCAGCAGACGGGGGTGTAGGAGCCTCAGCAGACCCGCTACTCTCGTTCACATCACGTGGACGCGACGGTCCCGCTGCACTTCGAGTTCCCTACACAAGTGCATCACACAGTTAGGCGACATCACAGTCGCAACTAACAATAAAAGGAACACTCAGGTTCCAAAATCATGAAATAATTGTTGGTTTGTTGTTACATTTTATTCCTACGTGGACATTTTTGGGTTTATTTTACGTCTCGACGGTAGCGCACACACGTGCTCACCACCCCTTAAAAGAATTCGTCCACGAATTCCTTAGAAGGACACGGAACCTTAGAATCTGATACCAATTTGTAACACCCCCATTCGTTCGGGAGCATATAGCAGAAGGTCCGGCCGGGGCCCCACGCCATATACTACAAAACAAACGGGAACGTCACTTAATTGAAATATCGAACGACACTATACAACGATGCCTAACTCAGAGCATTCTATGCAGAAGCTGAAAAGAGACAAGACAAACCCCAAAACCCGTACCCGGGTATGTCCACTTTTACTAAAATAGGAATAAATGTTTTACAACACAAAAATTAGGCACGACGACATTACAATTTACCAACATCGGCGCGCAGGCCGGCCATACATGAAAAGCAAAAGGAACATCAAAAAGGCCTTCAAGGGCCGCAGCAGCACAAGGGCTTCAGCCCGCTATGAGCCCGCTATGTTCCCGCTCGGTCCAACACCTGTACAACAAGCCCACCAAAAACGGTGGCAAAATAGGGCAACGGTCAGCTAAAGCTGACCAAAATATAACGACCCCACCCCTTTGAGGGGGTGGCAGTTCTAAACGTCCCTGCAAAACAACCTCAGCAGCATATATATATATATATAAGAGTGCGACCAGCAAAGCCCACAACAGTTCATACATATGCAAGAATCACAAACGTGGGGATGGCCTCCACGTCTCGTGCTCTCAGGCACTCTTTGGTGTACTCCGCCATCCACCACCATCCACTCTTGATGGCTTCTGCCCTTCGAGGGTAAAGTCGGTGGCCCGAATACCAGGGCACCCCGCACTTTAATTGTGAACAACACATAGTCTGAAGACTCTTCCCCATTTCTTCCCGACATGCTGAGCGAGGCTTACTAATCAGGCGCACAATGGTTCGGGTGCGGGTTCGCCAAATGCCCGTTGTTCACACATTCGTTGTACAACACGAAATGCGGGTATGGCGTCCCCTCAGCCCAGGTATTCTCAATTAGCCGGCTCTACGGGCCGCTAAGTCATCCACCAGGACACCCTCACAGGTCGGGCACACCGGCCTCAGGTCCTCCCAACAGGTGGGCACAACATCACCAGAACTCAGTCTGGGAGCTGTCGCCTGGCGACATTCAATGTCGCCAGCGACAGGGAACAAAAACCCCATTTTGGCTTCTAGCTGTGGATGCTTCCCGGGGCACACCCCCAGACATTGCTGCACATGCAGTAGCACTCCCACTACCTCAGAATGCCCAAAATCACCAGAACCAAATCTGGGAAGCTATCGCCTGGAGACAATCACTGTCGCCAGCGACAGCTGAACAGAACTCCACTTCTGCTTCTAACTTCGGGTGCTCCACGGGGCACACCCCCGGGCGTTGCTGCGCATGCAGTAGCACCCTCTAGTCCTATGAAGCAGTATAACACACAGAGTTTTCCCCCGGCACGCTCAATACCAAAATGCATCACCAATCCGGACGAACCGTCTCGGATGGGCTTCACACAGCGCACCTACGTCCATTCCACGCATGGACTCTACATGTATGCAAGATTTGACGGGGATAACACGAATCGACCCGTCGGAGGCCACGACCTCACCCTTTTGGGTAGGGGCCTCAACGATGCAAGGAATGGACTAGAACATATCCAAATGGGGGGTAGAAAAGATCGTTACCCTTAGACGCTGCTTCGAAGTCATAACTTGATTTTTGGCACGGATGGAAAGGAGCGCCTTGCCCTCCTCTACGCGTAGCCACCAACGATGAGGGATTCTGATGAGTGTAGCTCCACCAGACCCAAGCCCTAGGGTTTGGAAACCCTATTCATCATCACCTCCAAGGTCTCTCTCTCTCTCCAAAATAAACCCTTAAGAGAATAATGAATAAAGGGGAATTTTTGGCCTTTCTATGCAGCCACCGAGCCTCCTCAATCCAAAACAGCCCCCAAAGTCAAATTGCCATCAATGCCCACGATTTCGGCCACAAAGGACAAAATGGAGCTGTCGCCCGGCGATAGCCGCTGTCGCCCGGCGACAGCGGTAAAGAACCGACTTTGACCCGTCAACGCCACCGCTGCGAACAGTGCATGACACATGCCATGGTGTCGCCACCGTTAGCACTTAACGTCGTCCGACAGCCTCTCCAGAACCCTTCTCAACAGATCTCTATCGTCGGGCGATTGCCGATATCGCCGGCGATAGTGCTGGATTCCAGAAATCTGATTTTTCTGATTTGGGGTCTTACATCACTTATAATGCCTAATCCATTAATTGGTTCTGGATCTCTAATACAATGATGTCGGGAATGAAATCCCATGCCTGGTGGTCCACAATGAATCGTGGTTACCCTAAGCCCTTTAATTAGGTACCAGATGTAACACCCTGCCCATTCCAAGTAGTATATAAGTAGGTCCGACCAGGATCCCATGCCATACTAAATGAGCAAACTAAAGGGTTATGAAATAGTTTAATCAACTAACTAGACAACATAGAGCTAAAAGCTAACGAAAGCATTTTAATAAATCTTGAACCAGTATACGTCCACAAGACCAAACTAGGAATGACACACACACACACACACACACACACACACACACACACACACACACACACACACATATATATATATAAACTGTTTGGCCTTAAGGCCATACACGATATTCACAACAAGTGTTTATCTTATTACATGGTGTACATGCATCGGCACGCAGGCCAACAATACATGAAAGGTAAGCACAAAAAAGGTTGTCCTTCAACGGCCAGCACAACAATGGGCCTCAACCCGGCTATTTACCGCTCAGCTCGCCAACACCTGCACAGGTACAATCCATAAAGACGTGAAAAAAAACAGCGGTCAACTTTAGCTGACCACAATGGTGTAACAACCCCACCCCATTCCCGGGGCGGTGGTACTCCTTCCCTACAAGTCAGCAGAATGGAAACATATATCTAAATAAGAAAGTGCAGCTAACACAATTGATATATTCACAATCACCACAAACATTGGCATGCATGGCCGCACGTTTTGTGCTCTCACGACATGCTTTCGGTGTACTCCCCAAGTCCCATCTCTATCCTTAGTTATGTAAACTTAGATGGTAATTGAGCTACTGCAGGTCAAGCCATTACGCTTCCCGGACTTTCTTTCCAAGATTAGACGATGCATTGAGGGGCGACCTCTTCACCGACCAGCATGGAATGGGTTCGTATCCGCCTTGCCCGACTCAATCATCGCGAACAACCAGCATGATGCGGGTACATCTTCACCTCAGTCCATCAATGAGATAACCAGCGCTAGGTCATCAACATAGCCTCATGGGAAATTTCTAATCACACCAAGAGATACCTAGTATCACTAGCAATAATGCCGACGTTAGCATTAACGCTGGGCATTAACAATAGAACACCATTTCTTCCCAAAACAAATATGTTTCCTGCTGTTGCTCTCCAGCATAGTATATAACTCAGTATACATCATTCAAGTTATACAAACAACACAATAAGCACGGAGTCTTCTCCGGCACGCAGTTTAGCCATCACCAATTAGGACCAACCTGTTGTAGATGGGCTTCACACAACATTCCTATATCCGTACACGAATCAGATTCTATATGCATTTCATACCAGGGATGGACAACATCTACATGGTGAAAGTATAACCTTTCACTAATTAGTGAAGGAGGTACTTTCATGCACTATGCTAACAAGAAAACATAGGACTAACATGTCCTATCATCAAAAGGAAGGATCGTTACCCTTGACGATCGCTTTGGCTCCATGAATCCACAAACGATCTAGATGGAAAGGTTAACATCAAGTTTCCCTTCCACGAATTTGAATTCAACGCATTAAACGGAGATTGGAAGCTCTTCTAATGGCTACTCCTTCCTTCTCCTCCCTTATCTCCCTTTGTTTTTCTTAACTTTGGAGAGAATGATGAGTCAAATGAGGAGAGGAAGGATACTCCTACTGCCTTAGCTGAGTCAGGATAAATCCAAGCCATCATATCCAAAATCCAATAAGGTATGACAACCACGATTCAATTTGATGAATCTAATTAAAGAGCTAACGCCGGCGTTATCCCTAACGCTCGCGTTAGTCCCAGGAGCAGTGGATTTGATCTTATCCAACACTGCTTAACATTTCAGCTAGGAGACTTAACGCTGGCATTAGCACTAACACCAGGGGTTAGCCATTTAGTCGAATCATCGAGACCACTCGACGACGAAGGAGATTCACGATGATAAGGTTAAGTCATCATGTCGATACCTAACGCCATCGTTTGCACTAACGCCAGACGTTAATATTTGACTTGATGACTAGTCGAATTGATCTAGCCGATCGCCTTGACGTCTAGCCGATATCTTCCAGCCGATAGCTAACGCCTGACGTTAGCACTAATGCTTGATGTTTTCTCCTGCTACTAGATGCCCTTGCTTTCTACACCTGGGTAAACTTGGCGTGTTACAGTCTTCCTCCCCTTAAAGGAAGTTTGTCCTAAACTTCCAGAATTAAGAAGGCATTCAAAAGTACAAAATATATAAATTGTACCTCAAGGGAACAACTCGGGGAACTCCTCAACAATGGCCTGCTCTCGCTCCCACGAAAGCTCCTCACGACCACAATTGTCCCAGCGAACTTTCACCTTTCTAATCATTTTGTTTCGCAACTGCTTGACTTCAGTGTCTTCAATGTGAATAGGCTTGACTTTTGTCTTTAGCCCACCATTAATCGACACTTGAACATCAACAACAACATGAGTAGGCTCTTGCAATGCCTTCATCAATAAGGATATGTGAAACACATCGTGCAAACCGCTTAACTCTATCGAAAGAGCAAGTCGTTAGGCAGCTTCACAAACACGCTCCAAAATTTCAAACGGTCCAAGGTATCTCAGACATAGCTTTTTCAAGCATCGAATCCTTAATACACCCTTGAATGGTTTGATCTTCAAGTAAACCCAGTCGCCAACATCAAACTCGATATTTCGGTGCTTGGTGTTATAATATTTATCCTTCCTATCTTGAGCAATCAACAACCGCTCCCGGATTGTTTGAATCGCCGAATTTGCATCATCAACATCTTTTCTCTTGAACAACTTTGTGTCGCCTATTTCTGCCCAAGCTAAGGGAGTACGACATTTTCTACCATAAAGCGCCTCGAAGGGTGCCATTTGTATACTCGCTTGGTAGCTATTGTTGTAGGCAAACTCGATCATATAGAGATGTTCTTCCCACCTCTTGCCAAAATCCAAGGCGCACATTCAGAGCATATCCTCCATTGTCCTATTGGTCCGTTCAGTCTGCCCATCGGTTTGAGGGTGGAAGGCAGTGCTAAATTTCAGTTTGGTACCCAATAGATGGTCGATTATCCTCCAATAATTTGATGTGAAATGCCCATCTTGATCACTTACGATGCTACGGGCCATACCGTACAATCATACTATGTTATCCACATATAATTTTGCCAACTTTTCTATTGAATAGTCTCTCCGGTTCGGAATGAAGTGATATACTTTTGTCAATCGGTCTACGATCACCCAAATTACATTGTTCCCATGTTATGATCTCGGCAAGCCATGCACAAAATCAATAGATATATCATCAAACTTCCATTCCAAAATTAGTAACGACTTCAAAAATCCACCAGGTCTTTGACATTCCGCCTTCACGAGTGCGCAAGTATGACACTTCGCCACGTATAGAGCTATGTATTTCTTCAAACCCTGCCACAAGAACAAGTGCTTCATGTCTTGGTACATCTTTGTGCTCTCTGGGTGGATTGAGTACTTGGTACATCTTTTGTGGAAAGACTGCCACGTACATTAACTCCTCATGTAATTTCCCGAAACTTGGGATGCACAAATGACAGTCTTTCCATAAAAGACCATCTTCAAAGGAGAACTTGACATTAGACCCATCCATGGTCTCTGCCACATACCGTTTCATGCTCTCATCAAGCTCCAAAGACTAACATATATGATCCATAAGGTCGCACTGTACCTCGATCCAGCTCAAGCATGTAGTAACAGTTTGCCTCCTCTCGACGTATGTAATCAAAAGGGACTCCTAGTCATTGATTAGATGCTCATCATGCATCTGAATCCAATTTGCTTGCACAGAAGCCCTCTGACTTAATGCATCAACGACAACATTTCCCTTCCCGGGAGTGTAGTGAATCTCAAAAGTGTAGTCACCCAGGAACTCCATCCACCTTGTTTGTTGCATATTCAACTCCTTCTGATCTAACAGGTACTTCAGGCTCTTATGGTCTGTAAATATGTCAATTTTCACGCTATGTAAGTAATACAACCAAAGTTTAGGAGAGAATATCATGATCACTAACTCCAAGTCATGGACCGGATAATTCCTCTCGTGCACTTTCAGCTGGCGTGAGCCATAAGCTATCAAATTTCCAAACTGAAGAAGAACGCAGCCTAAGACGCTCCCTGACGTGTCACTGTAAATTTCATTGCCTTTCATACCACTTGGTGAACATAAAATTGGCTTCGTGGTCAGACGACTCTCCGGCTCATCAAAAGCTCACGCGCATGCCGGTGACCAAACAAACTTCTAATCTTTCTTAGTCAAGGTTGTGATAGGGTGAGCTATCCTCAAAAAGTTCTCTACGAAGCGCCTAAAGTAGACAGCAAGTCCTAAGAAACTTTGGACTTACGTCACCGTAGTCAACACAGGCCTCTCTCATATTTCAACTATCTTCGTCGGATCCACTGCAATGCCCTCTCTGCTTACCACATGACCTAGGAATGTCACAGACGATAGCCAAAACTCACACTTAGAGAACTTGACATACAACTAACTTCTCCCCGGGGTGTCCAAAACTATGCATAAATTAATCGCATGCTCTTCTTCAGACTGAGAGTAAACCAGTATATCATCTATAAAGACAATCACAAACCGGTCAAGATACTCTCGAAATGTTCTGTTCATCAAATCCATGAATACTGATGATGCATTCATCAATCCAAACGACATCATTGTGAACTCATAGTGCCTATAACGGGTACAAAATGTTGTCTTGGGAATATCACATTCGATGATCCTCAACTGGTAATAATCGGACTTCAGATCCAGCTTCGAATACACAGTTGACCCAACTAGCTGATCAAATAAATCATCGATTCTCGAAATCGGTTATTTATTCTTCTCTGTCAGCTTATTTAGTTCATAGTAGTCTACACAGAGATGCAAGCTTTCGTCCTTCTTTTTCACAAAAAGGACCGGTGCACTCCAAGAACATGAACTTGGACATATATAGCCCTGCTCCAGTAATTCCTGCAATTGGACTTTCAGCCCCACCATCTCTTTTGGCGCTATTCGGTATAGCGAGCTTGCCATAGGTTTGGCACCTCGCACTAGCTCAATAGAGAGGTCGATCTCTCTCCGAGGTGGAGCTCTAGGGAGATCTATAGGGAACACATGCACATACTCTGATATGATTGAGACATCACTCAAACTGGGCTTTGGCTCCAAAGCCTCCAACACCGTGAAGAACAACTCCGCGCCTTTTCGAACTGCCTTAACTACTTGGAGAGCAGACATCAACATCTTGCTCGATCCT